>OZ035984.1:32071966-33295300 GCA_964035005.1 Erebia palarica | reverse complement strand
AAATTATTTAAATTCGCGACGCAATAACATAATTAATTCACGGCTAAATTCTATCTGTTCATTTTATCTCGATTTTGTCTAGAGCTATAAACGAATTGAGTCGATTTGCGAATTGGGCATGCTTCGGAGTTCGAACTAGGACTTGCGTCGCGACAACATTTGCACGCTCGTCCCGCGTGGTTATGCTTACAGTTGACACGCACTACTGATTTCCTTATCTCACATAGACTACACATGTAGCAGTCTGCATACGTTGTGAAATAGTACATACATATATATTATTAATAGTCATGCCACCATACCGTATCGAATAACTTCCTAAATACAACTAATTATGTGATCATCGCGTGGCTTGAACTTTATGATAGAGTATGAGCTTTGAACCATAGAACTAAATAGAAGTCCATTCGTAATACCGTGGTATGAACTCTGTCCGTTAATTTATCTAAAACACTGAAGCAAAACAAAATGTGACTTTAGATACGTTAACTTATAAAGCAAATAAATAATATTCCTAATTTTACATAAGCTAGGTACCTAGGATTGCCAGCGATTCTAACCAAGAGACGTGTTTAACTTACCTACTTTTGACCTTGCTTCTAATTTCTAAATCATCGAATGTTGGGCGTTAGCCGCGATTTTGAATGACTAGCTGATGCCAGCGACTTTGTCCGCGTGGATTTTTAGGTTTTTTTGGTTTCAGTGGGAAGTCCTTAATTTTCCAGGATAAAAGGTATCTATAATCTATTTCTATCTATCTCTGTGCCAAATTTCATACAGATCCGTTCAGCCGTTCTGGCGTGATTCATCCATCCATCCAAACTTTCGCATTTATAATATTAGTATAGATAGTCTTTCGTAAAACTTCACTGTTAAACAAAATAATAATAAAACCTAATAGGTACATGTTACGCCAAAATATTATGTATATGCATGTACAAACTTCTCCAAGTTGAAATTTAAAAATTTGTTGAAAGTTTAAATGCTGTGAAAAGTTCAATTATTAAAAACGCACAGTGCTTTTAATCATACTCAAAGGCCATGGCCCATGACCCGGTTAATATTCACACTGCATTATATTGACTACGAATCTCATTAATGCAGATAATATGCCGCATGCATATTCGTTTGATTAGTTAGTTTAATGTTAAGACCTTATGACAAATTGAGAAGGCCCGAAATTTAAAATGCAAAGTCGTTCTTAAATTCTATGAATATTCCGTAAACCATAAATGCAGAAAGAAAAGAGAATTGCTAACACTATAGGTTGTGTTACAAACGTAAAAGAACTCCTTGAACTATCCAAAATCGTGAGAAATTTCTAACAATTCGGTATCGATATTCTTTTTTTTTAATCCACTACAAGTTAACCTTTGACTGCAATCTCACCTGATGGTAAGTGATGATGCAGTCTAAGATGGAAGCGGGCTAACCTGTTAGAGGCATGGCAGTTATATTAAGCCCATACCATTATTCTGTTTCTACACGGCATCGTATCGGAACTCGGTAAAATTAATTTACATTCAAATCGGTAGAAACACCAAATATGGGTAGATTCGAGACAGGAGTTCCCTAGTAGCCAATAGCCATAATACATACGCAGATGGTGAATATACAATATGTAGATGTATGTAATATTGCACCTACATCTAAGTTGTCAACTGAACCGACATGCGATGCCGCGTTATCAGCGGATGGATTAAGGGCAAGGCCAGTGGGTTACGGACACTGCACCTAATGCTCGTTAACAACTCCACCATTTCCTGGTAATTGTTGAAACTTCACGTACCGAATTAAACAAAGCGATCGGACTAGTTCGGCATTGTGTGGTAATTTTATTGTTCCGGTAATATTTTACTGGCTTTAATGAAAATTTAATAGCTATCTTGTGTGTGTAATGAAATCTGAATAAAATTAAGTAACTTTGTCGTATCTTATTCTTAAAATTCATGAAAACTCATTTAGCTCGCGGTTCCAAATTAAAAAGCCACTTGTTGTTGGACTTCAGAATGTTTACATCACAGACCATGGTTGATCCGACCGTGGCTTGCATTATGCACAATACGCATTAGATATAAATGTCCTCTTAAAGTTAAAACATTATGTAATAGTTGTACCCCCATCCCACGGTCAGATAATTTTCTTTTTCATGGTGTCCTTTGCACATCTCCTGTAGGGCCAAAGGTAAACTTTGTTTGGAATTTTAGACGTCTCGTGTCCGCTTCAGGTCACGTCTCAGCCACTATCGCCATTAGTCAGCACACCGACCCGCGACGCAGCAATTCACATGTTCGTTCGGTAGTGATAATGCCACTGACGTACCGACTACAGGCGTCGACGTTACGTTTCCGCATGCGAAATGCGTAGTCGGTGTGCTTTAAGGCGTACGTTTAATATTATTTATAAACCATGTTCTACACAAAAAATACTTATTTAGTTGGAACCCTTACCTCCATAACTACATAGACATAAGCTGGACTGTCCATGCAATCGTGCATTGCAACCAGGTTTGTGTGATGTAGCGCCGTCAACTCGCGCAGAATTTTTATCTCTTTCACGAGGATCTCCGATGCCTTTTGTATGCCCTTTTTTGTGACCACTTTCACTGCTACCGATTGTGATGGATTCTGTGAACAAAAAGAAAAATATTAGTGTAATCAAAGGTTTTTTTAACGTTACAATTGAAGTTGAAGAAGACTTTGGGATTAGGTAGAAAGTAAAATAAAAAACCAATTTACATAGGTTTGATAATAAATACCCAATAATAAGATACCTATCATCACTTCATAATTACGGACATATTATGCTATTTATCTGTCTTCGATCTTTGATCATCAATCATCATATGTACAACATTACAGAATATTACGATTTAATAAGTCACAAAATACTACTTGATAAATTAGAGAAATACGGAATCAGAGGTAAAGCACTAGAATGGATATCTAGCTACCTTATTGAACGTAAGCAATGTGTAGAAGTTTCTAAAACAAAAGGAGCCCACACGAACTCCTATCGTTCAACATTTAACACACAAAATCCATATGGAGTGCCCCAAGGAAGCGTCCTTGGTCCTCTGCTTTTCCTACTTTATATCAATGATCTTCCAAACGTCATTACCCATAAATGTATCTTATACGCCGATGATACAACGATAATTATCAAATCGAAAGATAAGCAAACGCTTGAGAGAGAAGTAAATGAATCGCTAATATCAGTTATCAAGTGGTTAAATGAAAATAATCTTAGTATAAATATGACTAAAACACACTACATGCAATTTCAAACCTATAAATCTAATCCAAGTGATTTAAACATAGTATATGATTCGTGTACCATAAAAGAAACAGAAACAATATCTTTTCTTGGAATAACCCTAGATAAATATTGCAATTGGAAGTCTCACGTTGAAATTCTGTGCCAAAAAATAGACCGATTTATATACGTCCTAAAGAGACTTACACACGTGGCAAATATAAAAACTGCCTTACTAGCTTATCACGGCTATGTTTCGTCAATTCTACGCTATGGCTTGGTTTTGTGGGGAAACTCAACAGATGCGATAAAGGTGTTTATTAAGCAAAAGGCTTGCATGAGGTCTATTTTCCGGGCTGAACCTTTAGACAGCTGCAAACCACTGTTTAGGAAAAATAAAATATTACCACTGCCAAGTCTTTATATATATGAAGCATTGCTTTTCGTAAAAAAGCATCCCGACTTGTTTCCTACACTGAGTGAAAAGTATCCAAACAGAAGAGGTAGGCCACAAAATAGACTCTGGGTACCACCAAGAAGGCTCGCCCTATGCGCAAAAAGCTGATGTAACTAATTGACATTGAAAATGGAAAAAATAAATAAATGAAAATTATTCAACATACATTATTATATTGACACATTTTAAATGGTTGACTTAAACTGACACTTAGGGGAATTATGTTGGATATACTTAAATTATAAATAATTGATTTAAAAAATCACGGAACTTGTGGATCTACATGTATATTTTTGCACACTGCCACTGGCGGTAAATTGTGATAGGGATTAATTTTTTTAAGATAACAACTGTTGTTACCCACAATTTGGCAAAATAAAAATTATGAATTATGAATTATGAATTATTGCACAATTACATAAGCGGATGCGAGTTTAACATAATGGAAAAAGCTAGCTGAATGTAGCAATAAATAATGGTAGAGTGACAATAATGAGCAAATCGGAAAGACGAGAAATTCTTATAAACTTACGTATAGTACGTAACGAGGAAGCAATCTGGCGAGCAGAAATCTCTTTAAAAATAATCTTCCTGTTTTAACTATTTTATCATTTCAAAGGGCTTCGCACCTACGCAACAGGAGCTGATGATGAGATGATCATCAGTTTGAAATGCGGATGTAAAATGTAGACCTATTTTTGTTAACACAATAATTATTGTCAGTTGTGACGGAAAAGTCTCTTATTCTTCATAAAGTACCTACTTAGGTATAATTTACATCAATACTGTATGTGGTTCTACAGATACTATAATACAGACAATACAGATAATACAGACTGCAGTAATATATACTAAAGTACATTATATCTCAAAGTAATTAACTATAGAATAACGACAAATCAATATCGTTAACAATGGGTGTTGCTAGGCAGACCACGAAAATGCGCAGAACTATACACAGCTGTATTAAAGTCACGTTTACTAAGTAAATAGGCCAGTTCGTATGGTACTTCTACCTAAAAAAAAAAAATGTAATTTAGGTACTTATGTCGAATATTAGACATTAGTTATGTACGTCCAGACATTTGCATTTGTTGTAATTTTAGGGCTATTTTTAGGGTAGAGAGTAGAGACGGCAGTGGATGTGACTTTATTTGCTTACATTTAGAAGGGAGCCGGAGTCGGTGGTGCGATGTATTGGGCTAACATTAGCCCGGCCTACATTCCGCAAGGCTCAGGCACCGATTACTGCTTGACCTGATTTCAACATAGTTAGGTAACTAGGTACCTATGAGTACTTACGCCGCTTTGTATCATCACTATAATAGGCCACTTCAGTGATATCAATTAGGTAACTTGCAAGTATCACTCTCATATTCTTGCATTATCAGCTTTTATTACGATAAAAGCTGATAATATTGCATAGCTACATTAAAATTTAAAAGCACCTATCCAAAAGAGCACATAGGTAGGTACCAACTACCTAGCTATTCGCTTATCAGCAAGGATTTACATTTAAGTTTTTGCGTATAAATTATACAAATGAAATTCGCAAGACGAAGATAACCACATAGGCATACCGACTAAAAACCTACTGAGTACCTACTGACCAATCAAAATTAATATTACATATTAGGTAATGTACATGACTCCTGTGACCCGTCTACAGAAAGAACATGCAAATAAAACACGTGGGCGCGAGCACGTTTTTATACGTTCATGGGTTTTACTTTACGGATAGATGCTATGGTAAAATTGTTTGTATCTACGAGTAGGTAGATAGTTCTGTTGTGTTTATATTTTCTAATTTGGTGATAATATTTAGGTAGACACATCCCGTCGTACATGTGTTTCAGTCTATGATATTATCAACCTTGGAGTGCACTGCGCGTGTCGTAGATATTATAAGCGACGTTTTGTCTCGCCGGTTTTACACAAAGCGCTGAAACCAAACTCCAAACCAGCCGTCGTTTAACTACTGACTGAAATAGTCTTACCAAGACCGACGACATTTTCGGGCTATGAATTGTATGTATTTATGCCCTTCTTATCTATATGTCACCGTAAGATTGTAAAAACCGTTGGATTATAATCTAACTCGCGAAATTGTAAACTGTCGATAGATTGTGAACCGTTCAACGTTCTGAGTGTCAATTTTTGAAATATTCATTGTATTTACGTTTTCTTGTCTGTTTCTTGTAGGTTAGGTTAGCGTTCGACATAAACAATCCGGGAATTGCCACTTAGGCACTTAGGTTCTATCGGGTTAATATACCTAACAGATTACAATCTACCGAAAAATAATGCGTTAAATTGTAATCTTTCGACAGTTTGCAATTTCGCGAGTTAGATTATAATCTAACGGTTTTTACAATCTTACGGTGACATATATATATTTGAATTAAAATAGCTGGCAAAAAATACTACTACTACTACCAAATACTACTAATAATAATATTACTTATAAATGTGAAATTTTGGATGGATGTTTGTTACTCAATCACGCCAGAACGGCTGAACGAATCTGGAAGAAATTTGGCACAGAGATGAAAATATTATCTAATAAGAACCTACCTACGTACAGCCGTAGAAGTTCATCGTATCGGGATGAAGTCCACTGTCATCAACAATATAAAATGGGATTATTTATTTACATTGTTCAGGATATACCTATCGTAAGCCTCAAAAGCTTCAGCGAGAGAACTTAGGGCCTACATGGCTTTCACAATTCGAGTGGGGCAAGGATACCTTGCGATTGCAACAGCTAAAGTATAAAATACCTACCGCGTGAATTGCTACAGGGAACGACAGATTATAATGCACGCCAGCAATCAGTATATTAGATACACGTACAAATAAATCGAGTTGCATTAAACCACGATTAAACCTAGTGTGGGTTTATCTATTAATAAATATAAAGATATAAACAAGTATGGCAGCTGGGCTGACGACAGCTGTATAGGAACTTACACTACTTATATTAGCTCAGTTCTATCTGTCCAAGCCTATGCCATTACAGTAATAGACAGCTGCATATATGTTAGTCACCTTTTATGTAAAAATTCTGGTAAACAATGGAGCAAGAATATCACACCAGTATTATAAGTAGTTAATAATAAATAATGGTTATGAGTTAATGTTATAGTCAATGACGCCTATCTGTGTGTTCCGAGTTAAAAATCTCTGTCTCCAAGATGACGAAAAACATATTGAACAAATACCTAATAGTAAAGAATATTACTATCAAATAATCGGCTGGATGAGGACGTGTTCCCGAGAAAAAGTCTGTCAAGTTTACAGACACGGACAGTGTCACAAGGACAACAAAGTGATCTTATAAGGGTTCCTACTTTTCTCTTCAGGCAAGGAACCTAAAAAATGAATTATTCCCCACTCCGCACTTTCCCCTACCATGTCGCAGGAAAGCCTGGAATAAGGCAGTAATTGACATGGACTTAATAAGTACTACGATGTAAGTAGTTCCTTAGTAGTTCCACATGTCTAAGCTGGCAAGCTCTTGGGTGTCTACTTGGCCCAGCTAGTAAAAACCAAAGGCTGGCTTCTGTGAGAAGCAAGACAGCTTGCCAAAGCTGCCTTGTGATATTGAATTTTATAATTACACATCGGCTCTAAACAGGCAGTATGAATTGATTCTTTGCTCAAAAACTGATTAAGACAGATCTTTATTCAGTAAGTTGTGTCTTTAAGTGCTTATCCAGTCTGTTCTTGAACTGATTTACAGAGTTTGACATCACCACATTCACGGGCAGTTTGTTCCACATAAGCACTAGAAAATATTTTCAAAAAAAAAATCGACCTGGTAGATGAAATTGTTATTGAAAGCAGCATAACAACTCCCAAGTTAAGATTCAAGGCATAAATGTCACAAATCATAGACATAGGACATAAGTATTTGTGAACCCAGCTCTGCTGCTTACACTGTCATCTTAAACAGTAATTTTATATATTGCTTACTTTCATAGTATTAGGTCCTTACATATGAAATTGGCGTTTTGTAAGGCAGGAACATAAAGTCGTTTTTTTTAAAATATAATATAATATTTATGTAATCAAAATATGTACCATTGCTATCTATGTACTTTTGCCATCTCATAGGTAGTTCATTGACCCCTTTACTAAAAAAACCATTCGAACGGGAATCAATAAAATTTTTGAAGGCGCTTTGGACTGCCCCATCGGAGTTAAATTTTTTCCCTTGCAATAAGATATCCAAATTTCGAAAAAAATGGTAATCTATTGAAGCAAAGTCCGGGGTGTACGGTGAATGTCTTAGACATTCGAATTGAAACTCCTCTAATTTGGTAGCTGTCTGTTATGCAGTGTGTGGTCTAGCGTTGTCCTGAAGCAGCAGTGGCCTAGAACGATTGACCAGCCTCTGTTGTTTAGCAGCTAGCTTTTCCATCATGGTTTGCAGTTGCTGACAATAGATATCCGCCGTAATCGTCTGGCCAGATTTAAGAAAGCTGTAGTGAACGACACCGGCACTAGTCCGCTAAATGCTTACAAGTAATTTTTTTTAGTCGATTTTCGCTTGCGGCAGGATTTGGCTGGTTCACCAGGGTTCAGTCATTGTCATCAGATCCACTTTTCATCACAGGTAATAATTCGATTTAAAACCCCTTCATTATTGTGCCGGTTCAGTAATGCAACGCAGCAGTCGACGCGCGTTTGTCGGTTTGCTGCATTCAATTCATGAGGTACCCACCTTTCAAGCTTTTTCACATTCCCAATTTGCTTCAAGTGGATTATCACTTGAACAGTTTTATCACTAACACCGCAGCCTGCAGCTAGCTAGCTAGCTAGACGTGGTTTGCGATGGATCCGCTTCCACAATAGCCTTCAATTCTTCATTATCAACTTTGGTCCCTGGCCGTCCACGGGGCTTCTTCTGCAAGTCGAAATTTCCAGAACGAGAACTTTGGAACCAAAAACGCACTGTGTTTTCTTTTGCGTAATCGCCGCCACACACATTATTACTCCATTGAGCCGTTACTGCATGTCTAAATAACCTGACATTTCAAGTTTTACGTGAGATTTGCATTTTGTAAACTGAGTGACGCAAAGAAAAAACCAAAAGAGGAAAAAACAAATGAATTAAGGGTTTTCAAAACACAAAAGCATGAGTAAATCTAATACATATATATATAAAATCGTTAAGGGATCAACGCACAGCCTAAACCGCTGGGGTTAGAAACTTGAAATTTTGACAGTAGGTTCCTTTTGTGACGTAGGCGCTCACTAAGGAAGGATTTTTCAAAATTTCACCCCTAAGGGGGTGAAATAGGGGGTGAATGTTTGTATGAAAGTCTGTCATTTCTCAAGTTATATCCATGAAAGCTACGAGCTACTGGTTGAAAATGAAGAAATACGTGTTTCACAGTTTTCAAAAATTCTAACCCCGAAGGGTTGAAATAGGGGATGAGAGTTTGCATGAAAGTCCTTCATTTCTCAATATATTCTCAAGTTATATAAACGAAACTTGGTATTTCGGCTTTCAATAAAAATTAAAGAATTACGTGTGTCGCAGTTTTTCAAAATTCAACCCCTAAAGTTTTAAAATAGGGGTTGAATTTTTTTATGACAGCTATAGCCATGAAACTTGGTATATAAGCTGCGAGTTAAAAATCAAGAAATACGTATTTCACAGTTTTTGAAAATTCGACCCCCATAGAGGTGAAATAGGGGATGAAAGTTAGTATGAAATGCCTTCATTTCTCAAGATATATTACAAGTTATATCACCGAAACTTGGTATTTCGGCTTACGGTAAAAAATAAAGAAGTACGTGTGTCACAGTTTTTCGAAATTTTTCCCCCGAAGGGTTAAAATAGGGGTTGAAATTTTGTATGAATGTCCTTCATTTCTCAAGATATTGCTCAAGTTACATCTAGGAAGCTTAGGGTTTCGGCTTTTGGTAAAAAATTAAGAAGTAAGTATGTCACAGTTTTTCAAAATTCAACCCGCAAAAGGGTTATATAGGGGTTGAAAGTTTGTATGAAAGTCCTTTATTTCTGAAGTTATAGTCATGAAACTTGGTATATAAACTACGGGTTAAAAATGAAGAAATAAATGTTTCACAATTTTTGAAAATTCGATCCTTAAAGGGGTAATATAGGGGATGAAAGTTGGTATTTAAGGCCTTCATTTCACAGGATATTGTTCAAGTTATATCAACGAAGCTTAGTTTTTCGGCCTATGGTAAAAAAATAAAGAAGTACGTGTGTCACAGTTTTTCAAAATTCAACTCCCAAAAGGGTAAAATAAGGGTTGAAAGTTTGTAAGAAAAACTGTCATTAATTTTTAAGTTAGAGCCATTAAACTAGGTATTTTTGGTAACTTGGTTGGGTTTTTTGGAGTTTTGGTTTGAAATGGAGAAATACCTGATTCACATTTTTTTGCAAATTTTATCCCCAAGGACGTTTAATAGATAGTTAGTCCTCCAATCGGGCCGCAACAGATTAACGTTATTTTTGGCATGGGTATAGTTGAGGATCTGGACAGTGGCATAGGCATCCCGGAAAATAATGAAGTGCTGTGGGAATCGAAAAAAAACTTATGCCACACAACGAGTGACGCTCAATCACACCTGAACGGCTGAACGGATTGATTTGATGAAATTTGGCACAGAGATAGATCGTAGTCTGAAATAACAGTAGGCTTCCTTTTATCCCGAAAAATTTAAGAAGTCCCGTGGGAACCAAAAAACCTCAAAAGAATCTTTGTTACTCAATCACGCCAGAACGGCTGAACGGATCTGGATGAACTTTGATACAGAGATAGATAATAGTCTGCAATAGCCAATAACACATGGGCTACTTTTCACCCCATATAATTAAAAGCAATTCAATCCACGCGGACGAAGTCGCGGGCATCAGCTAGTAGCTGCATAAATTTGAAATTGTAATTCCTAACCAAAGAGGAGATATTTGAGATCAAAGTGGCCAGTACAACAAAACACCAATTTCATATGTAAGGACCTAATATTAAGTCTTACAGATATTACTATGGGTCTATGGGGTAAAGCAGCAGATATAAAAAAAATTGAATTAAAAAAAGGGCAATTTGTGCAACTTATAATTTAAAACCATGTGAATCCCAAGACAAATTCAAGAAAATAGGTATTCTCACAGAAATACAGAAAAGCCTTACAAATATACAAAAAAATATTCTATCTGCACAATAGGCAAACTTAGAGGCTGCTTAGGCTTATGACTCCATCCGCCTCAAGAACGTCTTAAGGTCATTTGTGGGAATGAGCATTCTATTCTATAAGAAAATTCCACCATCTATTTTAAAATTGCCTCTACAAGTTTAAGAAATCCAATAAAACTATGCTTCTGAAAAAATCTTATAAAAAAATATGTAGCTAAGTAAGCTGTAGTAAGCTATTGAAAATTATGTAAATAATAAAAGAGCAGAGATTGGGTTAGCACCAAGTTTCTTGCTGGTTCTTCTCGGTAATAAAGGCTTTCTGAACCATGGATTCACTTGACAATTCAAAAACAATTGTCAAAGTCTACTTGAATAAGAAAGATTTGAGGTTGAGTACTAGATAACTTAGTTAACATCCATTTTCAAACCACTAAATATACATACTTGAGAAGTTATGTGTTTTAAAATTAAGTCAACGAAGGCAACATAATAATATGAATAATTTAGTTATTCACTGAATTATCTAAGAGATAAAGCCTGTGACTTCATATCCATGTGGATTTATCTTTTTAAAATCCCATGGGAAGCTTTTTTCCAATGTGTGACTCCCCATATCACCCTGTGGGTCCTAAACTATACCCATCCGCTCCATTGTGGCTTGATTGATGGACAAACCAATAAACACTTAGGCATTTATAATAACTATCAGCATGGATAACTTATTATCTAAAGAAATTTTTGTTGTTATTTTTGTAAATAATAATTTATTATGATGTTTTGATCGTTATCGTGCTCTGCGTCTTCCTTTTCTCGACCATTAGAATGACGTTTCCGACACCAATTTGAAACAAATCGACATCGCATTGAACTGACGAATATTTATTAAAAGTCTCACACACTAAATAATAAAAGATACTAATCATTATGAATGTTATGAATTATGATCCTAAAATTGATCAAAAAGTAGAAAGGCAATTGTATAAAGTAGGTAGGTACCTTTCTTTTCCTTCCTTTGTATACCATGGCGAAGGCTCCATGACCGATTATATCTTGTTTGGTGAATTCGTATTCACCCACTTGAATAACTTCCATTTTCACAAGGGCTTTTGCTTTAACCACTGACATTTTGAGTCTTAATAAATTTACACTCAGACAAAGATCGATATCACAAATTTGGAAAACTCGTTTATGGAACTTGACTAAGCGCTACATTCTGATTTTGAGCTCCTAATCACTTCCTTCTGGTCTCCAAGTCCAGGTTACTTTACACTACAAACGGCAGCATTAAACTTTCATTGTTCCAGTTCCAAACACAACATACAATGAACGCAAAACGTTTAGAAGTGATTTTATTTTGTGACTTGTGTATTGGTGTTTTATGTTGTTTGACTTTTGTGGACAGAGACAAGTTTTTGCCAGAGACAAATAGCACATAAAAGACGAAGTTGCTACACTAAAAAATGTATGTAGTTACCATTGCAAAATAATTATTTGCGTATTAACTGGATAGTTTTTCTCAAATAAAAAAATAGGCTTTTACCCTTTAAAGCCTAGACAGAAAATGTCTAGAATAAAAAAACCTACATTTTATTTATTGCTACCGAATTAAACGCCATCTTGTAGTATACTGAAGACACATTGAATATTACTATCTTTGAACGATGGTAGATGTCACTACAAGTTACGTAAATCTGCATACGTACTGCGTTCCATGAAAATTAAGGTCTTTTATCCATTTAATATCTACTCCACAGATCTACTCCAAAGTCGCAAAGGCAGGCGGCAGGCGGATGTTACGATATATTTTAGAATAAGAGGCAGAGCTTTAAATGTCTTCTTATTGACCATCATCCATAGACACCATTCCTAAGCTCAAACTTGCATTTTGCCCATGGGCCTAACTCATATTAGTGGGAATCCCATTTCCTACTTCTGTTCTTGAAATGCCTCTTTTAAATCGAAAGAACTATACATATTCACAAAGAAACAGGATACAATTAATTAATATTAATTTCTGTAAGTTTAAAATAAAAATGCATATTTGTATACTAAAAAAAATCTTATTTTATTTATGAGAAAAGCTGGTAAAATAAATAATAGATAGCTTCATTTCCATTTCATGTGAATATAAACTTACAGTTGTTGCTTTATTTGCATTGGGAAACAGAATTATTAAACATAGCCTACTGGGCATTAAGACTATCTCTTTTGATCTCCCAAATCTTCAATACTGTCTTCATCAATCTGGAAATAATTTTGTTAGCTATAAGTTGAGTTCCCACTGATGCAACATTAAACATGTAATGTCTTGCAACTTGTCAGATGAAACAAATCCATAACTTGCTTTTTGAGTGTGGGTTTCCACTGATATGCAACATTAAACATGCAATGCCTCACAACTTAATGGATCAAACAAATCCAAAACTTGTTTTGTTGAGGCTGACATTCACACTGCAAGAAACTGGGTAAAATCATGTAAACAAACAGATTACTAACAATTCATTAATTATCTATGCAAAATATTAAAAAAAAATCCTTCATTGTCTTGCAAGATTTATACAAAACATTTGGTTTTTAAAATGTCTCAGAAGTCATGTCTCGGTCTATGAAATGTGAAACAAGTCTTCACACAACAATTTGTGTGTGTGACAATGGATGCACGGCTTGATACATAAACAGAAGAGTTTTCAACATGTTTTTATGTGAATGTTGTGTCAGTGGAAACTCACGGTAATAAATAAATATATATAACTATATAAAACATAAACATGTTGATCAATGTTCATGATAATGTTGAGCATGAATGAAGGACATACACACTATTACATTTTTCAGTATTTTCTTTAAATCTGATATTGTCATGCCATCCACCCTGGTTTTATTCAAAAGTAATGTCTAAAAAAATACTCTCTTAGAGGTGGTCTAAGCTGAGTAAAGAAAGTCTATACAAGATCTCAAGTTTTTAGATTCAGTAATGCAATACTAATTCTAGATCTATAGGATAGTCAGTCAGTTTTTTTAATGTACTTTTTATATGTACTACCGTTTAGTACTGTTTACCTCTGGCCATTTTTCAGGAATGACATCAAATAGATCATCCTTCACATCTCCTTGTATTACTATCTCATCATCACCAGTAACTGATGAACCACATGCAAACTTTGTACCAAAGAACTTAGCTGCTACTTTCAAATCTATATCTGTAACATTCAAAATAAGTATCATTAATACTGTGCACAAGTTACAAACAAATATTTTGTGTACCATTGTGGGTAATAATGATAAGAACTAATATAATGATTATGTTATAAAGAATAACTTTATTTTTATACAACTGCCTGAAAAAAGGAGTATATTGTTTTCAGGGTTCATGTATGTATGTATGTGAGTTTGTATATTCCACCATAACTTCTATATGCCTGAACCGATTTTGATAAATAAGGTATCGTTAGAATACCTAGCTTATTCCGGGTAACATAAGCTAGTAAAATTAAAAAAAAATTAATGACGTGACCATGGTCCCACATTAAAGACTAAAGTTGAAAAAAAATATTCTAAAATAAGATTAACTATACAATCATCATCTATAAAATGATGAGTAGATTCCAAAAATATATAACACTATAGTTCAATATCCAGTGATTCACAAAAAAATATCATATAATAAAAATGTGAATAAGATTCTAATTTAACAAGATTAATTTAGACTTTTAACTTTTTGGTTCGCTTTTTGGCAGGGCAGTCGTGTTTTTTTTTTTTTTTATTGTGACTTGTTTGTGTATACCCGCTAAATTAATAAACTACACATTTATCACTATTAAACTGCACAAAACCTTTGTTGCTATTTGATGTGAAATACCATTAATGTGTACCACTCATTTGTTCATAGATGCCACAGGAATAGTACCCATAAATAAATTAGACTGCCATTCATGCAATGCTATATTTTGACTTTCATCTCCAGCCTATATTGACTTTGTTGCAAGCTTTTTAATAAACCTGGGTATGTCTAAAACCCTTTTAACTTTAATTTTAAGTTAGGTACTTCAAGAAAAGTACAGTACGTAGACTTTATTGTCACTATATATATCTAGACTTTATAATATCATAATATGCTAGATCAAGCAGCTGCGAGAAGTAAGAAATACCTTACCAAAGGTACTTAAACCAGATACGACTGTGACTGATTTCTTTTTGCCCCGAGGAGCTCTGGAGACTTGCACTAATTTTGGAACATCTTCCTTTTTCTTTGACTTTAGCATGCCCTTTCCGCCTCGCTTCTGGCGTTTCTTTTCTTCCTCTCCACCAGCATTATCTTCTTCATCTGAAGAAGTTAACGATTCAACGATTAACCAGAAAATTTTGTGACATAACCTCACATTTTCAAGCTAAACCACCAACTCACCTATCTTTACTTTCTCAAACTCTGTTGGCAAGTTTTTCTCTAACCATTGTTTACACTTATCGTATTCAGGATAATATTCGCAATATTCTATCGGCATAGAACAATTTCCACAGTACTGAACTTTTACCGGGTATGTTACTCCTTCTCGAGGCCCTAACGATAAGTCCCTGTCTGCCATTTTTGGATTCATTTGAAGTTGATTCAGCTTAATGCATAGTATCCAACCTGAGACACTTCCTATAAAATTTTCATGAAAACAACTAATTATTTTAATACTAACTTTTCCTTTTCCAAATGACAAATCATAGAAAACGAGACGGGACAGGCGGGCAGAGACAAGTAACATATAGGATAGGATCGGACACGGGATAAAAAACTTGTCTCTGGGTTAAAGTGTATTTAATCTGAGACAAGCAGAGACAAGGCAGAGACAAGTAACATAATATGTGCAGCTTATGTGCAGTGTGCCACAGATTTTTATTATGTCTGTGGCAGTGTGCACAGAGTACATTACAGTTAACAGTGAGAATTATTGCATTAGTGCCATCTAGCGATAGACGACGTCCCTAAAGCCAAGCTAATTGCGTTTTTCATGGTATTTTTTATACTAACATTATTTCCCCAAAAGTAAAATCATATTTTGATTTAATTGATTTCGCTTTCTGAAATTACTTTGGAGACAATGGAATTTAAGTTATTATGGCAAATAAATAAACACTTTAGCGATTGAACGGTTTATTATGTTTCTATTTCTTATGAATTAAAAGACATTTTGATTATATCACCATCGTCTAAATATAATCTGGTACCGCTTATAATTTTATTTACACACCCACACAACAACCTTTCTCAGAAGCAGCCATAGCCGGTCAAGTCCAAATCGTTAAGCAAATCAGTGTCCGTTGCGCGTAAGTCCAATGAAAAAGGCAAAGTCGTAGGAGTCTAGGAATCGAGCAAAGTCGTAGTATAAATCACAAAAACACAAACGGAGCACCTGTGAAGCACACAAGCACAAACGGATAGCGTTTTCAAAACTTGACATTTGACATAGTAAGAATGTCTACGGACATTTGATGGAGAGTCAAGCTTTTATATTTGCAGAAAGACCGAAAAATTACCGAAATAGCGCCATCTACTGCAATGTTGACGAACCTTCTTTTGTCTAATGCTGAGGCCACACTAACGGGAAATGCCGTTAATTATCGCGATGACCGTAGGTGTAGCCACCTTATAACGCGATAATTTGAAAACGGAATTCACATTGCCGTTTGACGTTAGGCGATAGCTCAAATGACGGTACATCAAAGAGATTAACGCGAGAAATAATGCGTTGAAGCGGCCACACGATGTCAGTGGTGTGCACCGTGAGCGCGAGGGGATCGTACGTGTTTGTTTTCGTTAAATACGTACTTTGGTATGGAGTGGAGTAACGAGAAAGTAATTGTGTTTCTTGAGATTCTGCAAACAGAGCCATGTTTGTGGGATCCAAGACTCAAAAGTTTCAATGATGCTTGGCGACAAATAATGGAATTATTACCTTTTAAAGCAACTATTGAAGAAATTAAAAAGAAGAAGGAAAGCCTAATGCGTTATCATCAAGGAAATTTAGCGCCAAGAATGTGCATTCACGTTGACCGTTCAAGTGTAGCCACTCACTTTAAAAATTAAAGCATTATCTATCGTGATGATATAAGCATTGACGTTTACGTAGTGTGGCCTACATTAGAAAAAAATATTTGTATGAGTAGACTGTGCTGGGATAGTGTAATTAGTGTATTATGTATTATTTAAGCAGGGCCGACAGAACACATACTCCTAGCACGGCCTAAGCTGAGCGTGTCGATCTGAAATCTAATCTGAAAATTATTTAGAGTAAATTATGCGATTTTTCAAATCGATTTTGGACTGACTCAAGAACTAGCGATAAAATTCCTATACTGACTAAAGTTTCTTAATTTTTTGCTGTTGTCGGACGTAAAACTTTAAAAGAAACCTGTCGTACTTAATAATTTGAACTACTACTACTAGGTACTACTATGGCGGGTAAGTAGGTAGTTAACACATTGATGGACAGTAACGTCCACGGACGTTCAGATAGTAAATAATGATACGACAGAACGCCTGTAGACGTCATAGTTATTACTCGTGTCACGGCAGTACGTCTGAGGGCGGAGGATTTTCAATACTTTTACAAGGAAGAACATGTTGTAGTGTCACCGCAAAAGTAATGCGGCTTTCCTACTGTCATCGTACATAGTTCTACAACATGTCAAGTTACACACACATTGACAGAATTCCGGTACCCCTCTCCCCGCACAGTACGCTCGTGGGCGTCGTGTTTTCATACATAATACATTTAGTCACGTAGTGCGCGTCGGCGGGAGGATTAGTGTCACCTCATACTTTCGCGCGCAAATAACGGTTCGAGTGGTAAGTTATCAACGTATTTTTGTGTTTTTATTTATCGAAACATTCAAATTCAATTCATGTAACTTACGTATAAGGTAATTGTGCTTCTAATATTAGTAGTTGCTTGTTTTGAATGCAGTTTTTTGGTATTGAAACAATAATGAATTTATCTACAGATGGCGCCTGGAGATCCGTACGAAAGGGAACAAAAACGGTTGTTAGAATTGTTCAATGAAGTTGAAACTCCGGAATCTAGTGAAGATCCATATGCTGATGATGGGGAATACGGGTCCGACAAGGACTACTATCCTTCAGGCGACGAGTCGTTGAGTTCTGACGATGCTATATGCGTTCTGTCACTCAACAACATTGTACATACAACCGCATTGACACTACGCCCAGGCAATGTATGAGAATAAGAAGTGTCATTTAGGAAGAAATTCTTAACTTGTACTGTCCACCAACGTGTTAACATATCGCTAAACGGTTAACGGTTAGTGATTGAAAATATTAGTAGTGTTTAGTAGTGTGGTGTGGTACCTACTGTGCCTGTACGAATTGCTGGGTGGTGGATGTCGCATGCTGCAGGTGAAAGACACGCACTGTACCACACAGATTTGTTTACTGTAGCGGATTATAGTGAATTAAACTTCTAGTTCATTCATTAGTGCTGGGCTGTTTGCTCTTCAATCTTTCAAAAATCGTTGGTACCTATTTTAATTAATTGTTACCAGAGGCAAGTACCTAATTGTTTCGGAAATTAATAGTGCGCTTAGATGAATATGTATTGGCGATAAAACAATTTTACTACCATGCTGAGTTTTAATATTCTGACTTCTAAGATGTTGCACAAGAAAAAGAAAAAATGGGACATACCTACTTATTTATCATTTTACCGGTATGTAAACAATAAGTACTTTATGTTGAATTAAAACTTTTATTCGTTTTTCTTTTACAGTTGATTCTGTGTTTTACATCGTACTAATATTATAACATATGCGAAAGTGTTTTTGTTTGTTGGTTTGTCCTTCAATCACGCCGCAACAGAGCAACGGATTGACGTCGATGGTATGGGTATAGCTGAGGACCTGGAGAGTGACCTGGAAGTGGTATTTTAACCTGGAAAGTTAAGGAGTCCATGCAGGAATAAAAAAACTTAAACCACGCGGACGAAGTCGCGGGCATCAACTAGTATCTAAATATTATTTTCTATCATTGTTTTGACAGAAAATAATATATTTCTAAACGTTATTATTATTATCTTGTCAAATATTGCCTAGGATTTAGATTTTTAAATAGGATTTACATAAAGATTTTTTTTACGTGTCAACTTCATTTAGGTAGTAGTTAAAAAAAGATTATGTAATAATCCTATGGCATGGATTTTTATAATATTATTCTTTAACAATTTTTTTTCGTGCTTATTTGTTAACATTATTAAAAATCACAAATAAATGAATGTATTGTTCAGCGATTTGTAAGTTTTATCTCAAAGGTACTGTTGTGTTGAAATAAGGATCAATGTTTCAAATAGTTTTAGCTTCTGTTGAGTCCTGTCTATGTGCCCTACAGGTTGGACCACGTATAATACGACCATGTAGTTTGTATGTAGGTACTCTTATTATCGCAGGATCTACTCGCTATGTTGAAGAGCAGGCTCCATAGAGCAATTTCTAACAGATGGAAAAGTGTAGAAGAGCATAATAGGTATGATGACATGTTGTGCCATCTGCATTTCAGTATAGCCTTAGCTTAAAATACGCATAATTATTAAGATGCCATATATACCTATACCAAAAAATCTAATAGCCAAAGAACTACTACTAATCTAAACGTCGTTGAAGTCGCAGGCATCAGTTAGTAATAAATAATAGCTAATGCATAAAGTATCAATTTATTCATTCATAATATTACAAAATTCATATTGTATCGACTTTGGTATTAATTATCTAATATTGAACATAAACATTATTTGTAAACAAATTCATCGAAAATTTAAAATTATAAAATTTAATAAATCATAAAAAAATATTTACAAGATCAGATCAATAAATAATTAGGTACTTAACTACTTACACGTAACAAATTACAACAAAATAAAATGTTTTAAAATATTTTCTGTACAAAGAGTAATAAAGACTTAAAAACAGTACATAATACAAAATATGCTGTTTTAATTTGTGCACGAAAGTAGAAGCGAATCCTATTTTACTAGCTGATTACCAAAAAAATATTTGTATAATTACGTAGGCACCTACAGCCTACTTTGATAAAATAAATATATATACTTTTGTATATAAACAAATAATTAGACTTAAAATGATAGAGTTTTACCTACGTAATAACACTGTAAACAGATGTTTACTGTGGTATTATGGTATGCATACCTAATATTTTACAATAGGTACGAATGTGACTCAAAAAATATTTAGAGAAGATTGATTGGTTCATGCCAAAAACCATCGATTGTCAGCAACTTAACAGTAAAATCTGCTAAGTATTTATTTTCTAATTGTAAAACAGTGATTGTATCTTCAATATACCTACAAAGATTCCTCCAAAACACCCACTAATTCCCACCCTAAAAAGTAAAGTAAGTAAAGGGGCTAACCTCGTTATAGGTACAAGTAAACATAGGTAACATATTATTCTCTAAGGTGAGACTAAAACCTACAAATATTTTGCTATTCTAAAATTTGACTAACTCCTACTGGTCACCTCGACTTCAAGCTGCGTTATGGGTGTTTTCCGTCTGTCATAACCGATTTGGCCTGCATGCACTAAGATAATATAGAAGGTTATGTAATATTAGATACTTATACATATTTGCGTAAACCCAATGTAATATATATTTTGAAAGTTTGATTTCCTATTTCATAAGACTTGGTGCTACTTGTGTCTTGTGGTTTTGAGTTGAAGGTTTTCAAATGTCTCAGCGCTCCGGGCCTTTCATAGATAAATATGTACAAGGGCCATTGTTGACTATATCTGACTGATGGACTGAGCAATTTTGTTAAGAGGCCGGTGATCGCCGCTCGCAATTTCTATTCAACCCGAAAATATACCTAGGTAAATTTGCCGGTATATTGCTATCTCTATTTGGCTGATGACACATGATCGCGTGCAAACGCGATAGCAATATGAGCGTACAGAATTTATTATACGTTTAGTCTTGTTCCGTAAATACCAAAAATGATGAATGATAACTTGTAATGTTTTTCACTTCGTGTTGTTATTCGGGAACTTGACAATATAGGCTATGCTCCTGGTCAATTAGTACGTAACATATCGTCGGTTTTAATATGATACAAATAAGGAGAAAACATGTCATTCATGTCGTAAAATCAAGCAAAACGCTATGCGCTTACATTTAATTTTGGGAAAATATTTTGAAAACATAATTATCTAGGGGCCTACATAAATGCTGGAAGAAATCTCTTCAAGAGATAAGTTGTCCTTGTACATGTCCTTTAAATTTGTATGTTTAGTTTTTAAGTTTGGTACTAAATATATAAATAAATAAATAAATACAAGTTCAATCTTAATAATCGCATAATCTGGTGGAAATATTCTCGAATTACGAATCATTTTGGTATTACGTTTGTATGGGCAATTCACCCTCCGCTGGCACCTTAAGTGCAAGTATGTACCTACCTGTGCAGGCATGGCCTAGGCAAGTGATAGCTGTATTGCGATTTGCGAGCCTAGGAATGCGAGTGTGGACAGTGGACACGATGACTGAACGCAGAGCTTGGAGATCATAGAATTGATATCATTTAAATTTATTAAGGTACAGGATATATCCAGATAATTATTATAGGTACGCACCATAAAATTTCCACTCAGGGAAGGTGAGATCGATTTCTCAAATAGGCTCTTACAAAAATTGGCTTTTACAGGTAAGTAGGTTTGATGGTATTTCAATTTCATAATTAGAATTTTATTGGTACTTATATGCACAATTAAAGGTGTAGTACAAAACTCGCATAAACAAGTATTTTTTTAAAACGTCACTGTAGATTTAAAATCTTTAAA
Source organism: Erebia palarica (assembly GCA_964035005.1). NCBI lineage: Eukaryota > Metazoa > Arthropoda > Insecta > Lepidoptera > Nymphalidae > Erebia > Erebia palarica. Next base: position 33,273,567 of record OZ035984.1, on the reverse strand, counting down.
AACCTGTACATTTTTATCACGCCTATATTTGTGGTTCTTAAAACATACCTACCTCTAGTTCTAACTCCTATTTTAAATAACAATCTACTTAATTAATTAAAAATATCTTGATCATAATTTTTGTATTTTTCGAAGCATCCATGTCATTCTCGGCTAGATATTATTAAAATCCAAATTGAATTTTAGGTACCTCAGCAGTCAGCACTTATGCTAACAATGGATTTTACAATTTCTCAACCCAGACAGAGAAGGAGGCAAATAATTTAAATCTTACTCCTTTAAAACACTAATTGATTATCTTGCAGTCCATTTTCTACACATCGATAATACTGTCGTGTTTCTTATCGGAAGCTTTGAGTTTTTCTTGCATTTGAGTTAACATATCTTGCATACGACGAATCTGTAAGAAAAAAATGTTACATGAGTAACTAACTAGTCATCTCAGAAAAACATCTTTTTATTTAGTACCTAGATTGTTAACTAGGGAGTAAAGGGACTAATTACACAGGGTTGAGTCAGCTTTAGTCCATTAAAGGCTGGTTGGTATATTCTATGGAGTAATTTAAGCAAGTAAGTAACCAAGCGATTTCGCTGAACTCAGGAACTCACATAATATTATGAGCCTTTGTGAAGTATAATTTACTTTTTTCAGAATTTTTCTAATAGATACTAATTCATATAATTATGATAGAACTTCACTTTGTAAGTTCGTTTAATCACTAAATATCTTATATTTCACAATCTAGTTAGGTACCTAGGTATACGACTCGTCGATTGTAAACATCCCGATAGATAATAATGCATATTATAACATATTATGCATATATTATCATATTTTTTCATCTTGTTTACACACTATGCTCTGCTAGTAATAAGCAGCTAAGTATCTCTTTTTCCGTGGCTATTGTTGTTCGAAATTAACTGACAACTCATTCCGGAAATCCGGACACATGCAACTAAATTTTTTCGTTAATAAAGTTATGACTCATGAGCATATTCTATTAGTAAAATGTTAGTTAGTTTTACATGGGCTACAAAGTAAAGGTATTGCAATGTTATGTAAATATACCTATGTACCTATTTGAGATGTATACTTAGGTATTTAGATATTAGGTAAATTTTTTTTATGTGCTCTATCTATGCAAATGTAGTAAGTAGGTAGGTACATGCATCAAACTGCAGACAAAAGAAATACCTAACCTATTTTAGATGAGTGTTATAATTAAACTTTGTGACTTCATGACTCGACATCGACCCTAATAAACTGTATTTGACTAATTTAACCATGCGGTACATCCCAAAAGGTTTGGCCTACTTTAGTAAATAAGTCAGGCCGTAATGAATGAAATCTACCTAGATGAGTTGTGTTTTTAATTGTTATAGAATTTTGTTCAAATTCCATAAAATATCATGAGTATTCTGAAAACCATGCATTTTAGACGTAATATTGTGTTGAATTTCATCTTACGTACGAAGTCCACGATAGCCCTAACACGAAAACACTTTTGTTACACTGAGCTCTGCGTTATAAAAAAATTTAAGGGTAGAAATACATTACATATTGTACTTTAAACTGTATATTATATTATTAAGAAGCTGATAATATTCATATATTACCTCCTCATCCTTTTGTAGTAATAACCGATCCGTGTCCGTGAAAACTACGTCGGTGTTGTTACCCATCGAGTCTCTTTTCAGTTTCCTAGAAAAGATCCAAGAAGAAAATATATTGTAGGTATAGTTCCATCCAATCAATATAACCACCCGAACTCGATGGTTCAAGTGGTAGATTCACTACCGACGGGTAGAGTCGTAGAGTAGTAGAGGGTAGTTTCATGAAGAGTCCGTAAGCAGGACTACTTGAAACTGAGTTTCATTAAATTATGTTTCAATCGAGTTGAAACACCTACTAGGTTCACCTACGTACCTCTTAAATATTATTTGAATAGTATTGTCTCGATAACTTAAATAGTATTGACGGTTTTAGTACCATACATTACCATACCTTAACCTTATTACTCGTAAGGTGGCGGTTCTGATTCAAGAAGAAATAAAAGACAGCAATCAGAGATGCAAGGCTTCTAGAACAACCAGAAGCCAGATTTGTCACTGAAAATTCAAGCTATGTTATGTACTACAAAGTACACTAAGTATAGTACAAACGCTCGGGGCGTAAACCTACGTGTATTTTTTTATGGTGCAGTATGCATTTGCTCCATAAATGGTGAAAGACAATTTTGCAGTTAGAACTACGGTTGTCTACCGTTGATGTCTCTTGCGCCTCTTAAATCTCTTCACGAACATCTTGATTTTTTTATCCTCTACACTCCCTTGACTGCGATCTCACCTGATGGTAAGGGATAATGCAGTCTAAGATATAATATGGTATAAACGGGCTGACCTGTCAGGGGCATGGCAGTTAGATTGAAGACAAAATTCCAGTCTGCTCTAACGAAACGATTCTGCTCTACATTTCTGATTCGAACCACCAGTATGTGGAATACCCTTCCAGAACATGTATTCCCTGCCGCGTATAACTTCGCGTTTAAAACTGGAAACCGGTTGCGCACTGAGTCAGCTAATAATGCATACGGCGAAAGAACTACGAGCTATATCATTCCTCGTCTTATCAATCAGTTGTCACCCGCTCTGCCGAGTGGAGTGACGCGAATGTGAAGCGGAAGCTAAAGGAATTTTTCTTGGGCAACATATGATGAACCTGCACTCAGATTTCTGCTTAATTAACTTGTTGCCTACGAGACGTTTCTTTGGCTCCTGCGGTGATGAATTTAATGATTGGTCTAGTAGGTATTTCAAAATATTTGTTTTGTATGTTATCTTTAGTTTTATTACTTATACTGTGGGTTTTGTTATGATTTTTATTTTTATTTATTTAGTTATGTATTTTTTTATTATTATTATTTTTTTACTACAAGGCGCAGACGCTTATAAATTGAGGTCAAACCTCTGTGGTTTTTTTCAATGTATATTAAACTATTGTGTGTTATAAATTTGTGCCTTGTTAGATAAATCAAAAAAAAAAAACTTAAGTACCTTCAAGGCAAGAATGAATAGGCATCTTCTAGCAAGCGCGCTCTAACTAAGACCTCATCATTGTTTTGCATTAAGCACGATGAAGTCAAGCGCACGCCTATTCTTTGTTAAAAAAAAATACAGAAATAATATATTCCTAAATTGACCCTGCCGGCTGCCGGTGATCGAACCCGGGACCTCACTGCGCCACGGACCTCCCTGGCGCAGTGAGGTCCCGGGTTCACCCTCCTCCCCGGGTCAAATGCTTGCTCACCCTCGCTCCCGCATGGCGTGCTGCGATATTTGCGAGATGCACTGTGCTCGGAAGTTCTCGTAGTGTACGTCTTGAGTCACGTCCTTCAGGTCCTGCATGTGCGTCGATATCAGCATCGTGCGCAGCTTCGTGAAATCCGAGTGCCGCGGGTTCTCCACTGTTCAACAAAATAGTTTTTGAAACTACGTAAAATTAACGTAAAATTAAAGAGTTCCCGCGGAACCGAAAACCTCAATCCACGCGGACGAAGTCGCTGGCACCAGTTAGTTAAATGCATTTAAACGAGCATTATCTATACTATCTATACTGATATTATAAATGCGAAAGTTTGGATGGATGTTTGTTACTCGATCACGCCAGTACAGCTGAACGGATCTGGATGAAATTTGGCACAGAGATAATAGTCTGGAATAGTACATAGGCTACTTTTTATCCCGGAAAATTAAAGAGTTTCCGCGGGAACCAAAAAAACTCAATCCACGCGGACGAAGTCGTGGGCATCAGCTAGTTTAATGCATTTAAACGAGCATTATTAGTATTGAAGCAAGGCGGACCAAGCGAAAGCCGTGATTACCATCGACGATGCCCCAGGGGTACTGTCGGCCTCGCACTCGCTTGCCGCCGACCTCCAGCACGGTGTCGGACGCCACCACGGCGAACGGAGCCGCCGCTTTCAACTCGCGGTCTTGTTGCTTGAACTCCTCGTCCTCGTCGCTGTCGCATTCCGGGAATTGGTACACCTAAGGCAAAATGTATCATGTTTTTTCATCACTGTCAGTGCATATGTCACCGTAAGATTGTAAAAACCGTTAGATTATAATCTTACTCGCGAAATTGTAAACTGTCGAAAGATTGTGAACCGTTCAATGTTCTGAGTGTCAATTTTTGAAATATTCATTGTATTTACGTTTTCTAGTATGTTTCTTGTAGGTTAGGTTAGGGTTCGACATAAATAATCAGAACTTAGGTTCTATCGGGTTAATATACCTAACAGATTACAATTTACCGAAAAATAATGCGTTAAATTGTAATCTTTCGACAGTTTGCGATTTCGCGAGTTTGATTATAATCTAACGGTTTTTACAATCTTACGGTGACACACACAAAACCATTTTAGTTCTCAAATATCTATATTTAATTTTTTTTATGCGCTTGACGACAATCATGCTTATAGTGCAAAGCAATGATGAGGTCTAGGTTGGAACGCGCTTACCTACGAGATATTCACTCTTGCCTTAAAGGTACCGAAGTTAGCAGGCACATGTGCGCTGGGAGGGTATTCCAGACCCTAGCGGTTCGGATCAGAAACGACGAGCAAAAATGTTTCGTGCAAGCAGAACTTGTTTAAAAATTAAAATTTAAGTTTAAAATTGTTTTTTTCTTTTTTTTTTCTTTTGCTTCTTGGTTAAAATATCAAAATTAATTGTAAAAAATCAGCAATCTGCACGATAGACAAACTATAGAACGCAATAGGCTCGTGACTATTCCGCCTCAAGGAAGTCCGAAGATCATTCCTGGGAATGATGAATCTTTTACAATAAAATTGTATATATAGATTAAAGACTGAAAAAGTTTATTAAACTATATGTTAAAGATTGTGTAAGTAAATAATTTGACCGTTCCAGCATCGCTTGGGATACGGTTATGTATGTATCTATCTATCTCCACTCTGATAGAAGTTTACTTAGTATTTTTTCAAGAGAACAAAAGCCGAGTTTTTGCTGAATCTTCACAGTAGGATAATTGTCATTCCGAACCTAGAAGTACCTAGAACTCCCACAATCGTCTAGTATTTGATCTGAATTGAAGCATTTTCAGACCGCAATTTTTATGTCATGCTGTAAAACACGACAGTCGAAAATTAGGTATAATTTTATAGGTACTAATGAGGAAATTTTTAATGAACAGTTAAGCCACAAGCGCCATTTACGCTAGGTATATCAAATGCCCGGGAAGTAGGTATGGGCCATGGGGTATGTACCTACTTAGCATCTAGTGGTGTTAGCATGTTCGACTGAGACCGACGAGATCCCGGGATCGAGTCCCGGGTCGGGCCGTAGCAAGTATTGGGTTTTTCTGGCAAGAAATTCTCAGTACTAGCCCGAATTTAGGAAGTTGGCGGTGTTTCACCCCCGTGTCTCGGAGAGCACGTAAAGCCGTCGGTCCTGCGCCCTACCTCTCTCCGGTCGTGTGGGATTTCCGTCCCATCGGGCTATGAGAGTAAAGAAACAGAGAGTGCACCTGTGTATGCGCACACACTTGTACACTATATTATAGTGTACAAGTGTGTGTGTCTTCCGCGCAGATGGCTAATCTCTCTGGAGATTGGCTGCCGTGGCCGAAATTCGGTCGCGAGGACATTTTGTACCTACTTAGTTACCTACTCTACCATCTCCTGCTGTGCGAGGTCTTTTTGCCACGGAATTCTCTATCTCTGCACTACCTGTGGTGTCCGCCTGCCTTTGTTTTAGATAGTTGTAATTTTTTCTTCAAATTAACTTTTATAACACAAGTATTTAGGAATCATTAAAATATCAATTTATCAAGAGACGGTTAAGAAACTCTTAAAAAGCCAGTTTCTCCTCTGCTGTTGTACCTACGTAGTGCGGTGTTCGTTATTGGCTACTGACACAGGAAGTTTAACATAAATAACCTTAACCTTAGGTGATAAGACCGCCTTTGCTTACTGTATAGTCCTATTCGTAGTTTTGAAGTCTTTTTTATTTCCGTGTCATCATAATCATCCTCAACCGATAGACGTCCACTGCTGGACATAGGCCTCTTGCAAGGATTTCCACACGCCTCGGTCTTGCGCCGCCTGGATCCAGCGGCTCCCTGCGACTCTCCTGATTTCGTCTGTCCAGTGAGTAGGGGGTCTGCCGACGCTGCACTTTCCAGTGGGTGGTCACACAAAGTGCAATAAAGTGTGGTCGTGTGCAATAAAGATTTAAATAAATAAATAATTTATTACTCAGCTAAACACAAAAATTGAGCGTGCAGCAATGACTTATGCAGCTTATCCACAATCGAGGGGCTGGTTAACCGCTTGTGTCTTCGCTATAAGCAAAAAAAAAAACGTGAAGCCGTACTTGTATCTGATGCTCGTCCAGGTCGTTCAGTATGCGCGTCTTGAGCCGCTTCACCTCCGCGGCGGTGAGGGAGTCCGCCTTCGCTATCACCACCACGATGTTCACCTTCCGGTGCAGCCGTCTCATCATCTCCAGGTCGACTTGACGCAAGCTGTTTACATAGATAAACTGTTAGTGCGTGATCACAGCTAAGACCTTACTTACATATTGTCAGCCGCCGACTGTAAGCAAGCGTTGGATTGCCAAAGACAGCATCTGCACTAAGATAGCCTCAGAGCGGGGATCACAGCCCCGAACCCGATTTAATCCCGATTTATATAAACTATATTATGTCTTTAGGGACTGGGAAGATACCTACCAAGTACCTACCAAATCTTTAACTATTGCATTTTAGTTAACCACTATTGATCGAAGATTTCAATGTAATACCACCTACACCTATTGAAGCTGTTTATCTGGGTCACACTCACACTGAAGAAGTAATAAAAAGACTAGCAACTTACTAAGTGCTTTAATAGCCTAAACGAATAGTCTCATAAATGAATAGAGCGATATCGCAATCGTGCATTTAACCAACTCATTGATTGAATGATCGTTATTATCTTTGAAACTATGAATCAATCAAGGAAAAATGAAGTGATGTAGACTGTAGATCGTTATCAGTAACATACATCGAGTGTTACAACGAGGTTTTATTGACAAGTATCGCACTTTAAAATATGGAAATAAAATTACGACTTTAGTATTGTTTGCCAAAGCGTAAAGGACATTCTTGTAAATCAAGTAACACCGATTCTATAAAATACTAGCTGATGCCCGCGATTCCGTCCGTGTGGATTGAGGTGTTTAAGGGTATGAAAAATAAATAGTAGCATATTCTCAGACCTATTGAATATGCATATAAAATTTCATAAAAATCGGTCAAGCCGTTTCGGAGGAGTATGGTAACGATTCGATACTAATACGATATAATACTTAGCTGTAATGAGGTAGATAGGTACCTAAGTTAGGTACCTATCTACCTACTAACGCGAACGTTAATACATTTAAGTATAAATATATTATGATCGTGAATTCTTTTCTATTTTAAATATGAACATAATGATATAAATTAAACTAAATTAACAACCTGTTGACTAAGTTGCTCGTAAAGGTGGTAGTGCTAAAGCTAGAGAATTTGAGATAGTAGCTAGAGAGGTGTTAGGAGAGCCGACAAATTCAGAAATGTAGAGAAGTTACAATATCACGTAAAACGAAAAATAAGACCAACTGATTGGTTTTAGAGGCAAAGCTACGTACGTACCTATGAGCCCAAGGTGGTACAAAATACAGGCAACAGTGAACCCTGTTGTCCTGCATATGCCGTCGGTTCAGGCCGCTCTCGTCTGTGAAGTACTGTCGGAACTGCTCGTCCACGTACGCCGAGCAGACTCTCCAGGAGTCCTCGCAGTTTATAGCATCCCCGAACCCCGGAGTGTCTACTATAGTCAGCCGCAGCTTCACACCACGTTCTTCAATCTCCATGGTCTTCTTTTCGATTGTTGTTGTTTTTTCTATCCTATCTGTTTAATTTGGTATACTTATTAATAGAAAATCATTGGTATATTTAGTTCAATAATTGTAGTTTAGGAAGTATAAATGTTATAGGTATATATTATGCTTTCTAAACTTGTTATAAATACATCTATGTATAAATGTCACCGTAAGATTGTAAAAACCGTTAAGTAGATTATAATCTAACTCGCGAAATTGAAAACTTTCGTAAGATTGTGAACCGTTCAATGTTCTGAGTGTTAATTTTTGAAATATCCATTGTATTTACGTTTTCTTGTCTGTTTCTTGTAGGTTAGGGTAGGGTTCGACATAAATAATTAGGTAGTGCCCGGCCGCAGGCTAATATACCTAACAGATTACAATCTACCGAAAAATAATGCGTTAAATTGTAATCTTTCGACAGTTTGCAATATCGCGAGTCAGATTATAATCTAACGGTTTTTACAATCTTACGGTGACATAAACAAGATTATAAAAATAAAAATAATGGTTCTTCTCTAGAGTTGACCTAAATTATTATAAAAGCGGTTGACCGAAATTATTATAAAAATAATTTATTTCGGTTTATTTGAAACAAAACAGGAGTTGATAACTTTAGTAGTAACGTTACAGCAGTCACTAAGTTCAACTTAACATAGACCATAATATCTATACTAAATAAATAATATTATGTCTAATGATATTTTCTTGTCATTAAATATGTAAAAAATAAGTTGACTCTTACCTTGGACATCAGAAATTTTTCTGTTTTTGTAAAGGTCTCCTAGAAATAGACTGTTGATTAGTGTTGATTTACCAAGGCCCGACTCCCCAACAACCATCAGTGTGAAGTCGAACCCCCTTTTGACTGACTTGCGATGTACCTGTTCAGGTAGAGTCGCGAATCCAATGTAATCGCGTTCACCACGATCTCGTTCTGGTAACAACAATATTATGTTAACGTTGTTAACAATATTATGTTAAAGTAACTAAAACGCCTCCCTGTTCCTACAACTCATCGAGGGTTCTAAAATATTTATTCCTATCCTCATAGTATTATTCGCTATCAATATCGTAGTTTCTAGGTGTTTAAATGATTGGATCATTTAAAAACTTTGTTTATAGATAGTTAAAACATCCTAGTTGCCTATACGTAGTACATATATTGTACATTCATATTTGATCACTGTGAACTAATGCGGAAGTGCGACTCGGCGACATCCTGTAGGTTAGGTACATAATCGTCCAACATTGGACCGCTTCTCTTGAATGTACAAGACGTGAAAGCAAGGCGGGTAAATTGGCCATGCAAATTAGGTTCTTTGTGCAGATGCAGGTACTGGGTACTACGGAGTCCGCCGACTGCAACGGGCGCAGCGAAGTGGAACGGTACCAGTTCCCAGTATATCTAGTTTTCGTGTCCCTGGACAGTGTATGGGTGTTACATTGAGGACAGCGAGCGGAAACGACGAACGTGCTCATCAACTGTTTAATGTTGTCGCTATAATTAGGAAAACTGTTTTGTATGGTGCGAACTGCAGTCGTTTCGGCTGGAGTATTTTTAATCTTAGGCAGCGTTTCTACAACATGCCACCTAAATAATATAACAGGAGTTATATATATATATATATTATACATATACTGTAACATGGACTTCATGACCTTGACGTAGGTAGGGTTTGAATTGGATTGGATGTCTCAAATCACTGGTTGAAAATTTCAATGTAATTTCTCAACAAAACATTTCTAATTCTGATAAATCCGCTATATTCTAGCTGAATATTTTAGAAGCTATTGAATGGCACTAAGTTTAAAATCAAAATTTAAAGAATCTGTTTAGATTCCTTCTTCTTTGAATTCAAAGATAACTAAACTTTAATAACTAAACAATCGCATCATTAACAACAGCAATACCATAGTTGAAACCAACTATGGTATAGCTCTCGTTAATGCTGCGATTGTATTCCATACGTTTTTGAATTTTGTTGCTTAGCCTAGTTAATAAAGTTTAGTTATCTTTGAATAAGAGACAATAACAAAGACTACAATGAAAGCAAATGATTATTTTTTAACAATATGTGATGCTGTAATATCTGTACCTAATTTCAATGTATTAAAAATGTGGTAGTTGTATAGCTCTCATTCCCGTTGTAGGTACGCATAGTAAACAATAGAAACGTATGGGTACGTAAAACTTCGCTGATTTAGTGCAATAATTACTTATACGATTACGAATACAAAAAGTAAACACTATTGTTGTTTATAATTACTGGAGAAAATTTATGTTGTGGTTCAATGGAAGATATATATTTTCCAAACAATCTGCGCGAGAGTGAGTAAATCTGTCTCATTGTGTGCATCTTCAAGTAGGTAGGTTACAACCATCTACATTCTAGGTACTCTATATCCAGAGATGATATAGTGTAGGTAAATCTTACAGAGATGATATTGCGAGATAAAACTAATAATAGTAAGTAGCTAGGTGTACTTAGTCATAAACCGTGAAAATGACTCTTAAATAGAACTTTGTTATACTATACTTTGATAAGGAGCTACGTAGGTCTACGTAAGGAGTGATCAAAAATATTTTCCAATACTTAGGTTCTAACTTCTAACTCTTGCAAGTACTTACATACTGAATTGGATAACTTGAAAACACTTTTGAAAACGTTAGTAGGTATAGAGTAGGTAGGTACCTAAGTATAGGTACCTACCAAAATATAATAGATGATAACACATTTCCTGCTAAAGTAGGTAAATTTAGGAAAAGTGAGTAAAGTACCCTATTGTATTAACTCTATGACCTAAGTAGTTAATGTAACGTCGACTACTTTTTTCAGGCTTTTATAATATTTCGGCACTTACGTATTTTTATAACAGTTGTGAGAGGCGTCTTCTTTTTGGCATCGTTGCTATCGGATGTCTCGGAATCCTTATCACAAATATTAATATCTAAAATCGCGTATGATTCTCTCTCCTCCATTATAATGATGTGTTGGAAAACTTTTCGACGAATTATTAAGTAGTCGTAGGTAGGTACAATTGCTTGTCCAAGCAAAATCGGAAAATTGTACTCCAGAGTACAATTTTCCGACTACTTATGCTGGCACGTCACGTAATACTGTCAATGAAATCGCTACAGCCGATCGAAGAACAGAATAATTATAATATGAATTCACTTTATTGTTAAGTAGCTTATTTGGATATCGCGGAAATATAACTTTGATCGGCGCACGCGCCGGCACTCGCGCGCTACCGGTAGAGCGCTCGCGATAAAACTGCTGGTCGGTACTTAGATTATATTATGTGAGAGATTTCTATAGGCGTTAAATTACATCATTCATTAACTGCACTTGAATTTAATTAATCTTTAGGTGGATTATGAAATCTTCACACAGCAGTTGGTATACGATATTCAGCCAACGATGAACCTCAGGTCTTATAATGTACTCAGTTTTAGTCAGAGCAGTAGAGAGAGCACATTCGGGAATAGTTTAGATTACTTAGAAAGAAAAAAATACTAATAAGGAGATATTGGACTTTTCTAATACTAATACTACTGACTTTTTAAGTAGTTATACATACCAAAATATGGCCAAAATATAGTTGACCCACAAAAACAAATCGTAGCGGTCTACGAGAGATTATAATATGCAACAAAGACGTTTAATTATACAACTTAATGAATAATATATGAAAAACTTACCGTTTAAACATTTAAACATTTAATTACGACAGAAGTACCGTTCAATCTAGGTATGGACCTATTCTGATTTATCTGTGGATTTTAGATTTTTCTTTGCGTTCCTATTTAGCACAAAGGAGTAGGAATGATACCTACTGCTTTAGGTGGATATCTAAAGCACAAAATACTACCTAAAGATTTAAGATTCGACACAATTTTTAGTAGATGCTTAGCTATTGTAAAATAGAATTTTAATTAGGTATACATTCAGCTCCACTTACCAGTCATCATTTTTACACGGAAAATTTGCCTATGCTTAGAACGAATGGAGTGAAAATTTTCATGAATTTTCACGAGGAACTCCTCTTCAATTCAATGTTATTCTTCTTCATTCTTCTCATTGTGAACATTTTTTTTTGATTTCTTAATAACTACTTATTTCCTATATAAAACTATCGATATCGATCGATTTTGACAATTTTCTTTTTTGTCGATTTTCCGGCACCGGAGGTTCGTTATTAAATAAGATCTCATATTCTTAATGCATTCATTGCAATCATTTAAAATGCCAGGCAAATTCACTTAACTTTTCTTCCTCGAATAATTATTGTTAACTGTACAGTTGCGATAGTATGTCGACATTTCTAATCTAAACACCAAAAGGAGAAAAAAAATCGCGCGACTACTCGATAAATTATCACGACACTAATTCTAATAAATTGTAAAATCTAAAAGAGTAGAAAAAAGCCGAAGTAAAATAAAATCACATTGTTTGTGCGCCGTCCTGTGCGTGTGCGTTACGTAATGTGAGGGTCCAGGAAAGCTCGCGCCCTCGGCGGGCCCTCGCTCGGCGCATGCGCGGTCTTGCGCGGGAGGACCTTCGACACAGGGGTGGAAGCTAATCGATACTGCAAGCTTGAAGGCGACTGCGCGTTTCCTCGCAGCCCCCCGCGTGATAACTGTGATTTTCCTAAACTTCGCCGCTGCCCCAGATGCATAAAGCGCGTCCCAATAAATTCAAGGTCGCTGCCTACGTATTTGATGCATGTGTAGAATCTGCTCGCGTCAGAAATAAAGCCAAATGATTATGTAGTTAACTGGGCTACTAGGATGATAATAATAGAGATAATAATTAATTTTATTTTCTAAATTTGTGGTTAGATAAAGAATCATGTATAGGGAATATAGTTATAGATAGGATCTGCCTGGAGTTTACCATTCGGAGGCCCGACTGTGTTTGTCAAACAATGACGAAAAACATGGTTTGGCATTGAGGTAAATGCGTAACAATGAGGAAAAAACGCACAGCTATCTGCAATCAAACCTTATTAAAAAAAGGTTAGGTTCTATCGGGTTAATAAACCTAACAGATTACAATCTACCGGAAAATAATGCGTTAAATTGAAATCTTTCGACACTATGCGATTTCGCGAGTTAGATTATAATCTAACGGTTTTTACAATCTTACGGTGACATATACATAAACAGGGTGAAAAAAAACTACGGGCCACGGAGGAAAATTACTTTAGGAAGGAGGAGGATATGAAAATAAAGGAATGTTTCCTTTGACTGAAATATGAAACACTATTTATTTAAAAAGAAATATATTTAAATATTTTTAAGTAGGTACTTTTCCTCCGTGGCCCATTAGTTTTTTCCATCCTGTAGGTATAATAATAACGAAACTTTATGTTGGAGTTAGGTAGATGCATATTCTTAAAACTAATCTGAAGAGGAAAGCTAGCTGTTGAAGCTGAGTGAAGACGTTTAATTGGTGAGAGGATAGTTTTTCACCTTGACCTACACGTGTCTGCGGCAGTGTTGAAGAACTTTGAAAACATCTTTAGTAACTATAGTACCTAGCTATAAAGTAGATAGCAACTCACGAAAAACAAGTGTCAGGATTATAATGTAAAAATCAAGATTTTCATTGAGTTTATCACAAGCGGGAATCAACGAAAAGTGAGACGAGTGAAATAAATAAATAAATAACTTTTATTTCAGGCAATAATTACAACCCATAGTAACAATTATTATGACAAAGAATGACAATATAAACAGAACAGTAACGTTAAATGTGAGACAAAAAATTAAGTTTAAAAATAACTAATATTCACAATTATTTAAAAATAAACGTATATAAATCGGGCTAAAAAATTAAATTAAAAAATTAAAAAAAAAAAACAATCAAGTGAAAGTGTTGTCGCACCGATGCAGGTTAGACCAGTGTTTAGCAAAAGGATTACTCAAATCCTCGATAGCGGCACACAGGAAAGTATTGGTACTTTGTCTTAGTCTTTCCCAAAAGAAAGCCGTCCTCGCTCTAATTATGGCAAAGAAGTCAGGGACTCTCGGAGCAGCAAACATGGCTTTAGCACTGCAGAAACGCGGGTACTTCATTAGGAAGCGGAAGGAGTTGTTATATTGTATCCTAAGCGCATTATAGCTGCGCTTGGTAAGCTTTGTCCACAGCTGGCAAGTGTAGAGGCATTGACAGAATGCTTTAAATAACGTCACCTTCACGTCATCAGAGCAACGTGCGAATCTGCGCGCTATCATGTTAGCTCGTACCGAGAGAGCCCTGCGCTCCCTCTCCATGTCTTTGTCATCTTTTATGTCTCTGTTAGGATATGTCCCAAGTATTTAAAGCTCTTAACAAGCCGAACTGACGACCCATTTAAAAACAACGGCGGAATGGTCACCGGACCCTTGCCCGCTTTGAAAACGAGCATTTCGGTTTTCGCTACATTATATTTGAGACCATGTTCTTTAGCGAACTGTTCACAAATATTAAGCAGTTTTCTAAGTCCGTTTATTGAGGGGCTGAGAAGCACCATGTCGTCAGCGTAGCTCAGATTGTTAACGCACACGTTACCAATATGGCATCCGACTTTAGTACTTCTCAGCTCCCCAATAAGGCCGTTGACGTAAAGGTTATACATGTCTGGAGACGTCAACCCTCCTTGACGTACGCCACACTCTAACCTGTAGAGAGACGCACTGTCTGTCTAAACTAGCGGCACGCTATGATGGCCGGTTTGACGTTTGTCCGCTCATGAAGTTCCGTATTAATTGATAACGACTTTGAAGGAAATAATTGTATTACTTTATTGACGATAGTGATGTGCAGAGATTCATAAATTTTATCGAATGTAGTTTCTCATGAAGTTCCGTATTAATTGATAACGACTTTGAAGGAAATAATTGTATTACTTTATTGACGATAGTGATGTGCAGAGATTCATAAATTTTATCGAATGTAGTTTTAGGTTTAGGACTCAAAATTTATTTATTAAATTGATTTCTTAAATGTATACAAGTGTAGAAAAATCAGTTTGCACCATTTAAGGGGTGAATGTACTTGTGAATATGAACAATTTTCACTATGTGGACAAACCTCTGAAATCGCAAAAAAATATCAATAATTTTTTAAAAATGGAATCTAATACGATCGTCACATAGGATCGCTGGCTAGCACAACTACTACCTCCGGCAAACTCGCGTCAATGCTCAATGCAAAACAAAGCAGTTTCGAATTGACGTTGCTTCGAAAAGTATAAACTGTCAGTGCAATGCGATTGTGATATAGTTTTGACCTGGCTTTGGATTTCAAATATTGATACTGCATTACTGTTGACCCTTGCTCGTTAATTTGGACTCTGTTCAAGCCCTTTGTTGTGGATTTCGTCGATATGACCGAACGTACGCAGAGAACTGTTCTAAATAGTCAGACACGTGAGTTCGTAATACGCCTTCGTAACTATTTCGATCGTGAAGCTCAAAATGGAGGGCCAATTTTACCTATAACGTCAGTGGTTGAACGCGTAGCTGATGCGCTTAATATTGGACAACGAACTGTTAGACGGATAACTAAAAAAAAATATGGCGAGACTGGCACAGAAGAAAATAAACTTCACACACCAAAAAAGAGAAAACGAGCAAAACCAGTCGTAGGCATCGATAGCTTTGATGCCGATGCTATCCGAAGACATGTTTACGGCTACTATTTACAGAAGGAGTATCCAACAAGAAAAAAGTTGGTGCATTCACTGAAGGAAGCTGGATTATTCTTCGGTGGGGAAAGTTCTTTAACGAAGATTTTGAAGACCATTGGATTTCGATACAAAAAATGTAACAAACGCAAAATATTGATGGAAAGATTTGATATAGCGATGGCAAGGTATACTTTTTTACGGCAAGTGAAAGAAATCAAAAATTGGCAAAATGTTGTGTTCTTGGATGAAACATGGCTTAATGCTAACCATACTGTAGGCCGTTCTTGGAACGATGACACAGCAGCATCTACTTCCAAAGTTCCTGTAGGAAAAGGATCGCGACTTATAATTTGTCACGCCGGAACCATCAACGGGTTTGTCGAAGGTTCTCTCATGGCTTTTGCGTCAAAAACCACTGGAGACTATCATGAAGACATGAATGGAGAAAAGTTTACTGAATGGTTTACCTCAATGTTGTGTAGCCTCCCTGAACCATCTATTATAATTATGGACAACGCCCCATACCACTCGATGCAAATTGACAAGCCACCTGCCCAATCCCAAAAGAAAGCTGATATCGTCGCATGGCTTCGTAAAAATGGCGTAGATGCAAACATGAATATGTTAAAAGCGGAATTAGTACGTCTTTTAAAAGAAAACAAACCAACCAAGATCCGATACGTCATTGACGAAATAGCATTAGAACATGGGCACAGAGTTATACGGTTACCGCCTTACCATTGTGAGTATAATGCGATTGAGTTGGTGTGGGCTCAAATTAAGGGATATGCTGCAAGACACAATACAGAACCCCCATTTACCACAAAAAAAATGCTAAAATTATTAGAAGAAGCTTGTGAACATGTGACTAAAGGAGACTGGGAAAAGGTTGTGAATAGAACTGTTAAATTAATAAGGGAAGATTATGAAAGAGATGTGAAAATAGATAATATTATAGAAAACGAACATATAATTATTAATGTATGTGATGATAGCAGTGACGACAGTGAAAATAGTAGTATGGACGAATCTGATTAATTATGGCCTTTTGTGGCACCTTTTTTGGTATCTTTTGTATTCATATGTTTCTTGTGTGCATATAAAGTATGTATATTCATTTTCGTTCAAATATTCAGTTCGTTCAAATAAATTAAATAAACATATACATTTTTGTTTTATTAAACCTATTTAATCAGGTACAAAAACAAAACTTAATTGTTTTTTGTTCGAGAATAAATTGACATTCCACATCACTATTGTAATGTGTCAAACCGGCCATCATAGCGTGCCGCTAGTGTAGAGAGTGCGTCGCCCCATTAAACCTTCCCTTAGTATTATTACCAATTAAGACAGCGATAAAATATTATGTACCTGTAAACTAACAGACATTAAAGCATAACCTTCCCGTACTTAATAAATAAACTTTAATAAGATAGATAATTAAAAAACGTGGGAAAACTAAACCTAGAGCTTTTATACCAATCATCGTAACCCAAATTTACCTACCTAGTTTAGTTTTCTTTTAGTATCTAGGAATTTACTTAGAACTTTTTGAAGAAGACAATTAACAAGTTAAGCTTATTTTTAATAATTTTATGTGCCTTTGTTGTTTCAAATAACAGCTGTAGGATTGGACCAAAATAGAACTGTTTCACCCTGACCTAAATGTGGATCGCGAAGCCTCGAAGTGGCTGTAAGAGTAGACCCTGAGAGAGAAAATTACGAGTAGATACATATCTATTTGTGGAATAGTTACTACCATAAATCCTTATTATTTAGGGCTGGGAACGCTTCATTAGCCTGTCTATTACGAGCAGGTAGATTGTAGATAAACTAAATTTTCAATTCCTAAACCGTTCTTGACGAAATTTTGCGTATAGAATGAAAACACCTTAGCATAGAGATAGATTTTATATAGGCTTATTTTTATTCCAGAAGGAAAAATGGGAAAGTGTGACAAACAAAAATCCATCGCAGAAGTGGCGAGCAACAGGTAGTTAGGTAGGTAGAGGCCTAGTTTATTACTTAAATAACTATTTTTTTACAACTAGTGGTTCGCCCCGAACAGAGACCTCGCGGTATCCATAAGATAGTTTCAACTATATATTGTTGCCGCTAATAATATATAGATAGAATTCTATTCTATTCTATTCTTTTTCTATTCTATTTCTACTATTCTATTTCACACTAACATACAAAAAGTAAAAATAAAAAATATATATTTATATATTAGCTATATAATACATAGATAGCACTTGTTAAAAAAAATAAAAAACACCACCACTTTACGACCAATCGTGAGTGGCACCTAATTCAGAGCAAAAGTCGCATTAAAAACGTCTCTGACATCATGTCAGAGGATAACTGAGTGCGAAACAAATAAAAAACAAACTATATATTGTAATAGGTAGTTAACTTTTAACATTAGACGCAAAAGAGCTAATGAGTTATTGGAGAAACGAATAAACTTAACTTTTACAGAACGCTATCTCTTGACATCATTGTGATGTTCTGTTAAAAATGCAGAAGCTCATTAAAAATTAAATAATTTCGTTTCCTTATAATTATTTATCTTATTTTAGTATTTGTTGTTCAAGTACAGGATATAATTCAAATAATTGATCAAGTTTCAGGCTCAGCCTTTCAGAAAATTGAGAGTTCAGAGGTCAACTTTGGACAATAGAAAATCTCCACTTTGAAAGCCCTCCATTTCGTCAATTTTAGGGGAAAAGTAAAAAAAAATATTTTTGGACTCTATTCCTAATTATCTTTAAAATGATATACCGCAACCCTATGTAACGCTATAAAAAATATTTTACTTCGCATTCGCTTTTATGAGCGCCCTCCTGAAATAAAGATTTTTATAACTTTTTAAGCCATATTCGGCTGGAGCCCATCGTTTTACATATTATATTTAAACTTGAAGTGGTAATTAAGTTCAGTAATTCAGAAGTTATAAGGCTCTGACAGACGGACGGACGGACGGACAAGTGCAAATTCACTCAAGTAGACTCAGAGACCTTCGGTTCGCTCGGTCAACTATAATAGAATAGCTTGATAAAGTTAAAAACAAAATAGTGCCAATTGCAATTGGACACACATAATAGCCATTAATAAAACTTAGATAGAAATTTAAAAAATGAGTTTTACAAATAGGTACCATTTTAAAAATCCATTTATGTATAGTTCGGGCGCGAGTTTATGAGAATGTTAGGATCGAAGTTAAACAAACCCAATGTAATTTAAGAATATTATATATTGAAAGTTGAATATTTAAGTATAATAATTAATTGAATGGTATCGAGTGAATTAGCCGGACAAGTTGCGTGTACGCGGCCTCCCGTCGATTTGGAACGCCCGGGAGAATCCCGACCGAAAGGGAGTCGGAAGGGACAATCCCGAGGGTTCAGTAGGTTTCGTGGGACTTCGCCACAAGTTGAATAAAGTATAATGACACGTACATTTACTCTGCATTCAACTCGCGCGCGAACTGTACTTGGGTGCCTATAAGCTGTTAAATTTTGGAGTAGGTACGTACTGCGTATAATAAGAGGCCCTACAAGTCCGTAAAAAAAATATTCGCGTGAATATAATTCCGTCAAATAGGTACCTAGCCGCCAAAGTTTTTTCAACGTATCTAATTTTCGCTCACTAAGTTGGGACACAACGCGCGCTTGCAATTGGGTTTTATAAAAGAAAGAAAGATCAAAAGTATAAAAGTTTTATAACAAAACTATTTTTCGTTTCTATTTTTCGCTATAATTTAAAAGTTATATCGAATTGAACATAGGTACATTTTTTGATCGTGAAATTGCTTTAACATGATGACGTCACAAACATGACAACCAATCGTGGCGCGCTCATAGTCACGTGGTTCTTTTTAATATTTTATCAATTTAAATTATTTATTTAATTATTTTTTTACATTAACTATTTATACAATTTGTTAAAGTTTTAAAATAAGTACATAAAAAAAAATCGATAATTTTTTTATTCAAAAACCCAATTTACCTTGCCATACCTAATATTAATATTCTATGAAATATGGGTATTGATAAGGGAACGAGACCTTTGGTATGGGTATGGAACTATGGACTGAACGAACCTTGGAACCGATGTCGAACAACATCGACAAACCTACATCCTCTCTCTCCCTGCGTCGTATTCCTCAATTGCTAAGGGCCGTGACCCCTTTCCATTAACCACTTAATGGCAGTTTTTTTTATCCACTACAGTTAGCCGTTGAATGCGATCTGGTAAGTGATTATGCAGTCTAAGATGGTAGCGGGCTAACCTGTTAGGGGCATGGCAGTTATATTAAACCCATACGGCGGAACACTAAATCGCTTGGCGGCACGTTTTTGCCGGTAGGGTAACTAGCCACGCCGCCACGGCCAAAGCTTCCCACCAGGCCAGACCAGGGAAAGTTCAGAAATTATAAATTCCCAAATTGACCCTGCCGGGAATCGAACCCGGGACCTCCGCACGTTAAGACAACAGCGCTCAACACTGTGCTATGGAGGTCGTCGTCAAAAGAGGTTTTCTTGGGGTAATAATGCGGTGGGTTCCCAGGTCCTTCCGCATACGATTCGACTATAGTACCTACTACATAATATATCAACTCTTAGGTGACTAACGATTATTATCAGATGTTAGTAATAATAACCGGGACCGACGGCTTAACGTGCTCTCCGAGGCAAGAAGGATATGAAAAGGCCAAATTCCGACTTCCAAATTTGGTCACCCATCCAGTTACCGACTTGGGACAACGTTGCTTGACAATCGCAATCGAGTGTTAAGAGTTGTCGCGTCTCTCAAACCTACCTACATCAAATTTCAAATTGAATAAACGCCTGTTTCAATTAAATAGCAATACACTTAAATTGTAATATTTTGTCTAGTAGATTCTTTATGTATTTAGCGAGGCTACTAAAAGTTAGCCCTTGACTGCGATCTCACCTGATGGTAAGTGATGATGCAGTCTAAGATGGTAGCGGGCTAACCTGTTAGGGGCATGGCAGCTATATTAAATCCACATCCCTATTCCGTTTCTACACGGCATCGTACCGGAACGTAATTAAACATATGCATATATTAACTTGCGGATGTCCGCGACTTCGTGCGCGTGGATTGAGATTTCTTAGCTCCCGCAAGAACTCTCTATTTTTCCAGGATAAACATTAGCCACGTATTATTGTAGACTATAATCTATCTCTGTGCCAAATTTCATCCAGATCCGTTCAGCCGTTCTGGCGTGATTGAGTAACAAACATCCATCCATCCAACTTTCGGATTTATAATATTAGTAGATCTATAGAGTAGTCCAATTTGACATCACGGTAAAATAAGGAACTCTTATAGTTACGTCTAGTCCGCCTGTGCGCTTGTCTGTGTGTAACAGCCATTTAAAAAATTACAATGCCTACAAGAGCTGTATGGTTGAATTAGGGGTTGAGTAAAGTGTATCTTAGTGTTAATCAAGGGACTAAAACGAGCCATTACCTGCGATATGTTATTGCATAGAATGACTTTTAGTCAGTATTATTATATTATTCTGTGCTTTTAGTCCCGAGGTAAACACTCTACTTTTCACTTCGATTGCGAGAAAATAAAATAAACGGTTTTTAATCATTTCTTTGCCTTTGTGTTACATTTTCATTTAAGAAAATAAGAAGAAGATAGGAATATCTTTATTTTCACTTGATGATATTCAACCAAGGATTACGTGCAGCCAACGACACATAATACGGTTAATTTTACGGTAGTAAGTAATTAAAATTAGGTCTCAGCAGAGTATAGGTAGTCATGTTCAGTTCTATTTTTAAAAATAAATTTAAATTTTCTTTCTTTAAAGTTTCTTATATATTTTTTTAAGTTTTTTTTAAAATGGAACATACAAAAGTATTTAATTGTGGATCGTATTAACATTGCGTAACTATTTATTCATTTCATACAGTGGGTCGACGCTCATACAGACTACAGATGACAGACCTGACTACCATCATACCATGACAGTTACAGCAAACCTAGATGTCGGTACGGTACTGTATAAAAGTTTAGGGTGATAGAATTTTGTACCTATTATAAAAACTCTGCTAGTTTCCTTCATCACGCCCCTGTCACCCCGCAGCTTTGCTTTGTCTAGATGCCTCCGTTGAACGACTGGTAGGAAAGAACGTATCTCCTTAGCCTGTGACATTAGTTTGGGCTGTTGATATTAACTATAGACTATAAATTTTTGCTACCCATTTACTACGACTACAATATTATTAAAAAATACTACATTTAGAGCATGAGAGGTGCAAAAATATTTTCAGGGTTCTTCTGATCATGAAAAGCAAATAAAAAGAAAATTCTTGAGTACCCCTTCGAGAAATACTTCGCTCGCCAGAATGGTGTTCGTTCAACTAGAAACTACTTAGCACCTATATACCTGCGGACTACTGCGGAGTGCCTACGGAGCCATACCTTGTAGATTCTAAATATTCTGCATTATATTTATTTTGACCAAATTCTGCTTTTCCGATTCAATTCAAATCCTTACATAAAACTGAATCGATCTGCATTAAAAAATAATTCAATTTTATTTAATTTTAAGGGACAACGCAGGCTGAAAATTGAGTAAGTATGCCAAAATGTTTTTTACAAAAAGACCTAATGGTTCCTAAGACAGTTTCCCTGTATCTTCTATGGTTTCGGAATTCTCCTTACCCTCCCAGGTTTAAAAAAACACTGTAGGTAGAAAAAAAACACTTCATATTTTGCTTAGGCTAAAATATGAAGTTTCGAATGATGAAAATGGACCTATACACAAACTGAAACATTGGTTTATTTTTAGTCAACTAATTTCTCAACACATCCACTTTTAGTATGACTAGAATCGCTACAATCTAGATAATCTAGATAAGAAGGTCGGTAACCTTGGGTACCGACCTTGATTTCCATAAGCAAAGTTGACTTGTTCAACATATTCGGTCCTTGCTTAGCGAATTTCTTAACAATTATTCCGGTAGTGTGTAGAAAATATTCGTATAAACACCGAGATGTCTCCACAACTGCCCTTCCTTCAATCATACCTACTAATGACCTCTTGAGGGCAAGTTCTCTACATAACTCTCAAAAGTCAAAACTCCAAACAATGTAGGTACTTAACCTTTAATGTTATTAAGTTTCACTTAGAATTTTCTCATATTAAATATCGAGCAGTCGTGCAAGAAACACTATCCGCGGGAAAAGTGCCAGATGAGTCGAAACGCGGGAATGCTACGTCATTTCATGGGTCTACACACAAGTTTTGCAAATTCACATCTATATTGAGAGCTGTAGAGGAGAAAATGCGGTATTTGAAAATTCTCCGAGTCTGTCTGTTAACAAATAAACCTTATTCCTTGGAATTAGAAGCAGTTTTAGATATATTGTTTTGAGAGAAAGCACTTTACGTGTCGCGGGTTGGATGACGCAGATGTTGTCATGCTCATGGTTAGCAGCAGCCAGTACTACTCCGCTCTGCTGTCAGTTGAGTTTCGTTCGTTCGCCAACAAGAACCTTTCGCGGTCCTCGCTTACCGGTTGATAAAACTTACGATACTACGCGATCTTATTCCTTTCACATGTTACTAAAATACTAAGGTACTTAGTTAACTATAAATGTCTACGAAAATTATTTGATTGGTTCATACCGGACGGAGACTCGTAAGTTTAAGGTAAGCTAGTTTACTTATTTCTGGTATCAACTTTTATTTTTTCCTCAAATATTATAATTATCTAAGTAATGGCCTACTAGGTAGAAATATATAAAAAAATGCTAATCCATCAATTAAATATAATAATATAATTGACCTATGATACCTAAAACGATACAGTTTTGAGTTAAAGTAACAGGTAGACGTTGGATATTTACCTTGTTATATGCGGCTAAAGAGGAAAACGTTATTAGGCTCTTGAAGCGAAAACTTATTGTTTTTGATTGGGTAGTAAATAAATTTGATTTCAAGTTTTCAACTCTTTTATTTATGTACATTTAAACATGTAACTAATTGAGATTCTTTGAATCTCCTAAGTTCATGTGTTATTCTAAAAATAACTGCATTGAGGAAAATCATGTAAAAATATGCAGTTAGGTAGGTAGTTAAAGCTGGTAAACTCCAAAGCTAATAATAAGTTATATCTACACTCTACATCCAAAAACAATACCGCTTGCCTGTCTTATTATCGTATAATAGATAATAATATGATCATTCTTGATATCCAAACTTTCACTTAACGTAAAGTAACTGAGCCCCGCGCACGAAGACAAAAATGAAATGCATTTTTGTAGACATTACGCACTCTCTTTTGAATATCAATCACAAAATTTTAGGGGGTTCGTTACTTACGTAGCTTTACCATTGATCGATGACCTTTACTTTTAATCCTATTCTCATACTGATTCTAGATATATATGTTTTAAGTTCATTCTTAGGTATTACCTAACAATAAGTGCCTCTATGTACTATAGACTTAATGTATTTATTTATATACAGTAGGTAGGTATATAGTTGCTTAGGTAGGTAGGAAGGAACATAATTGTCTAGACGTAACATTAATTAGGTATGAACATTGAACATGCGCAGGCTTGCATTATCTATAGTTGGATAGGTACTTAATTACTATATCCTAGGAACTTTAATTTAAATATTACCTAATTCAAGTGTGGTAAAAGCAACTTTTAATAATAACCAGGTCAGTGCCGCCATTAAAATGCACCGAAAAGGTCCCGGGTTCAATTTTGATTAAATAATTAATTATTATGTAACTACCTGCCTATATATCAGTGTACCTGAAATAAGAAGATATAGAAGGGGAGGCAAAGAGGGGATTTTTGGATGTACTCCAGCGCGGCAGATTAATATAAAAGGTGATTCTTTGGACCCTGTAGAGTACCTTCACCATATATGAGCCCTGTATATTGGTGGGTCTGTCTAGGACAGCAGATCAAATAATTAGATAAATAAAATCGATCATAAGAAATACTCGAGCACGTCAGAAGGTAGAGTGAGTTAATTACATGCTGAAAAGTGTACGTTCAAATAATCTGACGATTTGAGCGAGACCCAAAGCAGTTGGAAAGTTACAAACTTTAAAAACTCCAACTCCTTTAGGTCTCGCTCAAATCATCAGATTATTTGAATGTACACTTTTCAGCATGTAATTAACTCACTTTACCTTAATCTGACGCGCTCGAGTACTTCTTATGATCGATTTTATTTATCTAATTATTTGATCTGGTGTCCTAGACAGACCCACCAATATACAGGGCTCATGTATGGTGAAGTTACTCTACAGGGTCCGAAGAATCCCCCTTTATATTAATCTGCCGCGCTGGAGTAAATCCAAAAATCCCCTCTTGGGCTCCCCTACTAATAGGTATTAGGTATATAATAGATTGTCAGTAGGTATTTCGCTGTGATGTATAACTTTTGTACATACATATTTATCTACTTATCACAGCTGGACCAGAGACAATTCTGAATCTGAATTATTTTCTGATATTGTGAATGAAATGCCATAAATACATTTGACAGGAATCGAACTCGGGACCTCCCATATTTTATGACAAGCGAGGCTATCAAATGTTTAATAAACAGAACTTTAGTATTTAAATTTTCTGCTTTTCGAAAATGAAAGTTCATCGAGTTCCTCACAATAAGGTTAATGTGTCAATGCCAAACAGCGGAAAGAAAGTTAAAAATGCGACAACCAGTCATCATGGATTCAAGAGCGAAAATGCATTCAATGATATACCTATTATGTATAGGTAGAACGCGACTCTATGTCTAGCTGTTCTGTAATAATTAAGTATCAGGTTGGCAGATTATAATATATTTAGGTAGATGTGTAATGCAGAACCTTATGACGTCAATTTCTTATACATGGCACCTGTTTACATACATTTAGCTGTGTCAAGATTACATACCTACGGTCTACCTGGTATACCTATATTTTTTCCTTCTTTCTAAGGTAAACCACCCAGTAGTAGCCTTTCAGCTAAAATTTAAACTTCGCTTAGCTGTAGCTTAAGTGTTTATGACCTATTGTGTATATTATTCACACGTTATTGAGGTAGTAGTACCTTTTAGTTAATCTTGAGACAATGATTTCATAAAAACAATTGATGTGTAAACCACTCAGAACACTTTTTATTTTGAAATCATGTCTGTATAGGCTAGAGACGGGTTGACTATAGAGTAAAAGGTTAAAAAAATACGCGCCGAATTGAGAACCTCCTCCTTTTTTGGAAGTCGGTAAAAATAGGATAAAAGAGATTATAGTAAAATTTTACTATTTTACTTTACGTAATAAATTAAAATAAAGTAGAATAAGATTTTATAGGTCGGTAGGTACTTAGGTACTCGTAGAAATAGATGTAGGTATATAACAAAAGCTACAAAATACAAGTTCACTTCAAGCTCTTCTCGAATGGGCGCGTTTCACTTTTTCGATTAGGTATCACGATCATTATAAACCCAAATTTAAATAATAAGTAAATTGTTAAATTGCACAATATTTTACCTACTACACGCCACTTCGCTTCGCTAGTAAAATGCATGCATACCTATCACTAAATAAATCTTTCAAGTTTCAACATCAAGATGTTTCCTCCAAAGTTTTTCGTAGACAATTTTATAGTTTACTAGCTGATGCCCGCGACGCCGTCCGCGTGGATTGAGGTGTTTTAGGGATATGAAAATAGATAGTAGCCGATTCTCAGACCTACTGAATATGCATATAAAATTTCATAAAAATCGGTCAAGCCGTTTCGGAGGAGTATGGTAACTAACATTGTGACACGAGAATTTTATATATAAGAAGAATTGCACAACCTAAAATTGTGTTAGTAAGGAATTCAAGATATTTATTTTTAATTAATACACCACCACATATAAACAGCTTTAAAAATTCGCTGACGCATAGATGGAGGCCTGCTGACAGGTGGAGGAAACAGCTGTTTTCTATTACCTCCTTACCTAGCTCCTACAATCCTAAGCCAGTTGGAAAAAGAAAGCCCTCGTAAAAACTTATAAACTGCGTAGAATATCTTGACTTGTAAACAAACGCGTCTTTAAAATCATAACATCTATGGCAGTGACAGTGAACCGTAATAATTTCGACGTAAGCATAGAGGGCGATGCACTGCCCATTACCCAGAGCTGTACGGTGGAACAGTAACCCACTGGCCTCTATAGGACCGGTTATCCTTGCTGTTTGACTGATCGAATCATTATGCCATTAAAAAAGAAAGCCTCATGTGATGAAGATGATATTAAGAAGAATCTTGAGAAATTAACGTTTTAAGGTTCCGTAGTAAAACAAGGAACACTGTACTTTCGTCCAATCCGCTATGTCTCCGTCTGTGAGCCAAAAAGGTTTTAAGTAGGTAGGTACTCTTATGTATAGACCTATTCTTAGTTCCCTTAGCTGTGCTAAATTTTACTTGATATACCATTGGTTTAACCTACCTTACTTTTTAAATAGCTGTGAGTTGAGTTACTTACGTCACAATCTATAGGTAGTAGGTACAAACTGATGCCTCTACACAGCCATACTTATAACCAAGAAGCATTGTTAACTAACTAAATCTATTATAATGTAGGAAGGAGGAAAATATGTAACAAATAACTAGGAACTATTGCAGTGTTCCGTTTTTAAAAACGTCATATTTATTATCTAAGTCAGCCATTAAAAAGCGAAAAAGAAATTGTGTTCAAACAAACTTTGCAGTTTGACTTAATAAGTATAAAGATAGGTATACGTAGCTATAACAAGATTTTAAACTATTAATAACAAGCGTTCCGCCCCGGGTTCGCATGGGTAGCACTAATAATCTTAATAGTCTATACCCAATATAGCCAGTGGGCAGTGGGCAGGTTTTACATTTTAATATTACATTGTATTTGTAAGAGTACGCCCCGTCCTCACCATAATATCTGCCACAGCCGCCAGCCCTCTGATTATTGAGCGCCGGACTATTTTCCCTTGCACGTTACATTATTTCTACGATATCTCATAAGATATTCGTCTAAATTAAATGGTGTAAAGGATTTTTTTTTCTTTATTATATACTGACTGACTGACTGACTAATGATGACTCACATATTTATTTTGATAAGGATTAATTCTATGTCGTTAAAAACACCTTCGCAAGTAAAGCATTGGTTTAGACCAACTTTGAAAATCATAAAAATGGTTATTGTGAGTCAACCTCAAAAGATAGATATATGCTATCACGGACTTTTTTTTAGAACTTTTTGAGAGGAACAATTCCACCGTACATTGTTTTCGTATAACTTTAACTATTTACGTAATATCTCAAAAGAGACGATTTTTTCCGACTTAGTTCACATTATTGCAATTTTTGTAAGGATCTCAAATTTTTTTCAAAATAAAATATAGCCTATGTTACTCGCTGATAATGTAGCTTTCTATATCCATTGTAAACAAACAAACAAAAAACATACAATCAAACAAATCTTTCCTCTTTATAATATTAAGAAGTTTGGATTTAGATATTTTACTATCGTGGGATTTTAGGGTATACATCGACTTTGCCCCACAAAGTATCTCATCACAAATCTTAATTTATAAATAAACTAAATGAATGAAAATTCTATATATTAAATGAATAGTTAATAAATAAGTATTATAGTCTACCAAAATACTTTTCAACACGAATAACTTGTTAATTTTCTAGATGGACCGGTATAAAAATTTTAATGTTCGCAAGACGTTTCTTTTTGTCGCCATCCTTGGAGCAACGTATGGACAGTTTGCAACTGGTGCAAGTTTCCCTGGTAAGTGCAATTTCAATAAGTACTTATATTAATTTTTTTTACACATCGGTACTAAAAATAATTCACGTCGGACCCCAAAATGCAATCTATCTGTTTATATAAAATTGTATTGAATTCGGTTTAGCTAGGTCTAAAAGTTAGCAAACAAACAGACTGCAAAAACATTTAAAAACCGACTTTCTTTACATCAAAAATACCGTCGAAATTCTTTACTATTACTACTTACTGTTGGTTTGTCTTTTTCACAGCCCGTCCGCTTAACCGATTTTGATGAAATTTTCTAAATATGCCGATTTCGAATTTATGCCGGTTTTTCGAGAATCGCTTGCTATTTTTCACCCCCACCCGCACCGCGTCTGCGCCAATGTTTTGATTTCGTGAGCACTTCTCGCTTTAAGTAGAGCTCGTAAGCTAAGCATTTCGTTTTATTTTCCCAGAAGACGACTTGTCAACGGTCACGGGCGAAGTAGAACCACGCGAAAATGGTCCAGAGCTGGAATTTAAATACCATGATCATGATGAAATGACAAGGTATCTTCGCGCGGTGTCCGCTCGGTACCCAGCTCTTACCGCCCTATATTCCATTGGCAAATCCGTACAAGGTAATTTTTATAAATAACTAGCTGGCCCGACAGACGTCCGGTCCAAATTGCAATAAAAAAATTATCGTTTTATAAATGTTTTGTACAATTTCTGAGAAACTTTTTCAATTCTTCTATTCGGCAAAGCCTAATTCTGCCTAAAAATAGCCAAGTCGGTCCGGCCTCATCTGATCAGTGATGCGCTTAGGAACGAACAAAATTTCATTTTTATTTGTATAATATAGAGTGTCTGTTGAATTGTATACTTCTATTTTATTTAAATAGGTCTATAGTTTTCTAGAAGTTAGAGTCCTACGTAACAAAACTTTAGTCAGTACTTTCCATAATAACTATTAGAGGGAAAACCAGTAAGTACCTACTAAGTAGGTACGCAATTAGGTACTCCTAGTTTTCCTGTGTTACGTTGTTAGTTATCTACGCGTACCTTGGTCTAGGTCTAGGAGGTAAGAAACGAGTTACACTCATACAATTATACTTGAAATCTTAGGTATGAAAGTGAGTACTACCACAGGTACTACGTTACGTAGTACTTATTATTTCCATATGTGACTCTCTCTAACATCTTAACATAATATTATGAAAATATGGTGACATAATAAAGGGAAATTCTTATAAATACGCAGGTCGTGACTTATGGGTGATGGTGGTGTCAGCCTCGCCATACGAGCATATGATCGGCAAGCCAGACGTCAAATACGTAGCCAACATACATGGCAACGAGGCGGTTGGTCGCGAACTCTTATTGCATCTGATACAGGTAACTTCACTTACTTTACAAAATCTGGTCAGTATAATACCTATGACGGAAGAGCTGTACACAATATGAGTACAGCAAGCGTTATACTGTAACGTCTCCATAGTTGTATCTGTTTACTGGGTACCTACCGTAGTTTGTAGATCCTTCCGTAGGTTGTAACTTGTAAGACTCGCAGATCCGCTCCGTAGCCCTCCTACGAGTACCTATTTAAATATTATACCTTTTGGTTTAAGGGAGTGTGTGTGAGTGCACCTCCATCCGGCGCTCTAACAGCCAGATTTAGAATGATTATAAAATTAATTCTAACTTGTTCTTTAAAGATTGAATAATAGTGGTCATAGACTAGCCTTTAAACATTTTAATGTAATCGTTTAATTTCAGTACTTGGTGACTTCATACGACACGGATTCATACATAAAATGGCTGTTAGACAACACGAGGATCCACTTGATGCCGTCTATGAACCCGGACGGGTTCCTGATATCCCGTGAAGGACAGTGTGACACAATCCATGGCCGGTATGTCCCTACCACATATTGTGTAGCCTGTAGGTAGCTAATAGAATCAGTGCCGTCACTAGTCTTTTATGCGCCCGGTGCCAGCTCCTATAGGTAACTGTGCCGTTGAATGAAATTTTCTAATCTTACCCAGCACGAAAATAAATCTATCATCCAAAAACTATATTTTTGGGCTA
Source organism: Erebia palarica (assembly GCA_964035005.1). Classification (NCBI taxonomy): domain Eukaryota; kingdom Metazoa; phylum Arthropoda; class Insecta; order Lepidoptera; family Nymphalidae; genus Erebia; species Erebia palarica. The sequence goes on along the minus strand of OZ035984.1, from coordinate 33,243,076 downwards.
GTTATTAGTAGGGATGGTTGAGATGCAATGCACTTCGCATCTAAAGTCTGTTTAGATGTTGTCTATTTAGCGAAGTTTTTGGTTATTAATCCATCTTCCATATTAAATAAGGAATAATAATTATCGTCATACGATGGCCAATTTACAATTAATTAACTAGTTATACACCTAGTCCAAAACTATCTCCAAGGCTCCTTCTGTTTTTAGGTGAATGAATGATAGGTAGCATGAAAATCAAATAAGAAGTTTCTGAAATTCGCGCGAACAGACAAACAAAAATTAGCGGAATTAGGGACTTCATTTTATAATTGACCGAGCGAAGCGAAGGTCTCTGAGTCTACTTCAGTGAATTTGCACTTGTCCGTCCGTCCGTCCGTCTGTCACGAGCCTTATAACTTCTGAATTACAAAACGTTATTACTTCAAATTTAAATATTATAATATGTAAACCGATGGCCTCCAGCCGAACATGGCTTAAAAAGTTATAAAAATCTTTATTTCAGGGGGGGCTCTCATAGAAGCGAATGCGAAGTAAAATATTTTTTATAGCGTTACATAGGGTTGCGGTATATCATTTTACAGATAATTAGGAATTTTTCCCCTAAAATTGACGAAATGGGCTTTCAAAGTGGAGATTTTCTATTGTCCAAAGTTGACAGAAGAACTCTCATTTTTCTTATAGGCTGAGCCTGTAACTTGATCAATTATTTGAAATATATCCAGTACTTGCACAACAAATACTAAAATTAGGTTAATATTAACGAAATTATTTAATTTTTAATGAGCTTCAGTATTTTTAACAGAACTTCACAATGATGTCAATAGATGGCGCTCTGTAAAAGTTTATTCGTTTCTCCAATAACTCTTTTGCGTCTAATGTTAAAAGTTAACTATTACAATATACTTATAGTTATAACTATCTTATGGATACTGCGAGGTCTCAGTTCGGGGCGAACCACTAGTAAAAAGTAGTGATCAATAGCAACCACCCCTTCAGGGCCTGTGCCTGGGCACCGCTGGCACTGCCCTAGATAAGGGGCTGAATAGAATAGAAGCTTCTAAATATTTTGATTATCTTCAAGTATCTTGATGGTGATCTATGGAGGTGATGGATAAATAGCAATAATGTAATAATGTAAAGCAATTGGCAATTTTATTATAGGCATCGTGTGCATGGATATCAAGATATTTTAACGTTAAAATTATCGTGAATGATTTTGTCACCGGTTGTACCTAATTCATTTGTTTTGTCTGATTATGCCCGACTAAAACTAAATTGATTCAGTTATTATTGAAGTACGTACCTATGTTCTTTCAAAGTTGCGAAATACGTTCATTGTAATGTTACATAAAATAATAATCGGTACCGGAACAAAAGCGACGAGTGACACACATTGAGTTGGACTACAATAAGTGAAAATAGGTACATACATACATTATAATACGGTCATTTGGTATAATATGGCGCCCAAAAACAGTTTTTTGACAATAACTCCTTTCCGACTAATTTTAAAATGAAAATAGTCATGTTATAAATTAAACTAGAGAAAATTTAAACTGTGAAAATTTAATTTAGGTTTTGGTTTGCGGCTCTCGTACGATGAAACTATTGATTTTACAAAAAAAGGTTACTACATAAACTGTAGGAAATTTTCTGTACTTTAATTTATAACATGACTATTTTCGTAAAATTAGTCGGAAAGGAGTTATTGTCAAAAAACTGCTTTTGGGCGCCATTTTTCCAATATGGCAGTGCGAGCGGCAAGGATACGAGCTGGCAAAGTGGAAATTCGGAAAGAGCACGTCGAAATCTATAAAATATACCAATTTTCAAAACTCCCGAGAAAAGTTCCAGGTAACCCCCGTTTTAAACACCAAATTACTGTGTTATTTATTGTATAACTAAAAATACAGGAATTAAGTAATTGAGATAGATAGATAGATAGATAGATAGATAAATACTTTATTGCCACACAAAACATTAAAAAAAGAAACAAAAACAGTGAAAAAGCAAACATAAATAAGTGCGCAAAGGCGGTCTTATCACTAAAAGTGATCTCCTCCAGACAACCTTTAAATAAGGAAACAAATGCAACGAAGCGGGATAGTGCAACAACAATACATACAATATACTACTTATACTATACATTCTAATAATACATAAACAATTACACGAATAAAAAATACTAAAATATATACCAATACAATTAAATATAATAGTGTATATATAAATATTCTAGATTCTAGATTTATTATTTGAGTTACATACTAACAACTTTCGATTTGCTCTCCGGGGTATTACAGTATTTTTTTCACCTCTCATGCTCTAAAAAGATGTCTATAAAGCTTATCGTAGGCGGACAGTAAAGTTAGCATTTAGCCTCATGGGATTATTTTTTTTTTAATTTTTGCCGTGCTATTGTATGCGGTATGCGTGATATCCTTATTCGGTTAAAAAGGTTTTTTGACTCTATGATTAGTCATTCCAGAGTAAAACAACAAGAACCAAAGATTCTGTTCCATTTGTCTATTTCAAGAACAAAAACCAAAAATAAAAAATAAAGGGTATCACCTTACATTTCGTGTTTCACTCGCACGAAATTTCTACCCATAAATTCATGTCATAGATAAGGGTCTCCAAAAAATTCATACTCTGTCCTTGTCTATCCTATTCGCTTAAACAAAAATTTCAAAGGAATCGAGTTAGTAAATATTTTGAAATTAATTCCCAAACATATCTTAACCAAAATTTTTGGTCTATGGTTACTTTCAACAGCCAAAAAATTTATTTCACTTATTTGAATGACAATTTACCCATCGTATCCGTATCCTACAGATCTATGCCTATGGTAGATACCATTGTATTTTTTTAAATTCCTTCTTGCTAATGATTCGGAGAAAAATAAAGTTGGTATTGCAGTTCGCAGCGAAATCATAGATTTTTTAGTTGTAATTATTACATTTATTTATATGGATATTTTATGGATGCCTCGTTGGTCTACTGGTTGGCATGTTTGACTGCGGCCGACGAGGTCCCGGGTTCGAGTCCCGGGTCGGGCCATAATTAAGTATCGGGTTTTTCTGATTATTAATTCCCAGTACTAGCCCGGAGTTAGGAAGTTGGCGGTGTTTCACCCCCGTGCCTCGGAGAGCACGTTAAACCGTCGGTCCCGGTTATTATCACTAACATGATAATAGTCGTTAATGCCCGCCAACCCGCATTGGAGCAGCGTGGTGGGTCTAAGCTCCAATTCCCTCTCTCCTATGAAAGTGAATGAATGAATCCGTTTCAAATTTCGATGCACGTACGCAATACGTAATAAGTACCTACAAGGTGAAGGCAGGTAAAGTTAATGTGACTATTTATTTGTTAATATCACCAAGTAAAAATAAAGATCTTACTCCTAATATGTAAATGTAACAGAAAGGCAAATAAATAATTAAAAACCGTTATTTATTTTATTTTCTCGCAATCGAAGTGAAAAGTAGAGTGTTCACCACGGGACTAAAAGCCATTCTACTCGAATCTATGGCATACCTCGCTACGCTCAGTAAGCTAAACATCTCGTATGAAATCGCTCATTTTAGTCCATTGATGAACAATCTACTATTTATTATCAGATGGATGTAGTTTAAGATAGAAGCAGGCTAACTTGGAAGGGAAATGACAGTTTACCTACATGGCATCGTACTAAGCAGACACGTAATAGGTAGGCGACGTACGAACCACATTCACAATTGACCCTGAAAATATAATACCTAATTGAACTCAGGGTCTGCACATCCAGTAACACCACAGCAGTCAACGCTAAGCCACCATTCAGTACCTAACCATCTAAAGACTACACTGTAACATTGATTTTCCTGAATCTATGGTTCTATCTACAGAACAATTCAACCGACTTTCAAAAATGAGGACATTAGCAAATAATATCATCAGATTTTTAAAGCAATCTACTCTTGGGTAAAATACATAACCAAAGTGCACAAAATGCATCGGGCAGGCGCTCGCGAAATCACTAGACCTCAGGCCCGATATCTGCTAAAGCCGAGATGGGCGAAGATTTGTTATTGTGTTAGGCAGACCAACCAGATTATATTTTTGATGACGTGAAAAAAATATCATGTCATATAACTGTAATCTAATTGGTATTTTCACACAGGCACAACGCACGGCGATACGATCTGAACCGTAACTTCCCGGACTTCTTCAAGGCGAACACGAAACAGCCGCAGCCGGAAACAGACGCCGTCAAAGAATGGATCAGCAAGATACAGTTCGTGCTATCAGGGTCGCTGCACGGCGGCGCTCTCGTCGCTTCTTACCCATTCGACAATACACCGAGTGCTAGTAAGTATGCCTAATCAAATATACTCAATTTCATAAAGGATATAATACAGGCGTATGTTATGATGTTGACTTGTTCTGACTCAACCAAAGCTGGCTTTAAATCTTTCTGATATGAAGATAAAAAAAGTTACAATTTCGCATGTTCTTTGCGATAAATGTACCAACAAAACAATAACGTGGCGGCGATACAGCATGGTAACTGTAAAGAGTTTGTTGAATTTGATAGCGTTAATTTTGGTTGAATCGTATATTTTCTGATAAATTGTAGGTTCATCTCTTGTGATCTGAATTTAATAAAAATTATTTATATCTTACGCGTTTTGGCAATAATATTTTAAAGTTAAACGATTTAGGTTCAGGTAGGCATATTTTATAATCAGCAAACATAAATTAATAACTTAATTAATATTCTTTCACGCTTACGTATCAGGAATATGCCGGTCTTCTGTGTTGTGCTCGGGTGAAGTACCTATTTATTTCTATTCTAATCAGAAGGTGCCCAATCAAATAGTATGCAGTAGAACGACACCCAATATAATCAATATGTAACTTTACTTAAAATTAAATTAAACACCTCCCTAATTAATTTAACGACCTCCCTGGCGCAGTGTTAATGAAAAAAACCGAGCTATCGTTCAATCTGTACATTAATACCTTTCTTTCTTTCTCCGATTTTATAAGTATCCGCTAAGTATTAACAAGACCTTTTCCCCACATATCCCCTAAACGCAGTGTTCCAAAGCTACGCGCACACACCTTCCATCGCGCCGGACGACGACGTGTTCCGGCACCTGGCGCTCGTGTACTCCAACAACCACGCCAAGATGTCCCGCGGCGTGTCCTGCAAGTCCGGCTCGCAGCGATTCGACAACGGCATCACCAATGGGGCCGCGTGGTACCCGCTCACTGGTACTTACTTTACCCTCCAGTTCTTTGTTTATTCTACTCTAACTTATAGGCCTATTACACAGCAATAAGAACCAATTTAGGTACCCTTTCTCCCTAATTCTTATTACACTACACTGATTCAACTGTAAGCGTCCCTGTGAAAAGTGCAGTGTAATAGGCCTATAAGCCATCGGGAAAGTAACCGATAATGCCATTGAATAGTTAGTGGATAGATTCGACGACCTCCCTCGCTGCCTTTAAAAGTGCGGAGGTCCAGGGTTCAATCCCAGGTTTTGTTGGTGAGGATTTTATTTAATGTGCAATAAACAAATATGTCACACACATATTTTTAAATACTTTCATTCTAAATATGAACATGAGGAGTACAAATTAATAAGGAGTTTTATGTCTTCCTAATAGGTTTCCATCCATTCAAAGTCAGTGTATTTGGGAATTTGTTATTTATTAATTTTCCATGGTCTGGCCTGGTGACTTTGGCCGTGGCTAGTTATCACCCTACCGGCAAAGACGTGTCGCCATGCGATTTAGCGTTGCGGTACGATGCCGTATAGAAACCGATGTGGTGCCGCGCATCTTAGACTGCATCATCGCTCACCTTGGAAGATAAGGGAAAAGATACAATGATACTTAATTGAGAAGAGAAGGGATAACTTGTAGTGGATAAAATATAATAGAGCTAAACTATAAGGATCAGCAGTAGGCAGACGGCAGTGGGCTTGGTTCTATATACTTATCGGTCGCAGAATTACTCTCTGCTAACCTGGAGTGATTTTGTACCTTGCAAACTGCAATGGTGAATTCCAACCGCTTTCACGAATTCAACAGACAGAAGCTTAGATTATACGTTCCAAGAACAGAAGAGACAATCACAAAATAATCAGTGTGTAACTTAATACGCTCTTTCGATAATGATGATAAAAAGTAAAGTAATTTACTTAATGACGTCGTTATTCGTATGACGTAAAACGTGGTTATTCAAACTATTATTGACAGCAAAGTAAATGACCATAACAATTAAATAATATGTAACATCTAATTATTCATTATGGATAAGGATTAGATAAGACATAAATATATTAGTGTAGATAAACAGTACCAACAACAAAACATGTACAAAATAGAGGATTAAACCACTGACATTTATACATATTTAACTATACCTTTACAATTTACAGGCGGAATGCAAGACTACAACTACCTATGGCATGGATGTATGGAAATCACATTGGAAATATCTTGCTGCAAATATCCACCAGCGCATGAACTCCCCAAGTATTGGCAAGACAACAAACAGGTCAGAATTGAGATTTTATAAGCAGATAAGTATCTCATTTAAGAAACAAAAACAGAATTCCAAATATTATTAGCGCAGAAGATGAATGTGTAGATATTCCAGAGTTCCATTTACCTGACCGGATCCCAATCACACCACAAGCTATCCTAGGTCCTGCATTACCGGTAATCAAGGATAATTCGTGTCCGCCTTTGCCGAGGTCATCTTCTTGTTCGTGTAGCACTAAACCACGACCCAGTATATTGTTCTGGCCACTGAAAGTAATATGTGTGTCTAAAAAATCAACGTTGGCAACGGCTTCTTGTCCGGCTCCAATGTCTTCGAACTTTACATTTCCTAAATCGCCGACATGACGGAAGTCGTGATGTCTACCACCGTGAGTTCTCTCATGAGGATCGAAGTGTGGTCCTGTCGAGTCACACGTAGTCGTGTCACCTAACTCGTGGATGTGGAAACCGTACAATCCTGGTTTCAAGCCCGTTATCCTTCCCTGAACGTGTATGGTTCCATTTCCTGTCTCTATGAAAAGGATGCTTCCGTTGACCGGTTGTGCTTTAAGTAGTGCTATTGCCACTCTATGATTTATAGTTGCACTTTGCATAAACACCGCACTAAAGAGCAATATTGCGACTATGTGAAATGTTGAACGCAAAATAGCCATTGTGTCCTATTGGTTACTTAGAATACCCGAAAGTCAAGTAACCAAAGCAGGAGTGACGTTAAATATTTATACCACTAGATTAGATAAAAGTGTTATCTGGAGAAAATTGAAAAATTTAGATTTAACTTCAGGTATAATATGGTATCTAATCATTAAAATAATTCATAAGCATAACATAGCACCTACTGCTGATAGAAATAATGTTGGAGAACACCTCCACACAAATAGGCCTTTAAAACAGTTGCTTAGCTAAGTGATAGTTTACAGCTAAATTAGAAAGAACTTTTTTAAAGTTAACTCTAAAAAGAATCCCGGAACAGCTATTTTTCTCTTTCTCCATTCGTTTTTCTGTGTCTACAATTCTGCATCCGCAAGCTAAAATGCACCTCTAACCTTTTGGCTAAAAGACAGTTCCCAATTAACAGTTCACTCGCAAATCTTAACTTAGTAATTGAACTCTTGACCTGAACCATTTTGGTGGTTTGTTGAAACTTGCAGTCGCTGATAAAGTATTTAGCAGAAGCACACCGAGGGGCCCATGGATTTGTCATGGACGAGAACGGCAATCCGGTAGAGCGGGCATCTGTGCGCGTTAAAGGACGTGACGTCACCTACCACACTACAAAATATGGAGAATTTTGGCGCATTTTACTTCCTGGGACATACAGACTAGAGGTATGTATAAAAAGTGTTCATTGATAAAATTATAGGCAAAAATTATTGCAATTAGCTTAACTCCGTCTCTACATGTTGGCGCCTACGTTGGCCCCAAATCCCAATACTATTCGGCCAACGGTGAATCGAAAAAATTCTCACGACAATGTTGGGGCTGATGCTAATCTTTCGATCCACTACTTAGGAGTTTGGACGAGTCACTGAGTCAGACAATGGGGCCAACGTGTGGATCCAATCCAACTCCCCTTCCAACAAGTAGGGTGAACTTATGAATACACGGACTTTTAAAAATTTAGTTTGCATCTTTCCTGCAAAAATTTGCTACAACTTGTTATGTTAACTTACAGGTATCGGGAGAAGGGTATTTGCCTCAAGAAGTTGAGTTCTTCGTAATAGATAGCCACCCTACTTTACTAAATGTTACACTGCATTCAGCTAAGGTGAGTTCATTACATTTTGGGATATACGTTCTGTACCAAATATTTTTATTTTGTAAATATTGATTCTTTGGGTAACTGTGGTGAAGGTTAAAAGTTACAAGTAGCATAATATATAATATGTATAATGTAAAAAGTTTTCTTAACAGTACTTCATAATTCATTCGCGACTGCAGTTATTTGTAATTAATGCGATACTTTTATTTTGGTAAACAAGTAGGTACTTAAGTAGTTAAGTACCTACTTAGTTCTTGTAAAATATTATGATGCCAGAGCGATAATTTATAGAGCTTTATCTGTATGTGTAATGGCATCACGCAAACACCTCTGCATTCGGATGGGGTCGCGAGCTATCAACCTAAATGTGAGAATATTTTATTAATGATAGAGCCTAGAGTTTTCATAACACATATTAATTTACCTATCTTTTATTTAAATAGTTTAGTACATGTAGTTGCACTTTAGGGGCACGTGCAAACCCGAGGCGACGGGCAAAAGCGGACCAAAGTGACCACCTCGACCGCAGCACCACAGGACCTAAACATGACTATTACATTTCCTGAAGAAAAATAAATCCTTTTCTCATCTACATCGATAGATAACTACCTATATAACTATAGAAAACTACGATTTGAAATATTTTTGCCTGTTGTCTAAATTATAAATTTAAGTATTTAACATATCTTTTAAACTACTTAAAGCACCTCTAGAAATAGCATTACCCGCCTTTATTTTATAAAAGTAGCATTCTTAAATAGTTAAAAATTAAGCAGTTACCTACTCTATATTCTTCTTAGGTAATATAAATTAATGCATCTACGTCATGCCTCTTCATATCCTGAATCGAATGAATTGATTTTAATTTATATGTAAATATTTTAACTACATAACATTAATTAAATATGTTTGATAAATATTTATTTTAAGTACATTAACAGATAGGTATTAGTTTGTATAGTAGGTAGATAAAAATATGTTAATTTGGAAGCATGCCCATATATTTTTCCAATTAGTAATAAAGTACTACTTAAGTATTTAAATAATAATATTCACTACTATAATAAAAAGTTCTACATACTTTTTTATCAATTACAAGTTAGCCCTTGACTGCGATCTCACCTGATGGTAAGTGATGATGCAGTCTAAAATGGTAGCGGGCTAACCTGTTAGGGGTATGGCAGTTATATTAAAACCAACCCTAATCGGTTTCTACACGGCAACGTACAGGAGCGCTTAATCGCTTGGCGGCACGTCTTCGCCGGTAGGGTGGTAACTAGCCACGGCCGAAGCCTCCCATTAGGCTAGGCCAGAGAAATTATAAATTAACAAATTCACATTCAGAAATTATAAATTCACAAATTGACCCTGCCGGCCGAATCCGGGACCTTCACACGTTAAGATAACAGCGCAACAGCGCTCAACACTGCGTCAGGGAGGTCGTCAAAATAACAATAATAAAAATAATTTTTACTAATTAAAAATGTGAGATTAGACAATACATATAGGTACTTTTTAGTAATAAAAAAATTTTAATGCTCCTATTAAATTTTCGCTAAATAAAATCTATTTCTTTACAAACAAAAATAATAGTAGAATTTTGGATATAAGCTTTTATGTTCTTAATACACCTTTATTAATTTTTGAAGATTATGAAAATGTGTTTTATTACCTGTACATAATATTATTTACCGCGCATTGATTGATATTATGTCTATACCGTTCAGGTACCTGAAGTAAGTATATCTAGCGACGTGCATGGTTAAACAAAAACCTATATGTAAATTATGTATTAAAAAAATAGTAGGTAAACGAAAGACATTGGATTTGTCGACTGAGTAAAAAGGCACGCTTTTTTATTTTCTGGTCGTGGTTCCTGAAAATATTTAACGGTGTGGTGATTTTTTTGTAACTTGTAAACACTGTCAAATGTAAGTAGATTTGTTTGGTTTTCTTTATCTAGATATGGATTGGGCTAGTATTTATTTAGATTTTTAAGCACTTTCGATTTGCTTTTATACCTATGCACTTGTCTCCGTGGCTTCAATACATTATCCTTAATTTAAAACTAAAGATACTCACAGGCCACAGTGCTTAAGCTTTTAGAGGTTGATATAGAAATACTAATAACCTCTTATGGCTAACTTCTCTACATAATAGGTACTGAAAATCTTTTGTTCTAGGTACAAACTTCAGATAACTTATAATGAACATTATTCACAAAAACCTTTAAGGTTTTTGATGTTCACTCTACATACAAGTCAAACTAAATATTGTTATGTTGTATAAAATATAATTATACTTATTTAAAAAAAAAACATTTATGGAAGTCGTAGAATAAAAGTTGTTCAGTATTATGTACTGTAGGTATATCAATGTTAATTACAATACAAAGGCGTCCAATAGATGAAGGTTCTCCAATAATCATGAGCGATGATTGATGGAACAGCAAGTTATATAGATATTTCTCGTGAAAACATCGTCCCTTACTGTGTATAGTCCTGTAACTGTGAAATTACAAGACGTGACTGGAGACGCGTCACGGCCCCCCCTGAGCATATTATGTGTGAATGCATCTTTGACGGTAGGTTATCCTTCAGACACAGCGGTGGGACTGTGACAAAACTAACCTATCGTCTATTGGACGTTATACATGGATATTTATTATTGTGTTTGGAAAGTGTCAAAAAAACTATATGTACGTACTATGTATTATATTATGTACTGTGAATGTGACAGCGCATCGATGCCGGCGGCCCTTATTACCGACCGGTGCCGCCGCTGCCGCGCCCGCCGCCCGCTCCTGCCGGAATCTTCTCTACCATAACAAACTCCATCAACAGTCTTGTCTCTAACTTATTCGGATAGACACGCCGCATTAGCACCAAGGTTTAAAATATGACCTATTCCATGTTTATCAGTGGCGTGCAGTTCATAGAGGCATAAAAGCACTGCTTACCCAAGTGGAAATACGTCAATGCTCATTTTTAGCAAAACAGTGAGGTATTCTGACTATCCAATGCCTACCCTACCTTCAAATTCAAACCCTGTGCACGCCACTGAATTGTATATGTCACCGTAAGATTGTAAAAACCTTTAGGTTATAATCTAACTCGCGAAATTGCAAACTGTTTCTAACGGTTTTTGCAATCTTACGGTGACATATATTTAGCATGCATTGTTGCCATTGTTCGATTACACCAAAAACAGTTGTGACAGAAATTTTTAAAAATAAAAACCTACTAAATTGTCTTAATTAATTGGCTTAATAATTATAGGTTAACTTTATGCCAATTATGATAGTCAATTGTCATATAGTTAGTCGCTCAAAAAGAACCAAGAATATTATCATTAATTGATCGTTATTTTTGCAAGATTTATCGGAAAATTGGTTTTTTGGTGTAAAACTGTCACAAGGGCAGAAACATTTGATTCTGGCTGATGCCGATATAAAATAGCGAGCGAAGCTTCTTCAATACATCACAATGCATGCTATTGACATGGAATATGGAGTATCAAGGAATATAAAGGCAGATGCACATTGACGACACCCGAACCTCGTCACACACATCACCACTCATAAAATAATTGTCCCTTGTCGAATTTAGCGCACGCTAGGTCAATGAATATACCATTTTATTTTGTACTATCAATATAACGGCGATGTTAAAGTAAAATAGGATATCCAAAAACTAGTTGAATAATTTTAGTACAAGATTATTGTTGTTATTTTTAGTAGAAAATAAAATGACAAAATCGAAATCAATCATTGACATTAAAAATAAATCTGTTGTATTATGTTATTACCTATACCTTAAAATTTCACCATAATATTACAGTACCGACTAGATATTACTCCTCTGCATATTATTTAGTGTGGTAAAAAACTTGTTGCAGATAAATACTACCTGTTATATTTTTAAACAGCGTTGAAATGTACTCGGACTATTTTATTTTTAAAATGAAAAGTATTATAAATGGATGTAGAAAACTTGTAAATATCTCTATTTTAGTCAAGTATAATAATAGCTTACTTAATTTATTTTTAATTAAAAGAAAATATGAACTGATGAAAATTTGTTTTATTTTCCTTGGTCGTATAGACGCACAACGTGTACGGGCAGAAATAACACATTTTTCAGTACTATAAGTGCAAATAGCTAGGGTCTGGAGCACTCTACATAAAACTGTGTTTCCCATTTTGCACACGGATGTTAACACAGTGTGTATGAAAAATTATACACATTCCCATCGTTCAAGGCGTTGTGTATCATAAATGCACACGTTTTCATACATTGTTATAAGGACAAAAAAGAGGTCTGGCCTGAGCGAATCTTTAGGTGTACATAATATTTTTGTTTGAGGTACAACTTATACTTTAGAAAATATGACATTTTGAATCTAAAAGTAACTAAAGAAAACAACGAAATCGTCAATTATGCGTGGCGGCGAACGTGGAAGGCGGAATCAAGAGAGTCTTCTAGGCAAGCCCGTCCTATCTTAGGCCGCATCATCACTTCCCATTAGGTGTGACTGTGGTCTAGCGTAAGCCTATATAATAAATAAAAAAATAAAATAAAGATAGAACACGGCCAAAAGATGACGTGACGTGACTTGCAGTCGCATTTTTAGGTTCTGTCAGTTCTTGCTGTAATCTGCGATTAGCTTTACTGTTAAGCATTGAACCATATTACCGTAGTAACGTCAGAATAAAAAAATAATATAAGTATAGTTTTACAATGTTTATTAAAAGGTTCTACAAATTAACGTTCAGTTTCATACATAATAAATCGCGACTCAATATCTTCCATAGTCAGTATCCGGTACTTTCAATATCTAAATTATGATCACGTATCATGATTCATGAGAGCATAAAATGAACCACGAAAGATTTAATAGAGTTCAGAAATCTTCCCAAAAGCTGGCTGTTCTTTGCCATTTGTGGAAAGATAATAACATTAAGGACAACATTTGTCACACACTAAGGTACTTTTTTTCTGTAGTTGGTAATGAGTAAATTTAACTTACAATGTTAATACCATTTAGAAGACTTTAAATTTTAAACGATACATTATTCATCGAAATATTAATTAACTAGCTGATGCCCGCGACTTCGTCCGCATGGTTTAAGATTTTATGATTCCCGCGAGAACTCCTTAATTTTCTGGGATAAAAAGTACCCTATGTCACTCTCCAGGTCCTCAACTATACCCATGGCAAAAATCACAACGATCCGTTGCTCCCTTGCGGCGTGATTGAAGGACAAACCAACAAACAAACACACTTTCGCATATATAATATTAGTATGATACCTATAAACTCGTTTATCACGTGGACAGAGCTTCCACATCTATCTGGTGTTTGCACAGTTGGAATGCGGAGAGCAGGGCTGCCAACTCGATGCGCTCGCTGCAGCCGCTCGCGAGGCGAACTTCCGAGTCCGCCATCTTTATCACCAGCTCTATTAGCACTTCCGGCGGGAACTTCACTGCAATAATAAATTTGCAATTCTGATCATTTGTGCGAATAAATTATTCGTTACTCACAATATTGCATAAGGAACCTTAACCACTTTACTTCACTTTGCCTGGTGGGAGGCTTCGTCCGTGGCTAGTTACCACCCTAACGGCAAAGATGTACTGCAAAGCGATTTAGCGTTCCGGTAGGATGCCGTGTAGAAACTATGTCCCTAAAAGGTTAGCCTGCTACCATCTTAAATCGCATCATCACTTAGATCAAGACACAGATCGCATTCAAGGGCTATTCCATAATTCCAAGTTGTAGTGTATTAAACCAGGAGGATAATGTTTTTGGGCGCAGTATGTATTAAAGAAATAATTTGGTCTTAGAAACGGGTTGGTAGATTTTAACAACTTGATTGTTGGATTGACAACGGGTGGGTGTTGTCTTAAGCCGGATACAAACGGTAGCTACTTTGGTCGAAGGTTACTCGATAGCGATGTAATATTTGCTGTATTGGAAGTGAAAATACCAGCCATGTCGCTGGATGCGGCAATCCAATCGTTACAAATCTAAAATGTCGCTATTTTTCTAAGATCGCTAATGTAAGGACACAATAGGCTTAATAGGCCTATTACACTGCACTTTTTACAGGGCCCTGAGGTAAAGTTGGGCGTGCCGCTAGTTAGAGAGTCGCTTATTACACAGCAATATGGACCAATAGGCACCCTTTTCCCTAAATCTTATTACACTACACTGATTCAAGTGTAAGGGTCCCTGTGAAAAGTGCAGTGTAATAGGCCTATAAATCGCCATCAAGTCGCTGTCGGGCAAAGTCGCTGCGTGAGAACCCTGATTAAAAAAGAAATATTTTAAGGCAGCATGTGCTGTAACTTAAACTGGTTGATCTATTACAATAAGGTGTTAGATTTGTTGTGGCTTGTAGGAGTTTTAGGAGAGCTCTATTTCTCGTTGTAGTACTTACCTCTTTGTATTATTGTGTGGATCTCAGTCAATATGTCCCCGAGAGCTAATCCTTTTGCAATCTTCAGATCCTGAATTTCTGTTATGTTTAATTAAAGAAATATCAGGTTACAACTTTCATGTCACGGTATCGTACCCGATTAAGATCCTATCTCGAAATACGTGAAATCTACAAAATCTGAGTATCGTTCACAATATTAATTTTTATTTAAACAAAGGTGAAATAATAGGTGCTACAAGCCTAGAACTATGTTCCGCCTCCCGCACAGTATCTTAGATTATATCTTAAGTTATAACTTTTTTGGCGAGAACAACAGACATTAGGCGAGTATCCATACTAATATAATAATAAATATGCGATATGATAATAATAAATGCGAAAGTGTGTCTATGTCTGTCTGCTACGCTTTCACGGCCCAACCTTTCAACCGATTTTGATGGAATTTGGTAAAGGGATAGGTTATATCCCGTGGAAGGACATAGGCTACGGAACTAACGGACTATTTTTATCCCGGAAAATCAAGGAGTTCCCGCGGGAATCAAAACACTTTATGCACGCGGACGAAGTCGCGGGAATCATCTAGTTATAAATATATTATTTATAACTAGATGATTAATTATATTATTCTGAGCTAGCTTCAGTTTTATCAACACATTTGCTCACGAAAACTTCTATGTATTATTTTAGTTGTATTGTAAGTTTTTTTTTAATTTATATTTATCCACTACAAGTTAGCCCTTGACTGCGATCTCACCTGATGGTAAGTGATGATGCAGACTAAGATGGTAGCGGGCTAACCTGTTAGGGGCATGGCAGTTATATTAAACCCATACCCATAAGTGTTGCAAAGGATACTTTTAAAGCACGCAGCGAAGTCATTCTCATTCAGAAGGCAATTCAAAATGAAGTTGATATCGGAGCGCAGCGGGTGTCCCACGCAAGTGTACACGTTGTCCTCCGTGACGTCACGGTATGCTAGCCACGTGCTCTGCAGAGTGTTGAGAACTTTGCGCATGTCGCCGCCGGACAGCGTGAGCAAAGCTTTGATGCCGTCCTCGGTGATTTTCACGCTGTAACAAAGAAATATGATGTGACCACCTCAATTATTAGAAACTCGATGATGAAGGCCTCTTTTACGTAGAATCTACTTTCCAAACCCATGGTAAATTCACATCAAAAAGGCAAGAGTCTAAAAGCAGACGGGTTCGATCCCCGGCAGAGTTAATTCAGGAATATATCATTTCTGAATTTTCTCTGGTCTGGCCTGGTGGAAGGCTTCTGGCTTGTTACCACCCTACCGGCATAGACGTACCGGCGATTTAGCGTTCCGGTACGATGCCGTGTAGAAACTAGAAACCGATTGGGAGTATGGGTTTAATATAACTCATATACCCCAACAAGTTAGCCCGCTACCCATCGATTTATATTATGTAGGTACTAGGGCCCTTTCATACAAAAAAATTGGGCGTCTGACCTGTAGAATGCGTTCCACACCTGTATAAGCCTGTCCTTGTCCCCGCCATAGCGCTGTCCCACTTTACAGGCTAGATGGCGTTAGTATAATAGGTCCACATTCTTTGTTTGACAGGGCCCTATGAAAACTGAGGTCGTGGCCGCTAACATCTTAGAGTGCATCATCACCAGTGGCGTACAGTTCATAGAGGCACAAAAGCACTGCTTACCCAAATGGAAATACATCAATGCTCATTTTTCATCATGACAGTCAATGATCATCACTTACCATCAGGTGAGATTGCAGTCAAGGGCTAACTTGTAGCGGGGTAAAAAAAAGACCCAGTCTTCGAACTCACTTCTCGTTTTGAGCGATCTCCCGCAGACGGGGCACGATCTGGCTCTGTTGCAGCGGCGCGAACCGAAAGCGAGTGCAGCGCGACTGCAACGCTGGGATTATCTTTCCGAGGTAGTTGCAGATGATGCAGAAACGCACGTTGTCCGTGTACTTCTCTATTACTAGAAACAAGAAACAAGATACAAGGCAAGAGTGAATAGGCATCTTCTAGGCAAGCGCACTCCAAGACCTCATCTACGCTTTGTATTAAGAGGCCGGTGATCGCCGCTCGGAATTTCTATTCAACCCGCAAATATAAATTTGCCGGTATATTGCTATCTCTATTTGGCTGATGACACATGATCGCGTGCAAACGCGATAGCAATATGAGCGCACAGAATTTGTTATACGTTTAGTCTTGTTCCGTAAATACCAAAAATGATGAATGATAACTTGTTGTGTTTTTCACTTCGTATTGTTATTCGGGAACTTGACAATATAGGCTATGCTCCTGGTCAATTAGTACGTAACATATCGTCGGTTTTAATATGATACAAATAAAGAGAAAACATGTCATTCATGTCGTAAAAACAAGCAAAACGCGCTTACATTTAATTTTGGGAAAATATTTTGAAAACATAATTATCCAGGGGCCTAGATAAATACAAGTTCAATCTTAATAATCGCATAGTCTGGTGGAAATATTCTCGAATTATGAATCATTTTGGTATTACGTTTGTATGGGCAATTCACCCTCCGCTGGTACCTTAAGCATGATTGTCGTTATTCTTTGATAAAAAAAAACCAAGTGGTGCAGTTACTACTGCGGATCACTACTGCAATTAATTTAAACGGTATAAAATAAATGTCTAAGTAAATATATCTTACATATTTACTTAGACATTTACCTGTTTTCACTAACAATGCCTTAATTTTAGGGAACACCCTAAGATCAATACTTAGGTGAAAGTAAAAATTAGTGTTCCCTTAACTATAAGCTGTTGGTGAAAAGTGAAAACGGACATAAATCTTTGTTTGCAGTGATAACCAACTGGTTTTAGACGCCTGGCTTTCTATTCACGTGGTCGCAAATTCGATCCCCAGGCACGCACCTCTGACTTTTCAGACGTATGTGCGCTTTAAGATATCAAATATCACTTCTTTTAACGATTAAGGAAAACATCGTGAGAAATCCTGCATGCCCGAAGGTTTTTCATAAAAAAGGTGTGTGAAGTCTGCCAATCCGCACTTGGCCGGAGTGGTAGACTATGACCAAACCCTTCTCATTCTGAGAGGAGAGACTAGTGTCCAGAAATTCCAAGAAACATCAGGTATTTTCACAATAATTATTTCTTTTGAGTGTGTTACACAATGAGAAATATAAACCAGTCGCGAGAAAAATCATAATTTCGAACATGATTAATTTGTCTCAAAGGTCTTCGCTTAGCAACACAGCGCTTTATCGCTAGATCTTTAGTACATACTTAGGCACCTTAACCTTTGCGTCAGATTTGTTTCAGAGATGTAAGTCTATCTGAGTAAGCGAAGAAACTATACTCTTTATTTAATCTCAGCCTGAGAGGTCGTGACAAATCTTCTTCGTTATAGAAATTAGCTACAAGTCATATACTTTGCCTATGTTTTTAAATCATTTTATTTTCAAATGATATTCCAAAAGGATAAAATGAAATGCAGGTACAATATTAATCTTAAACTTTTATTGGACGCAACAAACAGACGAGGAAGATTTTCTCTGAATTTTCCTCAACATTTTTCTGTTCATAATCAGAGTATTTGTGGCATCATTGGATGGTAAAGGCGGCTGTCCATTCATTTGTGATATTTGGGTGTCAGTTGATTGCCGGTGAACGGCGACCTCGACTGGCATTTTAACACCCAATACTCGAGCAATTAGTTTTGAAAAGGCTGTGTTCACCTAAAATATTAATTTTAAACATATAGATTTATACAGATAAAATACTGAATATAGCATGACATCGCGGCGGTTGATTCAAATAAGGGTAACATTTAAAGAAACCAATTAGCTAGGGGGCTAACTACGTTACGCACCGCACTAACTTAGTAGGCTGTATCTTATCAATTATAGAAATCAAAGGTCGACTTGAAAATAAAGCGTGGGGCGATTATATCCACCCACAATAAATTCGGGTTGCGCAACACATTACCTACCTACTTTGAAACCTACCTACCCGCTACATACTTTCAAAGGCTAGTTGTATTGTAGTAGCTGCATGTACTACTGGTAAAAACTGGTTTAGGATCAGATTGAATTATTCCGAAAAATAGAGACCTACAATAAATTTGAAGGGTTAAGTATCCATACTATTATTATAAATGCGAAAGTGTGTCTGTCTGTTGTTATATCCCGGCGACGGACATAAGCTTATTTTGATGAAATTTGGTACCATACCCCGTGCGTATGTGTGGAGAAGGCTACTTTTTATCCCTGAAAATTAAAGTTCCCGCGGGAATCAAAAAATCCTAATCCACGCGGACTAAGTCGCGGGAATCATCAAGTCTATAAAAAACAAAAAATAGATACCATTTCTCCAGTCCTTGCCGATCCTTTAAAATTTTCCAACAAATGTTCAGATGAGAACTTATGAACGCAGGACAGTCTGACCGCCCTCTGGTGTTCTAAGTCAGATTTATTGCCAAATAGAGCCATCAACGGTTTCTTCGGTTCCGATTCGAAGATATCTTTTATTGATTTCATCCACATATCCAATTTTTCGAAACTTTGCAAGTTTGTTAAATCATACACCAATATAACAATCTGAAAAAAAAAAACAATCTTTATTGGTGGCAAATTAATTGAGGAATGGCAATTACAACAATTTATTTTTTGATATATATTTTTGCCATATCGTCTTTCACTTAGGATAAAGCATGACGTCATTGTGTCTACCAGAATTGGTAGGGTCCGTGGGTTTAACAAAAACTGTCATACTCTTACCGGGTTAGCCCGCTTACATATCGATTGCATCTATGACAATGGCGCACCTCTAAAAGATCAGCTGTTCTTTAACACAATCATTAAGGAATTTGAACGTGGAAAAAAGATTTCAAATTTCTCTCAAGCCACGAGATAAACTGACGTTATATCCATTGTCCCAGGTGAGCGACGAATGCGACGCAATGCAACGAGACGCTATATGATTCTAAAAATGAAAACTTATCTACGCCAAATCATAGGCCACGTGAAGGTCAATCTGCTCTTTGATACTGCTGCGTCGTGTCATATCGGAACGAATGGCGTTATCGTATTTTTTGCTGACGTACGACAATGTGGCTAATTCTGTTTAGCACAATCTCTAAACTAAACTAAAATGACAGCTTTAAATCTAGTTCTGTCCCTTTCTTTCCACAGGGAGTAATTTAAAACAAATTACAAAAAAATATGCGCTCTGCATGATAGGCAAACTAGAGGCCGCCATAAGCTCGTGACTCCATCACCCCGCCTCAAGAAGGTCCGAAGGTCGTTCGTGGGAATGAGCATTTTATTTTATAACAAAATTCCATAACCTATCTTAAACTTGCCTTTACACAAGTTTAAGAAGTCCATTAAAAATATGGTCCTGAAAAAAGCTTTTTATGCTGTTGATTTGACTCGCTCCAGCAACGGACAGCTGTTACTTATGTATTCTATAAATTAATGAAATTGTAAATATTTTTTTCAAAAGAGCAACCGCCGAGTTTCTTACTGGTACTTCACGGTAGGAATGGCATTCCGAACCAGTGGTAGATTCACTCGACGATTCAAAAGTACAAAAGTACAAGTTTATTTGAATTTGAATTTGAATTTGAAAAGGGTAAACAATATTTTGAATGCTGTCATTTTAGTTTGGTTTAGAGATTGTGCGCAACAGAATCAGCCCCTTTGTCTTCAGCGAACAAGACAAGGATGGTGAAGAATTGGTTTGGAAGTAGTAATAGGTCTATTACACTGCACTTTTCACAGGGACCCTTACGCTTGAATCAGTGTAGTGTAATAAAATTAATAAGGGAGAAAGGGTCCCTAAATTGATCCTTAATGCTGTGTAATAAGCGACGCTCTAATTAGCAGCCACGCCCACCACAGGGCCCTGTAGTAAGTGCAGGGTAATAGGCCTATTAGTTCTTTGGCGAATCACTTTGTTCCGGATTTTATCCCTGAAAGAAATTCCGAGCATAGCTCTTTCCATAGCACACTGAGCGAGCTGTAGTCGGTGCACTAGTCTCGCTGTCAGTGTCCACGTTTCAAAGATCAGCCAAATGTTGCAGATGGAGCGCTGGCAATGTTTGCCCTTCCCGTGAATGAACTAGAAGTTTAATTCGCTATAATCCGCTACAGTAGACAAATCTGTGTGGTACAGTGCGTGTACACCTGCAGCATGCGACACCCACCACCCAGCAATTCGCACAGGCACAACACCACACCACACAAATCCTCCAAATCACTCTCAACGTACGTTTCACTCCGACACCGGAGCACCTTCAGGAGATGTTCACACGACAATGCACGATTGTGAAGAATTCAATATTTGCCCTTACCACAGGGCCCTGTAAAAAGTGTAGTGTAATAGGCCTATATCTCACATCGGAAGCGTACAAGTAGTTAGGCAGCATGTCGGTGGCTAGCGCCGCGCCCGCCACGTCGCACAGCTGCAGCGGCGCGGGGGGGCGCGCGCCCGCCCACTGCGCCGCGCTCACCTCCGCGCCCTGCGTGCTGCCGCACGAAGCGCCCCCGCCGCCCACATAGCGGTTGCATATACTACTCTATACACACAAATCAGCACCATTTTTTTTTATCCGCTACAAGTTATAGGCCTATTACACTGCACTTTCCACAGGGCCCTGCACCAATTTAGGGACCCTTCCTCCCTAAATGTTATTACACTACACTGATTCAAATGTAAGGGTCCCTGTGAAAAGTGCAGTGTAATAGGCCTATTAGCCCTTGACTACGATCTCACCTGATGGTATGTAATGATCTTAGATGTTAGCGGGCTAACCTGTTAGGGGCATGGCACTGCAGTGGCGTGCAGTTCATAGAGGCATAAAAGCACTACTTACCCAAGTGGAAATACGTCAATGCTCATTTTTATAAAGATAGTCAATAAATAGGTATTCTGACTTACCAATGCCTACCCTAGCTTCAAACCCTGTGCACGCCACTGCATGGCAGTTATATTATTTTATTTATTTATTTATTTATAGCTGTCATGTCTTACATACTAATACAATGTTCTTAATATAATTAGCAGTTAGCATGCATGGACATGACGCCCTGTCAGGGCGTTGCTAAATGTTAACATTATTATTGCCTAATTATATATAATTAATTATTATTATTAATTTATTCAGTACATAATACATGTAATATACAATATAATTATAATTATCTTCTTACGAGTGTATTATGTGATAATACATATTTTTATATTTAATTTAATTTAATATATCATGTTAAAGGAGTCTATTCATTTAAAAAATCTTTAACACTGTAGAAACATTTTAGTAAAAGCCATTCTTTTAATTTTCTTTTAAATATTTTCATTTTGATCTTGTCAGTTATGAAATTTGGGAGTTTATTATAAATGGTTACGGACCTAAAATGTGGACTAATTTGCGCTAACGTTATGAGGTTGTAGTGGGGTACAACCAGTTTTTTTTGCCTGCGTGTAACTCTGTAATTTTGTGCTTTCGTAGGTTCTATATAGGTGCATATTTTTCCTGACAAACAAGGCCATCTCCATTATGTAAATGCTGGGTAAGGTGAGAATTTTTCTATTTATAAAATGTGGCCTGCAGCTATCGCGTTGCTTAATATTTACTAGAACTCGTATACATTTTTTTTGGGATATAAAGAGATCTCCTACGTCGGGGCTCTCACCCCATAGGACTATACCATACCGAAGCCATGAGTAGGCATATGCATAGTATGCCGACAGCGCTGTTTCATAGTTAGTATTCGCCTTAAGGATACTTAGTGCGTATACAAACCGTGAGTATTAAACCGCGAGAACGAGTGCGTATTAAACCCATACCCCTCTTTGGTTTCTACACGGCATCGTACCGGAACGCGTAATCGCTTGGCGGCACGTCTTTGCCGGTAGGGTGGTAAGTAGCCACGGTCGAAGGCTCCCACCAGGCCAGACCAGGGAAAATTCAGAAATTATAAATTTCCAAATTGACCCTGCCGGGGATCGAACCCGGAACCTTAACGTTAAGACAACAGCGCTACACACTGCGCCACGGAGGTCGTCATAAATGGTAACTCTGGGCGAGTTAGTACTCGAAGTAGATTATTCAACTGCCGAAATACTGTAGACTGTAGAGAGTTCCTTTCGACGGCAACTTTGGCGCCAATTCTATCGGTAAAAATGGAAGGCATGAAATATACGAAAAGACAAGAAATTAGATGTTTTTTGTTATTTTAAATTACTTAAATATTACTTAGTCACTAAAAATATCACATAAATAAATTCGAATTAATACTTAACTTTCCAGTCAAGGGTTCTCCGACTAGAGTAATTTTTGTAACTTTTAAAGAATTTTCTTCTTCACTCTCAGACATTTGTCATATCCAATTTTCAAAAAAATTCAATGTTTGTACAACAAATTGAGATTTTCAGCTTGCCACAAAAGTTTGAATCACCGTTTGTAAAGTATTTACTTACAAAATGTGTGAAAGCATTACTTTGTTTGTATTCTTTGGTTACCATGGTTATTGAAACTTATTCTTGGAGTAGGTATAATAAACACTGAAAATTAATATCTCCCCATAAAGTTCTGCCCTCAATTAATATTTTCAAATGTTTTAGAAGATTTAGTACCCCACATCCCCTTCCGTATTTTTTTTGGAGCTTTGGTTATGTCAGTTGTGAAGCAGTTTCAAACTTACTTGGTCACCAACTCCTCCCTTGAGTAGTATAGGTATAGGCAATTTCAAAATAGGTACCTGCACTGTACGCTGTAAACACTAAGGATACGAAGGTTCCAAATGTGCTCACTATTATGTCCACTTGTCATGTTGAATTGAAATAAAATGTTTATTTCATGTAGGAAAACTTGTGCCACCTAAGATATTTTAGGACTGTTGTTTGTTATAAATTTTCTAGTTTAATCAGGCTATTTTGATATCATATATGTGTTAGATAGACTAATTGGAATTATTGGTACTGGATTAGTTGGACACAAAACACCCAGTTGAGTAACAGTTGAGATGTGCTACTATTGTCTCAATGTTTCTTGTAGATAATGGTAGCACATTTATTTGGAGGCCTGCTATTTTAGATATGTATAGTGTGTACAAAATATGAACACCACTGTGCTTACAAGTTTTTAACAATAAAGTCTTCATATAAATTATATTTAAAACAAACTAACTAAACTTACTTCGCCTTAATGCATTCTGTGCATCATTGGTCATAGCATCGGCTTCATCCAAGATAATCAGTTTTGGTCCTGCTTTAAATATTGTTCTTGTTGAAGCAAAACTCAAGATCTGTCCTCGGACAATCCCAATGCCTCTGTCATCTGATGCATTTAGTTCCAATACCTACAATATATAATAAGTTAAAAGCTTAAAAAAAAATTTCCTTTTATATTGAGTACCAATGAAAGGTGCTCAATATTATAACAATCTAGCCAGACTATATCACCCCTAAAATTACACCTAGAAGAACGGGGTAATATGGAGGTTGAAATGTTGAATGGAAGTCATAATATGTAGTTCAGCTGTAAAAGATACCACATCTTTTGTATACCTACATACTTAAAATGTCATTGACACCCCACATAATAGTAATAATAATAATAATAATAAGCCTTTTATTTCTAATCCCCTGGTAATTACAATTGTATATTACTACTTTATATATGAAATAAGTGTTAGTTGTGTTAGTGTTTGTCTTATTCTAGTTAGTATTGTTATTTGTTGCAGTATTTGTTGGAGATGTAGTCCCATATCGGGTAAAGGCCTCCTCCATCTGCTTCCAATGCTCCCGGTCTTTGGCAAGGGTCAGCCAGTTTGTGCCAGCAGTCTGGGCTACGTCGTCCGCCCACCGCTTGTATGGTCTCCCGACCTTTCTTTTCCCTGGTGGTCCTTTCCAGTTAGTAATTTGTATCGTCCATCTGTCGTCAGTGAGTCTTGCGATATGTCCTGCCCATTGCCACTTTAGTGCTAGTGCTTGTGTTAGAGCATCTGTCAGCCTTGTCTTTTCCCTAATTTTTGTACTTCGCACTTTGTGAATTTTTCTTATTCCTAATATGCTCCGCTCCATTGCTCTCTGGGTAGTTGTAATTTTTTGTTTGGTTCTGTTAGTGTAAACCCATGTTTGGCAGCCGTATAATAGGCAGGGTAGTATACAAGTGTCCATTACTACTTTCTTGAGATTTAGGGAGTAGTGGCCTTTTAGGATTTCTTTAAGTGACCAATATTTTTGCCATGCGATGTTTGCTCTCCTTTGTATTTCCTCTTCGTTATTTGTATTGCTAAATGTCACTTGTTTTCCTAAATATGTATAAGTTTTAACATATTCTATGCATTTGCCCTTGACCCATATTGGTTTTTCATAACTATTCGTCATTACTCTAGTCTTGTTTGCATTCATTTCCAGGCCTATCTTGGAGCTTTCGTTGGCTAATGAGCGTATTAGTTCCTGTAGTGTGTTTGGTGTTTCAGCCAGTATGACAATATCGTCTGCGAACCTTAGATGGTTTAGGTATCTCTTGCCTATTTTAATACCTTTGTGATCCCAGTCCAGCTTCCTAAAGATGGTTTCCAAAACAGCTATGAAGAGTTTTGGTGAGATGGGGTCTCCTTGTCTCACGCCTCTTTCAATCTTGATTGGATCACCTCTTGTTTCCAGTTTTACCTTACTAGTACTGTTAGCATATATGTTCTTTAGAATGTTTATGTATTTTATATCGACGTTGAAGAGTTTCAGTGCTTCCCAGATTGAGTTATGACTAATTGTATCGAAAGCCTTACTGTAATCGATGAATCCTAGATATAGAGATTTGTTAAATTCCTTGTACTTCTCCATTGTTTGTTCTAGTGCCTGTAGATGGTCAGTTGTACTAAAACCCGATCGGAAACCTGCTTGTTCTATTGGTTGTGAATCATCAATTGTAGGTGCTATTCTACTTAGCATGATAGATGCGAACAATTTATATGTACTTGTCATCAGACTGATTGGCCTGTAATTGCCTATATCCAATGGATTTCCTTTTTTATAAATAAGTGTTATTTCTGAAGTGCACCATTGTTGTGGCACTACCTCAGCATCTAATATCATGTTGAAGAGCTTTGTGAAATGGTGTAGTAGAACAGGTGCCCCTAATTTAATAGCTTCGTTAGTTATACCGTCGGGTCCTGGGCTTTTTTCATTTTTTTAGCTTTCTAATGTGGTCATACACTTCACTTTCAGTAATTGGGTCTACTGCTGTTTTAGAATTACTATAATCTTGTGTTTGTGGGGTGTCCTTATGTATCTGTCTCTTGTACATTTCTCTGTAAAAATGTGTAGCATGGTTAATAATATCTTTTCTCGTTTTTGTTTCCCTTGTGCTGTCTTCTAACTTCTGTATCCACGTTTTTTGTAGTTTCAGGTCTTTAAATGCTCTTTTTGTACTTCTATGATTTGTAAGGTTTCTTGTGATTATGTCCTGTCTGTGCTTTTTATAGTCTTGACTAATAGATTTGTTGGTAGTTTTGAACACTTCACTTAGTTCTTTTCTTATGATATTATCTTTAGGTTTTGTTCTTATTAGTTCAGTACGTTTCTTTATTAGTTCCTCAGTTTCTTTACTAAATATTTTTTGTTGTTTTCTCTCTTGGTTACTTGTGCTTAAACTGTGTACCACGGATTCCTCTAAAGTGTTGTAATAATTTTGGATGCTCAGAGTCTCTTTAAAATTGTTTTCTAGATGTGAATGCAGGCTATTCTTATAGCTTTTAATTTCATTATCAGTTTTTAGACTTGAAACTGAAGGTTTGTAGTTTTTCCTATCTTTTCGTGGCTGTTTTAAATCGAGGGAGGCTCTTAGAAGTCTGTGATCGGAGGGGAATTTTATATTGTTGAGTACTTCTGTGTTTGTGATGAGTTGGGGGTGGCTTGTTAGTATGAAATCTATTTCATTTGTTGTTTTTTGGTCAGGTGAAATCCATGTCCATCGCCTGTTTTCCCTTTTCTTAAAATATGTATTCATTATAGACAGCTTGTGTTCTAAAGCAAAGTCGATCAGTAGGTCGCCCCGGTCATTTCGTTCGCCATATCCGTACTGACCCATTATTAAGTTCTCGCCTTCTTTGGGATGTCCTATTTTCGCGTTAAAGTCGCCCATTAATATAACTTTGTCGTCAGCTTTAGAAAGTGCTTCTGTGATGGTGTAGTAGAATGTATGTATCTCTTCTTCACTCGCTTTTTCTGTGGGTGCATAGACTTGTACTAGTGAGATGTGCCAGTTTTCTAGTTTCAATTTTAGCAGAGCAACCCTTTCTGACAGTCCTGTGAAATTAATTATTTTGTTTTTAAATGTTTTCTTCAGTAAAAAGCCAACCCCGTGTTTTCCCTTGGTTTCTCCCATGTAGCATAGAATGTAGTCTTTGTATTCCTCTATATTGCAACCTGTTCTTCTAACTTCGGAAAGACCTAAAATGTCGAAGTTAACATTTTCAAGAGCATATGTAAGTTCAAGATATATTTCAGTTGTAGAGAGGGATCTCACATTATATGTGCATATTTGTAAAGATTCACTTTTTGTCTTCCTTGTTATAGATGGAGGGTGGTGGTCGTTATTCCCCACGGGGACCAGCCGGCTTGGGGAATGTGATTTGTTGTTATTGTTTGTTTCTGTGTTTTTTCCTTTATTCGGCTTTTGTAGGTAGGTTTTGATTGATTGCTATTGCTTGTTGTTTCCGTTTTGTGAGTTGTGTCTGGAGCGGTTCATGTATTCGAAAGCATTTGTTTTGTTTATTTTACTTGGAGCCTTTGGTTGTGGGCTATTATCGCTGTTAGACTGAGGTGGTGTGTTTGACGGGGCTCGTTTCCTCTTTTCTTTTCCTTTTTCTTGATTTATATTCCCTTTAATTATTAATTTATCATATCGGATGATTGCTAAGTTTCCATTTTTCTTTTCTTGTAGTTGTTGTTGTTTTAACTCTTTTCTTATTTCCAAAACCTCTTTAGGAAAATCTTCAGTGGCATATGTGGTTGCTGGGAAATATTTGTTATTTCTTAATATTTCAAATTTTCTCCAAGCCAAAGTAAGTTTTACTAATATTGGTCTCCTCTTATTGTCTTCTTTTTTCCCCAACCTTTTAATCTCACTGATTTCCCACATATCAAATTCCCGTATTCCTCTCTCAGTTACTATTTTGTTTAGGAAATCCACAACCAAACTCATAAGTTCGTTGTTATTTTCCTCGGTTTCTTCTAGTCCATGTAGTAGTATATTATTTTTCTTAACTTCCCTTTCCAACTTTCTGATTTTCACTTTCAGTGTCGAAATCTCACTATTGAGTTTCCGGTTCTCTTCAATCAGTGGGTTCAGCTTTTCTTCTATTGTCGATGTAATACTTGAAGTTATTGTACTGGTGTGTTTCATGAAATATTCTTTTAATTCATGCATCTTCGTGTCAATCTTCTCATCTATTTTCTGTAGAAATAATTCCATCTGTTTGTCCATTTTCTACTATTTGGTAGAAAAATTTATTATGTGGCAACTTTTTCCGAGTTCTGGCAACCCTATCTTATGGTGGTGAAACTGACAGCAGTTGTCGTTGTCAAGTGACAATTATTTGTCGGTTGATGATTTATTAAAATTTGTGGGGGTAGAATTGTTTTCACTGAGCGATTTCAAGTTAATTGATCGCGTTTTTTAGGTTTAATAGTGAGTTTTAGAGCTGGATAACACTTTCACCGCGAGATGGACACTTTAACTGCACTTTGGTAGTATTTTTAGTATTTAAATCATAGTTTTTCTTAGCAAATCACGAAATTATTGGAGAGCACTGGTGCTTCTGACAACAGTTGACAACCGAAGCCACATAATAGTAAATCTCAATAAAAGTAGGCATTTGTTGCTCCCTGTTGCTTGCTGGCCAAGGTGTTGTATGTGGCGGGTTATAAAAAACATAAGATATGCTGTTGTTGTGAATGCAGGGAGGTATTGAAAAAATAGGACGACATAACTCTTTTTGTCAATAGGCCTCTTGCAAAGGGAAAATTTCATAAACTCATAGAGAAATTCTGATTTTAAGTCACAAAAGTTTTGTTATTTTAAGTGGGCTAATTTTCATGGATATAGTGAGAAGAAATAGATAGGTAGGTAACAATTTTTTTTTTCTGAAATTTAGAAATTTTTCTTACCATAGAATTAAACTGCTGTGGTGTGTACATTTGTCTGGCACATGCTAGGATAGTGGATGTCTTTCCAGTGCCAGGCGGACCATAGAACAGCAAATGAGGCAGCTGATTTTCTTTCATGAATTTACTGACTATAAAAAATAATATTGTTTGTACAAATAACACAATTAAGTCAAATTTTTCATTAATTCAGTATATTATTGGCTTTTAAATTCCTATGGGGATAACTGATTTAGCCATGATAAAAATACCTAGCAAATATTCAACTCCAGAATACAAGTACAAGATATATAGGTACACCAGCTATATACATCTGCCCTTCTAGCTTAAACAAGCCTATAATTTACATACAGGCTTGTTAAAATAAACAGTTTATAGGCTATAAACCATTTGTTTTGAAAATCCATGATATGAAAAATGGGAAAGTGCTTTACTATTTATTAGCATAGTGAAAGTTTTAACTGCTGAACAAAACAAATAAATTAAACTTATGTAAGATTAAATACATAAATAAACACAAAAATATTTGACAAATTAATGATGTACTTACATGATTACAGAGAGACATGATAATACTTTTCACGTCAATTTCAAACTTACTATGAGTATAGTAAGGGCTCGATGTATTTTCGAGGGCAGTTCATTCCACAAATTAGTTAGGTATTTAGTAGCAGGAAGTATTATAGAACTTACTTGTTTGAATGATATCATCGTGGGATACTAAGTCTTCTAATTTGGACGGACGATATTTTTCCACCCTACAGGAAGTACATGTTTAATTAATTATTTGTTTGTATTACTAAATTATGTCTAACTGGAACTAGTAGGTACAAATCAAGGAACTTATTTACTCTAGGCAGGTAGGTACTAACCATGGCAAATTTTTACTGGCTTCTCCAACAGTCATACTTAGTATTTATAACTCTAAACTCAAGAACAAATAATGTTCAACGAATATAGAAACCAAAAAATTGTGTTCACCAGGCGTTCACACTTCACAAACGAGCGCCAAAACATGTTAGTTGTTACTTGTCTCTGGCCAAAACCGGCAAAACCAAAGAGAATATCAGGAGAATATACTTATCATAGACTAGTGACTCGCCCCGAACCAATGTTACTTGTCTCTGCCCCGAACTGAGACCTCGCGGTATTTTTTTATTCCACTTAAGATGGTGCTAACGTCTATTATTTGTATGTGTCACCGTAAAATAGCAAAAACCGTAAGATTGTAATCTAACTAGCGAAATTGTAAACTGTCGACAGATTACAATTTAACGCAGTATTTTTCGATAGATTGTAATCTGTTATGTATATTATCCCAATAAAACCTAAGTGTCCAGCCTGCGGCTGGGAACTACCTGATTATTTATGTCGAACCCTAACCTAACCTACAAGAAAAAGACAAGAAAACGTAAATACAATGAATATTTCGACGGCCATGAAGAAATAATGTTGTCTCTTTCATGCGCAAGTAAAAACGGACGGCATTGTGTTAATGTCTTCTAACCTAGTGTGTGTAAATGTAATTAAATAAGTATAGGTAGGTATACCTACTAACTCTTTACAAACATAGTTTACGTGTACCTAGTAGGTGGTGTAGGTAGGTACTTTTTGAATTTCTATCTAAACGAAACATGACGTCAGTTGACCAAAAATTGACCGTGTAAAACACAGCTGCAGGGTGACCGCGTATCTCTACTACTACTGCGACAGCTACAGTGTAACGATCGCAATCACCTCTGATTGGATAGTTACACCTTTCCACTAGTGGACAAAATCTATTGACGCAGCAAGAATACCATAAATTCAGCCAATCACAACAATTGATACTGTAACAATGATTGATACAGAAGATACGCGGTCGCCCTGCAGAACTCTTTATTTTTTATACGACTGCCTGAAAAAAGGAGTATATTGTTTTCAGGGTTCATGTATGTATGTATGTATGTGAGTTTGTATATTCCACCATAACTTCTATACGCCTGAACCGATTTTGATAAATGAGGTATCGTTAGAATCTCTAGCTTATTACGGGTGACTTATACTAGTAAAATTTTTAAAAAATTTATGGGGTGACCATGGTTCCGCATTAAAGACCAAAATTGAAAAAAAAATATTCGAAAATAAGATTAACTATATAATCATCATTTAGAAAATGATGAGTAGATTCCAAAAATATATAACACTATAGTTCAATATTTAGTGATTCACCAAAAAATATCATATAATAAAAAATGTGAATAAGATTCCAAAGGCTATCTATGCAAATCGCTTCCTATGGAGGTAAACTCCAAAAATAATATGGCAGGGCAGTCGTATTTTTTAATTCGTTAAATCAATTTCACTTGTGTAGGGAAGTTTTCAATTTATTTGGTGTTTAAAACCGCAACATTTGGTTTAAAACGTTTTAAACCGGTTGATTTACTATACTCTGGACACGAAACCACTATGGTGCACATCTAAGGTTCCAAAAGTCCCAAAGCTGATTTTTAGTGGCCGACTACAGAGATGATCTCAATAGTAAGGCTGCCATCACCAGAGATGTGTGATATAGCTAAGCTACGAAACTGTCTATTTCAACCAAGACTTGGGTCACAGTAAACAGTTATAAACAGTAGTGAAACTAATAAAGAAACGTTAGAAACAGCTCACTCACACAAACATGCGCATCGACGAGACTCAGCAGTCTTCGCGAGGCCTCAGGCCGTCAGTAGTGAGTGCCGCGTCATGACGGGTGGTCACGTATAAGTCTATTTCCGCGATCTTTTAAAAAATGCCAGGAGTGTATTGCGTAGTATACGGCTGTTTGAACTCTGTCTGAACTATCGTTTTTTAAATTCGTTCAAAATCGATATTTGGGGCTCCCTGGGGTCACAAAACGGGAAACTGGTACCAAAATTTTAAAAAGCCAGCGCCATTTTGAAATTCTTTGTTATTGAACCGATTTCGTTCAAAATCGATATCGGACGATCCCTAGGATCACAAAACAGGAAACGATTACCAAAGTGTTAAAAAATCAGCGCCATTTTGAAATTCTTTGTTATTGAACCGATTTCGTTCAAGACCGATATCTGACGATCCCTAGGATCACAAAACAGGAAACTTACTAAAATTTAAAAAAATCTGCGCCATTTTGATTTTCTTTGTTTTTGAACCGATTTTGTTCAAAATCGATATCTGACGATCCCTAGGATCGCAAAACAGGAAACCGGTACCAAAATTTAAAAAGTCAGCGCCATTTTGAAACTCTTTGTTATTGAACCGATTTCGTTCAAAATCGATATCTGAGGATCCCTAGGATCACAAAACAGGAAACTGGTACCAAAATTTAAAAAAGTCAGCGCCATTTTGAAATTCTTTGTTATTAAACCGATTTCGTTCAAAATCGATATCTGACGACACCTAGGCTCACAAAACAGGAAACTGGTACCAAAATTTAAAAAAGTCTGCGCCATTTTGAAATTCTTTGTTATTGAACCGATTTCGTTCAAAATCGATATCTGACGATCCCTAGGATCACAAAACAGGAAACTGGTACCAAAATTTAAAAAAGTCAGCGCCATTTTGAAATTCTTTGTTATTAAACCGATTTCGTTCAAAATCGATATCTGACGACCCCTAGGCTCACAAAACAGGAAACTGGTACCAAAATTTAAAAAAGTCTGCGCCATTTTGAAATTCTTTGTTATTGAACCGATTTCGTTCAAAATCGATATCTGACGATCCCTAGGATCACAAAACAGGAAACTTACCAAAATTTTTAAAAATCAGCGCCATTTTGAAATTCTATGTTATTGAACCGATTTCGTTTAAAATCGATATCTGAGGATCCCTAGGATCACAAAACAGGAAACCGGTACCAAAATTTAAAAAGTCAGCGCCATTTTGAAATTCTTTGTTATTGAACCGATTAAACTGTTTTCCGTACTTTAAACTATCGAGATTAACCGACGCCATGAGATACTTATTTAATTTTTAGTCGTAAACTAGCTATTTCAATTCGATTAACTGATCATTAGAGAACATAGAATGTTTTAATTAACAAAAACAAAATTAAACCATAAAACATTAAAAGTGACAACCCTATTGCTTCAATGGAACGTAGGTAATTATTTTATCAACTTGGCTTAGTTTCCATACTGGTTGTATCTGTTTACTGTGCTTGGGTATCGCGAGATAGCTCCATACTTCCCTTACCTACAAAGCTTCAACTATGAACTTTTAATAGCCGTGGCGTAAGTTGAACTCTGCGTAGAAACACATTTCGGATGTCAAACGAAGTGCGGTATTAGGGGGGCAGCGAGCGCACACCCCTCGTTCCCCGCGCATGCTCCGCTCGGCTCTGTGGTACAATGTACCTGCGCAGACGACCACCATTTTGGGTCAACTTACATACAGTCGATTGTAGCTTCGTTGAACCCCTTTCCTCAAGAACTTAGCTAGGCTATGAACACCAAGCTATCCTATTTATGCACATCTCTGGTGGATACACAGCCAAATTCACGTTTTGTGTAGTAAAGTTATGCAAGTGAACGTCACATCAAACACGCCGCATCGAATCGCACCGCAGCGCATTTTACAATCGGTATTAAAGTTCATATTTGCATGGACATCCGGCGGAAAACCATAGCAGCCGGACGTATTCCTTGGTACGCGCGTTCCAAATAAGGACCTAAATATAGTACATTACATCGCGAGACCGGGAAGTACGCGTTTTCTGGTAGAGTGTTAGTTAGACGGCCGAGCTATGCGAGGCCGGCTATACAAGGTGTAAGGTAAATGGTTTTGCGCTGTGAGGGCTGAACGCGTAATACGGTAGAGTTCCAAATTTAAACTATTTAGGCCAAAGAATATTATAACAAGTTACAAGATATTTAGGAAGAAAGATTCCAAATACAAACTTATGATATGTAATGAAAAATACATTCTTTACTGGCCTAGGCCGGGAAGTTTAACTTTCGAACTCATTTACAGGGTATGAAATGTGCACATTTCATATCATTTTTTAGAAATAAACATTTACATACGTGTAGACACTTTAATTTGCTTCACTGCATGTAATATGCGATTCGTTTAATGTGAATCGTAGCGATTCGTTTAATATGAATCGTAAAGTGAAAGTATGAAATTATAAAAACAAATGAGGAGTTACTTCAGATATATTTCTTAAATTTCAATATGATTCTCCAGAAAAGTAACATTTAAGACTCTTGAAAATGACATGTATACCTAGTTTGGAAATATATGGGTACATGAAATGTTTTATTTTATAACTTTTGAAATTACTCTTAAATGTTAACCCTATTTTAAGACCCTGAAGTTGGCAATAAAATTACAAAGAGGTCAATTCTAAAACATTGCAAATAGGTAAGTACAATGTTGACCACATATACTTAAGTATAATAATATTTACTTTGGTTGACCATAATGTTATTCTTAAACCCTAGGGAACTGCTGCATGTCATCCATCAAATCAAAATATAATATAAAGTCGTTGATATATATCGCTATTATAGATATAGGCTCGAAATAATTAAAATAATGTATGGATCTTAATGACAGTTTTTTTAATTAAAAATTACACAGAATCATCTCGTGATGACGTTGTGGTACATTAGACGGGATTCGAGCCACGAAGTTTGATTAGCGGTCACTTATCCAACGGATTTTTTTAAAAATCTCCCTAAACTTCTAAAGCCGGGTATATCATTTGAAATTATTCTTAAATGTTAACCCTATTTTAAGACCCTGAAGTTGGCAATAAAATTACAGAGAGGTCATGCTCTAAAGATTGCAAGTAAGTACAATGTTGACCACATACACTTAAGTATAATAATATTCATTTATTATTTGATTGTGTTATTCTTAAACCTTAAGGAGCTGCTGCAGGTCAGTTATCAAAATATAAGGTCGTTGATATAAATCTATTATAGAGATAGGTTCGAAATAATTAAAAATTATATAGATCTTAGTGACAGTCTTAAAATTTTTTTTTAATAAAAATTACACAGTACCATCTAATGCAAAACGCACGTTGTGATGGCATTGTGCTACAATAGACGGGATTCGAGTGACGTCACGAAACTTGATTAGCGGTGAGCTAACCAACGGAAATTTTATAAAATCTCTCTAAACTTTTAAAGCCGGGTCTCCTGAGCATGTTTTACCCTACACACTACACTAAAATATCTTCACAAAACATTTTTCTCAGGTGTTTTTAAAAACATTCACTTACTGTGAAAATAATTTCAGGTTAATCAATCTTTTGCGACGAGCTATGCTACATTCGCTATTGAAAAACCACATACTGACTATGGAGAGTCTCTCCTTTCTATTTAGATCACACACATATCAAATTCATTCACATTCCTTACCTACAAGTAAGTCTATAATTTATACTTTGAGAGTACATTTAAATCGTATTAGTATAAAGAAGTGCATTTTTTATACACCGATCTATTGTATAACATTAAAAATGTCCACTAAACATCAATATAAGAATGAAATACTGCGTTAACACAGAAACTAGACGCGGTTTTAAATACTGACTATCCCATTCAACACACGATTTTTATGTCAGCTCAAAATGCATCTCAAGTTGCCGTGGTAAGACCGTCTAAGACTTCTTACAGTCGATAGATAGTTGATAGTAATACTAGTATCATAAATTACAATTGACTCCTAACATATTGTTCCATGTCCATCCTCGTTATACCATCTTTTAATTGGCTCTCGAAGACTGCGGACGCCGCTTCCCAGTTCCACATGACTCTGTTGCTGTAAGCACTGATCATGTCCAAACGTGCTGCTTCGGGAAATCTGTATTCGCTGATTGGTTTCCTGTCTGGTCCCATGCGGAAATAATACCTGTGGCCGCTCTTCTTTGAAATTTGTGCCACCCATGGTTCTAATAAAATAAATTTTAATTTAGTTAACAAGATGATAAACAATCAATACCCTTACACAATAAAGACTGTTCACTAACCTCACACCTTAAGACAAAAAAAAACATCATATTATAAGCAGTAAGCAATGAAAGAAATCTGTACTACTAACATATCCGTAATCCAGATGCTATTAGGATAATACCTTTCGAAACTGAGCAGCTTGGCAGAAATTTCATGTAGCGTCAGAAAAATAGCCACAGAACAGTCTTTTGCAGCTTGTTTTCAGCGGCTCCCAGCTACTCGCTTGCGAGCATCCGTCAATACAAAAAGGAACAATGAAAATAAAATTATTAAATCAACATTCACAACGTTGCTTCAGTTACTAACCCGCGCCGAATAACGTCAAAGGTCGCTCAATTGTAAATGGAATTATCCTGATAACATCTGGATATGATAGTATAACAACATTAGTAATTCGACTTATGTCAATAGACTTACGCGAGAATAATTTTTTCATGGTTTCTGTTTAAAGCCTGTGTCAAACAGAACAGCGAGCTGAACGCGTGGCGAAAGCGTAACAGGGCGAATCGAAGCGGAGACGTCAAACGTAAATCTCAAACGAATGCGTGGAGAAAGCGAACTGCTGGGCGACCGACAAAAAATGACAGCTACA
Source organism: Erebia palarica (assembly GCA_964035005.1). Taxonomy (NCBI): domain Eukaryota; kingdom Metazoa; phylum Arthropoda; class Insecta; order Lepidoptera; family Nymphalidae; genus Erebia; species Erebia palarica. The sequence continues at coordinate 33,206,582 of OZ035984.1, read as the reverse complement.
GTGTTATGATCGCAATCACCTCTGATTGGTTAACACTCTTCCACTATTGTACAAAATCCACTGACGCAGTAAGAATACCATAAATTCAGCCAATCACAACAAATCATACTGTTACAATGATTGATGCAGAAGTTACGCAATTGCACTACTGAGTCCATCTTGAAAACGTGTCGTCATTTTGTAAACAAACACAACCGGTACGCTTCACCCTCGCTTTGCGTCTCGCGTTTGGTCTGTGTCCTAATATAAAATAAGATAAATAAAATAATGCCTTTCGGCTTGCCTCGGTATAGCTTCGCCTTTGCATTTTGATGAGACTAGATTCAACTGAAACCATACTTTACAAAGTAAAACCGCTTCGCCACGCGTCCGGTTCGCCTTATGTTTGACGAAGGCTTAAATTACTTCTGTTCTCGATCTACGGAGCCTCCTAAGAAAGTTTCGCGCGTACCGTGAGTGTGCCATGCCATGGCTCACGAATTTCGCTTGTATGGTCAAACGGACACGGACTTGAGGATGTGGATTGTAGTGAGCACGCGTTTTGGCATCGCAAATAAATTTCGTCATAAATTCGTCATCATCATTTTCGTCTAAAATGGCAGCGGGCTAAACTATAAGCGGTAGGGCAGTTATATTAAATCCTAATTAAGCGCTTAGTGCAAATCAATGATAAGGTCTATGTTGGAACGCGCTTGCTTAGAAGATGCCTATTCACCCTTGCCTTGAAGATACCTAAGTTATATGTGGCAGGAAACACGTGCGCTGGGAGTCGAAACGTCGAACAAATACGTTTCTTACCGTCTCAGCAAGACTTACCGTCGTTGGTGAGCTTAAGCCTTCTTACCTTTGATTTCCTTAATAAAGAGCAGCGAGCCGACAGTAGTGAACTTTTGCAGTCTATCGCCGCGCTTGGGGATGTCAGCAGTGAGCGCTTGCTTGGTCATCTTCATCGCGCGGTACTCCAAGTTGGCCACCGCGGTCGGGAACGTCTCCAGTGTGAAGAACCTCTTGCAACGGATCGGAATTACTTCAGTGTTGCCCGCCTTCTCCAGAGCGTTGCAGAACAAGTTACATTGATTAACACTGTAATAGTTCCAAAGAATCAAAAATTTAAAAAGTCAGCGCCATTTTGAAACTCTTTGTTATTGAACCGATTTCGTTCAAAATCGATATCTGAGGATCCCTAGGATCACAAAACAGGAAACTGGTACCAAAATTTAAAAAAGTCAGCGCCATTTTGAAATTCTTTGTTATTAAACCGATTTCGTTCAAAATCGATATCTGACGACACCTAGGCTCACAAAACAGGAAACTGGTACCAAAATTTAAAAAAGTCTGCGCCATTTTGAAATTCTTTGTTATTGAACCGATTTCGTTCAAAATCGATATCTGACGATCCCTAGGATCACAAAACAGGAAACTGGTACCAAAATTTAAAAAAGTCAGCGCCATTTTGAAATTCTTTGTTATTAAACCGATTTCGTTCAAAATCGATATCTGACGACCCCTAGGCTCACAAAACAGGAAACTGGTACCAAAATTTAAAAAAGTCTGCGCCATTTTGAAATTCTTTGTTATTGAACCGATTTCGTTCAAAATCGATATCTGACGATCCCTAGGATCACAAAACAGGAAACTTACCAAAATTTTTAAAAATCAGCGCCATTTTGAAATTCTATGTTATTGAACCGATTTCGTTTAAAATCGATATCTGAGGATCCCTAGGATCACAAAACAGGAAACCGGTACCAAAATTTAAAAAGTCAGCGCCATTTTGAAATTCTTTGTTATTGAACCGATTAAACTGTTTTCCGTACTTTAAACTATCGAGATTAACCGACGCCATGAGATACTTATTTAATTTTTAGTCGTAAACTAGCTATTTCAATTCGATTAACTGATCATTAGAGAACATAGAATGTTTTAATTAACAAAAACAAAATTAAACCATAAAACATTAAAAGTGACAACCCTATTGCTTCAATGGAACGTAGGTAATTATTTTATCAACTTGGCTTAGTTTCCATACTGGTTGTATCTGTTTACTGTGCTTGGGTATCGCGAGATAGCTCCATACTTCCCTTACCTACAAAGCTTCAACTATGAACTTTTAATAGCCGTGGCGTAAGTTGAACTCTGCGTAGAAACACATTTCGGATGTCAAACGAAGTGCGGTATTAGGGGGGCAGCGAGCGCACACCCCTCGTTCCCCGCGCATGCTCCGCTCGGCTCTGTGGTACAATGTACCTGCGCAGACGACCACCATTTTGGGTCAACTTACATACAGTCGATTGTAGCTTCGTTGAACCCCTTTCCTCAAGAACTTAGCTAGGCTATGAACACCAAGCTATCCTATTTATGCACATCTCTGGTGGATACACAGCCAAATTCACGTTTTGTGTAGTAAAGTTATGCAAGTGAACGTCACATCAAACACGCCGCATCGAATCGCACCGCAGCGCATTTTACAATCGGTATTAAAGTTCATATTTGCATGGACATCCGGCGGAAAACCATAGCAGCCGGACGTATTCCTTGGTACGCGCGTTCCAAATAAGGACCTAAATATAGTACATTACATCGCGAGACCGGGAAGTACGCGTTTTCTGGTAGAGTGTTAGTTAGACGGCCGAGCTATGCGAGGCCGGCTATACAAGGTGTAAGGTAAATGGTTTTGCGCTGTGAGGGCTGAACGCGTAATACGGTAGAGTTCCAAATTTAAACTATTTAGGCCAAAGAATATTATAACAAGTTACAAGATATTTAGGAAGAAAGATTCCAAATACAAACTTATGATATGTAATGAAAAATACATTCTTTACTGGCCTAGGCCGGGAAGTTTAACTTTCGAACTCATTTACAGGGTATGAAATGTGCACATTTCATATCATTTTTTAGAAATAAACATTTACATACGTGTAGACACTTTAATTTGCTTCACTGCATGTAATATGCGATTCGTTTAATGTGAATCGTAGCGATTCGTTTAATATGAATCGTAAAGTGAAAGTATGAAATTATAAAAACAAATGAGGAGTTACTTCAGATATATTTCTTAAATTTCAATATGATTCTCCAGAAAAGTAACATTTAAGACTCTTGAAAATGACATGTATACCTAGTTTGGAAATATATGGGTACATGAAATGTTTTATTTTATAACTTTTGAAATTACTCTTAAATGTTAACCCTATTTTAAGACCCTGAAGTTGGCAATAAAATTACAAAGAGGTCAATTCTAAAACATTGCAAATAGGTAAGTACAATGTTGACCACATATACTTAAGTATAATAATATTTACTTTGGTTGACCATAATGTTATTCTTAAACCCTAGGGAACTGCTGCATGTCATCCATCAAATCAAAATATAATATAAAGTCGTTGATATATATCGCTATTATAGATATAGGCTCGAAATAATTAAAATAATGTATGGATCTTAATGACAGTTTTTTTAATTAAAAATTACACAGAATCATCTCGTGATGACGTTGTGGTACATTAGACGGGATTCGAGCCACGAAGTTTGATTAGCGGTCACTTATCCAACGGATTTTTTTAAAAATCTCCCTAAACTTCTAAAGCCGGGTATATCATTTGAAATTATTCTTAAATGTTAACCCTATTTTAAGACCCTGAAGTTGGCAATAAAATTACAGAGAGGTCATGCTCTAAAGATTGCAAGTAAGTACAATGTTGACCACATACACTTAAGTATAATAATATTCATTTATTATTTGATTGTGTTATTCTTAAACCTTAAGGAGCTGCTGCAGGTCAGTTATCAAAATATAAGGTCGTTGATATAAATCTATTATAGAGATAGGTTCGAAATAATTAAAAATTATATAGATCTTAGTGACAGTCTTAAAATTTTTTTTTTAATAAAAATTACACAGTACCATCTAATGCAAAACGCACGTTGTGATGGCATTGTGCTACAATAGACGGGATTCGAGTGACGTCACGAAACTTGATTAGCGGTGAGCTAACCAACGGAAATTTTATAAAATCTCTCTAAACTTTTAAAGCCGGGTCTCCTGAGCATGTTTTACCCTACACACTACACTAAAATATCTTCACAAAACATTTTTCTCAGGTGTTTTTAAAAACATTCACTTACTGTGAAAATAATTTCAGGTTAATCAATCTTTTGCGACGAGCTATGCTACATTCGCTATTGAAAAACCACATACTGACTATGGAGAGTCTCTCCTTTCTATTTAGATCACACACATATCAAATTCATTCACATTCCTTACCTACAAGTAAGTCTATAATTTATACTTTGAGAGTACATTTAAATCGTATTAGTATAAATAAGTGCATTTTTTATACACCGATCTATTGTATAACATTAAAAATGTCCACTAAACATCAATATAAGAATGAAATACTGCGTTAACACAGAAACTAGACGCGGTTTTAAATACTGACTATCCCATTCAACACACGATTTTTATGTCAGCTCAAAATGCATCTCAAGTTGCCGTGGTAAGACCGTCTAAGACTTCTTACAGTCGATAGATAGTTGATAGTAATACTAGTATCATAAATTACAATTGACTCCTAACATATTGTTCCATGTCCATCCTCGTTATACCATCTTTTAATTGGCTCTCGAAGACTGCGGACGCCGCTTCCCAGTTCCACATGACTCTGTTGCTGTAAGCACTGATCATGTCCAAACGTGCTGCTTCGGGAAATCTGTATTCGCTGATTGGTTTCCTGTCTGGTCCCATGCGGAAATAATACCTGTGGCCGCTCTTCTTTGAAATTTGTGCCACCCATGGTTCTAATAAAATAAATTTTAATTTAGTTAACAAGATGATAAACAATCAATACCCTTACACAATAAAGACTGTTCACTAACCTCACACCTTAAGACAAAAAAAAACATCATATTATAAGCAGTAAGCAATGAAAGAAATCTGTACTACTAACATATCCGTAATCCAGATGCTATTAGGATAATACCTTTCGAAACTGAGCAGCTTGGCAGAAATTTCATGTAGCGTCAGAAAAATAGCCACAGAACAGTCTTTTGCAGCTTGTTTTCAGCGGCTCCCAGCTACTCGCTTGCGAGCATCCGTCAATACAAAAAGGAACAATGAAAATAAAATTATTAAATCAACATTCACAACGTTGCTTCAGTTACTAACCCGCGCCGAATAACGTCAAAGGTCGCTCAATTGTAAATGGAATTATCCTGATAACATCTGGATATGATAGTATAACAACATTAGTAATTCGACTTATGTTAATAGACTTACGCGAGAATAATTTTTTCATGGTTTCTGTTTAAAGCCTGTGTCAAACAGAACAGCGAGCTGAACGCGTGGCGAAAGCGTAACAGGGCGAATCGAAGCGGAGACGTCAAACGTAAATCTCAAACGAATGCGTGGAGAAAGCGAACTGCTGGGCGACCGACAAAAAATGACAGCTACAGTGTTATGATCGCAATCACCTCTGATTGGTTAACACTCTTCCACTATTGTACAAAATCCACTGACGCAGTAAGAATACCATAAATTCAGCCAATCACAACAAATCATACTGTTACAATGATTGATGCAGAAGTTACGCAATTGCACTACTGAGTCCATCTTGAAAACGTGTCGTCATTTTGTAAACAAACACAACCGGTACGCTTCACCCTCGCTTTGCGTCTCGCGTTTGGTCTGTGTCCTAATATAAAATAAGATAAATAAAATAATGCCTTTCGGCTTGCCTCGGTATAGCTTCGCCTTTGCATTTTGATGAGACTAGATTCAACTGAAACCATACTTTACAAAGTAAAACCGCTTCGCCACGCGTCCGGTTCGCCTTATGTTTGACGAAGGCTTAAATTACTTCTGTTCTCGATCTACGGAGCCTCCTAAGAAAGTTTCGCGCGTACCGTGAGTGTGCCATGCCATGGCTCACGAATTTCGCTTGTATGGTCAAACGGACACGGACTTGAGGATGTGGATTGTAGTGAGCACGCGTTTTGGCATCGCAAATAAATTTCGTCATAAATTCGTCATCATCATTTTCGTCTAAAATGGCAGCGGGCTAAACTATAAGCGGTAGGGCAGTTATATTAAATCCTAATTAAGCGCTTAGTGCAAATCAATGATAAGGTCTATGTTGGAACGCGCTTGCTTAGAAGATGCCTATTCACCCTTGCCTTGAAGATACCTAAGTTATATGTGGCAGGAAACACGTGCGCTGGGAGTCGAAACGTCGAACAAATACGTTTCTTACCGTCTCAGCAAGACTTACCGTCGTTGGTGAGCTTAAGCCTTCTTACCTTTGATTTCCTTAATAAAGAGCAGCGAGCCGACAGTAGTGAACTTTTGCAGTCTATCGCCGCGCTTGGGGATGTCAGCAGTGAGCGCTTGCTTGGTCATCTTCATCGCGCGGTACTCCAAGTTGGCCACCGCGGTCGGGAACGTCTCCAGTGTGAAGAACCTCTTGCAACGGATCGGAATTACTTCAGTGTTGCCCGCCTTCTCCAGAGCGTTGCAGAACAAGTTACATTGATTAACACTGTAATAGTTCCAAAGAATCACTGTACTATTTACGTGTTAACAAACTCAAAAAATAATGAGTTTTGTGAAGAGTGTGTTTATGTGTGTTTTAGTTGTGTGTGTGTGTGTGTGTGTGTGAGTTGTGTGGTTTATTGTGATTTGTGACCAATTCTATTCTCAAAATTAACTTCCTTATCATTCTGGGAAGGAAATTAATACTCTACTCGTGCTCAGTAGTGAGCCAGCAATGGATGATATAGTGATGAATAGTAAGATTAGGTCAGGTAACATTTTTTCAGCAATTTTGAATGGAAACCTCAAAAAAATATTAATTTTGATTTTTGCCAATGTTATTTATGGTCATTGAAGTATCTTCTCAAATTCAAATGTCTTATGTCTAAAAATTTAGTTGAGGGACGAGTGGCCTAGTTGTGACCTCTGACAACGCATATCAGTCAATTGCGAAGCTTAAGCAACGTTAGACACAAGGCGAACTAGATGGGTGACCGAATTTGGAGGTTCAAATTTGGCCTTCCGTCGTGCCTCGGAGAGCACGTTAAGCAATCAGTCCCGGTTATTATCACTAACATTTGACAATAATCGTTACAAAAATCAAGAGTTTAAATACTCTTAGTCGAGTGGTATGCGGAAGGATGTGGGAGCTCTGCATTATAATACCAAGAAAACTCCTACCATTATGCGATTAATGGAATGGGGTCACGACCCTCAGTAATGAGGAATACGACGTAGAGAGAGTACATACCGTTCGGTGAGCGAGCAAGTGGAGATGTCGACGCCGCCCAGCATCATAGCGTCGATGACGTGCAGCGCTTTGCTGTGCATCTGCTTGCTGCCCTGGCCGCTGTACTCGCGGACTATCTACACACACAAATGAATGGCTGGTCGGACGTTTCCCAATGAACAATTTAAAAGTTAAGTGAACAAGTCATAATTCTTTTTATTCGTCATTCTTACTAAACAGATATATTTAAAATAAGTAAATTATCATGCTACATTTTGTGAACTTTAGTGATATAACTTCGTCGATCTGTTTGTCCGCCCTAACACAGACTACAGTCTATTTGGGCTGCAATTTAAAAACGCCAGCCTGTGTTTGTTTTCTAGTTCTTTGGTCTGCAAAATTGTGGTGTAATTTTTGATAGTTTTTAAAGGCATTAAATAAAATAAATAAATAAAAAATAAAATTAAAAAAATTAAAAAACACGACTGCCCTGCCAAAAAACTAACTAAAAAGTTAAAAATCTAAATTAATCTATTTAAATTAAAATCGTATTCACATTTTTATTAAATGATATTTTTTTGTAAATCACTGGATATTGAACTATAGTGTTATATATTTTTGGAATCTACTCATCATTGATGATGATTACATAGTTAATCTTATTTTCGAATTTTTTTTTTCAACTTTAGTCTTTAATGCGGGACCATAGTCACCCCATGTTTTTTTTTCTACTTTTACTAGCTTATGTCACCCGGAATAAGCTAGGAATTCTAACGATACCTCATTTATCAAAATCGGTTCAGGCGTATAGAAGTTATGGTGGAATATACAAACTCACATAGATACATACATACATACATGAACCCTGAGAACAATATAATTACTCCTTTTTCAGACAGTCGTATAAAAAAGTGTGTGATAGGAGGAATCGGGGGCTGAAGTAGCGGGAGGGTGCGCCCCGCGCCCGACCGTCGCTTCATACCCCGCACACTCCCATACTAGTGCCGCCCTTGACGTGAGTGTATGTTTTATCGAGTACTGTTTTGAATTTTGCAATAGCAGGGTTATATTGTACTATAAATAGTTCAATACTTAAAAGTTTATTTGTCTGTGCTGTTTAATTTTAAATTCTGATTGAGACAGATTAATAAGATTTTAAATTAAAGGACTTGACCGGTGGAACTATGGCAGCTTGCCTAGGTGTCAAAAATCAATGTTCAGCAATGATTTCTTTATTATTGTAATTGTAATATTTCACTGTTTTCAGATAAAAAAGTTTCAGGAGTCTGAAGGCTCGGCAAACTGCAAAAATGAACAAAAAAAGTTTCACCAAAAGACTGCTTTCCCACACTAGATGGCGCTATTTATTGTGTTGAGCGAGTCTAAAAAAATATTTTCAAGTATTATTTCTTTATTATTGTAATTGTTATATTTTATAGTTTTCAGATAAAAAGTTTCAGGAGTCTGAAGGCTCTGAAAACTGAGAAAATAAATAAAAAAAAGTTTCACCAAAAACTGCTTCCCACACTAGATGGCGCTATGTATTGTGGTGAGTCTAGAAAATACTTTAAGTATTGCTCACTACTTTTAGTTAACAAGTTCAACTATTCGACCACAGATGGCGGCATATGCAATGTGAAAGGGCGTTCCTTTAAACACAGTATTTCAAAATGCTTTGTTCGATCTATTAGTTTGAGACTTGTCAAAAAATAAAAATAATTATAAACAAAACATACATTTCCTTTTCATTACTATTTAATTGATCAAAAATAAATCATTCATTATATAATGACTAAGGTACTTAAATGGTATTCATGTAGGGTTACAAGATTATTATTAGGCATGGATATAATGGAACGTCAAAATGGAGTAGTGCTTAAAGAGGAAAGCGGACGCTCAAGATTTAAACAATAAACGTACTGTTTTTTTTTGTCACTTGAACCCTGACCTTATTTGGAATAATAAATCCATAACAATTTCGTTTTGAATTTTTAAACCTTACTGTAAAAACGGAAATCCTGTGCATTGTCCCGAATCGGAGGGCAATTACTGGTCATGTCCTTTTATGAAATCTTTTGTTTTTTCTTCCTTATTGCACTTAATCCTCGTAGAATTATTATTTAATAATTAATTCAATGCACGCGCACAGAAAGATGTGTTAGTATCGATAACGTAATATCGACTAAATCACAACTATCTCATTACGTCAACATTCCTTAAGATTCCTCGGACCTTGCGCGCGAACTGTATGTACGCACGCAAGTAGTTATACTTATTGATAGCAAATAATAAATATCTTGAATATAGTTATCAGTTCACACCCAACATACAGTAAATGTATTTATTGTTATGTTGTTGGTAGGCCTTTTTCTGCAAGACTTATAAGTTGACAAACTAGCTTCAGGGTGTCGAATTTGGGTGTCGGTCTGTGCGCGCATCGTAAAAGTTCACTCTGATAATTTTTCCCTAACGCGCCAAAAGAAGTATAACTTCAAAAACGTGTGTGTGTGTGTGTGTGCAATTAACACACAGCAGAAGTGAAACTTCAGAAAAGAAGCCTACGAGATAATTGAAATTAATTTACCTTGTATTCTATCTCATTCTCGCAGGGTAAATACTAAACTCGCGGGCATATTTAGCGGAACATAAAGAAAAGGTTTGATATCAGTATCATATAAGGTTGCTGGCTGGTTTATACGTCATTTAATTTAAAAAGAAATATTTTCAAATTAAGAAAACAACTGAACATCACATTTTATGCAATTGTTTTAATTTTATTCAAATACACTTTATCTGGAGCGAACTTCGAGTATTTCTTCCTTCTGAGTTTGATTTAAAATTTCATTGAAATACTGTTTTTTGTTAGTTTTTTTATCGCGTATCTTTCTGGAGTTGATGACTGAATTATGCCCGACTTAGCCCCAACGGAGATTGCCAGGGCACTCGAAATGCGAAGAAATGGTCAAACCTACAGAGTGATATCCAGAGATCTTCATCGACCAGTTTCAACGATCCATCGCAGTATCCAACGGTTCAGGGAGACCGTTACTTATGTGAGAAGAGCAGGACAAGGCAGAAAAAGACACACTTCGAGTAGGGATGATCGTTTCATTCGGCTTCGTGTACGTAGGAACCCCCGTTTGACGGCCGTCCAAACCCGACATGAGTTAGAAGCAGTGCGGGTGTAACCGTAAGTGAGCGTACGGTACGAAGAAGGCTCGAAGAAGTTGTTTTGGGTTCATTTGTGCCCGCCAAGGCTCCAAGGCTCGAGGTAAATCATCGTAGAAACAGGTTAACTTTTGCTCAGGAACATCGACTTTGGAACGCGGACCAATGGAGTAAGGTATTGTTTAGTGCTGAGTGCAGAATTCTCTTAAATCAAATTGACGGCAGGCAAAGAATATACAGACGCAAAGGAGAACGATACATTCAGACAAATTTTGAAACTACAGTTGCATACGGTGGTGGATCAATAATGGTTTGTTTGGGAGTTCGCACAGACTTGGTAGTGATTGACAGAGGGAGTCTGACTGCAGACCGCTATATCAGAGAAGTTTAAGAAGAAAATGTCGTACCGTTTGCCCCATATATCGGAGAAGATTTTGTTTTTACGCAAAATCTGTTCTTAATGTGATCTCATTTGTAAAAAAAATGAAACCTTAAATAACAAAAGAAGTGTAGTAAGTAGATTTTAAAATAAAACCATATTTTTTTAATTATGGACCTTTTTTTTATGTTCCGCTAAATATGCCGGCGAGTTTATTTATGAATGTGTTTGTCTCTTATTAGTGTCGTTTTTTCGTTTCATCGAATTTTCAAATCACAACAGTGCTAAAGAAGTTTCACTTCAACAAGTCTTGTATATGTATTAAAAAAAAACTAAATTCGGCCACAGCGCCACGGTCAATCCTAACAAAAGTTGGACATCAGCATTAATAAAGATGTTCAAAAGCTTATATTGAGTAATAAACTTAAATTTAAAGACCTACCTCTCCATATAGTAACGTGTTCGCCGGCAAAATAATTTGCGAATTAGCCAAATTTCGCCAACTTGTGTCTTTCAGTTGATAAACTTGTTTTCCTCCGCAAGCTAAAACACACATGATCGATACTTAATTAATCAAATTTAGTTTTGTGTGCGTAATAAATAAATCATTAAATATTTTTGTATCCACTACAAGTTATAGGCCTATTACACTGCACTTACCACAGGGCCCTGTGGTAAGGGTGGGCGTGGCCGCAAGTTAGAGCGTCGCTTATTACACAGAAACAAGGATCAAATTAGGGACCCTTTCTCCCTAAATCTTACTACACTACACTGATTCAAGAGGAATGGTCCCTGTGAAAAGTGCAGTGAAATAGGCCTATTAGCCCTTGACTCACTTGATGGTAAGTGATAATGCAGTCTAAGATGGTAGCAGGCTACCAGGTGAAATTGCAGTCAAAGGCTAACTTTTAAATGTGTAAAAAAACTCCAGTAGAAGAAAAATATTTGACTGTTGTAATTACTGCAGGTGGTATAGTGTATTTATTTCTTACTAAATAAATATTATAAACTAGAAGATACTCGCGATTTCAATTGCGTGGATTATTTTCGCAGTCTTTAATTTTCCGGCATAAAAAGCCTATGTCCTTCCCCCGCACACAACCTAGCCCTGTACCAATATCATCAAAATAGGTTAAACAGATGAGCCGTGAAAGCGTAGCAGACAGAGAGACACACTTTCGCATATTAAAGGGTGGATTTTCGTAAAATGGCTTATATGCGTTTTTATTATTTATAACTATTAACTTAATTGCCAATTTTCATGTCTCTAACTTCAAAAACAAAGGACTTTCATACAAACTTCCAACCCCCATTTCAACTTCTTATGGGTGAATTTTCTAAAAACCGTTTCTTAGCTGACATCTACACCATAGAAGGAACCTATCTTCCAAATTTCAAGTCTGTATGCTTAATAACTGCCTCGTTGGTCTAGCGGTTAGCATAGTCGACTGCGGATCACGAGGTCCCGGTCGGGCATAAAAATTGTTAGGTATTGGGTTTTTCAATTATGAAATTCTCAATGCCAGCCCTGAGTTGGAAGTTGGCGGTGTTTCACCCCCGTGCCTCGGAGAGCACGTTAAGCCATCGGTCCCGGTTATTATCACTAACATGATAATAATCGTTAAAGCCCACCAACCCGCATTGGAGCAGCGTGGTGGGTCTAAGCTCCTAATTCCCTCTCTCCTATGAGAGTGGAGGCCTTTGCCGTAACGTTACGTTAATAGAGTGTAGTGGTGGTGGATGCTTTATGGGTCCTGAGATAGCGTGTTATAGTATGTATTATAATTGACATTTCGAAGTGTTATTATTACCTATAAACATTTTCAAGTCTGAGTTTTTCTTGGTACTGCTCAAGAAAGTGAAGTGCCAATCATAAACGTTGCCAAGCAGCGGCTTCAAATCCGTCGACTTTTCTAAATAGCGCGGCAACTTGTTGAGCACGTTGTTTTTGAAAGAATACGTATTTTGCGCGTGCGAGCGCGAATTCTTCGACATAATACTTAAGATATTTACTAATATATCATCGGGATTACGCCTTTCTGGTTTTGTGCGAACTTTGTCTGGTAGCTGTAACGGGGTTAAATACAGTTTTTATAGATAGTAAAATATTCTTAAAATATTCTACGGATTTATAACAATTACATCAATTTAAATGTATTTCATAAATACTATACAAACATGGATTAAAAAAAATATGCTTCAAATTAAGAGATAATGAAGTTGGTATGAAAACCAAGAATCTTTGCAGTGTGGTTTAGACCAAAAAATACCTTCAAAATTACGTAAATAATATTTATATCCTATAATTATTAAGTATCCTCTTTGTTCATAATATTAAAAAATCAATCTACAGAATTCAAATTAATAAGTTTATTATGTCAAACAAATTAATATGTTTGGAATTGTTACCTTCCATAGTTTTAGACATTGCTCTCTCATTTCAGCTTGACTTTCTTCCTTTAAAGTTTTGTCTTTACTGAATGCAGCTATTTTTAATAAATTCTTTATTTGCTTCTCCCCGATTCTGCAAATAGAATGCAACTGATAACTTCTAGATCTATTTTGACCAATATTTTGAAAAATATTTATTCGTATTTAAAGAGAAAGGTAAAGCTCGATGTGTAATCGGGAATTGTAAATCCATGATTTCCATCCATGATCCTTTTTTATTAAATGATATTTTTTGTGAAACACTGGATATTGAACTATAGTGTTATATATTTTTGGAATATACTCATCATTTTCTAGATGATGTTTATATAGTTAATCTTATTTTCCAATGTTTTTTTCAAGTTTAGTCTTTAATGCGGGACCATGGTCACCCTATCATTTTTTTTTTAAATTTTACTAGCCTATGACACCTGGAATAAGCTAGGGATTCTAACGATACCTCATTTATCAAAATCGGTTCAGGCGTATAGAAGTTATGGTGGAATATACAAACTCACATACATACATACATACATACATATATGAACCTTGATGAAAATAATATACTCCTTTTTTCAGGCAGTCGTATAATAAATGCGAAAGTGTTTCTGTCTGCCTGCTACGCTTTCACGGCCATGTGTTCAACCGATTTTGATGAAATTTGGTACAGGTGGAAGGACATAGGTTACTTTTTATCCCGGAAAATTGAAGAGTTCCCGCGGGAATCAAACAAAATTAACATCTCGCATCTAATCTAGTCTAGTATTTTATATATTCGTGTAAGTAAACACTCACGAGCAATTACTCTTATAAATATATTCGAAGAAGGCTTCGTCCTCATGTAGGACAGACAAGGGCACCAGCTCGGAGACGTCGTCATTCTTCAAGCGATTGTTCCAGAGTGTAGAGTTGACGGAGAACAGATGCTTCTCAGCCGCATCAGTGTCGGATTTCTTCCACTTGCAAATCAAGTACCTCTCCGAATTAGCTGGCCGAGATGTCACCGGTTTGTGAATGGAGACTATAACAAAATATGTAATAAGAACATAATACTAAGCATCCCTTGTTTTTGTGAAGTTTTTCTTAGGTTTTGTTTGCTCGTTCTATTTTTGAACCAAACGATATCGGCAAAGGTACCGCCACTCACCACCATCGACATTTTGTTAGTTTAAAAACCGGCCAAATACGTGTCACACCATGCGCAATGTACGGTTCCGGGGCGGCTTTAGCCATTGCGAGGCTCTGGGCGGTAGATATTTGCGAGGCTCCAGATTCAAATACACATTAGTACCTAATGACTTTTCTACTTGGGCTGTAAGCCTGTAGCGCAAGAGCATGAGGCCCCTGCATGAGTGAAGCCTCGGGTGGTTGCCCTGCTTGCCCCTAAGACCGCCAGTGGTAGTTCCTAAACTTACTTAAATACATAAATCAAAAATTTGCGGAACCGGCAGGTTCAGAAGGTTCAAGATGTGATTTGGTTCCGTAGTTGCCCGCCACAATAAACGGACGTTTTATACTTTGGTCGATTATTACTCGTAAACTTATAAAGTCTACTTAGCTGTGATACTTTTCCTTTTAACTTCGTTATATTATATTTCTTCCAAATCCATGAACTTTTTCATATATCCAAATCCAAAGTCAATTGTTTCTTAACAAGCTTAAATTTGGAAGAATTCGCAAATGAATGCCTGAATCCAAAAAGTAACTGGGGGTGATTAGCCACTCACCAGACCAGACCAGAGAAAATTCAGATATTATAAATTCTCGAATTAACTCTGTCAGGGATCGAACCCGAGACCGCCCATTATAAGACACAGCGCTCACCCAGTGGTCAGCGTATAGCGTCAGGGAGGTCGTCAAACAGCTTCAAAGAACAGGACTTTTGTTCAATACATCTAATTCATTGCTTCTCACCTTTATCAAAACACCGATACATAATGTAGACAAGTCCCACGCTGAACGTGGTGAACACGTCAAACAGTTTGACAACAAAATGGCCGCCGGTCCGCACCAGCATGAGAGCCGCGAGGCACTGGCAAAGATACAGCTGCTTCGAAAGTATTTCTTGAATATTCTCTTGGCCCTCCACAGAAAATCCCTAAAAACAAAATTTTAACAAACAAACTCTTTTAATGTTATAACGAGGCTCAGCGTTTTTATTTTTATAACAACCATCGTCTATAGTTACAACTAATTTCAGCTTTAATAACTTTGTTATAAGATTGAAATTGCTAATATGAAATCACAATATGCAGTAACTCCGTGTTAAAATGCACGGGTGCAGCAAGAAGGTATTCTTGCTTCAATTGTGCATGAATTGAAGGCATTAAATAACTTCAAAATGGAATGAAGGTGAACACCCCCATTTATAATAGGGATGATATCAACTCAAATCAAATCAGCAACTCTCTAGCAAACTTAAAAAAGCGCTTCTAAGGAAGTTGTATGAAATTCACAATAATGACGTCATCAATCGCACTTTTTTTTTCTTTAATCTATATTTTAAAATGGTTTTCAAACTTTTAACTAACTAAGGAGTGAATTTTAAGTTTTTTGGAATACCCTATATTTAATAATCAGTTCGAAATAGTTTATTTTCGATAAAGGCATCATCCCTATTACGACGCCATTAGCAGCGTTCAACAAACAGAACGAAATTGGAGTGGTTGAGGCTTTAAAGCAATATAAATTACTAGCTAATGCCCGCGAATTTGTAAGCGTAGATTAAGTTTTTTTGGGTTCCCCTGGGAACTCATTAATTTTCCGGGATAAAAAGTAGCCTATGTGTTATTCCAGGCTATAATCTATCTCTGTACTAATTTCATCGTATTTCATCCGTTCGGCCGTTCTGGTGTGATTAAGTAATAAACATCCATCCATCTAAATTTTCGCATTAATAATATTAGTATAGATGTGATTTAATATATATACTAAGTAAGTACTTTCGTAATTAGGTAGTTATTAAGTAAAAAATTTATATTTTTTTTTTCAAAAAATATAACACAGTAATACACCATATAACTTACACCATCAGCCATAAGAAAATGCACACCAATATCATCTGTTTGCTTTAAGACAAAATCCTTCAGCGATGTTAAATTTGCTGGATCAAAAATATTACCATCTTCTTTCACACCATAGTATGGATTAAATGTCTCTGGTGCGCCAGCAAAGAAATCAGATAGCTTAAAATCATTTAGCCCTTTCAATGTAAACCCGAAACCTAGAATTATAAAGATTTATTTTATTCTCCAAAAGTGTGAAACAATCGCAGAATCGATTATGGAACATTAGTGGGAGAAAGCAAAATAACACTGTAGACAAAAAAATCGTTGTAACACAAATGTGTACCCTTGGGATCTATATCTATAGATCAGAGAAAAGATAAACTCAGCTTCAGTTTTACACGAGAGAGAGTGGACATGAATGTTTTTGGAACGAAGTTCCATATGGGACGATACGGAGGGGTATCCTAGCCGGCAAAAAACGTCCGTAACGAAAATGCGGGAGTAAGATTTAATGAACAGTTTATTCGAAATTAAACCTTAACACTTAAGCTTTAAAGATTAATTTCAAATGTAGTATATTTATATTTAAGGCCTTTTGTCTCCGTAACAACGCGAGCATGTCAAGATTTTTATTTATAGTTTATTCGAGATTAAACCTTAACATTTAAAATTAAAGTTTAATTTCAAATGTAGTAATATCTATATTTAAGACCTTTTGAGGAGACTTGTGTATGGTTTTGTTACTGTCGAGTACCACTTTTCTATTACGCCTAGAAGGTAAAACAGCGACACAATAATTTACGACGAACGTATCGTAGTTGATAAATAGTCTTTATTTTTGCACAGTTATACAACACAGGAACACAATGGTGCCGATTCTGTAATGTAACATCTCTAAACTAAACTAAAATGGCAGTTTTAAATCTAGTTCTGTCCCTTTCCGTTTAGAATTTCGCGAGTTAGATTATAATCTAACGGTTTTTACAATCTTACGGTGACATGTATATAGCGAGCAAACAAGCAGGCGGGTCACCTGATGTGAAGTTATTACCGCCGCCCATGAACATTTGCATCACCAGAGGAACCGCCAATGCGTTGCCGGCTTTTGAGATATTATAACTTTATCGCAGTAAAGATGATGAAATATGTTATATATTAAAGTTGGCTTAGATGGATAATAATTGACCAGCTTTATCAAAATCATTCACAAACCAAGAATTAAACCCAGCTGTAGAGGCAAAGACAAGGTCAATTAGTTTATTACCTTTCGCTCTCCATCCTCGCCTATATAGGACATACTCCGAGAACCCCCCAGGGCCGGCACACACATCTGCAAAGTACAATAAATCTTTTTCCTCCACTGCATTCTCTCCATTTTGTTTTTTTGGTTTTGTGAACATGAAGTCAAATACTGCATCCATATTAGCCATTTTGACAGCTGCTCTGTTCAAGAATATCACAGAACCTATGGTTTCATATGGATTACTACGAAATCTGGCGTTCCTCATATCTTCACCATCCAAATCATCAAAGATTGTCTGTAATACAATAAATTTTCACAAGCGCGGTTGCCATAAACTCACTGAAAAGAACACCAATGTTTTACATGTGATAATTTGTATATTAATGTTACCTTTGAATTTAAAATTCCTTTCAATACTTGGCTGTCCACAAACTCAGTCTCATCATCTATAGTTAATTTCTTGGGCCCTTTTTTTAACCATTTTTCTAAAATATCTCCTGATAAGGTCTCTTCTGGTGGTTTTGGCATCCAAAACTGTGGATGATTGATAAATAAAAGTAATTATTATTAATTAATGCAACATCTTATCTTACTAATATTATAAATGCGAAAGTTTGGATGGATGTATGGATGTACGGATGTTTGTTACTCACTCACGCCCCAACGACTGAATGGATCTGGCTGAAATTTGGCACAGAGATAGATTATAGTCTGGAATAGCACAAAGGCTACTTTTCATCCCAGAAAATTAAGTTCCCACGGGAACCAAAAACCTTCATCAACGCAGACGAAGTTACGGGCACTAGCTAGTTATGAGAATAAAACTTAAAGGCATTGAAAAAATTAAAAATATTTACCACATCTTCTTTCGCTTCAGGGACTGCTTCATCAGGAGTCCATTTAAAGTCTTTTGGTACCTCTCCAACAACCGAAGCTTTCAAACCTAAACCCCTTCTACCCTTCTGAGTGGAAGCTTGAACTGGTTCAACTCTACCAGTTTCAAATTTACCCAAGCCTTTGCCTGGTTTGTGACCCATATTGCTCATCATTCTTTTAGATATCTCGGAATAACCACTTATGTATTTTTCTGAGCCCCTTTCATTTTCAGATTTGTTGTAAAATGCATTATCATTTGATTTTTGGAAGCTTGCCCTGCCCATGTTTTCCTCCGCATCATCTTTGAAGCCCGGCCTATCATATTGATCATTGGGTGAAGAACACGGCTCACTGAGGCTACTCCTACTTAACCTCTTAGATCTCTCTGGACTCTGTTCAGTATAGCTAAGTCTAATCTTACTCGGCGTTTTGGCTTTCGTCTCTGAATATTGTGATCCTGAAAGGACAAATAGAAATGTATACCAACTAATTCATACATACTACATAGATAACAACAAATATTTGCCTATGGTTTTCATTGTAATGTGATAAATTATTTCTGTTTACAAAGTCTTTTAATCTTTTAAATGAACATAATTATTACAATAATAAACAGACTTACTTGAATATGCTTTATATTCCCTTTGGCTGTCAGATGTCTTATTATAAAATTTACTGTCACCAAACCCTTGAATACTTGAACGTCTAGAGCTCCCATCTCCATCATTGTCATTAAAGCCTGGGCGATAATCATCAGGTTCATTCGGTGAGGAACAATTTTCGCTCAAACTACTCCTACTAAATCTGTTTGTTCTGCCTGGACTCTGTTCAGTATAACTAAGTCTGATTTTTCTTGGCCGTTTAGCCTCAATTGGATATTTATCTGAGTATTGTGGCCCTGGAGAGTCATCATCTGATTCTTGAAGTACTAAAATATCATAATAGGATAAAATTTTGAATAAATAAATAAAAAGTTTTGTAACAAAGTTCTTGCTATCCTTAAAAAATTGTAGGAAGTGTATATCAACCACTCGGATACTGGATAACAAATGAGTACTCCACCCCAGTTGCATTGCTTACATTATTAAAAGTAAAACTAACCAGATCCATGGGAGGTTGTTGATGAAGCACCATAGGTATCAGCACGTGGTCTCTTTGCTGGGACGGGACATTCATCACTGCTTGAATCTTCATCTGAAGGATCTGATAGTACAACCATATACAAACACTATTATTTTTGTTCAACTGGTTAAATAATAAAAATGTAATAATAATTTGTATATTAAAAACCTAGAATCTTATTGCAGGGAATCTCTTCCAAGTCCAATTGTGAATATATACCATACCGACCCACTCAAACACACACAAAAAATCCATCAAAATAGATCAAGAGGTTTCTGAGTTTAAGCAAGATAACAGTAGTTTGTTTTTATAATATTTAATATGATTCTTATTGGTTGAATAATACAAAACTAGATGACATTAGGAAATTAAATTCACATTCTTTGTTTGACAAGACCTACAGTTAAATTATGATCATTGAATACTGTTGACAGTTTTTTTGCATTCATTAAGGTCAGGTATCAAAAAAGAAATATGTACCGAAATCTACCAATTAATTAATCAATAAAATACAAATGCTTAATGCAAATATAAATACATATTGTTTTGCAACACTGGTCTTAAGACTTGCAAGATGTGGAAAAGTTAGAAACCTACAAGAATTATAAATTTTTACATTAGAAACGTTTAGAAAAATCATAAATAAAACGTGTACTTACGTAAATACTCAGGATCTGGTAAACAATCGGGGCGCAGGGAAGAGAGATGAGCGCAAGACAAGGGATAATACTGATTCAACAAGTAGACATACCTGAAAGATTCATGACTGCCTGCTCCTTGTAGAAACTTAGAAACAAACAATTCTTGCTAAAATACAGGTAAAGGGTTTTATTAGTTGTAAATATTGTTAATATACTCCTCCAGACATTCGTTACGCTTCATATAGGTATACCATAAATTTTTTAGTTAAATTAATTTAATAAATTTAGTTAAATTAATTTAATCATGAATACTGCACGAATAAAATCAGAAAATAGCAATGAAAAGATAGCAATATTTAAAAAAAGTAGGCTTGAATCAATTGAATTTTTATTTTCTTTACAGCTTGACCAGAGACTTATCTTGACGTCTATTGTGATAAGGCAATTTAGTCTGCTCTAGATTCTAGCACTATTGATTGTGGTGATGCCTTTAAATAGTTAAATTTCCCAATATTTTTTTACCCTACTACACCAGAAGGAGGGTACCATTTTTGACTCGTATGCCTGCAGAATATTAGGCTAAATGGATTAAAAGATTTTAACAAAAGAGGTGTCATTAGCCGCGTTGAGCACTTTTTGGTAGGGGGTAAAAATGTGGATTCGCGTGACCGACATGCTCGCGTGACCGACATACTCGCGAACAGCGACATGTTGCCTTGTTACGAAGACAAAAGGTCATAAATATACTACATTCGAAATTAAACTTTAATGCCTTAGTGTTAAGGTCTATATTTTTTTTTATAAAAAAAGTTAAATTAAATATTCGTTTTCACTTCTATCGGCAGTCCCTATGACCACTAATTTTTTAAAACCGATTTTTGTGAAATTTGTTACAGACACAGATTGTATTCCGAGTAAGGACTTACGGAGTTCCGGCATAAATTAAAAAATAAGGATTTTTACCGCGCGTGGACCACGCGGACGTAGTCGTGGGTAATCAGGGAGTAATATAAAAATCCTTTTAACTTGGAAATTTCGTATAATGAGGGCAACACTGTACACAAAACTTCAATTCATTAAATAGAAGAATGAAATAAAAGTCTATAGACGGGAGTAAACCTTTAGGTATTTAATCTGAGAAACCTTTAGTTCTCACTAGGGGACAAATGTACCGCGACGAGTGACCTTAAAGATGTCAGGCGATGTCGTCTGACGTCACTAGACAGATATCTTGTCTCGCGACCTTTTGCCTACTGTTGTTATACTTATAATTTGTCGTGCGACTCAGATCTGTCGTGCGAAGTTGAATGACGTTGCCCGACATCTCTTTAGCGAGCTCTTTAGACACGTCATGTCGCGAGACATTTATCCTCTAGTGAATATGACGCTTTATTCGTCACATTCAAAGTTAGCTGATGCAAAGATAATAAGAACCTCAGATTATAAGAACCTTTTCAAATTATCAGTAATGTCGATATCGTATCGGTGACGTTTGTTGGTTAAAGCCAGTTACTTGTCTCTGGCGCGAGTCGCTGGTTACTACGCCCAGCAGGGCGAGCATGGGCCGGGAGATTTTATCCACGGGGAAAGGATAAAAATTTTATCTCCTCCCTCAGTTTTATCCACCCGTAGAGCATGGGCACAGCGGTGGAAATAATATTCACGGTGGATAAAATAAGGGAAAGACTTGTCCCCGCAATTGTTGCCATTATAAGAAAATTATGGAAGTAAGATGTAAAATGCCACAATCCTTCAAAATTCATGTCAACTCTGTGTCAAAGAGTCATTATTTTTATCATAAGTCTGTGTTTTTGTCTTTGCTTGTGTTTTTGACAATTAATTATTTTCGTTTCGGCAAAACAAAGTATTCAGATTCACCGGTTTTACTTGGTTTAAATTTATAATTTATTGTACTTATAAGGAGCGAAAGCGAACATAAGTGCCGCCAAAAAGTAAATAGATACTATCCGTACCCCTTAAAATGTTATAAAGTAACTATTGTTTTCCATATGAAAGCGAAATGTAAAGTGAACTAATTAACTTGACAAATCTTTCTGTTTACCTATTATTGATACTATTTTAAAACGTGTGCGTCTATTTTTATCGCCTTATTCAACTTTTATTCTTTTCATTCAGATCAAGAAGCAACAAAAAACAAAAAAGACAATGAATCAATGATTAGCCAGGCTAATGTGTGTACTCATTTTGTTTTAATATTGTGTTGTGTTTGAAAAATAAATTACAAAGGTTGAAAAGGTACAAATATATTTTAGTTGAAATATGAATTGATTAATTTGTCTCTTTTTTGTCGGGCAATTATCAGCAGCCTGGTTTGATCCGCAGAAGATGTGATGAGAGGATTGTTCACTTCATGTTACATCATAGCTGTTATCCATAGGCTGTTCCATTGGAATTCTGCAATATTCAAAATTAATTAATAATGTTTGGCAAACAGCACATTTTTACCAAAAAATTGTAATCTGCACAACAGGCAAACTATGTGTAGGATTCCAATAAACAATTTTATGATTATCAGTGTGTTTTTTTGTATTCCTTAAGTTATGTAAATTATCCCGCTAGATATTGTGGGCAATTCTGCTTAACACGATCTCTGAATTAAAATGACAGCATTAAATCTTTTGCTGCACAATTTCGCAGGGAAAATAAATATAATATGAAAGTGATAGCCACTTAAATAGAACTGTCATTTAAATTTAGATATGGTGTAAAACAGAACTGGCCTCAAGGTTTGCTAAAGAAATCTAAGTTTAAAAATTAATTTGAAATATCATACCTAAAAGATAGTATTGCCCGATTTACATACAGTTCAGTTTCAGTTCAGCTTTAACTTTGGAGTTTTAACTCTTTAGCTTAAAGATGAACTGACTTGTCCTGGGTATCTTGCCTTGATGTTAATGATGAGGCAGTCAAAATCCATAGCCTGTAATATTCAATCATGAAGTAACCAACAATAGCTCAATGGTTAATGATTGTAGGCTTTATAATCAGAATGACAATAGTCTTGCAGGTCTCAGTAGACTATTGTCGCACCCATTTCTAGAACAAGCTTTACGCTTATTATGAGCGGAAAAGGAAGTGTATAATTATAGCACATTTTTTTTTAAAATACAAAACTTGATTATTAAGGTTTTTGATTAACTTTAATTGGCCTTACCAGTTCAACATTTATTGTAGACCATTTATTATTGATAGTTATTAGGCGTATTGATCGCCGATGTAATTTTCTTTCTTGTTTTTCTATTTCTGATGCAAAAATGAGGTTCCAGTAGGCTCGAGACATCTTTTTTGTAATTTAATGGTATGAAAATAAGCTTATACCCACCTCCAATGACCGAGGATAAAATTGTCCCTTTCAAATGCCAAAAAAGGACAATTTTATCTCTTTCCCTTGCCCCCATGCTCTAGCCGGGGGAAGTTTATCCACTTTTAATGTCAAACAGGGATATACTTCTCCTTTCCCCTGTTGCCATGCTCTAGCAAAGGGACAAAATAATTTTATCTCTTGTCAGTGGACATAATCGGGGGATATAATTTTTGTCCCCTGCCCATGCTCGCCCTGCAGTAGGGCGACCGCGTATCTTCTGCATCAATCATTGTTACAGTATCAATTGTTGTGATTAGCGGAATTTATGGTATACTTGCTGCGTCAATGGATTTTATTAAAGTAAAATAAATACAGTTGGAACTTGTGATGAATGTTTTTATTTTACAGTAGAATGACAAGTTATAAAATAATAAAAACTTGTTTCTATGGAGACTGAAGGTACAGTCCTCCTAACATCCAATCCTCTTTTAGGAACTAAGGCCAAGAGCTTTAGTTAGCCTTTCTAGCCTGGGTGCATATAAGGGCTTTGTGAAACAATCAGCCAGTTGGTCCTCAGTAGTAACTTGCTTGACCTCAAGTATGCCAGCTGCCACACACTCTCTGACATAGAGATACCTTCGTTGTATGTGCTTAGTTCGGCTATGTTGCTCGTAGGGCGGATTGTACGCTAGCTTTATTGTTGACTCATTGTCAATGTAAAGAAGTGGTGGCTTTTCAGTTTTAGTGATTTCCTCCAACATCTGCTGTAGCCATATAATTTTTCGGGCTGTCTCCGAAGCTGCCACTAGCTCTGCCTCCGTCGACGATAAAGCTATCGTCTTTTGTTTGTACTCCGCCAGCTGATTGGTCCATAATACAAACAAAGTATGCCGGACGTTGAGTGCACTGCTGAAAAATCTGCATCGCTGTAGCAGATTAATTTGTTATGAGCATTATTTGACGAACCGAATACTAGGATTTTATTCATTGTACCTTTTAGGTAGCGTAGTATTCTTTTTACTGCTAGAATGTCTGCTTGTGATGGATTATCAAGGTTTCTCGAAGCGCAGCTGACAGCGAAATTGATGTCTGGCCTAGTCGCGACCATGAGGTAGGCTAAGGAACCCACAGCCTGTCTATAAGGGAAGATTAAACTACTTTCCTTATCATTTGATGCATTCTCTATTTTAGCTGTCTCTTTTGTGATTGGTGTCTTATCTGGTTTGCACTCAGACATCTTGTACTTTTCTAGTACTTTCTTTGTATAAGCTTTTTGACATAATGTTATGTTCTCGTTATCATATCTTTCGATTTCCAAACCAAGAAAATATGAAGCTGGTTTTATTACAATTTTGAAGCAATTTTGTAATTCCTTTATGAATTTCTTTCCATCATCCTCTGTAGTTGATGCAACTAGCCCGTCATCAACGTAAAGTGCAATCAACACTTTAGATTTTCCATTCTCTCGAATATATAGGCATGGATCAGAAGTACTCTGTGTAAAGTTGAAGCTCACAAGAAAATCATGTATACTGGTGTTCCAACATCTTGGAGCCTGCTTGAGGCCATATAAACTCCTCTTCAGGCGGCACACTCTGTTTGTTCCATCGCTATAACCATCGGGCTGTTTCATGTAGATTTCTTCTTCTACGTTACCGTTAAGAAATGCTGTTGACACATCAAACTGACAGAGAGATAATTTCTCTTTTACAGCTACTGCTAATAGGGTACGGACGGTAGTAAGGCGCACTACAGGGCTGAATATCTTGCCATAGTCTACCCCTGGTTTCTGTGAGAATCCCTTTACTACCAATCTTGCTTTATATCTCTCGACACTACCATCTGGATTGGTCTTAACTTTAAATACCCACTTGCAAGGCAGTGCTTTTCTATTCTTTGGTAAAGGAACAATATCCCATGTTTGGTTCTCATGAAGGGAATTGATCTCGCTCAGCATTGCTCCTAACCACTTCTCTTTGTCTGTGCTTTCAAGAGCTTCGCGATAGGTTGAAGGTTCTCTATAGTTGTTAAACTCTTCAGTAGCAGCGAGAACCAATTCATCAAACCTTTGTGGTTTTCTGAGACAGCTGCGATCACGAAGTACTCGTTGTTCAGGAGGAGCTTCATTGGTAACTTCTTCAGTTGGATTTATTTCAATATTGGTGTCATTAACATCTGTATCTGGGATAGGTATTTCTTCATTATCATTACCTTGTATTGATTCTTCTTCATCATTTTCTTGCACTGACTCATACTCACTTTCAACATCATTATCAAAGAAGTTTATTTCGGCGTAATGTTTATCTTTATCCTTCAAAGATTCTGTAATTTCCGAGATTGAATTTTATGTTTCAGTGTAGTAGAGTTTGTTAGTGAATCGAACGTCTTTGGCAATTATGATTTTATGTTTTGAAGGTACCCAAATTTTATAAGCTTTGGAAGTATCTGAATAGCCTGCAAACATCCCAGGTATAGCTTTTGATTTGAATTTATCATGTTCTTTGCCTCCTTTCAGTAGTATAAAGGCTTTTATTCCAAACTGCCGCAGATGGAAGATGCAAGGCTTTCTTTGTACCCATTTCTCATAAGGTGTAGTAACAGTACCAAAATGTGCAGAAATAGTTTTGTTGACGCTCCGATTGGAAAGGTAGTTTGCAGTTTGAATAGCTTCTCCCCAAAGGCTTTGAGGTGCTTTAGATTCGATCATCATGCTTCTAGCCTTTTCCAGTAGGGTACGGTTTTTACGTTCTGCAACACCATTCTGGTGTGGTGTATATGGTGCTGTTAATCGTCTTGTAATACCATGTTCTTTCAGAAAGTTATCAAAATTTTGATTGCAGTATTCCAAACCATTGTCGGACTGGAGACTGATAATTTTGTCACCAGTGAAATTTTCCATTTCTGCTTTGTAAAGTTTGAATCTGTCCAATACATCACTTTTTTGTTTTATACAATAGACTCGGATGTATCTAGTATAGTCGTCGATGAAAGTTATGAAATATTTCTCTCCACCGAGGGTTTGAGTCATCGGACCACAGACGTCACTGTGCACTATCTCAAGTCGTTTTGTCGTGCGTGGTGTATCATTGGGTTTACTAGGCAGTCTTTTAATTTTTGCTTGAATGCATATTTCACAATCTCCAAGCTTCTCATCTGACTTGAAATCTAAACCGATAAGTGTCTCATTCTTCAATGCCAATTTCTATTTCTATTTCTATTTCTATTTCTTTATTTATTGCAATTCCATAGGTACACTTATTCCTTAAAATATAACATTTAGTCAATAATAGGTAAGGTAAGCTATGGATACCCAGTTTGGGTGTTGCAACAACAGTGCATTGTAGTAGGGAGACCGATTTTATTTGTGCTTGTCCGTATCTTTAAAGAAATCATTAATAGTGTAGTAACACTTGTTAATTAAATAGTTTTTTAGCGTGTTTAAAAACTCTTTTTCTTTGTCAATATTTCTTATGTAATCTGGAAGACTATTATATATTTTTATTGTCATTACATAAGGACTCGAACTGTGCAGTACTAATTTTGAGAATGGGAGAATCAATTTGTTTCTATGTCTCTCAATGAATCGGCGAGGTTTGTCTTCTTTTTTGGTGTAAATGTGTATGTTTTTCCTTACGAATTTACACATTTCGTATATATATATAGAAGGTAGGGTCATGATTTTTAATTGTTTGAAGTGTGGTAGGCACGAGTCTGTAGTCCTTATATTTACTAGAATGCGGATGCACTTTTTTTGTAATACAAAGAGATCGTGAGCATTTGTACTGTTTCCCCAGAGGATAATACCGTATCGCAAAAATGCGTGCCCATATGCATAATACGCGGCTAATGCAGTTTTTAAGTCGGTAGTTTTTTTTAATTCTCTCGAGGCCATATATAAATTTGGATAATTTCAATTTTGTTTTTTGAATGTGGCTCTTCCAATTTAGGTTTGTGTCGATATCAATGCCTAAGAACGTTAAACTTTCAACGCATTCTATATCCGTATTATTGTAAGTGAATTTTAGATTTAATGGAGTTTTTTGATACGGCCGAAACTGAATTATTTTCGTTTTATTACAATTTATTTCTAATTTATGATCATTCATCCAATTAATAATGTCATTTAATAGTCGAGTCATTGTATCATTAAAATTATAATTATTTGATTGAGGTAATAATAAGGAAATGTCATCAGCAAATAGTACGCAATATTCGTCAAAAGTTTTTGGCAAGTCATTAACATAAATTAAAAACAAAATACACCCAAGGACGCTTCCTTGGGGTATTCATATCGGCCTCATTCATATGACCTAAACATTTATGCCATTTATGAATTTTTGTGTCTTCTGCGAAGTTACATTTATCTTTGTTGTTGTATTTACACGATGCAGGATTTAGGTAGTACAGTCCATCTTTGCCTTTTGGGGCATCGAGTATAATACCTTCTTCAGGATGTGTAATTGTGGCCTTTTTATTTGTAATTAAGACAGTCCATCCAGATTCTGTGGCTTTACCTACGGATAGTAAATTCGAGGATAGGGTTGGTACATAGAGAGTATTTGTCAAAATAAACTCTTGAATTTTATTTTTACCTCTAACGTTGGCATCTAGCATAATTGTGGCTTGGCCTTTACCAGTAATTTCAGCTGTCGCATCTTGGGAAGCTAGTCTTAATAGTTGAAAGTTAGATTTGTCGAGATTTTCGAAATAGTTTCTGTTAAGAGACATGTGCGATGTACAACCGCTATCAATAATCCATGTATTCTTTTCATCATCTGTACTCTTACTTTTGGAATTGGAATACATACATACAGCGTGGGAAGTTTTAGGAACTTCTTCGTTCGTTTCTTTCTTCTTCTTATTCTCCAGCCTTCTGCATTCACTGATAACATGTCCTTTCTTCTTGCAAAATTTGCATGTTTTTACGAAATTTGTCTCTTTTTCGTGTTCATCTTTAGTGTTGGTAGTGTTGGTGTTGGAACCATTATTAAATTGTCTGGCTTCTGATTCTTCTAAAATTTTTACCTTGAGTTCTTCAGGTTTCGGTAACGTGTCTCTGGATTCTATCGCTACACGAAAATTTTCGTAGTCAGGTGGTAAGCTGTATAGCATCATAACAGTGAGCAAATCCTCATGAATACGAATGTCCATGTCCTGCAATTTGTCTACCACGTCCATGAACTTATTTAAATGCTCTCTAATATTGCCTTTTTCCATTTTGGACAATATTAACTTCTTTAAAAGAGAGGCCTTTCTAGCTGGTCCCTTACTGGCATATATAAAATCAAGCAAAGTCCAAATCTCGTGAGCTGTTTTGCAGTTTTTTATTTGCTTTAATTCAGAGGGTGAAATCAAAAGTACTTACTCAGATTGAGCTAAAAGATCCTTCTCTCTCTTCTCTTCATCAGCTTTCTCAAGATCCAGCGGCTTCTCAACAACACTCTATAATTTATTTTTGATGAGTACGGCTCTTGCTTGAATTCGCCATGTGTCGAAATTTTCTTTATTTAAAGTCTCAATTTTTGTACTTGAGCCCGACGCCATCGTGATCAACGTATTTATCACTTTATTTTTGCTCTGCTACCATATTAAAGTAAAATAAATACAGTTGGAACTTGTGATGAATGTTTTTATTTTACAGTGACAGAATGACAAGTTATAAAATAATAAAAACTTGAGACTGAAGGTACAGTCCTCCTAACAGATTTTATCCAATAGTGGAAGACTATTAAACCACAGAGGTGATTGCGATCGTTACACTGTAGCTGTCAGACGTCATACGCGGTCGCCCACCTTGTTGTTCATCTAAGCTATGCCTGCGGCCCGGTGAATTTTTGGTGGGCAGCGGAGAGCAGGAGCAGAGACAAATTACCAAACGGAACTTTAAACGGAAGCCTTTCGCAGTTTCAGTTGTTTTCGACATTAATTTAACAGGGTTTTCGGTGACTGACCCTACCCTACTAAATACTTCCCTAACTTCGAGTTTGTCTAACGAGCAATGAGATTGCAATCCGCTACAAAATACCTACAATACTTATTCAGAGTTGGTTAAAACGACACATGATTGGATAGTTAAATAAAACCAAAAATTTGACTTCATTATTTTATTTAAAATATTTTCTTTGAACAATTCGGCCATTCTTCACTGATGTTGTCAATATATTGGCAATAATACTATGTTACAGTACCCAAATAGTATCCTAACATAGCAAGATTATCTTGTATCTTATAAGGTATGCGATTAGTCTAAAATTAGTTTAGTAAAGCTCCCTATCACTTTATTTCTTTAACATATGCGTCAAGTTCTGCATCTAGTTGTTCAGCTGTTGGTACAGGTCTGCGGCCGCGGGAAGCTCCGCCCCGTACTCCGCGCCGCGCACCGCCCCCTCGGCCGGCGCCTACCGCCGCTTGGGGTCTGTTTCCACTTCCACCTGTAGATAAATTATTATTTAAGTCAATGTAGTCCTTCTACTGGAATTAACCTCTCGTAGGTTTGATACTCACATGCATCACTAACATCATTACTTTCGCTTGATTTGGGTTTGTTGGTATTTATTTTTAATTAAAGAACTTTTAAAGGCTCTGAACTTATGTCTCCCCTAATTGCCTTCCTCCGGGAGACATTAAGATTTTTCAGTCCTAGTGTCTCCCCTAGTCCGAGGGAGATAACAGAACTTATTTTAAAATAATATTTTGAGTACTCGTGTTTTCCCTGTCAAGCATTACATTGAAACCATAAAAAGAAAAAATTGGTCAAGTGCGTTTCAGACTCAGAATGTCAGAAAATAACATTTAAAAAAATCTCAATAAACTTTACGTGAATAAGGGAGACACACCTCCCTTCTCTGCTTTTTTGCCTCCATATTCATAGTAATTCATAAATAATAATTTTATATAATTATACTGTTCTTATAAGCCCCGCTTGTAGAAACGGTGGGTCATCCCTTTAATCCTGAGTTAGCAGCTAACCAGAGGTTAAACTGATAAATTGTCTTGCACAGGCTAAAATTAGGCACAAACCCAAAGTTAAATATTCAAAATTGAACCCTAACCGACCCAAGTCAGCGGGTTAAATCGCTAACTCTCTGTCAGTAGTGTCAAAATTCATTATTATTGAGTTTGGTAAGAGCATATTTTGAGGATAAAAATAAAGTTTTGTGTTTTGTATGAACAATGATAATGTTACTGATGACTGTGAAGAGATAATCAAATATATTCAGATTTTTATAATGGAAGAGATGAGTGTGATATATAGAGCTGTCAGGTTATCCTGAGGTTAGATAACCATGGGTTAGTTTTTGATAGTGGAAGACAATTGTCGGGTTAAATGAATAACATTTCAACTCTAAGTTTAGTAACTCTGCATTTATAAATTTAACCCGGTCACATCTGCAAGTGGGCATTAGTCTTTTATTTTCAAAATTTATATACCTCTACTTGAATTCCTTCTGACTGGACGTCCACCAATTGGTCTGCTTCTTTCATCACTCCTGAATGTGCTTATTTCTGATGTAGCTAGCTGAATGTTCATGGCACGCCCATCTAATGGTACTCCATTGTATTGTTTCATTGCTTTCAAAGCATCTGCCCTTCTTTCAAAAAGAACATCAGCAGTGCCTGTGGTACGAAATAAATTACAATTTGTTTAATAACTATGGAATTTAGTGCTATTATTTATTCGGGTTTCTTGATAGACATTATTTGAATATTTAAATAATTTTCATGTATGTAAATGAATCAATGTGATGAACATATTGTAACAATAAAAACAACAGATGTCTGTAACTTAATATTGATTCAGTGAATTAACTAGTAACTTTGCTACACAAAACAATTTGCAAACAAAAATATAAATATACCAACCTAATGATCTTCCAGATCTGTCATAGTGAACAGCAGCACTTTTTAGCATGCCAAACTCTGAAAATAGCTCCTGAATATCTGAATCTGAAACTCCAAAGTCCAGATTGGAGACGAGGAGTTTAGTGGGCCCAGTTGTGATGGGTGCACTCCTCTGTATCTTCCTATCATTGAATTCACTGAACATATCATGTTTCCAAGTGCTGTTTACATCACCCTGAAATAGGTTGTCCTTCATAGATCATGCCAACTGCTCCTGCCAGCTTCTTTGAGCTTACACTCAAAATACTAAGCAACTTTAGTTGTACATGTTCTATTGTCCAGAAAGCAGTTTTACATTAGTTACAGAATATTTTTATTCATACATTGAATACAAACAAATTACAATTTAGGAACAAGTATGTTGATTAGTAGACAATAAACTTGAATTAAGTCCATTTACACCACTGTCACTGCACTTTTCCAACTTGTTACACAAGAATAGTCTGAAATGTAATGAAAATCCATATCTGCACAACAGGTGACTAACTGGGATGCAAATACCCCAAGCTGAAGACGAATTCGGAATTTCTACAATCGCCTGGTGGTAGAGCCTGTGATAAATAGGCTGTCATCAGTTTCAAGAAACTGCTGGCCGGCTTGTGTCACCAGCTTGTCCCCATCCTCAAATACACCTTCATGTAATGATCTCGAGACTTTGTTGTTGGTGGGTACACATACTAAGCAATGGATTTATAATCCAAATACTATAAAATGGAATGAATCCAGCTAAACAATAAATGTAAAATCAGGCAGCTCAGAGCTAAGAATATGAGTGCGAAATTACTACACAATATTTTGGACAAATAATTTCCCTGTAGATAACGCTACATTGTGCAGTATGAGGCGCGAGCGACGCACTTGACGCGTCATTTTCAGCACATTGGTCCGCCATTTTGAAATTGTATAATCAACTATTCGAAATTACCCTTGTGTAATTAGCAGGTTTAGAAACCCCGCCACGATTTCGACCACGTAGAAGCACACCACCAGTACGGCCGTTACGAAAACCACCACCGCCGCCGCCTCCACGTCCAGGCTTTTTTACATCAAACTTTCTTCCAGCACCTCCGCCGCCAGTTCTACCTTTCCTGTTCGCTTTTATTATGTCGTCTAAAGCCATATCAATTTTGTCAACCATTATTATGCCTTTTTAAAACAGAAATTAAATACTGAACAAGAACTTTTTATTTGGAAAATTTTAGGCAGTGAGAAATAAAAAATTTGACGCGGACCCGTGCACGAAGCAGAGACAAACGAAGGAAAACCAGAGACGAAAACAGAACAGAGACCACCACCAACAAGAAAAAAAAGAACAGAACGAAAACTTGCGACACAGATAAATAAGACTTGCGATTTGAGAAGCAAAGACAAGTAATTTGTAAATGCAATTAACAAGTTCAGTGAGCCCAGATCCTAAAAGAACAGCTCTATTTCCTGCTAAACTGCTATTTTTATTAGCAAAAAATGTTACATTTCATAAAATTTTATTCTGATTTCTATTGCAAACGTAGACAGAAGGAAACAGTTCAAGGCTGCAAACTACACTTTAAAACCCCACTTGCAATGAATTTTACTCAGTGTGCACTGTGATTG
This sequence comes from Erebia palarica, assembly GCA_964035005.1. NCBI lineage: Eukaryota > Metazoa > Arthropoda > Insecta > Lepidoptera > Nymphalidae > Erebia > Erebia palarica. The sequence goes on along the minus strand of OZ035984.1, from coordinate 33,173,639 downwards.
AGCAATTGTACTATGTGCACACTCCATTAAAATAGATTATCCGATCAAGAAGTAAAGTGTACGGACTTGCCTTTCACATTGTTCTGTCATAAATCGGAAGATAAGGCCTGGAATACACATGCTGTTAATAAAGCATACTTGTCTGCTTAGTATGCTCATTTACAGCATTCTCTTCGAGTGTTTACATAATACGCTTTTGAAATCACAGATTTCAGAAGCATTTCTTAAAATGTCAGATCGGAATCGATCGAAAATGCAGATTATACTGCAGCCAATAATTATGGTATTTGAGTTTCTTGTTTAAAACATAACCAAATGAAACTCAGTAAACTAAAAATCAAATTCTCTCAAAAATCTCATCTAAACTTAATAAAAATAAAAAGAGCAATGATTTGTTTGTGATGGATTAACTCAAAAACTACCGATTTTAAAAATTCTTTCACCTAAAGAAAGCTTCATCACCAGTAACTGATGAACCACATGCAAACTTTGTACCAAAGAACTTAGCTGCTACTTTCAAATCTATATCTGTAACATTCAAAATAAGTATTATTAATACTGTGCACAAGTTACAAACAAATATTTTGTGTACCATTGTGGGTAATAATGATAAGAACTAATATAATGATTATGTTATAAAGAATAACTTTATTTTTATACAACTACCTGAAAAAAGGAGTATATTGTTTTCAGGGTTCATGTATGTATGTATGTGAGTTTGTATATTCCACCATAACTTCTATATGCCTGAACCGATTTTGATAAATAAGGTATCGTTAGAATACCTAGCTTATTCCGGGTAACATAAGCTAGTAAAATTAAAAAAAAATTAATGACGTGACCATAGTCCCACATTAAAGACTAAAGTTGAAAAAAAATATTCTAAAATAAGATTAACTATACAATCATCATCTATAAAATGATGAGTAGATTCCAAAAATATATAACACTATAGTTCAATATTTAGTGATTCACCAAAAAATATCATTGACTAAATACCCTTTGACTGCGGAGCGGCAGTCTAACTGCCTTTGACGTTTACCGAGCAACTGCGGAGCGGCAATCTAAAGGCCGCGCCATCAGCCGGGAAATGGTCGCGTGCCAGTTGAGGGGTAGCGTGAAGTTTGGGAATTAATTTCAAAATATTTAATAACTCGATTCCTTTGAAATTTTTTTCTATGCGAATAGGTTAGACAAGGACAGAGTATGAATTTTTTGGAGAACCTAATCTATGACATGAATTTATGGGTAGAAATTTCGTGCGAGTGAAACACGAAATGTAAGGTGATACCCTCTATTTTTTATTTTTGGTTTTTGTTCTTGAAATAGACAAATGGAACAGAATCTTTGGTTCTTGTTGTTTTACTCTGGAATGACTAATCATAGTGTCAATAAACCTTTTTAAACAAAGTTAGAGGTTAAATTGTTTATTTTGTTGATGTTTTTATTTCAAAAACGGGGTCATTTTTTGTTGTTGTTTTTGTTATTTTTTTGTGTAAACTCTATTAGAAGTGCGTTAGCCTATATTTTATTTTCAAAAAATTAGAGATCTTTACGAAAATTGCAACAATGTGAACTAAATCGGAAAAAAACGTCTCTTATAAGCCTCTCGTCTCTTCTACCTGGCGAACGCTGCGTAAATTAAAATACTGCTAAAATCTGTAATATTTTCTATCCTGTGACAAAAACGAAAATGGCAAATTGTAAGGCCTTACTTTACTAAAATAGCAGGAACTTACTAAATCTGGTCACACTGTACTAATTTCTTTCTGTGGAAACAATAGGCCTATTACACTACGCTTATTAAGGGACCCTTATTAATAAGTCAGTATAGTGTAATAAATACAGGGTTTCTTAGGCCTTTATAGGCCTATTACACTGCACTTATCACAGGGAACTTTCTATTGTAGAGTGTAGTGTAATAAGATATAGGGACAAAGGGTCCTTAATTTGAACTTTATTGCTTTGAGACGCTCAATTTAGTGGCCACGCCCATCCTTCCATCAGGTCCCGTGGTAATTGCAGTGGAATAGGCATATTATTGCTGTGTAATATGCGATGCTGTATTTAGCGGCCACGCCCACCTATCAAATCGCGCCCTCTTTTCTGTGTAATAGGCCTTTAACGGATACTGGAGAAGAGCAGATAAATAAGATGAGAGTTTAATCTGAGTATCCTAATTCCTATATGTTAATTGTCTCTGATGTTACTTGTCTCTGAATCTGAGGAGAATCCGTGAATTCTTTTAGAACTCGCAGCTAAAAATTATCAACCAAACTTAAAACATTCTTAAATAACTGTGTTGTTTTTTAAGTTTTTTAAATATCAATCATAGATTTTTGATACAACATTTAAATGGCACTAAACAAGTTTATGCATCCCCGGAATATTTATAAAACCCCTCCAGACTTTGCGAAGCTCGCAAAAACATACGAGGCATTCGCAGATATTGCAAAAATGGTAAATATAATTTGGATTTTGAAATTTATATTTTCAAAATATTCTTACACATTAGGTATAATGTGGGTCAGTCGATAAAGGAATAATATTTAATAAAAGTTTATACCCGCGACTTCGTCCGCACGGATTTAGGTCTTGAAATTCCTGGGAGAATCTAATGTTGATTTTCCAAGATAAAACGTAGGTTAAGGCATTCTCCCTGACTGATCTTAAAATCATGTCCATCCGTTGCTCCATTGCAGCGTAATTGAAGGATAAACATACAAACCTGCTTTTGCAATTATAATATAATAAAAATACAGATGCAGATAGACGTTTGCCTAGTTTTATGGCTTTTTGGATTGTGCTACCTTTGACCTGGGATGCCCCTGTACGGATTATCAACGGAACAGAACTTTAGGGAATCAAGATCTGCATCTTACACAATTTCTGTGGATCACAGATTTTATGTGGAAAGATTGATTGCAGATTGTGATCTAGATTGACTGTGTATGGAGCCACCTCATTTAACTAGTCTATAATTTAAATATAAACACATTTTGTTCTAGGATGTCACTGGCAAAGTGAGTATAGATTTTAAGAATCCGCAGACATTAAGGATTTTAACAAAATGTTTGTTAAAATCAGACTTCAATCTGGATGTTGTTATTCCTGAAGATCGCCTGGTTCCAACTCTGCCTCTGAGGCTGAATTATGTACTATGGATTGAAGATTTACTGAACACAATCAATAGAAGTCAACCAATTTATGGCCTAGATATAGGTTAGTTGTACTAGCTAGTAATTGTCATTGTCATCTTAAACATTTTATATGTTTAAGATGACAATGTTATAGGTAAAACTTATTTAAAGAACACATTTTATTTCAGTTTGCATAATGTATGTGCATTGTTAACCAACTTCAAAAATTAGGGCTCTGTACCTCAAAAAGAACCCTTATAGGATTATTGCTGCATACAATCCTTGGTTGAATGATGTGTCAACCTACATCATATGTCTATGGTCCTTTCTGACTTTATTAGGGTTCCCTACATCAAGAGGAAATAAGAAACCCTTACAGGATTACTTCATTGTCTGTCTGTTCTTTGCTGTATTGGAGTGATTTTAGAAAATTAGTAGTGGTTTCTATACCAAAATTGTAAAAAAGGAACTTTTATTTAGAAAGTGTGTACATATTTCTAGGAACTGGAGCATGTGCAATATATCCCTTGTTAGCTGCAGTCAAAAACAAGTGGCATATGGTGGGAACAGAGACAGATGTTCAGAGCTTACAGCAAGCCCAAAACAATGTAAACAGGAATAATTTACAGCACCTTATTGAAGGTATTTATAATGGTATCTAAGTTTTTTAAGTAAATGCTTCTGGTATTTTGGTTATAAATATCACAGATTTTATACAGATACTAGCTGATGCCCACCACTTGGTCTATGGTTCCTTCTGGAACTGTTTTATTTTCCGAGGTATAAATTAGCTGATGTATTCTATAATCTATCTCTGTGCCAAATTTCATCCACATCTGTTCAGCCTTTCGGGTATGATTGAGTAACAAACATCCATCCATCCAAACGATCACATTTATAATATTAGTTTAGATACTTTTCGGGATATACTCATAAGCTTAAAGTTTAATTCTCGAGTACTATTCAGGATCTTTTATTATATCAATTGCACTTCACTGTACTAATTTAAGGGTGCTAGACGTATACTTGCACAAAAGCAATGTACCAAATGGTTAAAATTATTACCTCTCCTAAATCACAAATCTGTATGACTTTCTTGGAAAAACACTCAACATTGAATTACAATATTCATTTACCTTTATTCTGAATAGTACACTTTTACAATTAGTACTTTTGCTAGAAAATAATCCAACAACATATTATGCCTGTTTGTGTTTGTTCTTATAATATTGTATCAGCTACTATGTGTATCTAGTACAATTTTCAGTGTCACGCAATGTATGTACACAAGAATAATGATTGCAGTGAGAGAGAATACTACCAAGTCTGTAATTGACCATATGTTTTCGGATGAAAATAGTCAATCATTTGACTTTTGCATGTGCAACCCACCCTTTTACACAAGTATTCAAGAACTGTGGGAGTCTCGTAGCCCAGCCAGGTACATTTATTTACTAACTTATTAATAGTACTTAAAAAAAACATGAAATTTAGCATAGTCATTTATCTATGAGCAATTAAATTCAGGGTTTTTGACAAAACCTCCTGCTTTGTATGGCTCAGAAGCTTTTCCTGGAGTGCAAACTAATAATAAGTAATAATTCTTTCAATTTTTAAATTCTTTCATTTTAGAAAACCTATCAGCCATAATCATTTACTTACATAAATAATTATGAATAATAGAAGCATAGGAAAAGTATTTTATACTAGTTGATGCCCGTGACTTTGTCCACATTGAGGCTTTTTGGTTCCTGCAGGAACTCTTTAATTTTCCAGGATAAATCTATCTTTGTGTCACATTTGAGCCAGATCCAACAAAAATCCATCAATCCAAACCTTCGCATTTATTATAATATTAGTAAAAGTCTTTTAAAAGTAAGTGTAAGTACTGATATAATTTTCCAGTTGCTATTTTTTTTTATAAATCTGGACTTCTGAAGCTGAACTAAGGTGCTTCAGTTTCAGTGCCGGCTCGCCTAGTAGTGTTTCTACTTTCTAGCATACAATCTATACTAATATTATAAATGCGAAAGTTTGGATGTATGGATGCATGTTTGTTACTCAATCACACCCCAACGGCTGAACGGATCTGGATGAAAATTGGCATAGAGATATATTATACTCTGGAATAACACATAGGCTAGTTTTTATCCCAGAAAATAAAAGAATTCCCGCGGGAACTGTAAAACCTCGATACATGCGGACGAAGTCGCGGGCAAATAAAAAAAGCAAGGAAGCATAATATATAAAAAATATTGGAAACCCTGTGGAAAAAACTAAAAAGTTCTGTCATTAATTACCTATTAATGATTACTTCTTTGTATGATACTAATAAATTTTGTTCTACAATCTTTCAAAAAACTTAATAACCTATTAGCAGTCTATCTAGTATTTTTTATACTAACCCTGCTGTAACATTACAGTAGTATAACATTTTAATATTCTCTATTACAGGCCTGAACCTAAAAATGGCTTTACTGGTTCACCTCATGAGCTCATAACTGAAGGAGGCGAGTTGCAATTCTGTAGACAAATAATAGAAGAAAGTAAGCTGCAAAAAGACAAAGTGCTGTAAGTTATATTTATGTCCGTTTTATATTTCTAAAAATCAATGAACAAATCGTTGACAAATCATTTGTTAACAACACCACTGGAGTGTAGTTTGTAACTTTTTTGGTAACCACAACACCATAATGAAGTTCTAATACTAAGCTTATGCATATTTTATCGATATCAATTACTAGTTAATGCCCGCGACTTCTAATGGAATAATATTTTTTTTATTTATTCCCATGGCATCTCCTATAGTCCAGGATCCAGAAAAACGAAAAATGACAATTCTTGTCAGACTAGTGATACATACCTGTTTTCTTGTAGGACATTGTTTCATTTGGGCAGAGAACACACTAACCTATTATGTTATATTTTTGTCCTACAGTTAGTAATGAGAAAAATGGTCTTGTGGTATTAACAATTTCTGAGCGTAGGACCGGGATAACGTACCACGCAATTTGTAGGACAATATAACATAAATAATATAAATATAAAAGTAAAAAAAAAACAGCTGGTTAGTAATCATTTTTGATGACCTCGATAACGATACATACCAAACCGTACATTTTGTAGGACAAATATTTTTTCGAATAATTTAGATAATTATCATCAGATTTAACATAAAAAACCCCAGTTAGTAATAAATTTTTGAGAGTCATCAAATCAACATATTGTATCCCTGCTACCCCTATTACCTAGACCACCCATCGAGAGTTTTCGTACAGGAAATTCTTGGGCGTCTCATCAAAATGAAGATACTCACGGAAAATTAGCTTGATAGTAATCAAGTACAAAAATGGACTCTGGATCCTGGACTATTAATTTTTGGGGATAAAAAGCAGCCTATGTCACTCTCCAGGTTCTCAACTAACTCTTAACATGCAAAAAATCACATCGATCCGTTGCTCTGTTGCGACGTGATTGACAAACCAATAAACCAACAAACAAACACACTTTCGCATTTATAATAATACTATGATTTATAAACTAAATTATCTACCCAAACGGATGATTCATACACTATGTTGAAGTCGGGCGAGTATAACAAAGATAGACAAAGTTAGACAAAATTGACGCATCAAGCTCAGGTGTGTGTTCTTTACAGTGGCTTTGGAAGTCGGTTTTTTGGAAAGAATTATTATTCGAATCCCTGGTGTACTCGTCGAATTTCAGCATTTGGATCTTATTATCAATTAAAATTCAAACATTTTTTTTTATTGCATGTAACACATCACTATTCGGTAGTGGTGTGTCGTCGAATGGTGTCATTGACAATACGTGGGCATCTTCATAATATTCACGCTGTTTTAATTTCAGAGTCGTTTCTAAAACCTTCTCTCCCTTCATCTTCTTATAATTTGCCTGGCTATCATCTTATTAGAAATGATCGAACAGGTAAAGGTGGGGGTGGTGTGGCAATATACCTGCGAAGTCATATTCCTTTTCGTATTCTAGATAAATCCCCGTCTTTATACTCTGAATCCTCGGAACACTTATTTATTGAGGTGCTGTTTGGTCAGAAAAAGGTCCTTCTTGGGGTTTATTATAGCCCATCTCTCCATATCAGTTATTTTGATTCATTTGAAAGGTTACTTGAAGAATACTCCTCCTCGGTTGATCATACTATAATTATGGGTGATTTTAATACATGTATTATTAAAAATGACCATCGGGCCAAGCGTTTGCTGAGTATTGTTGATGGTTCAAATCTAAAACTGTTACCAACAAATGCTACCCACTTTTTCCCTAATTGTCTTCCTTCCCAGTTAGATCTCATGATGGTTTCTTCTGCTAGCCTTGTGGATGCTCATGGGCAGCTGCCGGCTGATGCGTTCTCATACCATGATTTGATATATATGTCTTATAAAATTCGACCTCCTAAAGTGAAACCTAGCATTGTTATGCGTCGGAGTTTTCGAAATTTTGATAATGACAAATTCATGGAGGATCTAAATAACATTGATTGGCAAGCTGTTTTTGATGCTCCTACAGCAGACGACAAGCTCAATATTTTTAATACTCTTTTAACGGATCTATTTGATGTTCATGCACCACTTCGACTCATCAAAGTTAAACACCTTCCTGCTCCATGGCTTACCAGTAGTATCAGAGTGCTTATGTCTAAACGGAATGCGGCAAAAGGTAAATATAAGTTGAATCCAACTGACGCTAATCTTGGGAAGTACAAAAAATTGCGTAATCGCTGTAGTAGGATGTGTCGTGATGCACAGCGTCAGTACATTCATTCGTCAGTTGATCACAATGATTCTGGGAAAACTTGGCGATTTCTTGCATCCTTAGGCATTGGGCGGCAGCGTCAAGTAGTTTCGAACACTGCTGACTTAGATGCTCTTAATAATAACTTTGCTAGTGCCCGTCCTTTTGATGTGCTTACTAAACAAGGAACGCTTAGTTATCTAAACTCCATTCCAGTGCATGGTGGGCCTGAGTTCCAGTTCAATTCTACAACTGCAGCTGAGGTTCGAAAACATGTTCTTGCAATCAAATCTGATGCTGTTGGTAGTGATGGGGTAAGCAGGAAGATGATTATTCTTGCAATTGATGGTATCATTCCAATATTATGTCATATTTTTAATTTTTCACTTACCTCTGGTGCTTTTCCTATTGCTTGGACTAAAGCTTATATTATTCCTGTTCCTAAAGTTCAAAATCCTTTAATACCTTCTCATTTTCGGCCTATTTCCATCCTCCCTTTCTTATCCAAGGTGCTTGAGCGTATTGTGCATCAACAATTAAGCATCTATCTAACTAGGTATAATATTTTGACAAGTTTTCAATCAGGCTTTCGGCGGGGTCATAGCACAGCAACAGCTCTTATCAAGGTCTGTGACGATATTCGTTATGCGGTTGATAATAAGCTCCTTACAGTAGTTGTATTGCTAGACTTCAGTAATGCTTTTAATACTGTAGACTTTGATTTGCTCTTAGCTATCTTAAAGACTATTAATATGTCGCCTAGTGTCATCAGCTGGTTTCGGTCTTATCTCTGTGGTCGTCTGCAGTGTGTTCGGTTAGGTGATAAGTTTTCTTCATTTGTGTCTTTAGGAGCTGGTGTTCCGCAAGGTGGTGTTCTTTCTCCTCTTCTTTTCTCCATTTATATCAACTCTGTTACCTCGGTTATTTCTTCTTCTTATCATTTGTATGCGGATGACCTGCAGATTTATGCATCGGCAACCATTGATGATCTAGCTGTTGCTATTGATACTGTCAATGCGGATTTAAATAAAATTAGTGCTTGGTGTCGTTCTTATGGTCTTTTGATAAATCCAAATAAGTCTCAGGTAACTATTATTGGCAGCAATTATTACATCTCCTTACTTTCCCATAATAGTGTACCACCTGTTCTCTTAGATGGCAAAGTCATACCCTTAAGTAGTGTGGTTAAGGATCTTGGCCTTATCCTAGACAATTCCTTGTCTTGGGTTCCACAAGTAACAGAGCTAAGTCGAAAGATATTTGCTGCTCTTGGGTATTTAAGACGGTGGAAACATTTCTTGCCCATAAAGACTAAAATACTTTTAGCAAATACTCTTCTTTTACCCATTTTGGACTATGCTGATGTTAGTTATTTGGATTTATCAGAGACCATGCTTAACAAATTGGATAGATTGCTGAATGTATGTATTCGCTTCATTTATGGTCTGCGCAAATACGATCATGTGTCTGAGTTTCGGGCTCAGTTGAAGTGGCTGCCAATTCGATCCCGTAGAAACTTACACGCTCTTTCGCTCCTATACACTATTTTATACCATCCTCAAACGCCACCCTATTTGAAAGAGCGATTCACCTTTCTTGGCAGCAATGACATACATATTTATTTGCGGTCTAGGGATGACAACAAGTTGGAAATACCTTTGAGTCGGACTGAGGTGTATGCAAATTCCTTTACAGTAAAGACTGTTAAGCTATGGAATGCATTGCCAAGTGACATTAGACAATCAAAATCTTTGAGTATTTTTAAGGATCGTTTGAAGGAATTTTATCTTGCTAATAATATGCTGTAAATTATTTATGTATTTGTTTACTTTTTGATGTGTAGGTCTAGAATATTTATATATACACTAATAAATTTAATTGTATTGGTATATATTTTAGTATTTTTTATTCATGTAATTGTTTATGTATTATTAGAATGTATAGTTTATGTAGTATATTGTATGTATTGTTGTTGCACTATCCCGCTTCGTTGCATTTGTTTCCTTATTTAAAGGTTGTCTGGAGGAGATCACTTTTAGTGATAAGACCGCCTTTGCGCACTTATTTATGTTTGCTTTTTCACTGTTTTTGTTTCTTTTTTTAATGTTTTGTGTGGCAATAAAGTATTTATCTATCTATCTATCTATCTATCTTTATAATATATTTTTTTTAAGAACTTTAAAATACTGCTTATACATTATTCCAAATAAATGAATTAAAATCGTGACGCTGATCCAGATTGCACCCCAAAACATCACGCTTCATTAATTTTGTTTGCCTCGCTAGTTAGTGTTAGACAAAGACACAGTACAAAAGTTTAAAGTAGGGCTGAAATAGTATATTGTGATACAAGGGTGGAAAGTAGGTTATTGCAAACGAGCTGTCATTAATAAGCCCGAGCCGAAGGTGAGGGTTTTTAATGTCACGAGTTTGCAATAACCTTCACACCCGTGTATCACACGACGTTTTTCAATACAGTTGTGGGAAATAGTAATAAATAAATCAAAGAATAACAAGTTTATTTCAACATACATACGTATACAGGGTTACAGGAAAAGTCGACCTAGATCCGTTAAGGGCGTGTAGTACACATCATTTCTGAATGATTTCACTATGGAACCCCCCATCCTAAACTTAACCGTTTTCGAGATATTCGAGTTTTAATTTTTTTTATGAAAATGCCCAATTTTTCGGCTATTGAATTGAATATTTTGAATTTTTTTGACTCTTATGATTATTTTTTTGGTTTTTTACATGAAGAATGAGATGCTTAATGACCTCAATGACTAAAATTGCACGTAAGTTAACTAAATAGGTCATTGTAGACGATCGAAACTTAAGAAAATAAGTACAAATTATAAAAAAATATTTTTCTTTTCTGGATATCTCAAAAAATTATTATCGCACTTGCTCTGCAGATGTGCTTAAAAACATCTACATTTTATCAGCTATCCAACGAGGTATAATAACCTAGGGTTGTATTTAAACTCATAGAAAAAAACATAGTTGAAAAGGTTCAGGTAGTAGGTCTAACGGGTCCCTCGGCTATTGTGGAAAATGGATTGGACGAGGTGGTCCTTTACCCTGGCCAGCCAGATGTCCCGACCTGACCCCCATGGATTTTTATGTATGGGGGCACATGAAGAGCCTCGTTTACAGTGAGCCCAACCCCATATCGTCAGTGGAAGTTCTCAAAGAAAGGATAATTAATGCTGCTAACGACATAAGAAGAACATTAACCACTGGTGTAGTGAAAAGTGGACTACGTGAAAGAATGAGAAAATGTGTGCGAAATAGAGGTGGACACGTAGAACATGAACTATAAAAATTTATTCAAAAACATTAGGTGAATAAATGTTATTTTGAACTGATTTATTGTTTCATTTAGCTTACTACAATCACCCGTTAGACCTACTACCTGAACCTTTCCAACTATGTTTTTTTCTATGAGTTTAAATACAACCCTAGGTTGTTATACCTCGTTGGATAGCTGATAAAATGTAGATGTTTTTAAGCACATCTGCAGAGCAAGTGCCATAATAATTTTTTGAGATATCCAGAAAAGAAATTTTTTTTTTTATAATTTGTACTTATTTTCTTAAGTTTCGATCGTCTACAATGAACTATTTAGTTAACTTACGTGCAATTTTAGTCATTGAGGTCATTAAGCATCTCATTCTTCATGTAAAAAACCAAAAAAATAATCATAAGAGTCAAAAAAATTCAAAATATTCAATTCAATAGCCGAAAAATTGGGCATTTTCATAAAAAAAAATAAACTCGAATATCTCGAAAACGGTTAAGTTTAGGATGGGGAGTTCCATAGTGAAATCATTCAGAAATGATGTGTACTACACGCCCTTAACGGATCTAGGTCGACTTTTCCTGTAACCCTGTATAGTACTTAATTAATTCTGGAAATTGAGAGTAAAGCTTGTGCAATTACTAAAATTCGCAAGTGCGCAAAATTCCATCTTGCGCAGTTTTCGCCTCAGATAAAATATCTGGTGGAGTTAATTCCATTTCATCATTAGTACTAGAACTCATATTAATAAAAATATAATCAATTTATCACATAAAAAATAAAAAAATTTCAGCAAATGGCGCGTATTTACACCTGGAAATATTATATTTTTATTTAAATAAGTATTATTTTTAATTTACAGAATATTTACAACTATGGTGGGCCATAAATTTAATTTAAAGGAATTAGTTATTGATTTAAAGGCAGATGGTATCACATATACTACAACAGAATTCTGCCAAGGTCGGGTCACTAGGTGGGGATTAGCTTGGACATATCAAAAATATGATTTCTCAAAAATGTGTAAGTAAGATGTGTTTATTAAATTTTTACCAAAAAGTACTAAATTTAAAAAATTTTGTAGTATGTAAACGTTAATAATATAACTTTTTTTTTTTAGTTTCACCAAGAGAAAAGTCTCGAAAGAAAAATGTTCCAATTTCATTTGCTTTACCACAAATTAATGAATGTAGTGATTACAATATAGAGAAGTTAAAAGGAATATTTCAAGATCTTCAATTAGTTTACAAAATATTAACAAAAAGAAAAAACGAGTTGATTCTTGATATTGTTGCATTATCTAATACATGGTCAAATCAACGCCGCAAAAGGAAGATTCAAAAACGTTTGTCCGAGAACCAAATTAAAAGAGCAAAGATAGATGTAGAAAACCCGTCCAAAGAATCGTTAGAGAAGTCACCAAACAGTTCTAGTGAGGTAAATGGTGCCATGGTAAATAAAATAATAGAACCACCAGAAGAAAGCACAAGTAACAATGCGTCACTAAAAAATCCATTAGAAAACAAAACAGAAGCACTTGTCCATGCATTAATGAAAATAGCTTATAAAGATAAGCTTTTAAATATTGAAATGGAGTTTTTGAATGGAAGTTCTGGCAAGGAAGGATTACACCAAATAATTCAATACATTAAAAATAATTGGAAATGATGTCTTGTTTCAATTATCTGTTCAAAAAACAAAATATCCACTAGAATGTGAAGGGTTAACGAGTCCACCACGCTGGCCAAGTGCTGATCGGCAGACTATAGATGTAATTCCGGTTTAAAACCAATTAAAATAATCCGTTTAAAACGAAAAAAACCGTTTTAAACCGAAATAAACCATTTTTTCAGTTGAAACAGTTGGTGTTGATGACTATGTTTTTCTTAATTATATCTACATTTTCCTGATTTTACCGAGGTAGGGATATAACGGAGTACCTATAAACTGTGTAAAGATTTTTTTTAATGTGTGATATACTGATATTGATATACTTAGCGCGTTTATTTCTAGTTGGTCCGTCCGACCAAGCGTAGGTTTTACCTAGTACCTACCTACTCAGGTAGGTAAATACCTACGCTTATAACTTTATAAAAACTCTATAAGTTAAAAAATCTGTGTTGGGAAATAATCATTTTTAAATTGTTTTCAAACGATTTAAATAATCAATTTGATTCAGTTTAAAACCAAACACTCGTTGACGTCGCACTGTGCTCGAGGCGGCGGCACTGGCGTGATAGCATTGAAGCAGAGACGAGCTTTGAAGCTCCCTTGAAGACTCAGATTAAATCTATCTGAGCTTGAAGACAACGTCTCTTTCATGCGCAAGTAAAACGGATGGCATTGCGTTATAGGCTTATTACACTGCACTTTTTATAAGGCACTGTGGTAAGGGTGGGCGTGGCTGTTAGTTTAGCGTCGCTTATTACAATGCAATAGGGGCCAATTTAGGGACCCTTCCTACCTAAAACTTATTACACTACATTGACTCAAATGCAGTGATAAAGGCATATTAGAACTACTTTGATAATAAAAACCATAGACACAGTCAAAAAGTTCAAAGGTGCATGCATGGGATTAAGGAGGGTAGAGGTAATAAAAGATCTGTATCTGTGTATTTAAGAAATGTGTCAGTCGAAATGCATTAACTTGGGGGGCCTACATTAGCATCAGGCTAAATTGAAAAGGAAGCGCAAAACACTATTAGAGAAGGTTTGAGAAATAAACAAGGAAAGAAAACATTCATCATCGTTTTGTACAACGTAAGTTGTAGAATTTTTTAGTAAATAACTACTTTAGTTGACAATTATATTAAATTTTTTAACTTGGCTTATCTCACTTCTTCATACCATACCCTTTGCCTACACCAGCGCCACTGTGGAAAGCCTTTGAACTGTTAATTATAGAAACCACTGGACACTTTTTCAACTTTTCTCCCTTAAGATATGATCCACCTTACCTTAACCCTCCATACCTGGGATTCAAGTAATCGCTTTGATTATGTATTTAAGAGAAGATATGTTGCATTTTACTGAATTAACGATGCATTTTGTTATTAAAACATGTAAAACTATGTTTTGACTTTTCTTACCTACTAAAAGCTACGTTATTAGAACGAGACAGGTATATTATATTATTGCGTGAACTTGTCGCGCTATTGTCATATGACGTCATCAAATTTAGCTAATGAAGCCAATTTTTTGCTTACTATAAATGGCGTGTGTTGAGCTTCCGGTGTTTCAGTTTTGAGTGTTTTGTGAATATTTTCATGTATTTTGTTATACTAGATGTAATCAACTATGGTCAAGTGCTCAGTTGTGGTTTGTCAGAATAATAACGCTCAGGAATTTCATTTCATACGTAAGTAACAAAGTCGTATAGTTATTTTTTTTGTAGCGAATATTTTAAGTTATTTCGTTTCTTTACTGAATCCAAAACACGTAAATTTTTCCGCTGTCCCCAAAAATTTGGGTTATTTCATTACTTTTTGTTTGGAGTGTATATGTCACCGTAAGATTGTAAAAACCGTTGGATAATAATCTAACTCGCGTAATTGCAAACTGTCGAAAGATTACAATTTAACGAATTATTTTCCGGTAGATTTCCGATAGTTATTTAAACCTGACAAAACCTAAGTGCCCGGCGTGCGGCCGGGCACTACTTATTATTTATGTCGAACCCTAACCTAACCTACATGAAACAGACAAGAAAACGTAAATACAATGAATATTTCCAAATTTGACACTCAGAACATTGAACGGTTCACAATATTTCGACAGTTTATAATTTCGCGAGTTAGATTACAATCTTACGGTGACATATATATAGTGTGGGGATTGTATTGTTTACAAATAAATTGAATATCGGTAAAATTAAAACTTCATATCATTCTTACTGTTTCTCACTCTAAGAGGTAGAGAGATGAAATTAAACGGTCAGCTTCTACTTATAATATTGTCAAACTCATTTAAGCCTGTAGCGATGATCACCTAGTGATTAAGACATCCGATCTCCGGTATGGTGTCTCGTATTCGAAAATTACAGTGTCTATTTAAGTAGTTTTTGGTCCCCTCATTGCAGTTATTGTGTATCATTTTAACTAATGTTTTATAATTGTTTCAGATTCCCAAAATATCATTAATTAAGGCTAAGATGGCCGAATGCTATAAACAGACCTGAGTACAAGCCTACAAAAGGAAGCAGAATATGTAGTCATCATTTCAATGGGAATGACACTCTAAATCGCCAGCGTCTCAAACATGATGCCTTGCCCATTTCTACGTATACCAGTAAGAATCTTTACTCAATATTTTTGTTTGTGATGAGTAACAAAAAGAATAATGTTAACTTCTCAATAATGCTTTTCTCTAATCCAAATAATAAAATTTTACTATTTCTTTTTTATTGCAGAATTTACCACCTGGGAAACAGGCAATTCAACCCTTGGAAGAATTGAACCTCAATTTGTGTCTAGAAACTAATAACGATGTTTCTCAAAACTGAATACTTCATACTTTAAACTATTGCAGGCTCCAATTTAAGCATGAGTCTCTCGGAATGAAAACGGTTTGGCCATAGTCCACGACGCTGGCCAACAAGAGGCCCTCCGATCGTGATTACCATTTTTTTGAAAAACTACTGCTGTTTTTTGTTTTAGAGATGCATACTTCTTAGTAGTTCTAATTAATGTTTCAAATTTATGGACCCAAAGGAGAGCTGCAATAAATAAATTTTAAAATCAGTCTATTTTTACTAATTTATCATCACGTCATTCAGTAACATTTTTTCTATAATATCTAGATATTCCAACTAATTTTATGAAACGTTTTGTTTGTAAGGTTTACATTCAACTGATAATATAAATTTATACTTATTTAATATACGCGAAATATTGGATTTATGGATGGATGGAAGAGATAGAAAACATATCGGCTAGATTTTTTCCGGAAAATTCACGCGCGCGAACCAAAAAACCTCAATTCACGCGGACGGAGTCGCGGGCATAAGCTAGTTCATTATAAAATAGGAATACTAGCTTTTTTCAAAATATTATGATAAATAAGCCAGCCCTAACTTCCAGCTTATAGACCTATTACACTGCACTTTTCAAAGGGACCCTTACTTATGAATCAGTGTAGTGTAATAAGAGACGACGCTCTATTTAGCGGCCACGCTCACCCTTTCGTCAGGGCCCTGTGGTATCCTTTAAGTTACTTGTCTCTGGCCCTGTGGTATGTGCACTCCACATTGTGCAGTGTAATAGGCCTATTAGGCTCCGCCCATACGCCATTTTTATTTTCCGGAAGCTTCAAATTATTTATGATATTTCATTTCCTTCTCAATATACATAATCAAAGTATTCTATGACAATTTGTCTGTGGTAAAATGTCATTTATTATTTTTTTGTAGATTTCGCGCTAATCTGAATATGTTACTTGTCTCTGATCTGAATAAAACTTCTATGAAGCTTTGGGACCTTTGCCTTCGTATTTTGTTTATTTTCAATTTAGTGTGTTTGATAATTATCTAATGTATTTTGTCACTCAGCTTTAGTTGGTCTTTATTTCATTCAATTTCTGTGAGATAGGAATTCTTTTAAATAAAGGTCTATGGAGAAAGGTACATAATTTTTCAAAAAGAAAAGGTAAAAGCTGAGTTACACAATTTAACACATTTTCCGAATTAATAAATAATCTGGTACGCAATGAGTGTAAATGATTATATTGAACAAAGTTGGAGTGAACTATGTGAAAATGAACAAGAAACACAACCAAGTAAGGCTTGTACAATACTTATTACTTACTTACACACTCCTCCCAGTTTCTCTGTCAGCTGGTGAATCTCTTTAGCCACAAAGAACTAAGTCAGTTGAATAAGATATGAATGTGAGCCCCTTTGGAGTTAAGCATCTAATTTTATGCATCCCAGAAACACAGCAGTATCCACCGGTGTGATAATGAAAGTCTGTAATTTAATTTTAGTTCGCAGAGCTATTAAAGAAAAAATGAAATCGGACAGCAGGGACAACTCCAACAGTCGAAAAAAATCGAAGCCTAATAATTATAAAAATGATTCTGAGAAAACCAGGTAAGATTGAAATTATCCTCCATAACATTTGCTGCACACATTTACGTTGTTCATTTGGGTCAAGCATTAGACCTGCAGTGTGACTGTGTAACTTCTGTGTCAATCATTGTATCAATTGTTGTGATTGGCTGAATTTATGGCATTCTTGCTGCGTCAATGGATTTTGTCCAATAGTGGAAGAGTGTAAACCAATCAGAGGTGATTGCGATCATTACACTGTAGCTGTCATTTTAAGCCGGTCGCCCTGCAGGCCCGTTTAGATTTTCCCTTTTAAATCTTTAAGTATAATATTTTTATTTTAGTTCAGGAGGATTTATCTTAATTATAAAAACCAAACTTTTAAAAAGTATGGTTATTATAAATGTGAAAGTTTGTATGTTTGTATGTATGAATGTTACTCCTTCACACCATAAAGACTGAACCAACTTGGCTGAAATTTTGAATAAATAGCTTATAACCTGAATTAACATAATTATAGGCTTTATTAGGCTAACATTATAACCCCAAAAATTACTGTTGCTGGTAGAATCAAAAACCTTAATCCCCTGAAATGTTCTTTACAGTAAACTTCAAAAGAAGATGCACGAGCTGGAAACAGATCCAGAAATATTGCAAAGGCGTCAAAAGCAGATAGACTATGGCAAAAATACAATTGGCTATCACAATTATGTGCATCAAGTGCCAATGTAAGTATCTGACTTTTATGAAAACATTATTCATGTAAAAAAAATGAACTTATTTAGACTTATTAGAAAACTAGCTGATGTCTGTGACATCTTCCGTGTGGTTTAAGTTGTTTGATTCCCATGGGAACTCCTTAATTTTCCAGGATAAAAAGTAGCTTATGTCACTTTTCAGGTCCTTTACTATACCCATACCACATAAATCACATCGATCTGTTGCTCAGTTGCGACAAACAAACACACTTTCGCATTTATTATATTAGTATGACTAACTAGTTGAGCCGCCCTAGCTTGACTAGTGTGGAACTGATAGTGCTTGCTTAGTGACGAGTTAAGAGAGACCACACTCCACCCACTTAATATTTCAAGTTATGAATTCTTTTCATTTTCATGTTTTGTAATTGACTGAGTTACAAAAATGTCATTAGAACCCTTGGCCCCTCAATAATGTCCTCATAATTGCATCACTAAGCATGATTGTCGTCAAGCGCAAGCCTATCTCACAAAAAGGTTTTTTTTTCAGAGATAAACGTACTAAAGAACACCCAAAAACGCCTGATAAGTTTACGAAATATAGTAGAAGGTCTTGGGATATGTTAATCAAAATGTGGAGAAAAAAATTACATGAATTTGATGTTCAGGATAATGACTGTGAAGATGAAATTAAAAATCTCTCGGAACCTGAAAGCTTAGCTTAAACAGCTTAGTTATTATTTTTTTTATTTTCAAACTGTGTTTCAGTAAAAAATAACTGCAGTGGTGGCAGCACCCCACTTAAACCACCACCACAACCACAGTTTAATAAACCAAAACAGTGGTTTAATATTTGCTTTGGGCAGTGAACAATACAAATGTCAAATGTGTAGTTATTGGTAGGAATAATGATTACAGGAGAACCTCCCAGCTATCACCTATAAAGCCTGTCTCCTCCATTCCACGCATCATTGGTTGTGTATATTGTACCCATTTGGTACAAACGCAAGCCATAAAATCAAGAATTGAATTGAATGTTTATAGTAATACTATATTTGTATTTTAATAACTCCATGAATGGAATATGTTGTAACTTTCAAGGATTATTACTTCACCCACTTTCCTTTTTCTATTTGAAAGTATGTAGGTACATTGTACATAGTTTAAGTCAAAAATGTTTCTTTACATATATTTTATCTTCATTACGGGTCCGTGGTCCCATCGCTTTGTCCCAACGGTGGGACTGTGTTATATCACCATGTACATATGGTCTCAATGGTGGGACTATGGTATACCACTATATGTAGAGATCAACTTGTACTGCTCTAAGTATGGTACATATGGCATGGAAGCCAATGAAAATAATTAATATAAATTATAATGTAGTATTATTATAAATTATAATTTTAATAACAATTATATTATAAATAAAGACATATGATGGAAAGAATTTTTATTTAATCATTTCATATTGATGGTAATTCTACTCTGTTTAAAATATCCTTTGCCTGTTTGACCAAAGGATTATTTTTGGTTTCTAATGCAAAACATTGCAGTTTTTCCATATACTCTTCTATATTGCTGTCTGATGCCCCAGCTGATCCACCTGAAAGTCATCAAATTTTGGTTATAATCCAAATAAAGCACATTTTGCCATGCTAAAGTGGTTCTATAGATTTTATTTTTGTCTTATCATGCAATCAATTTGTGGACTATGAGCATATTAGTTGAAATGTATCAGTTTTGTAAGTAACGTACACTACTTGTGTAAAAACTTGCAAGTATAATCGCGACCTTATGTAATTTTGTTGTCAAGACAAGACAAGAATCATTGAAAATGTTAGAATGTCCGAAAGAGAACCTTAAAGTGCAGTGTAATAGGCCTATTGGGATACACCGCTCAGCCTTAAGCCATCAGTGTTATTACCTTGCAATGGCAACGCTACTGACTGTAGCGCCTGTACTAGCGCGCTAACGAGTGCGCGGCGATGCGCAACTAGCGCCGCCGTACGCTCAGCAGCAGCTGCTGTTTCCGCGCGGAGCCTCGACGTGGCTGCGCTCACTTCCTCAGCGTGGCGTTGAAGTATGGCGTTCTGTTCCGAAAAATAACATCATTTTCATTTCATTTCATAATAAATTTTTTTTAACCAGAATATGGTACATGCAACATTATGACACAGATGTTAATAAATTTAAAACAACGAATTTCTTTCATTCATTTCAATGTCATTCTCATGGTTAAGGAAGTTGACCAACTATTTATTACCTAACTTGAGCATTAGTATGAAATTTGTAAGCCAAATTTTGGCGTGACACAAACCCATGGAAATTATGTGCAAAACGGTAATTATGGTGGGCACCATAATTATTTAAATAGCCTGAATTCATTTGGCGACACAAAATTGTACCCTTAAGTGCCAATTCCGTGCGCCAAGTCATCAATGCTTGTGGACCGTGGGTGTGATTTATTTTAGGTCGTAGGAGACCCCTTAGGTCTTTAAATACAGGCATTTGGACTGATGCTGTTCGTGGGTAAAAATTAAGGCATTCATCCATTTCACTTTAACATTTGACTATTAAGGAACTTAAAGCACAATAGTAAAAGGATTGATGTTGCTTACCAATAGACTCAATTGATATGCACTGTTACATTGAGTAATCAACCTCAAATGGTTCCATCCACATTGGTTCCAATATTCGTAACCAGCTACGAAAAACGTAACTGGTTATTAAGATTGGGATGGGCAGTTGAATATTAATACAGTTCTTAGTAATAATTACCTGCTGTTCATAATCAGAGTTGGCTTTGCGTAACTGGCGTAGTTCAGATTCCCTAAGCTTGTTGTGCTGTAGGAACTGGTCTGTAAATATGGGGATATCCATATCACCAGCTATTTCTTCACCCTGAAAAGTAAAACAATGAATCGAGTGCTTTAGTTACAGCAACATTTTTTCTATTTATAATATGATGTCAGCAAGTTTGCCATTGTTGCAAAAACAAAGGAAAATTAACCCTGACAGGAATGACATTCCTACAGCATGGGAAGTGAAAGTTGGGGATCGTATATTTGTCACGTGAGGCTAAAAGTGTTCAGAAAAATCACGAAATATCACAACGGGGAATAAGGGTTTAAAAGTTGCTAAAAAAAACTTGGGATTAATGAACAATCCCTTATGCTGTCAAACTGTAGCAAGACTGACACCTCTACAGACACAGCTCTCGTGATACTATGAAATAAATCTATATATCAACGCAATTCAATATCGTGATTTATGTGAAAATGTAGGTTTATCACAAAATCTTATACATATCATTAATGCTTACCGAAGCTGGTGTGATGCAAGGCCTTGGTCGAGGTGGAGTGGGTTGTCTTACAGCATTATTGACAGATGCAGTAGCAGCCACATTAGCATTGTTTACATTCTGCTTTGCTATTTGTGTAGCTGCTGCAAGAATAGAGATAAAAACATCATCACTCTTTGAACTTATGTTACATAAAACAGAATCTTGTTGCTAAATGGTGAAATTATTGAATCTTCTATACAAATACTAAACAAAACTAAACTCATCTTAATTTAGCTAAGTTTGTTTTTATGGTAAGTTTATAATGTACCTATATTTGAAGTGACAACACCAAGTACCACAAACAAAGTTCCTTATTACATAAATATTAATTTCAAGTTCTAGTTGAGGTAAAAAGAAAATAGTTATTCAGGTACAAATTTTTTATCATTTTTGAAAAAATTTTCTTTAGCCGTGTTGAGCACTTTTTGG
The DNA here is from genome assembly GCA_964035005.1 of Erebia palarica. Classification (NCBI taxonomy): domain Eukaryota; kingdom Metazoa; phylum Arthropoda; class Insecta; order Lepidoptera; family Nymphalidae; genus Erebia; species Erebia palarica. Next base: position 33,151,907 of record OZ035984.1, on the reverse strand, counting down.
TAGGGGGTAAAAATGTGGATTCGCGGCGTCATCGACATGCGTATCGCCGACATGCTCGCGTTGTTACGAAGACATAAGGTCTTAAATATAAATATACTACATTCAAAATGAAATTTAAATACTTTAGTGTTAAGGTTTAATTTCGAATAAACTATACATAAAAATCTTACTCCACGCATTTTCGTTACAGACGTTTTTGCCGGCTAGGGTCCCTAGGCGTACCCGCATCATCCGATAAGGAACTTTGTTCCAAAAAATTAAAAAAGGAAAGCATAGAATTCAATCCAAATTACAGGCAGACATCTGTGTCAGCTAATTATTATTATTAGCATTAGAATAGTAACCTTGGTACAAAAGTGACAACTGGAATATTTTCAGAAAATTATTAATGAATAGAATACAATATCACTATATTAATGTTTGGCAATAGAAAAGCGGAATACCTGTATCTACCACAGCATTGTTGATATGTGTATCCTGTTTAATTTTTTTAGTAGAGCTGCTTGTGTCTTTTTGTTCCATTTGTAGTTTCCTGAACTCTTTGTAAGCATCCGTCTTCTTATATTCAGCCCATTCTTTTATGTACCTATAGAGTAATTATGATTTATGATCAATAATGATTTTACATTTACAAAAATGCAGAAGTTACATAGAAATTGCTTGCTCCAAGCAGAGAAAGTAGGAGAGTCACAAATATACAAATATTTTTCATTTTAATAGCTTGGCAGTCACAAGCAAGAATTTTGTTACTCAGTAATTTCAAACACAATGAATGTTAGGTCATTGCATGCGAAATGTTGTTCTGCTTGGATTCTGTATTCTAAACATGGCTATGCACAGAGGGGCCACTTTAAATGCTAGTCCAAACCATTTTTAGTTGAAGGGGAAGTTGGTTAATGTGTTAACAAATATTCACCTGCCTAAAACCTATAATAATTGTAACACATTTACCTCTCCTTATCCTGGTCAGCTGCATTTAAATACTGCTGTTTCGCTTCTCCTGGAAGTTTACTCCACTCACTGGCTAACTGCCTAGTCAACTCTGCAAACCCAAGTTCTGGCTGTTCAGCACGTAACTGATCACGCCTTTCATTGAGAAAACGTACGTAACCTATTGAGAAATCATATCGAGGCAATAAGTCCAATCGTTCAAAATTTGATAAGAATTAAAATGTTTGTATATAAATTACCGGTGAGTGGCTGGCGAGGAGCAGTTACATCACGCGGTGTTTTGGGTTTTCGTTTTTTAGGCTTTTTTGGAGAAGGCTTTTGAACATCCTTTGGTTTCTGAGGGCCGGCATCAGCTTCGATTTCATTTAAAGTAGAGACTGATGCATTAGCTTCTTGGTCAGCATTCGTAGTCTTTGCAGGTTCTCCATTTGGGGCCGTTATAACTTCATTCGTTTGGATAGTTTCTATTTCCATTATGATTGATTTTCAAACTTCACTAAGCGTATTTTATTTAGGGGAAATTAAATAAGCGTAGACAGAGAAGGAAACTGAGAAACCACACTACCAGCACACTACGTCCACGTACCTATATAAAAATAGGAAAGAAAGCTTAGGAATGGGAACTATCTAAATCGATTGGGAAACTCCGATCCTTGCTTTGAATAAATACATCTGTGGCATGTGGTATTATTATTGCATTGTCTCTTCTTGCTATATTTACTCTATGGTTCCATTCTGTTCCATTCTTTGGTGCCATTCAACTAGGGATTCGCTTATTGTCAAAAGTATCGATACCGATAAAAGTATCGATACTACTTTGTATCGAGTAATAGTTTTAAGGAAGGTAATAAACAAAAAAAATGAGTCATATGGAATGCTGATAGAAGTGAAAACCAGGTGAAAAGTGGTGAAAACGAATATTTAATTTAAAAAAAATCAAATTAAATAAACCCTAAAACTAATAAGCCTATTACACTACACTTATTTAAGGGACCCTTACATTTGAATCAATGTAGTGTAATAAAATTTAGGAATGAAGGGTTCCTAATTTGCCCCTTATTGTTGTGTATTATGCGACGCTCAATGTAGCGGCCACGCACACCCTTACCAGAGGGCCTTTAAGGCATTAAAGTTTAATTACGAATGTACTACTTAAGACCTTTTGTCATAGGAAGAATGGTGTCGATCTCACGTATTTCACATTTTTACCCCCTACCAAAATGTGCTCAACGCGCTTAAAGAAGTTTTCACTTCAAAATTTTACGGTTGTCTGTAAAGTCGGTTTACGGACGATAGTTAGAAGCTCGCGTGGCGGCGTTCCAGAACTATTCGTAGTTCTGCTAGCTCTGACGTCACGCGGGAAGAGAGATAAATGTGTCAGAAGCAAACGCTTGGGCCCACAGAGTACATTATATATACTGCTTGGGCCACAGCCTTAATGTAAAGGAGGCTGTGCTTGGGCCGATTGTGCCTTTCACTTGAAAGCTCAGGGTTCAGGCTCAGGTGGAAGGTGACACTTTTTCGTGCGTGCAGCCGGTGTTCATCGATTTATGAGACGTTATCACGCAAAACCAAAGGTCAAAAAAACAATTAATAATGATGATCACAATTCACAAACAACTAATTTCAGAATCTCCAAGCCCCCAATTATGTAGGTAGACTTAAAAGATTCTTGAAATGTTCTATGGCTTTCTTTTATTGGTCGGTGCTGCGCTGCAAGCTTCTAATCAATGGCTGCAAGCGTGTATCCTATATGTTACTTGTCTCTGGTGATTACCATTTTTCTATAATGGAAAGAGAATTATTATAGATTAAAGATTTATAGACTATAGTCTGTGAAGACAAAACTATCGAGAGTACCTATCGATACTAGAGTAAAAGTATCGAGCACCGAGTACCGACCGTATCGAGCTGGTATCGAGTACAAAAATACTAGTACTAGTACTCATATTTTCTAACCAAAAAATAAAAACAATACAATTTACATTAAAATTAAATGGTTGATTTGTGAATTTATCAAATCCCATAACGTTAAGCTATACGTGGTATTTCTTCAATATGTAAATTCTCAAGAACGTTCACAATCATGGTAAGTGAACTATTTTAAATCTTGTAACAAATATTTTGTGAAAATTTAGCATAATATGAAAATTTTAATTAATATCTACAGATTTAAATCTAAATTTCTTTATGTTTTTGTTTTATGGTAATCGCCGTATTTGTTTACAGTCTGAATTTGAGATAAATGAGGCGTTGGCCTCATTAGAAATGCTAATGTCGGAGTTCTTTGCGCCTACTACAAATAATTTTAGAAAAAGAGAAATTGAAAATATGCTAGAGAATTTTTCTAACAATCGGGACTCGTGGAAACATTGTTTGATTTTCCTTCAAAAATCACAGAATCAATATGTTTTAATGTTTATATTAACTACAATAGAGGTAAGTTCGACCAATAAAGTAAAATAACGCTATTAAGCTAAATTAAAATTTACTAGGTAGATCATATTTAGTACGTTTATGAGTACAATTTCTCAGACTCAAAACGTACTAAACTAAATGAATGAATCTTGGCTCGTCACACAGTGTATCATGAGTAAAATTTAATTTTTTAAGTTAATATAATGAATCCTTGAATCTATTCTATGCCTATTGTCAACAATACATAAAAGCTTTTTATTTCAGAAAATAATAAACAGGCAATGGGCTAATCTATCAGATAGTGAAAAGACAGAAATAAGATTGAATTTGATGAATGAGTTGATGACAAAACATGAATCAATGTTGTATTTCATTAGAAACAAATTAGCAGCACTTCTAGTCTCAATTGCTCGTTATGATTGGCCTCATTTGTATCCTGATTTCTTTAGTAATATTGTAGAGGTAAGTGTGAACTGAGAGACTTATTACATTCAATTGGACTGTATCCCTGGTCCAGCCTTGAGCACTGTGCATGTAATGGTTGTGGTTTAGTATATGTGCCCTGAGGTAGGGGGGAGAGGAGGGGGGAAAGGGGGAGGGGGTCTATTCCACGTCTAAGCCAAACTTGTCGAATCCTAATAGTTTTGAGGTACGAAGGAGTTTTTTTTTTTAATTTTTATATTTTTAGGTTATTTTTACCATAATTCTGCTTAACTCTGCTTAGTTAGGTAGCTAATGCCGCATATGTACTAAAGAATGACTGAGACTTTCTTTAATTCCTTGCAGTATCAAATGTATAACTTCCTCTTAGAATTAGTCTAATAACAATAATATTGTAATAATATTTTGTTTTAACTATTCACTTAAATGTTTGCTTTAAGTAATTTTTTTACTTATCTTTGGTATATTAACCCCATAAGAACCTAAGTACCCAGCCTGTGGCCGGGCAGCACTACCTGGATGTTTATGTTCAACCCTAACCTGACCTTTTGACATATGTTGTACTTAATAAACCGCTCTGGTCTCATCAAAACCTTCTATCACAACTGTAAGTGGTCGACTTTTTTATTTCTCAATAACTATTATGAATCGACGGAAAATATTTTGTCGTTACGTTTATTACGTTTTTTACCTTTCTGTAAATAAATATGAACCGCCTACTGCATGGCACATTTGCTAAACCAGAGCCCATATAATAATAAAGCACCATTAACATTTTTCCTCAGTTACTGAAATGTGAGGGTCACCAATGCATAGTTGGTTTGGTGTTAGCTCAAGCTGCCAGTGAAGAGTTGGGTGCAGCTCGCGACACTGGCGTGTTACTGTTATCTACAAGGCGGAGTCAACTAGAGCGACTTATGCTTAAAGGAATGCCTCAAATGCTAGCAGCTCTTAGTGGTAAGCTTATTAAAACACTAAAGCTATTTAGCAATTCTAAAGAAATTTAGCCCTGAGATTTTGTGTCATGAAAAGAACATGACCATAAACTGCCCTCCGATTTGGGACAATGTGCAAGATTTCCGTTTTAACAGTAAGGTTTAAAAATTTAAACTGAAATTATTATGGATTTATAATTATGAATAAGATCAAGGTTAAAAAACAATACTTTTATTGTTTAAATCTTGAGCATCCAATTTCCTCTTTTAGGCACTACTCCATTTTGATGTTCCATTTTATCCATGCCTTATAATCTTGTAATCCTACATGAATACCATTTATGTACCTCTTCTGTTACTATATTATGAAAAGAAATGTATGTTTGGTTAATAATTATTTTTATTTTTTGACAATGCCTCAATGAAATGTGTAATTGATTGGACAAAGCATTTTTAAATAACTGTGTTTAAAGGAACTCTCTTTGACATTACATCTGTCTGCCATATAATAGTTGAACTCCCTAGCCAAAACGTCTAGCGTCATCTAGTGTGGGAAAGCAGCAGTACAATGTATCGTGATCAAGACACGCGGAAGCGTGTCCAGCCAAAGTTCAAAAAAACTGGCGAGCAGCACCGTGTGTAATATTACACGAACCATTTGGAGCCACTTTTGACCCCCTCATAACTCAAAAACTATTTCACATAAACATGTCAAATTTGGCGCATATATTGAGACCCGTGAGATACATATGTGCTCCAAATTTCATAAGCACACCTCAAATGGTTATTTAGATATAAACATACAAAAATCGTCATTTTTATGATCTACCTAGGTATAGATCAAAACTCTGACACGGGGTATACTACCATTGCTTAAAGCCGTATTATTTTAATACTGTTGACGTTTATGTTGTAGTGTTATAATCATTATTTTAAGGACGTCAAAGTACGTGACATTCAACCGTTATTTTGAAACAATACTGCTTTAAGCGGTGGTAGTAACTCCTTAACTATTGAAAATGACACATAATTTTTTTTTAATGTAAATAATAATGAATAATAATATAGTTGCATTAAAACCTTACCTTCGTATTCATGCATTTTGTGCAACGAAACGTCATTGACAGAAAAGAAGAAACGTATTTGAAGTCGTCAGTTAAAGCTGTCGGTCATTGTTGGTCAAAAACTTTTGATTTTGAACTTTTGCAATCATAATTGATGAGATGTAGAAATGTGCTGTAGAGGTAGTCTGACCATAGATGTAATCTGTCAATGTCAGTGTAACTCTAGGTACACTATATATTTTTCTTGAGAATTCTCGTCTTTAATTATCTTGTACAATGAGTCGTACAATAGAATTACTGGTGGGTGACACACTGACCTTAAACCGAATAATAAGTACCTACTAATGTAAAACGTAAACTAAACTAATAGAAAAGTCCTATTACAGTGTAAAGGATTATTTGAATGATAGCAAGGTATTGGTATGAATTGTTACAGCGGCTGATTATGTAATGTTATATTAGAAGTACATATATATAATTTCAAATATTTGTGAGATGGTGATAATAAAAAAAAAGCGGAGTTTATTGCGGGCTCTTCTCAGACCAAGGCACGTTTAGAACCCTCGTAGCTTTAGTTTTAAGATACCGTAGTTAATTATCACCATCACCTCTTATGCTCTGTAAGCATGACGTTCAGAAGGTGTACTTTGTAGGTACATATTTTGAATAAATATGTTTTGAGTTTGAGATTGAGTTCAATAATTTCTGTACAAAAAGTAATGATATCCCATCAAAAACATAAATGTAAAATGAGAGCCAAGTTCAAAATTGTGATATATATGCCTTGGTTGTTGACTGCAGCGACAAAAGAAGTGCGATCTTAATGGGTGCCAAGTTCAATGGTCAGTCCTGCAATTTATTTATCCCATCAAAAACATAAATGTGAAATGAGGGCCAAATTCAAAATTGTGATATATATGCCTTGGTTGTTGACTTCAGCGACAAAAGAAGTGAGATCTAAATGGGTGCCAAGTTCAATGGTCAGTCCTGAAATTTATTTATAACAACATATAATATTTTATAACAACTTAAAATATCATTTCTTCTTATAACTTAGTATAAAATGTTGAAGACTAAGGCTTTGGCTTGGCTAGTTTCCATATACGAATTATTATTAAGTAGGTACCTAAAAGTACAGTTTCTACCAGCTAGCCAAATTTTCGGAAGAATAAAATAAAACTTACAGCTTTACAACTTGTGAAGGCTATAATTCGTTCGTTGTTATAAATAAATTTCAGGACTGACCATTGAACTTGGCACCCATTTAGATCTCACTTCTTTTGTCGCTGAAGTCAACAACCAAGGCATATATATCACAATTTTGAATTTGGCCCTCATTTCACATTTATGTTTTTGATGGGATAAATAAATTGCAGGACTGACCATTGAACTTGGCACCCATTAAGATCGCACTTCTTTTGTCGCTGCAGTCAACAACCAAGGCATATATATCACAATTTTGAACTTGGCTCTCATTTTACATTTATGTTTTTGATGGGATTTATTTAAAGAATTACATAATTCTTGCAAATATAGTTTTATTATTCTAGTATTATCCTCATCCCTGCCCAAATAATGCAAAGCTTAATTTTTTCCTGAACAACGTGTTAAAATAGTTGAAAATAATTGTTTAGACTCGCTAACCACAACGTCTAGCGCCATCTAGCGTGGGAAAGCAGCAGCTTTTTGGTGAAACTTTTCTATATTTTTTTAAATTTTTGTGAGCCTTCAGACTTCCAAAACGCTTTTATCTGAAAAGTATAGAATATAACAATTGCAATAAATAATAAAAAAAATCTTTGCTGCACATTGATTTTTGACACCTAGGCAAGCCCATAGTTTTATTTTCAAACTAAAAAATAATTTTTGCAAAAAATATTTTTTATACCTAAAGACTTTCATAGCTATTGGGTTTTACAACCCATTTGAAATGGTTATTCATCTGTAATAGCCAAAATTGTTTACATGATGTGCTATATCATTTTAGCCATATTGGAGAGGAATGCTCAAAAGGAAGGCCAGTCCAACCCCCCTCCATCCCCGACCAGTGGGTTGCCGCAAACAGCAGCTTTGCCCGATCTACTGGCCAATGCACATGATGTGCATTCAGCAGATAAGTAAGTTAACTTTGTACTAAAAAATATGTCCTGCCTGAGTTTTTTTGAGCTTCCCAGGAGACGTTAGGGATCCTCTTAGCTCTAGTTTTAAATCTGTAGTGAATAATTATCTTCGTTATCCTATTTTCTGCTCTCAAAACTGATTTATTGGCATGACAGTCACTGACATCTCAAATTATTTATTAGTTTTGAAATTTTTTATAGTTTACAAGTATATATTTTTTTTTTTTTTCAGAATACAGTATATTTATTTCAAAGGCATATTTACAAACTAAAAAACTAAAAACCTAATCTAAAAGACCGCTACCAGTGGGCAGCGTGCCCAGAATGCTGGCAGCATTGCCGCGTTGAATAGCAATGCTCACTCGCTGAGCGAAATATATACCAGCACTCTGGTCACGTGTTGCCTCGACCAAGCGCGCAGAAAGGTCCTTATACATTCCGCGTGCCCCAACCCCCCAAGGCCCTAGCGTCTCGACCCCAAAAGGCGTAAACATATATCCACTATCCAGTGTGCTATATTTACGCACCTTGAGGCCCTCCGCTGATTCCGCCGCCGCACCAGCCCTAACGGCAGTGCCTGGAAGGTGGGACGGTGCCAAGGTGTCTACACATGTGGCATCCCACACCAAGGGCCGTCCCAAACTCCAAGGAACCAGGGTCATACCATCGGGCCTCTTGCCATCGTCTCGCATGAGCCCAACTGGCTCCAGAATAGCCGCATATCCGGCAGTGGCAAAGGCCCGACGGATTATGTCATTCAGGCTGGCGTGACGGGGGATACGCCCTGCGCTACTGATGCAGGAGAGACCATGGTGACCGAGTCGGCCGACGGCAAAGCCACAATGGCAGCGGTGTGGAGCGCAGCACGATGCGCCCAGGCGAAGCGAAGGCGGGCACGATCTGCAGAGCTTGAGCACGTGTCAATAAGCTTTTTCCGCGCTAGCTCACAAATCGGACCATCCCATTGCCGTTGTGACGAGAGGGATATCGGGAATTCGTGGTTTGGGCAGGCGTGTGTCCACGCGCACTTGGCCTCGTCTATGAAACTAATGACGAAATCATCTAGAGAGTCCGCAAGAATCTTTTGGGATAAATTTAGGGTGCCATGGACTGAGGACAAGAACGCGGGGAGAGCGACACCAGAGATAGATCTGATGCCCAGGCCCCCCAGTCGCACAGGAAGCGACGCCTGTATCCATACTCGCTCTTCCAAATTAATATTTAAAATAGATGCTAAATAGATGTTTTGAAATTGGATTATTTATAACACTGTGCAGTAGTGTCTCTAAATCTATTATTATTGTTTCTATGACATTGCACTAATTTATTGGGAAATCAGCCCAATATATGTGTCAGCGTAAGATTGTAAAAACCGTTAGATTATAATCTAATTCGCAAAATTGCAAACTGTCGAAGGATTACAATTTAACGCATTATTTTTCGGTAAATTGTGATCTGTTAGGTATATTAACCCGATAAAACCCACCACCCACACTACCTGATTGTTTATGTCGAACCCTAACCTAACCTAGAAGAAACAGACAAGAAAACGTTAATACAATGAATATTTCAAAAATTGACACTCAGAACATTGAACGGTTCACAATCTTTCGACAGTTTACAATTTCGCGAGTTAGATTATAATCTAATGGTTTTTACAATTTAACGGTGACATATGCATTTTCAGTTTTGGTGCAGTCTGTAATTTAAATAAAAATTTAATGAGTTTATTATTAAAATTATTAATTTTAATTTGAAATTTTATTTTTAGAGCATTAAATATGGAAATAGTAGTAAAGTGCCTCACTACACTGCAGCATTTATTCCTGTGGCTGCCACTCTCATCACACGTTCCTCCATCACTAGTCACCACAGTTTTTTATTGGGGCAGTATTGCTACACAATCTCAGGTCAGTATAAAATAACACTTCGGTCAGTTCTGTACTGTGAAGGTGGCTCGTATTGGTATGGTTCGCTGTAAAAGTTCTAAAGCACTTATACATATTTAAAGAGCGCGGAGGCGGCGCTGGCGGGGCTGGGCGGCGTGTGCGAGCTGCTGTACCGGCGGTACGCGCCGCCGTCGTCGGCCGCCACGGCGCTGCGCCTGCAGCACTGCGCGCTGCGCCTGCTGCGCCACCTCACGCAGCAGCCGCACCACATGCAGCGCGCGCAACAAGAGTGAGTGCTAATAGGCCTATTACACTGCACTTTTCACAGGGACCCTTCCACTTGAATCAGTGTAGTGTAATAAGATTTAGGGAGAAATGGTCCCTAAATAGGTAATTATTGCTTTGTAATAAGCGACGCTCTAAATTGCGGCCACGACCACCCATAACTGGTGCCGCAGAGCGCGGAGGCGGCGTATGCGAGCTGCTGTACCGGCCGCTTGCTGTGCTGTGCGCGTATTAATTCGCGCGAAATTTACTAAAAGTTATTTAAAGAAATAATGAGTTATAGGCCTATTACACTGCACTTTTACAGTGAGGGACCTGTGTTAAGGGTGGGCGTGGCCGCGAGTTAGTGCGTTGCTTATTATACAGCAATAAGGACCAGTTTTGGGACCCTTCCTCTAAATTTTATTACACAACACTGAATCAAGTGTAAGGGTCCATGTGAAAAGTGCAGTGTAATAGGCCTATAAGACATAGAAGTCATCCCCCGAGTTCATTCATCCACAGTCATTCGCAAACATTGCTACATCCACTCTGGGGAGTGTGGTTTTCTCAACTCATTGTTGTGCTGATTGCTAAACACGCAAGGCAAGACTGTAGGTCCGATCCGTGCAGGGCGTCAAGTATTGAGCCCAAATTTGAGCGTCCCCCTAAGCAGACACTTAGTTCACTTATATGGACGAGTTGACGCTGTGTAGTTCGTTCACTTTCATATAAAAAAAATAGGCAGTAAGCTCTAAACAAGATCAACTTAATCTGCCTTATACATGTGCGGTCTAATATGTTGCCTAAGGCGGCGCGCGGTGTGTCCGTGTTCGATAATATTGTCAATATTTTTTTTTCAGTTATCTTAATAAGCTGGCCGAGTTCCTCAAGTTGTTTGTATCCCTGCATTTCAAGAGACTGGAAGCAGAGCCCGAGTTTGATGCTATAGACTTCTTGTCATACTTATTCCAGTTCACATTCCAGGTATTCAAACTATGGAATATACAGATTCTTTTTGTTCCTTTTAGCGTTTTTATTAGATTTGAATCTAGTTAGTGTTTACTGGCCTTACCTATATTATTTGTATGTAATGTAGTTCCCTCTCTCGGATGAATTAATTCTGTCTCAAGCTCCTTAAGAATTTTGCAAATTCCTTTTCCGCACATAATTAGAAACGGGTTATAAAAATTAATATATCATTTTCAGGTGCCAACATGTTCTACATTTGTAAGTTGCTTAGATATATGGATTCAATTTATTGACGTATTAAAACCTGAAGATACACCTAAGTAAGTTCAGAATTATTGTTATCGGCTTATATAGGTACTGCTAGCATCAAAATAAAATATCAAAATTATTAGTCAATTATTTCAACATTATAGCTGACTTTTTCAAATAATTTTTGAAGGTTTTTTACCATTATTATATTGCAACTATAATTTACATAAATATAAGAGTATTTTCGTAAATTTCGTAGGTATTGGGAAGCTCTTCAGGCCCTGGTCAACGGCGTTTTAAATAAGATACAATTTCAACACAACAAAGCTCAATTACAGCATCTCGACAACGACGCGTGCGATGACGATGTAAGTAGCATACGCGTCATTTTAAAGGCCTCTGTCCACAGAAGCGCGCGCTTCGGCCAATTAGTTTGTTAAAATATGGCGTTATAAAACTGTCCCTTACGATTGATTTGATTCGTCTCCGTGTGCACTATAATCTGCATAGTTTGTAATTTTGTATGTATTTTGTACATATATTGCGATGCGATAGTTTGAACTTTAGTGTCGCAATTTTGTAAGAAATTCATCATATTGTTTATACGAAAGTTGTCTTCTAAATTACATAAATTAAAAAAAATGTAAATATTAAAAAGTAAGAAGAATTAAGCTAAGTAAGAAGAAACAAAAAATATTTTATTGCAGGGAGAAACTGAGTGGCAGAAGTTCCTAAAACACTGTATAGAATGTATTGCGCGAGTGGCGGACTTGGCGCCTCTGGACGTTTTTACAGCTGTGGTAAGTGTCAAACATTTCAATAATTTTATAGCATTATCAAATTTATCAAATATACTTGAAGGGTAATGACTGTCACATTTTGTAAAATAATTTGTTATACACAAATAAATTTTAGACTTGTTATTTCGCTTCCAACAAACGCTTTCAAACAATAGCCTACTCAAATTGACTGTGCAGCAAACAAGCAAGTAATCTCTTTAAAGTCAATGTCGTCATGGCATTTTGACCGTGAGTGCGAAATCTATGTCCCATTCGTCAAGCCCAGCTTTTCCTTCATGGGCGCCATCGATCGAGAATTCGAAATTTGAATGTCATTTAGATTGATGCCGTGAGTGGGCAACTTTTTTGCCGTCAGTTACTTTTCTTAAGTCGTTTGACTTATCGTTATGGTGAGCATAACTCGCACTTGATCATCAACATCAGCCGTTGTGCATCCACTGTTGGACATAGGCGTCTTTCAAGTAGCGTCAACGTGCTCCTTCCTCGGCTTTTCGCATCCAATCGATGCCAGCCACCCTCCGGATATCATCGCTCCACCTCGCTGGGGGGCCCCTTACGCTCCATTTACCAAGACGCGGTCTCCACTCGCGCCTCCAACGGCCATCGGTCCTCCGACACACTTGACCAGCTCAGTGCCACTTCAGCGTGCCAGCCCTGAGAGTTATGTCGGTCACTTTAGTTCTTTGGCGAATCACTTTGTTCCGGACTTTTAGGCCTATTACACTGCACTTTTCACAGGGCCCTGTGGTATTATTAATCTAATTTGATCCGTATTACACAGCAATAAGGATCAAATTAGGGACCCTTTCTTCCTAAATCTTATTATATTACACTGAATCAAGTTTAAGGGTCCCTGGGAAAAGTGCAATGTAATAGGCCTCTAATTGCTGTGGAATAAGCGACGCTCTAACTTCCGGTCACGCCAACCCTTACCACAAGCCCTGTAAAAAGTGCAGTGTAATAGGCCTATTTATCCCTGAAAGAAATTGCAAGCATAGCTCTTTCCATAGCACACTGAGCGAGCTGTAGTCGGTGCACTAGTCTCGCTGTCAGTGTCCACGTCTATATTTTATTTTGTTTATTGATATACCAACAAATATTGCACAAACAATTAATAATCTTAAAATAATACAATAATGTCTAGTTCTAATGTTAATTATAGGCATATACAGCATTAAAGCTTATCCGGTCAATATACATATATTTTTTTTAATATTTAAGTACACAAACAAAGAATATTTGTTTGTTTAATAATTATTAAAGCAAAGTTAAGGAATGAATAATAATATACAGTTAATTTAAATTAACTGCTACGTTTCAAAGATCAGGCAAATGTTGCAGATGGAGCGCTGGCAATGTTTGGCGGGCGTGCACGCGCGCGCGTCCGGGCGCGGCGGCGCCGCGGGCGAGGCGGACCGCCTGCTCGCCGCGCTATTGGACCTGGCCACTTTGACGCGAGTGCTGGGCCGCCTTGCACCGTCTTTACTTGCCGGTATGATTTTCCAGCACTTGTTATAGGCCTATTACACTGCACTTTTCACAGGGACCCTTACACTTGAATCAGTGTAGTGTAATAAGATTTAGGGAGAAAGAGTCCCTAAAGCGAGGCTCTAACTAGCGGCCACCCTTTCTACAGGGCCCTGTACAAAGTGCAGTGTAATAGGCCTATAAGTACTTTTTGCCCTTTCATTTTTATATTGTGTTTTCTATGTGGTGTTAATTATTAAAGTTTCATTCTTTCTACTAATACTCTTTTTATTCTAGTAAAGTAACCCACAGTCCTATACTGCTACCGTTCTTTATTCAGTGGCATCAAAAAAGTGCCGCGTGTCCGCTATTTAGAGCATCACTTATTACACAGCAATAAGGATCAATTTAGGGACCCTTTCTCCGTAAATCTTATTACACTACACTATTCAAGTGTACGGGTCCCTGTGAAAAGTGCAGTGTAATAGGCCTATAAGTCGTCGAAATGATTGTGGTAGATAAATCGGAGTTTCCCAACAGAGCCGGAGCACGGCGGCGCGGCGGCGGGCGCGGGCGCGGCGGCGCGCGGTTGCGCGGCGGGCGCGGCGCTGATCGAGCGCTGCGCGAGCGCGCTGGCGGGCGCGGCGCTGACGAGGCCGCACCGCTCGCACCCGTCCCCCGCGCTGGCACGCGCGCATGTCATACTGTAAGTATAAAAATCATTTCCAAAGCCACTGTTTTTTTATATATCATAGAGTACTAACAACAGTTAATACCCTACTAAAGTTACGATCTAGCCTATGAGTAAATAAAGCTAACGAGTAACATTATTTCAATTTAAATTTATAGTATAAAATTATATCTAAGAATTGGTCCATTGACTTATCTTAGTTTACGCTATATTTTATTATGAGACACTGTGTTCTTGTGTTCTTTGTATTGCACTTAGCACTACACTTTCACTTCACTACACTAACTCGAAGGGCTTAGTCCTTTTAAGTCTACGCACTAAATCTGTATTGTCAAGGAGCTGGATGGCCTCGACGTTTACGTGATGATGAAGCCTGATTTCGTGGGATTTCGCTTGTCTCCTTATGATTAAATCTACGAAGTCTATTTGCAGATCGCGATGAATATCTTCGTTTCTGACGTACCAGGGTGCATTGACGATACCCCTGAGTCTCTGTATTTTGGAATCGCTGTATTATTAAGATAATGCTTTTTCTGGTACAGTCCCACAGCTGACAACCATAACCAAAGGCACCAAAGCCATTGTAACGTAAAAAAAAAAAGTTAACAGTTAAGCTGACAGTTCCTAAATCCCCACGGTTTAGGAGTGCAGTACCCTGCAGCATCAGAGTTGAGGAGTTGGTACTTGGTTGTTTAAAGTATAAAGTAGTTGCGTGACACCTACAATATGAATTCACCATTTAAAAAAAACGCTATTGTTAAAGAGTTTGTAACCTGCAGCATCAGGGTTGAGGAGTTGGGACTCAGAGTTGAACGCGTGACATGCTACCTACTATATGAATCCACCAGAAAAAAATTCCTAACTTTCTGTTTTTCGGATTTCTATACCCTATCAGGCATCAGGATTGAGGATTTGGAGTCAGAATTTTTTATGGGACCACCTCGCGAGCTTCCTCTAACTACCAAATTTTTCAAATCGGTTTAGAAACCACTATGTGACATACATAAAAAAAAAGATTTTCATCAATATTAACTCAGTAGTTTAGGCGCTACGGTGGTACACACACAAATACAGCAATCACAACCCTTCCTTTTGGCTCTGCTCGGTAAAATAGCAAAACAATGTACATACAGCCACGCGGAGATGTTCGCCTGCATGGGTGCGTGGTGCTGCTACGCCGGCGAGTGCAACGTGCCGCTGCACACTATGGAGAGCCTGTTCAGTTCAGCGGTGCCCTTCCTCGTGCCGCATGACTTGCCGGTAACCAAGCTATCTTATAGCCCTATTACACTGCACTTTTTACAGGGACCCTTAAACCTGAATCAGTGTTGTTGCTGTGTAATAAGCGACGCTCAAACTAGCGGCTACGGCCACCCTTACCTCAGGGCCATGTAAAAAGTGCAGTGTAATAGGCCTATAAGCCCTTGAAGTAAGGGAGAAGGCTAAAAGGGTGGGCGTGACCGCTAGTTTGAGCGTCGCTAATTACACAGCAATAAGCACCAATTTCGGGACTCTTACTCCCTAAATCTTATTACTCTACACTGATTCAAGTGAAAGGGTACCTGATAAAAGTGCATAAAAACCTAAAGAAGTTTTTACTTCAATAATAAATCTACAATAATTTTATAAAAGTAAGGACATACATTACTGAAGAAAAGCGCTTGCTGTAGCATTGTCGGTCTGCGCTTGCTGAAAGTTACGTAAATATTTGTTGATATACAGTGTGTCCGCGATCGAACTAGCGATAACTTAGGGGCGTCTTGTACAACTGATTGCCACTCACAAACCCACAAACAAATTAGACGGTACCCCTCATTTCCTCCCAGGGACATCCATTTCAATTTTGTGTGCGTTATTACCTCATTACATTTTACGCGATCGTTGAGATCACATTATATAGTATTAAAACAATAACCTTTGAGATAAGTAACAAAACGACATAAAGGAGGGGATGGGGGCTGCGCCCTATTAGGGGGTGGTTTTAGAGTGATAGTGAGTTGTAGGTACAATACGCCCATAAATTATTATCGCTAGTTCGATCCCTGACACATTGTATCCAAGTATTGAATGAATAGTAAATCATCAGGTTGACATGTTGACTCGACAATACAATCGTGCATTGTCGAGTCAACATATTCTCCTGAAGATTCTCCGTTGTCAGAGTGAAACGTACGTTGAGAATAATTTGGAAGATTTATGTGGTGTGGTGAATATGGCAAGATACACAGTATCCACATAGATTTACCTACTGTGGCGGAATATAGCGAATTAAATTTCAAGTTATTTCACTTAATAGTAAATATTTCAGGAGCCACCGCTACTGTGCCATGCGTCTGCGCACCTGCTTCTCAGTTTGTCGAAGAACGTCAAGTATACCACCGATCTGATGCTCATGCTGGGCGATCTCTATAATCACGCTCAACGCTCTCTACATTATTTGGAACCAAAGGTAAGTCAAAGTCAAATTCAAAATCAAAGTATATTTATTCAATTTAGGTACACTGTACACTTATTGACGTCCAGTTACTTAGGGGAGAAGTGGCATGAAAGAGCCAGTTTACTAAACGGAGCAAAAAAATATACTTTTAATGAAAGAAATTATGTTTTTTTTCTCTTTAATTATTATTCATTTATTAAAGTAGGTAATTACATACGAAAAACCCCTAAACACTATGAACAATTCAACGAAATATTCATTTTAGAAAAATGTGTCTTTTGGCTCTTTCATAACATTTCGGTATTGAAAGAGCTACTAAAAGTTATGAAAGAGCCAGTCTGTATTATAAAGTGTAATAGTGTAAATTATGCAAAATAATAGTAATTGCACTATTAAAAAAGACAAGTCTAACAAAACCTTTTTAAAAACTAATGACATTCTTATGGAATTTTTAATTCTATCAGTTATTTGAAGTAATTCTAACAAACGCTAAATAATCTTAACATATTAGAGGCGGATTCTTTTTTATTATTAATAATAATTTTGAAAATTAAACAAAATAACAAAAATATCTTCCATCAAAAAAAATCTTTAAGAACTTCAAAAAAAAACGCTCACTTTGAGCTTCAAAGTCTTAACTATCTATTTGAGTTTAAGATTCAGACTATTTAGGAACTTTGGAATATATGATATAATTTTCTTAAAATTAGAAACATGCCTTGCAAAATAAATTAAATTAATTCCTTTAATGCTACAGGATTCATGAGCCCAATCAGAAAAAAATTTGCACTGAAACCAATCTTAATCACTGTTGTGATATGATTTGCTGCAAACTACGACAAAATCATCATTATTTATTGTTATGTTGTGTGTTTTGCTTTGAGCAACCTTTCTTTTTACTTCAGCCTATTGGCTGAAGTAAAAAGAAAGGTCGCCAGCCAATCTTGCAGTACGGAATTTTCTTAATTTTCTACGGGTTTTTATGGACTGTTTTGTGGTCATTTTCTTAATAATAATTTTTGGTTTTTTTTCTTTGCATTACCCTCTTTCTCTTCTATTTTTTTCTTTTCGGGAGTGTCAGTCACGATGGCAGACAACATTTCTATTAAGCATATTCTCCTCGTCTGTTGTGAAAATAGGCTTATTTCCTATATTAGGACAGTGTTAATAAGCTGATTTCCCAGATATTTTTTTAACGTTCCTGATTTTTTAATTACTGATTTTTCGGGTGTTTTTCGTTTTTTTTTCTTGACCAGGCTTTTCCATAATGTTATATCTGAAGCAAATAATTTAATAATATATGAAAAAAATGGATATTTATTATTGTTTTATTTTATTTAAAAAATTCAAATGCAGGGCTATGAAAGAGCCGGTTATGAAAGAGCCAGCTCTTTTATGGCCCATTCACCCGGCTCTTTCGTAACTTATTCTTTAAAAAAATATAACCATTAAAATGACAACAATATCAAAACTTCCACAGCTCAGCTTTTACGCAGTCGCAAGGCCAAATATATGCACAAACTCAATCTGCAATCCGTTTATCTATATTTGTTTACAATAAAATACCATTAAACAAGTAAAAAGAAGCAAAATACTTACTTTTGAGTACCAAAAACTTTGACTCGATATGTCGGTGTCTGTTGGTTTCGGCAGACTGTCAAATGTTTGTGGGTGACGGGAAATCAGTGTTGCCACTTAAAAATAAAATTATCAACCAAATCCGTTCATAAACTACCAAAATAATGTAAGTGGCTCTTTCAAAACTTGGCTCCTTCATGCCACTTCTCCCCTATATAATATGATGGTGATAATCAGTTACGGTATCTTAAAACTAAAGCTACGTGGTTTCCAAACGCGCCCTGGTCTGAGAAGAGCACAACAAACTCAGCAGGGAGATTTTTTTTTAGTATCACCATAATATGACAAATATCGTAAATTACTTAATTAAATTTATAGTTATAACAGTATATTATAATTATAACATAATTAGTCGCTGGAACAATTCATACCCATTCCTTCCTATCATTCAAATATTCCTTTACACAGTAATAGGACTTTTTAATTAGTTTACGTTTTACAAAAACTCAACTTGTTGAGAGACATCTCCAATATGTCTTCAGGGAGTTTATTATAAAAACGTATACTGGTACCGACAACTGAGTTACTAATTTTAAAAAGTCAAGAAGCGGGCACTACAATTTTTTTTCTTATTTCTTGTATTAACATTATGACAGTAACTTTTTCTTGAATTTATGGATGTTTTAATGGACACTACTAACTTTTCAAATATGTATTAATTGTGCTTAAGTTTGCGCCTGACTATATAAAATTACTAGCGAATGCCCGCGACTTCGTCTGCGGGGTTGAGGTTTTTTGGTTCCCGCGATGCCTATGTGCTATTCCAAACTAATATCTATCTCTGTGCCAAATTTCAGCCAGATCCGTTCAGCTGTTGGGGCGTGATTGAGTAACAAACATCCATACAACCATACATCCATCCAAACTTTCGCATTTATAATATTAGTAAGAAAATATGAGTCCCTGGTACAGCTGTTGTCAAACACAAGTCGAACCGAACGTGTGGCGAAGCATTTTTATTTCGTAATGTAGGGTGCTACTTGAATTTTTTCACATAAAAATGTGAAGGGGAAGCGAAGTGAACCGACTGTGTTGAGCCACACGTCATGACACTGTGATGGTTACTGGCAAGGAAGCGAAGCGAGGCGAGATAGTTGGACTAGCTGACTTTGTTTGTAAGACGTCACACGGGAAGCGATTGCGAAACTCGCAAAACGCGAAACATCGCTCCGACACAGCAACGCCCTCGAACTGCTTGCCCTTGCGCCGCCGGCAATGTAGTAGCTCACTTTTTACGCGTCGCCTACAAATTTTATATTATTGATAGCGTGTGGGTGGCCCCAAAATACCACTCAAAGGCGTCTCGCTACAGCGGTCTGCGACGAATGTATGGTATCGGCAGCCGGCAAGCGCGTTTGCCGCGAGCCGTCAATATTCTATCTCGTTTTTATAACATGTGCTGTAGAACATACGAATTAAAACCCTAACTGGAATTGTAAGTTATTTGGTATCGGAGTGATAATCTTTATGCTTTGTTGTTAAATAGAGAAATTAGAACTAAGAATATTTAAACAAATATAACCTATTAAAATTAAACATAAGTGTAAAGATGATTCAACACAAGTAAACAAATAATGTAACTTCCTCCCAATAAAACAAAAAGTTAATTTACGCTTACTCATAAAAAACTTACTAATTTAAAACATCAATTTGTATAAAAGCACAAAATGAACAAGAAAAGTCAAAACAGTACAAGCTAATCATTTTAATAGAGAAAGAACGACCAAGGCAAATAAATAATCTACCACTAGCATTAAAACATAAAATTTTGATCACGGTGAAAAATATGTACATATTATATGAAGCGATTTTTTTTAGAAAATTAAACATGTATAATATACTAAAATATAATAAAGCAATTGTTTCTATATCTATATGTTATAGTCTGAAGACGATTTGCGGGCGCATCGCGATTGGTGTAGGTAATCCTCAGAAATGGCCAGAGCGCTTGGTCCAAAGTTAAAACTTCGGCTTTTGCCGAGAGTGTTTTCTATTTCACTAAATCGGCTTTTTTGACTGGAAAGGAGGATGGCGAAAATGCATGTATTTTGGGACCCACTGAAAAGGGTAGCGTTCATCATGGAAACTTAGTAATAATTGTAGAACGTAACAAAACTAAGAAAAAAGCAAATAGTAAGTAAGTCTAAAAATGTGGGAAAAAAAAGAAACTATTTCTATCAATAATTTGTATCAGTATTAGTATGAATGAGTAGGTAGGTACTTGTCTAGTTATAATTTGGTAGGTACTTATGTTTGCGAGAATTCTGCAATAATTCTACTTACACCATATTTTTAAATAACTCTTATCTGCTTAGATCTTTCTTATCTTTTAAGAAATTGAGTAACAATTATATCAAAATAGATCTCTTTTGCACCACTGGTACCTCTATGCGGATTCTGGCCAATGAATTCTTCGACACCTATAGCCCAAGTTGAAGTGATTCGCTCACCAATAATTCAGATTGTTTTCCCATTCCATAGCCTGATCTTCCGTACATTAAGCGTTTTATTCCTCTATATACTTTGATTAACACTTGCATTAAGTACTTATTTACTTTTCCTATGAGAGCTTTTTTCTTTCTCTTATAACCAAATCCATGAGAAGGAAGTCGCGGGCATCAGCTAGTGTAATATATATATATATAATAAAATCATTTACATAAAAATTAAAAAGTATCGATACGATTAGGTATCGATACTTTTAAAGTACTCGTGTTAGTATCACAAGACGATAGTTATATTAAGAATACTCATTTCAGTAGGTATCGATGACACATCGATGGTGTTGGAACATCCCTACAAAAATAAATAATAATGACAAGTGTTGTCATGTCAACAAAATATCTATCTATGTCAATTGCGTTCCATTAGTGCAAGATGACTTATTTTTTAATAAATTATAATAATTTCTTTCTTTTGAATCCCGTATCTCAGAGTCTCAATATTTTTTATATAAACATCATATAAACATATGATTATAAATAATATAAACTTGTACTTGAACGATGCCTCCTTAATTTTTAAATTATGTGGGTCCAATTTCGCCATTGTTCTTTGGGCACTTCTTGATTGGCCTGAAAACTCTTAAACACTTTGCTGATCTTTATTTTGAAAGAACTAGAAAGTTTAATTCACTATATTCTGCCACAATAGGTAAATCTAAGTGGATATCTTGCAATATTCACCACACCACATAAATCTTCCAAATTATTCTCAACGTACGTTTCACTCTGACACCGGAGCATCTTCAGGAGATGTTGATCCGCTCACAAATGATGAGATGTTAACTCTACATGACTATGTATGATTGTAAAGACACTTACAATAGTGCATTGTAGAGTCAATATCTCCTGAAGATGCTCCGGTGTCAGAGTGCAACGTGCGTTGAGAATAATTTTGAGGATTTGTGTGGTGTGGTGAACGTCGCAAGAAACTCACCCACGTACCACATAAATTTACCTACCTATTGTGGCGGATTATAGCGAATTAAACTTCCAGTTCTTTTACTATCATGGACTTCCGCAAAGTAGGCGTTACTTTCCTTTGGCGTTTAGAAGTCCATCATCCATGATAATGAAAGAGCTTCTGAGCTCCAACCTTCCTGTACATTTAGAGAACAAAAATTTCCTTAACTCACGCGTGCAAGGT
Organism: Erebia palarica; assembly: GCA_964035005.1. NCBI lineage: Eukaryota > Metazoa > Arthropoda > Insecta > Lepidoptera > Nymphalidae > Erebia > Erebia palarica. The sequence continues at coordinate 33,129,923 of OZ035984.1, read as the reverse complement.
TTTTGAATGCGAATAAAAAATGTACTATTTCCAATAAAAATATTTTATTTCCAATATAAACGAAAATACACAGGCATAAATAAAATATATTAATTGAACATTTATAGACAGAATTTTTTTAACACTATATACGATTTTGTCATTATACACGATTGAAATAAAACAATTATTAAATAAAAATATCACCAATTCCGATATATATCTCTGATCCTGAATATGTTGAGTATAAAACCATGAATTCTTCCAAAATCTGCCATTTGGGGGGCCTTCAATAATCTTTACATGTGATGTTAAATATTAATTTCTGATATGTATATTAAGAATATACCTCGGATAGATATATTCTGTTCAGTAAAAAATCTCAAGTTTCGCACCAACAATTCACATTAGCAAAGCTTCCGCAATGTCCTCCTCTGAAACCACGTCGTTTGCACTCAGCATTGCAATCGGAGGTGTAGTTAACAGCGCCCCATACGCAGCTGCCGATATGCTTGTCCGCTTGGACACCATTTTGCGGAGATGATACGATCACCAAAACTGTGACGCAGACCAACAGCAATATTGAGCGACAATTTTGCACCATTTTATCGACTGTTAGAAGCTGATTTTAGCTGTTGAATGTTAATACTATTGATGCTTCAGTGAAGAGACACAAACTAGAACTGTTATTGATAGCGCCGTTCTCCGTATTTATATATGTTTGGAAACAGTTAAATCCCGTTACTTAAAACTTGTTTTGTTACCAGAATGTAAATGACTAATAATAATTTTCCTTATTTACTATTACATGTTTGCATTTACTATTGTAAATAAGGAAAATCCGGGTCGCTAATGTGGACAAAAGTTGTTTATGCGGTTGAAATTTACTCCATTTTAGGTACCTACATAAAATGTTTCATGACTTGAATGAATGATTAGGTTTTTTCCATACGGGTTTTCCTCAGTTTGAGATGTTTTGTACATTTCTAGTATATATTTTTATGATGGTATACCATGTGTGTGTGTAGGTATTTGTGTGGGTGGGTTGAGGGTTCTGTGTGGTGTGTGTCGTACTTCGTATGTAAAAAGTCAAGATTTAAAGATTTCTTGTGTATAAAATTTATGCTTGATTTTATGCAAGTTTTTTTTCAGTAAACTTGCTCGAAACCTGCATTTACAGAGGCAGTAAACAGGGCTTATGAGTTAAATTTATTGCCCTTGTGTCATTTTATATTGCAGTTTTTTTTTTAATTTTGTAAGTAAGTTTATATAAATTAATCTTACTAATCGTACTAATTCTTACTAATATTATAAATGCGAAAGTGTGGGTGGATGTATGGATGTATGGATATGTGGGTGTATGGATGTTTGTTACTCAATCACGCCCTTACGGATCTTACTGAAATTTGGCACAGAGATAGATTATAGTCTGGAATAGCACATAGGCTACTTTTCATCCCGAAAAATTAAGGAGTTCCCGCGGGAACCAAAAAACCTCGATCCACGCAGACGAAGTCGCGAGCATTAGCTAGTAAACAAATAAATAAGCTTTTTATTTTCCTTATCTTCACATTTTTTTACATTCGTTTTAAATATATTCTTTGTTACAACTTTAATTATCATGGTTTTAAACCAACTAAATTACATTATATAAATTAACTACATTTACAATAATTTTATCAATACATTTATACATAGATTCATATCATCAATTATTATTATTTTTCTTTTAGCATTAATTGAATTTTGAATACATTATTAAATTAGTTAGATATTATTGAAATATGTATGTAGGTATCAGAATCGGTTGTATTAAACCGATTTTGATGAAATAGCCGTGAAAGCGTAGCAGACAGGCAGACAGACATACTTTCGCATTTATAATATTAGTATGGTTAATTCTACGTTCAGTATATACATTCTTAATAAACATACAATAATGGAGACTTTAGTTGGATTATTTAATTCATATAATTTATAAATTAATTTACAACTTCATAATATTAATTTATTAAATCCTATTCTATAATTATTACACTTCATTATTCTGTCTCTACTTAAAATCATTGGAACATGCCTGAGTTATTATTCATAGATCTATTAGTGTGTAGGCCTCCAAAACTGACCAGTATTTCCTGTTTTTAGCTGACTCCATCCAGTCTCTGCAACGGATATGACGTCATCTTCCCAGCTTGAGTTGGGTTTACCTCGTCTCCTTGTGCCTTGAGGTCCAGTCCACTTGTGACCTTTTACGTCCATGTCTCATCCTGCAGTGTAGCAATATGTCCGGCCTATTTCCACTTAAATGAGAGTGCATGTTTTAGAAAGTCTATAATATTTGTTTCTGTTATTTTATCTAATGCTTTAAATTTTTTTAATACTTAAGAGGCTGCACTCCATACCTCGTTGACACTTTTATTTTATTTTTTAAAACCCAGGTTTGAGCGCCGTATGTAAGACACGGAAGCACGCAAGAGTCCATGTAAATTTTTTTATGAGTCACTGGTAATCGGCTTTAGAAAATATATTTCAGCGACCAGTACTTATTCCAGGTCAATGTTATTCTTCTATTCACCTTTTCGGCATTGCAATTTGGCTCAAAAGATATTTGTTTTCCAAGATAGACTAGGATGTTTCTGCCAACGTAAATAGGGAAGGTGTATTAGTCATAAGTTTTGTTTTCCCTTCATTCATTTCTAATCCGAATTTTAGGCTGGCTTCATGTAGAGTCTCTACCATGTAATATGTATGTCCCTGCTATTTTCGGTAAAAAGCACCAGGTCAAACCTTAAGTGTGTTGGAAAAGAACCATTGATTTTTATGCCCAAATTTTCCCAATGAAGAGTTTTGAAAATTGATTCTAATACCTACTGCTATAAATATTTTTGGAGAGAGTGATTGTTTTACTGCTTTGTTTATTTCAAATGGGGGTCCAATTGTATCTAACTTTACTCTACTTTTACTTCTGTTCTAGATATGTCCTTGATAATATTTATGTAATTATTATTTATTTCGCAGTCTTTGAGAGCATTCCATATGCATGTATGAAAAATTGTGTCGAATGCTTTTTGTAATCTTTGAATATAGAGGCTACATATAGAGACGCTTTTTTTTCTTTGAATTTTTCCAATATTTGCTCCACCGATTGTATTTGGTCCATTGTGGAAAATCCCTTGCGGAAGCCAGCTTGTTCATTTGACTGTTTTGAGTCAATTTTATTACTTATTTTACTGAGAAGACAAGAAGGAAAAAAATTGTAGAGGCAGCACATCAAGCTTCCACCACCACCACCACCACTACAGCCTATTAACGTCCCACTGCTGGGCACAGGCCTCCACTCTCATAGGAGAGAGGGAATTAGAGCTTAGACCCACCACGCTGCTCCAATGCGGGTTGGCGGGCTTTAACGACTATTATCATGTTAGTGATAATAACCGGGACCGACGGCTTAACGTGCTCTCCGAGGCACGGGGGTGAAACACCGCCAACTTCCTAACTCCGGGCTAGTACGGAGAATTTCTAATCAGAAAAACCCAACACTTAATTATGGCCCGTATTCATAACTACAAAAGTAAAGGCTGAATAGTCGGGGCTAGAAATTAGAAACTAGAACGTAGAGCTATGAAGCCAATTAAAAAAACGCGCCATTTTAAAAAGTTTCATTGACCTAATAAATAATTAATGTAGTGTAAGTTTAAATGTGGAATAAGAAAATTAAATCAACTATTATTTAATTTAAATGTGAGTATAAATAGCCAAAAGTCTCGAAACGCTTGTATCGGCGCGAATTTATTTTCTAGTGAGTACCTGTTAGTACCTACATACTCTAGTTTTATTTTCATGTTTGCTTGTTTTATTATGCGCATGTGCTATGAATTATTTATCTTAAGAAAAGTCGATAACAATAATATTATTGTGAGGTACAAGAATAATAATATTATTGTTATCAACTTGCTTTTACCGAGCGTGAGTAATGCTATTTTCTCGACATAGCATTACTAATTACCTACTCACAATCATTGATAAACTATTAAATCGTAATTAATTAAGCAACTAATTATCGCAATTAACGCAAATTCATTCAATCATTATTCATTGTTACTGAAATTAGAAATTATGTTATTTAAAAATTCTCTTAATGTTAATATCTTAGAAGTTAGAATACCGAGCGACAATTACGTACGAGTACTGTAAATCTTTCTTGTCTAATGAGCCCTAGGTACCCACGATACAGGATTACCTAGTGTGGCTACGCATTGGACCTAAGAAAATATTATTTCCATAAAAGGGTGCTGCGCTCCTAAGCCGTGAGGATTAAGAGTAGGTAAAACCTAAACTAAAAAGTTAAAAATAAAAATTATTTCTAAAAAACCGACTTCCAAAGCCACTGTAAAGTAAAAAATAATTTTGATTTCTACACACTATGTTGAAGTCGGGCGAGCCAGCCACGTCAATTTTGACTATCTTTGTTATACTCGCCCGACTTCAACATAGTGTGTAGAAATCGATATTATTTTTTAATTTACAGTGGCTTTGGGCGTCGGTTTTTTAGAAAGAATTTTTATTTTAAACTTTTTAGTGTAGGTTTTACCTACTCTTAATCCTCAAGGCTTAGGAGCGCAGCACCCTGCAGCATCAGAGTTGAGGAGTTGGGACTTGGGTTTAAGTATGAAGTCGTTGCTTGACACCTGCAATATGAATTCACCACAACAAATCCTAAATCGCTATTTTTAAGGAGTTCTGTACTCTGCAGCATCAGGGTTGAGGAGTTGGGACTCAGAGTGGAATCGTATACACGTGACTTGATACCTACTATATGAATTCATCATCAAAATTTCCTAACTCCCTAGCTTTGAGTCGTAGGTACACCTACAGCATCAAGATTGAGGATTTGGAATCAGAATTTTTCAAATCGGTTTAGAAATATGCAGATATCGGAGACATGCAGTAACATACATTAAAAAAAAAACGCGCCGAATTGAGAACCTCCTCCTATTTAGGAAGTCGGTAAAAAAATTTAAGCTGTTGTTTTGGTAAATAAACATTTTTCGTTTTTTCATTTTCATTAGTTATCAAACGGTGAATATTGATAAGAAACGGAGTTGACCTCTATTAAGTTAAAACATTCACGCTAGGTTTCAAGATGCTCCTCTACCTATTATAATATTATTATCTGTATGTCCTGTCCGAATCAAGATCACCTTCTCAATATTCGATCGATGTGCAATACACAATATATGGTGAAATAAAAATGGTAAAATGAATGTGACTATGTATTTGTTCATTTCAACAAGTGAAAATAAAGATCTTTCTCCGAATTTAGCAGAAAAGCAAATAAATAATTAAATATATTTAATAGTTTAATAATTAATAGTTTTTATTTTCTCGCAATCGAAGTTAAAAGTACTGTTTATCTTGGGCCGAAAAGCCATTCTACTTGATTCTATAGCAACCCTCGCTACGCAAGGGAGGCTAAACATCTCGTATGGTACCTAAATGGATCGTTTTAGTCCCTTGATGAACAATCTACTATTATTTTACTAAGTACACTGTACTCAACCTCTAATTCAACCATACAGCTCGTATAAAGGTTTTAAAAAGGGCTGTGACACACATACAAGCGTGCAGGCGGCTAGACGCAACTATCTATCTATTATATTATTATTATTATTATAGCCTAAGCAAATTTTAAGAAAAAAAAGAAAATAAAGTTCACAAGTTAAGTATGTTCATCTCAGTTCTCAAAAATTTATCGAAAAGTCTTTGTAGGATGCACTGTCAATCTCATTTCACTTTTTTTTATTTAAAAATTTTATTGGAAAATCTGTGTGAATTAAGTAGGTATGCACTTTCTCATAATATTACTGTTTAGACACTTAATATTTTTGCATTATAATTCCATAATTTTTAAATATTTAAATTTCAAATAAGTTTTTAAAAATTATTAAGGACCTCTCTTTGAATGAAGGCCTCCTCCATTTTATTCCATATTTTCCTATCTTTAGCTTTGAGGTTAACAAACGAGCAATATATAAAAAAAACGGAAACCACTCTTACTGCGTTGAAGGACGAGTCCAATGGATAACCGGCCTTCATATGTAAGGGCTATAAACATAATATTATTAAGACCTAAAAAACTCGCCATTGAAACTTCAAGGTACCTAATTGATAAGGCAGGCATGTAGGTTCTCGTTTAAAATAAAAGTAGGTACTTATAAAAAAAAACAATTAATTGGTCAGTACTCACTATCTCAGATACAAAAAGTTAACATGATGTCTGATGACGAAAAAAATCAACGTGAGACATCAAACAGGTATGAGCTTTTTGTTTGTTTGTGAAATTATGTGGGAATGTACTATGCAAGTGACGGCCGGTCAAATGCAAGGACGAGACAAGTCGGTGGATGTAGGGTGGTTGCCCTAGACCCGTCGACCTTGCACAGTCGAGTTTATAGGGTATTTTTTATGAGGACGTTAATTAGGTACGTGCTTCGACTGCGTATAAGTCTTATTTTTCTTCGGGATATACCATGATTATAGTAGAAATTATTCAAAATCATATATACATCTGAAACAATACAAAGGCGCTCCTATAAAACCATTTAGACACAAAGTTAGTAAGACATCCATCAAGGTGTATTTTGTGGTAAGTATGAGTTTTTTGTTTTTTTAGTTTATTTTAAGTTCCCGCGGAAACCAAACAAACCTCAATCCACGCGGACATCAAGTCGCGGGCATCAGCTAGTCATCTGTATAAAAGTACTGTTAACTTAGTTGTTTAGGAGGAATGTGCAACGTCCACACAAACTCTTGCGACTCTCTCTTTCAGGACGTGAAACTAACTTAATAATATGTAAAGGTCATATTGTAAAAAAAATTGGCAGCCATAGGAACTGCCGATAGAAATGAAAACGAATATTAAAAAAAACATACTAATAGTAACAATATTTAAAATACTTAAAATATAAACTTTAAAACTAAGGCATTAAACTTTAATTACGAATGTACTTTATTTATATTTAAGACCTTTTATCTTAGTAACATCGCGAGGTGTCGGTCGCGGCGCGAGGTTCCACATTTTTACCCCCTACCAAAAAGTGCTCAACGCGCCCAAAGAAGTTTTCACTTCAACAAAAATTACGACCACAGACGGCTGGCGTTGTGCGTGAGGCGCTGGTGTCGCTGTCGCTGGCACGCGGAGCGAGCGCGGGTGCGGGCGCGGGCGGACAGGAGGCGGCTCGCGCGCTGCTGGGCGCGTGGGCGGGCGCGCTGCCGGCCGCGGGGCCCGCCGCAGCGCTGCCGCCGCTCACCGCGCTGCTGCACGCCTTCGCCGACGCGCCCACCGCCGCCAAGAAGGTACGTCACGTCAGAGGTGCGATTATGTAAGAATTGCCGATCCAATCGTCAAAGTTCGGCGTCAAAGTAAAATAAGCTATAATAGCATCTAATTAGAGCTCAATTTCGTGTATCCATTCTCATATGTTTATGGTATCGTACATGCCTAAACGTATGAGAATGGATACACGAAATTGAGATCTAATTCAATGCTGTTATAGTTTATTTTACTTTGACGCCGAACTTTTACGATTGGATCGGCCATTCTTACATAATCGCACCTCAGACCTGCTGGGCGACCGCGTATCTCTGACAGCTACAGTGTAACGATCGCAATCACCTCTGATTGGGTAACACTCTTCCATTAATGGACAAAATCCATTGACGCAGCAAGAATACCATAAATTCAGCCAATCATTGATACTGTAACAATGATTGATGCAGAAGATACGCGGTCGCCCTGCCGGCTCACTTGGTCATGTGACCCGAGATATATGAGCCAAGCGGCGGCGCGAGCCGGTGACGGCACTGGGATCAGATGGAGTGTCACGCGAACACTGAAATACATTTGACTACACATTCTCGTTACTCATAGATGAATGAAAAAATTACAATAAGCTATACTGAATCATTCTTGGCTGAGGACTTTATTTATTACAAGAAGTTTGAAGACACCGTTATCGCTACACGCGCCACATCAGAAGGCACAAAAGCTACGCGATAGAAAAACAACATCATTATTCAAGGTACGGTGTACACTTTGAACGTTAATAAAATACCAAACGTGATGGTTTTATATAACAGCTTCTTTATAAAGCTACTAGCTGATGCCCGCGACTTCGTCCGCGTGGTTTTTTTGTATGGGAAAATCAAGGGAAAATGTTTTTTCTTTTGTTTTACTTTTTCGTCAATTTGCTGTCGAAAGTTATTCTGCTATTCGGAAAGGAGACATACAACAAATCAAAAACCATGAAAATCTGTCCAGCCGTTCTAGAGTTATAAGTGTTCGAACCAACCCGACTTTGTTTTATATATTATAAGATTTCTAAACGCGCCCGGGTCTGAGAAGAGCCCACAAAAACAAATATTCAATTGTAAGTTTCTTTGATTATCTTATTATTATTATTATTAAACTCTTTATTTGTACCACACATAACAAAAGTAAATTACAGAAAACATAAAATAACACAAAGAAGTACAAAGGGCGGCCTTATTGCTAATTAGCAATTTCTTCCAGGCAACCTTATTAGGAGAACACAAGGAAACCAGGCTGTAGGTGGCGCACAATTATACTAATACTACATACAAAAAACTACATAACAATACATAGACAAAAATACACAAATATCTTAATACATACAATGCATAAATATATTATAAAATAACATCAAGACACGCGGAAGCGTGTCCAGCCAAAGTTCAAAAAAACTGGCGAGCAGCACCGTGTGTAATATTACACGAACCATTTGGAGCCACTTTTGACCCCCTCATAACTCAAAAACTATTTCACATAAACATGTCAAATTTGGCGCATATATTGAGACCCGTGAGATACATATGTGCTCCAAATTTCATAAGCACACCTCAAATGGTTATTTAGATATAAACGTACAAAAATCGTCATTTTTATGATCAAAGGATAGATCAAAACTCTGACACGAGGCATGCTACCATTGCTTAAAGCCGTATTATTTTAATATTGTTGACGTTTATGTTGTAGTGTTATAATCATTATTTTAAGGACGTCAAAGTACGTGACATTCGACCGTTAGTTTGAAACAATACTGCTTTGAGCGGTGGTAGTAACTCCTTAACTATTGAAAATGACACAATTATTATTTTAATGTAAATAATAATGAATAATAATATAGTTGCATTAAAACCTTACCTTCGTATTCATACATTTTGTGCAACGAAACGTCATTGACAGAAAAGAAGAAGAAACGTATTTGAAGTCGTCAGTTCAAGCTGTCAGTCATTGTGATTTGTATTCATTGTTTATAGTGGTTTTAGTGATATCGACTGTTTACCGTGCTTGTTTTCAATGTTTCACAAAAAACTTTTGATTTTGAACTTTTGCAATCAAAATTGATGAGATGTAGAAATGTGCTGTAGAGGTAGTCTGACCATAGATGTAATCTGTCAATGTCAGTGTAACTCTAGGTACACTATATATTTTTCTTGAGAATTCTCGTCTTTAATTATCTTGTACAATGAGTCGTACAATAGAATTACTGGTGGGTGACACACTGACCTTACACCAAATAATAAGTACCTACTAATGTAAAACGTAAACTAAACTAATAGAAAAGTCCTATTACAGTGTAAAGGATTATTTGAATGATAGCAAGGCATGGGTATGAATTGTTACAACGGCTGATTATGTAATGTTATATTATAAGTACATATATATAATTTCAAATATTTGTGAGATGGTGATAATAAAAAAAAAGCGGAGTTTATTGCGGGCTCTTCTCAGACCAGGGCACGTTTGGAACCCTCGTAGCTTTAGTTTTAAGATATCGTAGTTAATTATCACCATCACGTCTTATGCTCTGTAAGCATGACGTTCAGAAGGTGTACTTTGTAGGTACATATTTTGAATAAATATGTTTTGAGTTTGAGATTGAGTTCAATAATTTCTGTACAAAAAGTAATGATATCCCATCAAAAACATAAATGTAAAATGAGAGCCAAGTTCAAAATTGTGATATATATGCCTTGGTTGTTGACTTCAGCGACAAAAGGAGTGAGATCTAAATGGGTGCCAAGTTCAATGGTCAGTCCTGCAATTTATATATCCCATCAAAAACATAAATGTGAAATGAGAGCCAAATTCAAAATTGTGATATATATGCCTTGGTTGTTGACTTCAGCGACAAAAGAAGTGAGATCTAAATGGGTGCCAAGTTCAATGGTCAGTCCTGAAATTTATTTATAACAACATATAATATTTTATAACAACTTAAAATATCATTTCTTCTTATAACTTAGTATAAAATGTTGAAGACTAAGGCTTTGGCTTGGCTAGTTTCCATATACGAATTATTATTAAGTAGGTACCTAAAAGTACAGTTTCTACCAGCAAGCCAAATTTTCGGAAGAATAAAATAAGAACTTACAGCTTTACAACTTGTGAACGCTATAATTCGTATATGAAAACTAGCCAAGCCAAAGCCTTAGTCTTCAACATTTTATACTACGTTATAAGAAGAAATGATATTTTAAGTTGTTATAAAATATTATATGTTGTTATAAATAAATTTCAGGACTGACCATTGAACTTGGCACCCATTTAGATCTCACTTCTTTTGTCGCTGAAGTCAACAACCAAGGCATATATATCACAATTTTGAATTTGGCTCTCATTTCACATTTATGTTTTTGATGGGATATATAAATTGCAGGACTGACCATTGAACTTGGCACCCATTTAGATCTCACTCCTTTTGTCGCTGAAGTCAACAACCAAGGCATATATATCACAATTTTGAACTTGGCTCTCATTTTACATTTATGTTTTTGATGGGATATATAATACATACATACCATATAAACTTAAATATACAATTACATACTATACATACACATACTTACATTAAAATTAAATATAAACTAAAGTTGTCTTCAATTTGCAAGGAAGTGCGTCTTAAGAGCATTTTTGAACACGCCCAGCGATTTCGACTGTCTTATATTCAGTGGGAGTGCATTCCACAGTTCAATTGCCTGCACAGTAAATGAATTTCCGAAAAATTTGGTTTTATGTGAAGGCATTTTCAGAGTAAGCGTTCGACAAGTTCTCATGTCTGACTGCACCCCAATAAATTGAAACTTCTCTTTAAGATAAGAAGGAGTTTTTAGGTGAAATAAAACACAGTACAGAAGAGAGAGAACGTGCATATCCCGGCGACGGCGAATAGGGAGCCACTTGAGCTTTTGGCGAAATTCGGATACGTGGTCATATTTGCGTAAGCCAAATATGAACCGAATAGCGAGATTTTGAAGTCGCTCAAGTTTGTTAAGTTGGTCCTGGGTCAAATTAAAAAAGCTTGCATCACCATAATCGAGAATAGAGAGAAGGAGAGATTGTGCTAACATAACTTTGGTTGGAATTGGCAAAACATTGCGCAATCGGCGTAGCGAGCTCAAAACAGCAAATGATTTCCTGCTAATTTCCTTAACCTGCACAGACCAGGATAATTCAGAGTCCAAATGTATACCGAGATCTTTAACAGAAGCACAGTAAGGTATAGAAACACCATTAAAAACAATCGGTGGGAGGCCTTGCAAATCAACTCTGGAAATGAAACCTGGACTGCCAATAATAATTGCCTGGGATTTGGCAGGATTCACGCATAGCCCATATTGTTTACTCCACCCAGAAATGGCAGCAAGGTCACTATTAATGGCGAAAATGGCAGAACCAAGATCCTCCAGAGGTGCAGACCGATAAATTTGGATATCATCTGCATACATGTGATAGAGAGAAGAGATATAAGGAGTAATAGAATTAATAAAAATAGCAAATAATAAAGGAGACAACACGCCACCCTGAGGTACCCCGGCCGTCACATCACACCACGACGAAAAGGTCTCGTCGATTCGAATGCGCTGACGACGACCATTGAGGTAACTCCGAAACCGATCAATCACCGACGGGGCCATGTTAAAAGAAGAACGCAACATACTCAGCAAAATATCGTAATCCACGGTATTAAATGCATTACTAAAATCAAGCAACGTTAAAATTGTGAGCTGCTTATTGTCCATTGCCCAACGAATGTCATCGGTAACCTTGACTAGCGCTGTAACCGTACTATGACCAGGACGAAGTCCAGATTGCAAAGGGCTGAGAAGACAGTGCTTATTAAGGAATAGACTTAGCTGCTGATAGACTAACTTCTCAAGAACTTTTGAGAGAAATGGTAAAATAGAAATGGGACGAAAATCATTTACAGATGATGGTTTTAGTTTTTTGGGAAGAGGAATAATTTGCGCATTCTTCCATGCTTCAGGAAATTCGCTGGTGCCAATAGAACAATTCAAAATGTGGGTAAGGATAGGAGAGACAACGTCAAGGATAGGAACAATCATATTGCGGCTAACGTTGTCAGTACCGATAGCATTCGATGAGATAGACAATACGTTCTTCTTAACATCACATTCGGTGAATGACTCGAAACTAAATGGAAGAAAGTCAGGAGTTGATGATGATGAAAGAATACTAATAGTGTGCTGTTTCTCGTCACTATCAATTACATCACAGGTAGAAAAGTGTTTATTAAGGAGATCGATATCAATATTAATAGAAGGTTTATGGGATGCTTTACCAACTCCAAGTGACTCGAGAAATTTCCAGGTTTTAGCAGTATCGCCATGTTCGACTGACTTATGTATGTGGCGTCGTTGAGCATCTCTACACAATGTATTATAGCGATTCCGAGCTTTATGATATTTTAGCCGGTTGGCGTCGGAGTCATTTATTTTAAATTTAAATTTAGCAGAATTCTTTTTTTCCATGGAGGTTTTAATCTCGTCTGATAGCCAGGGGGCTGGTAGATGTTTTATTTTAACTGGTCTTAAAGGAGCATGCGTATCGTAGAGCTGTGTCACCAAGGCGTTATCTTGCAGATAATAGCTGAAGGGATATGCAGCGCCGCGGAGAGCGCGCTGCGGATGCTGTGCGAGCCAGCGTGCGGCGCGGACGCAGAGATCACGGACTTCTTCCTAGCGCTCTTCACGGCCTTGCTGCCACAGCTCGGCAACTTCGCCTATACCGCTATTGACGTCTTCTTGGAGGTAGCTCAGAGGTACGTAAGAGAGCGCATTGACTGTCATTAATCTATGGCTTTGGACTCTTATGCAGAGATCTATAGAGCGTACTTTGACTTGGCTCAGACTTTACTTAGAACGAGATGGACTTATGTGAGTAACATAAATCTGTCTCGTTTTAACAATATCGTAGACTCGAACACTTAGACTGAGATCTATAAAGCGCACTTTCGTTAGACTAAAAAACGAGACTGATTTAGGTGAAAACATAACTCAGCCAAAGATTTTTTGGAGTTCAGTCCCCTAAGCTATTTAAAGCCAAAGTATTGTGTGTATTTTCTGATTTGGAATATTATAATTATTTCTGAAATAGCTAAGGTTGCAACCAACCTCATCAGTGCCGTCAAGCGATTCAACGTTCCGCGATGCAGTGAAAAACCAAATAGATTTTGGGGTTAGTTAGGTTCTCGAGCGTTCGTTTTCTTTCACCATAGGCTCGGGCGACGGCGAGGGTAGTTTGGAGCGCTTAGTGGAGTGCGTGCGTGGTTCTCGAACGTTCGTTTTCTTTCACCAGAGGCTCGGGTGACGGCGAGGGTAGTTTGGAGCGCTTAGTGGAGTGCGTGCGTGGTTCTCAAACGTTCGTTTTCTTTCACCAGAGGCTCGGGCGACGGCGTGGGTAGTTTGGAGCGCTTAGTGGAGTGCGTGCGTGGTTCACGAACGTTCGTTTTCTTTCACCAGAGGCTCGGGCGACGGCGAGGGTAGTTTGGAGCGTTTAGTGGAGTGCGTGCGTGGTTCACGAACGTTCGTTTTGTTTCACCAGAGGCTCGGGCGACGGCGAGGGTAGTTTGGAGCGCTTAGTGGAGTGCGTGCGTGGTTCTCGAACGTTCGTTTTCTTTCACCAGAGGCTCGGGCGACGGCGAGGGTAGTTTGGAGCGCTTAGTGGAGTGCGTGCGTGGTTCTCGAACGTTCGTTTTCTTTCACCAGAGGCTCGGGCGACGGCGAGGGTAGTTTGGAGCGCTTAGTGGAGTGCGTGCGTGGTTCTCGAACGTTCGTTTTCTTTCACCAGAGGCTCGGGCGACGGCGAGGGTAGTTTGGAGCGCTTAGTGGAGTGCGTGCGTGGCTCTCGAACGTTCGTTTTCTTTCACCAGAGGCTCGGGCGACGGCGAGGGTAGTTTGGAGCGCTTAGTGGAGTGCGTGCGTGGCTCTCGAACGTTCGTTTTCTTTCACCAGAGGCTCGGGCGACGGCTAGGGTAGTTTGGAGCGCTTAGTGGAGTGCGTGCGTGGCTCTCGAACGTTCGTTTTCTTTCACCAGAGGCTCGGGCGACGGCGAGGGTAGTTTGGAGCGCTTAGTGGAGTGCGTGCGTGGTTTTCGAATGTTCGTTTTCTTTCACCAGAGGCTCGGGCGACGGCGAGGGTAGTTTGGAGCGCTTAGTGGAGTGCGTGCGTGGTTCTCGAACGTTCGTTTTCTTTCACCAGAGGCTCGGGCGACGGCGAGGGTAGTTTGGAGCGCTTAGTGGAGTGCGTGCGTTTGGGCGTGGAGGCGGGCGGCGGCGGAGTGCGCGTCCACGCAGTGCTGGATCTGTTACACTCGCACGTGCTGCCGCGAGCAGACCCCGCCTCGCCCACGCTTGCACGCGCGGCGCACAGACTGCTGGCCAGGTAATATTGTCTAGACTTAGAGGCTCGGACGTAGGTCGAGGGTAGTTTGGACCGAAAACGTGTTAATCTTATCTTACTTCTTATCTTACTAATATTATTAATGCGAAAGTTTGGATGGATGTATGGATGTGTGGATGTTTGTTACTCAATCACGCCCCAACGGCTGAACGGATCTGGCTGAAATTTGGCACGGAGATTATAGTCTGGAATAGCACATAGGTTATCTTTTTATCCCGGAAAATTAAAGAGTTCCCGCGGGAACCAATAAACCTCAAACCACGCAGATGAAGTCGCGGGCATTCGCTAATAGTTTATATTATAGCTTATAATATAGTTATAGTATATTATAGTTTATATTATATATAGTTTATATATAGCTGTACTTTTGGTGATTTTCGCTAGGTAGGCTGATTCAGTATTTAATGGGTGTGGGGTTTTCCACTCATCGCAAACTTGCCAGTCTGCCTGAATGCGGCTGGGGAACTGATAACTTATCGCCGCTCAAAGACGCTTTATGGTTACCAAAAATGAACAATAACTAGGAAGGCTGATTCTTGTATAGTATTAAAGTATGCGCAGTACCTATGTAAACATTGCAAAAACTGACGATTTATTGGGGCGTTCACGACATATCGCCTCTCAAAGACGTGATAAACTTACAAAATTGACGACCTCCATTGCGCAGTGTTTAGCGCTGTTGCCTTAACGTGCGGAGGTCCCGGGTTCGAACCCCGGCGGGGTTTAGAAATTTACATATTCTGAATTTTCCCTGATCTGGCCTGGTGGGAGGTTTCGGCTGTGGGTAGTTACCATCCTACCGGTAAAGACGTGCCGCTAAGCGATTTAGCGTTCCGGTACGATGCCGTGTAGAAACGGTGACATATATATAGATTTGTGTGTAGTATTTAAATATCTCCTTTCTATTATTTTTCCTGTTTGAGATCTTATTTAAGTTTCCCATAACAAGACCAGTTTCAGTGTCTCCGAGGGGTGAACATAGGTTTTGTGAGATAATATTTGTTTGTAGATGTCACCGTAAGATTGTAAAAACCGTTAGATTATTAACTAACTCGCAAAATTGCAAACTGTCGAAAGATTACAATTTAACGCATTATTTTTCGGTAGATTGTAATCTGTTAGGTATATTAACCCGATAAAACCAAAGTGTTATGTCGAACCCTAACCTAACCTACAAGAAACAGACAGGACAACGTAAATACAATGAATATTTCAAAAATTTACACTCAAAACATTGAACGGTTCACAATCTGTCGACAGTTTACAATTTCGCGAGTTAGATTATAATCGAACGGTTTTTACAATCTTACGTTGACATATCGATTTACAGCGTGCTAG
This sequence comes from Erebia palarica, assembly GCA_964035005.1. NCBI lineage: Eukaryota > Metazoa > Arthropoda > Insecta > Lepidoptera > Nymphalidae > Erebia > Erebia palarica. The sequence goes on along the minus strand of OZ035984.1, from coordinate 33,113,822 downwards.
TACACCGCTGGCGGTACTTCTTCCCGCACAAGTGTGAAGGGGAGGAAGCGTTGCGGCGCACGGCCGAGCTCCGCGGAGCGCTGACCGCGTTGGGCCGAGCGCTGCTGCAGCCGGACATCGAACTGTTGCGCATCAACCTCAACACGCTCGATACGCTCAACACCAAGTGGAAGCTGTATCACAAGGTAGGTACTCGCATTTTTTTGCTGCACCGATATCGGTGGCGTGCAGTTACCTCGTTGGTCCAGTGTGTCAGCTTTGCGTTTAAAGTTGAAATGAATTGTTACAAAAGTTAAAAGATTGTTAATTTATTTATTGATGAAGGTTCGATTGTACTGATATTTGACTCATTCGATGTATTTCACTCAGTCAGTTCGTTCCCAACGCCATATTGGAATAACTTGTATAAATACGAATGTTTTACCATCGGTAGGGGAGTCTCCACCGAGACAAACGATTATTGAATACCTTCGGTGTTCTGATCGTTACCTTGTTTACGAGCCTGCGGTAGCAACTGCAGCCTGGTCAAATTATTTGATACTGTAGTATTTTTTAACTGAGTTTTATAAATTAACTACATAATTACATTAAATCTCTCGTGGTTAGAGTACAAATATATTAAAAGTGTTTTATTAATACCTACTTCTGGATTGTTCTGCAACAAGTGTTTGGCATGTTCGACTGCGGCCGACGAGGTCTCGGATTCGAGTCCCGGGTCGGGCCATAGTTGAGTATTTGGTTTTTCTGATTAGAAATTCTGTCCTAGCCCGGAGTTAGGAAGTTGGCGGTGTGTCAGCCCCGTGCCGCGGTGTGTCAGCCCCGTGCCTCGGAGAGCACGTTTAGCCGTCGGTCCCGGCTATTATCACTATCATGATAATAGTAGTTAAAGCCCGCCAACCCGCATTGGAGCAGCGTGGTGGGTCTAAGCTCTAATTCCCTCTCTCCTATGAGAGTATGGAGGCCTGTGCCCAGTAGTGGGACGTTAATGGTATGTAGTGGTGGTGGCAGTTCATATAGGCATAAAAGCGCAGCTTACCCAAATTTAAATACGTCAATACTCATATTTGATCAAAACAGTTAGTAAATAGGTATTCCGACTAACTAATACCTACCCTAGCTTAAAAACCTGTGCACGCCACTGACCAATATTGGTGTACTCAGTCACGACGGTGACGGAGATATAGTCCCACAAACTTATCTGCCCCGGTGGGCAAAATAACTAATTTTTGTGACTGTATATTTTTTGTTTTTATATTATTTTGAACTAGCGAATGCCCGCGACTTCGTACGCGTGGATCGAGGTTTTGTGGTTCCCGCGGGAACTCTTTAATTTTCCGGGATAAAAATAGCCTATGTGCTATCCCAGGCTATAAACTATCTCTGTGCTAAATTTCAGCCAGATCCGTTCAGCTGTTGGGGCGTGATTGAGTAACAAACATCCATACATCCATCCAAACTTTCGCATTTATAATATTAAGTATAGATGAATGAATGAATGACATTTATTTGCTGAATATGAGTATGTACAGATGTTTTCAATTTTAAGGCGTCCTTCATATTCTACTATAAATAAGCATGCAAATATTTAATGTAAGTACTCATTACGAATACAAAAATTATTAATTAAAATATTTAAAAATTATTCTAATGAGATTATAAGATCTGAACATATCATGAACATGATTACAAAAAGAAGTACATCCATTTATAATAAAATTCACATAAACAGTCACATTATGTCAATTAAAATAAATAATAAGACAATTAATTGTTAAAAAAATCAGATAAAGCATAAAAATACTTTTTGTTATAAATTTTTAAACACATAGCATGCGGGGATTTACACGTTTGTTGTTAATTGTAGTTTGTAGTGCATAGTTGATTTTTGTTTCTTGTTATATTTTAATTATTTAGTTGCGAGGTCTTGATATCCTCCTTGTGCCGATTTACAAAAACTGCGATTTCATAGATATATAGACATGGCAGGGTGAGAAGCTTGTGCGTAAAAAATAACTGTCTACACTAATCAATTGACCCTTTTAAATATATGCTCTTTATGCACTTTTCCTGAATCACAAAAAGAAATTGTATATCAGCAGAGTTTGCCCATATTACAATTCCATAGCGCATGACAGACATGACGTAGCCATGGTATGCTTCTAGTGCTGCTTTTTCTCTACGAGACGTCTTAAGCGTACACGGGTACACGAATTTATTTAGTTTGTAACAAATGTCCTCTATATGTTTTTTCCAGTCACAATGTTCGTCAAAGTTAATACCTAATAATTTGGCATTATGTACAATGACAATTATTGATTCATTATTATAGTTTATATCCATTGTCTTATTATGTCCTCTTTTGGTTTTTAATTGAATACATTTAGTTTTACTTATGCTTACGCTAAGTTATTATTCCCTAACCAATTAATCGTTTCTGACAATAATTTCTTTACGTCATACTCATGTGTCAACGTGTTTTCACATGGAGCAATTTTAGTGGTATCACCAGCAGAGAGTATATTTATATGGGTGTGATATGTTTCTTGTAGAGTAAGATCCCAGGGCGATCTGACAACTTATTTTCACATAGATGAAAGATTAGATACCTAGATGTAAGGCCTTAGGTTCTCATGTTCTTTGAATAACCTGCGTGTTTGTGGAGCTCGCCTTGTGACCCCTAGGCAGATACCAGGTAAGAAAGGTAACTAAAAATAAGAGCTACTTAACTTAAATTTACATGGCTGATTTTTATATATGTTTTGTAAAATAGTATCAGTTATATAGCCTGCCTTAGTTCAATATATAAATACATTTTTGTACTGTGAAGTTTCATCTCAATCAGCCCAGCAATTTTTAGTAGCGCATAAAGTACCTACGCCTTTTGTAGTGTAATATATTTATTAATTACGTCTCAAATAAATAATACACATTAAGTGCGTACTAAGTTTAATGAGTGCGTAGTAATTTTATTTCGTATGCTGTATTCTAATTAGTTTGTCAGAAATTCATTCGTATACAATACATATTAATATGATATTTTTTGCTATAGTCCGGAAGAACTTGTGGCCTCGAGGTTATCATACTTTTAAACATAATAGTAACATAAGATATGTATTACGTATTGAAAGGTAACCTTCGCTAAATGCTAATTAAGAGCTAACTAACTATATCGTCATGAATGTTATATTATTATGATTTTTATGGTATTGGGTGGTTGGATGATGAAGATAGCTTGCATTTTACCGTAGATATTTTTCGTCTTATTCTATGAAAGACTATAGATGACGCCCGCGACTTAGTCCGCGTGGATTAAGGTTTTTGATACCCGCGGGAACTCCTTAATTTTCAGGGATGACAGGGATAGCCTATGTCATTCTCCAGGTCCTCAACTATACCCATGCCAAAAATCACGTCGATCCGTTGCTCTGTTGTGTCTGATAGAAGGACAAACCAAGAAACAAACACACTTTCGCATTTATAATATTAAGTATGTTACTTGTTATGTTTATATTTCTAAGGGCCTAGTTGTCTGATTTAAACAAATAAAAAATAGTAAAATTACGGTTGTCTGTAAAGTCGCTTTACGGCCGATAGCTTTACGTGATAACTAGAAATTCTCGAAGAAGCTCGCGTGGCGGCGTTCCAGTAGCAGAACTATTCGAAATGCTAGCTTTGACGTCACGCGAGAAGAGAGATAAATGCGTCACAAGCCAACGCTTGGGCCGATCGTGCCTCTCTATCGCTTGTTCCGCGCTCTCACTTGCACGCTCAGGCTCAGGCGGAACGTGGAATTTATTCGTGCGTGCAGCCGCGGCTGTTCATCAATTTATAAGACGTTATCACGTCAAAAATTAACAAACTAAAATAAGACCATGTCTCACAGGCGATATTTCGTAGCGAGTTTATGGGCTCGGTGCTAACGGTGCTATTGTCGGGGCTGATGGAGGGCGGCGCTCGAGCTTTGTTGCTGGACGAGGCCCTGGCCGCCGTACACGCGATGGCCGCCGTCGACTTCGTGGCGTTCCGACGCGCTTTCCTGCCGCACTTCCTTCAGACGCTGCCCGGCTTAGAACCGCATCATGTGCGCTTACTCGCTGATTTCCCGCCGGATACGGTACGTTGTCCTTGCAAAACAAAACATAACCTTTTTTTGAAGTACAACTTCTCTACGCACGCTTGACTTGAAGAGTAAGCTGGTGAATGCGTGACAGAGCGTTACGAATAGTGTGATCGGGCGAGGCGAATGGAAGTTGAGAGGGAGATATAAGTTAGTGAAGATAGAAAGAGAGAGAGTTACAAAGCAAAAGAGAGAGGTGCGAGCACATCTTTTTCTTTCTCTCATAGCCAGTTACTTAAAGGCCTATTACACTGCACTTTTCACTGTTTGGCTGTGTAATAAGCGACGCTCTAACTAGCGGCCACGCCAACGCTTACCACAGGGCCTTGTAAAAAGTGCAGTGTAATAGGCCTATTAGTTTTACTTCAGTCGTGTGGTCTAAAGCGCTCTCGTTTTTTATCCACTACAAGTTAGCCCTTAACTGCGATCTCACCTGATGGTAAGCAATGATGCAGTCTAAGATGGTAGCGGACTGACCTGTTAGGGGCATGGCAGTTATATTAAACGCATACTCCTATTCCGCTTCTACACGGCATCGTACTGGAACGCTAAATCGTTTCGCGGCACGAGTAGACGGTACGCGGCGACGGTAGAGTAGTAAGTAACCACGGCCGAAGTCTGGCCCACCAGCCCAGACCAGGGAAAAATCAGAAATTATAAAGTCCCAAAATGAACCTGCCGGGGATCGAACCCGAGACCACCGCACGTTAAAACAACAGCGCTCAACACCGCGCCACGGAGGTCGTCAAAACGCGGTCGGTCAGTCAGTTCAAACTCACTACCTATGGTAGTAAGGTTGTATCTCCAGCATACAGACATACTTTTATGCTAATTAAAACTTATATTCGAACAGGTCAAATAAAAAAAAAGTATCTCCGTTTCCAGGATCTGCCAACATTTACGCAAAACATTCAACGGTTGATGAACGACGTAAACTGTTACCGGACATATCAAACCCTCGCGTGCAACACGATGGGCTCCTAGTATATCGAGTAACCTCAGCCCTGTGGATTTCGGTGCTGTGATTTTGAGTCATCAATAACCAGAGTGCGATTTTGGACAACTCGAAAACATTCGATGGTTTTTTCAGATCTAGTAACTTGTTGAGCAACAAGTAGTGATGCAAAAGAAAGTGGTTGATGTCGTATGACTTATTTTATATGATTAAAACGCGTATACTGGTATATTGTTGTAAGTGCGGATTGATCGAAACGCCAGAGTATGCCACATGGCGACACGGAAAGACATTATGGACATTTGCAACTTAAATAACTATAAAAGTTGTACTTGGGGCACAAAAAGTTTTAGTCCATAAAAATAAAATCCATGTAAATTTTTTTTAAAGTAAAATACTTTTTTAAATAAAATCCATGTAATTTTTTTAAAAAGCAAATACTTTAAAAGAATTAACATGGACTTTAATGATCATTTTCTTGAATAGCTCAATTATGTATGGGGTGAAATCCTAACATTGTTGGGAAGATGTTTGAATCTCGCCCATTGAACGTATCTGTATAAGGTTGCCTTTCCACCAGGAATGTGCAAAATAGTGTAAAATCCACCACTGATTGTTTCTTTTTTTATAGCTTAATTTAGCTCTGGTGGAAGACTTCCACGAGTTTAACACATATCTGGTATGAAGGTTTTTGAAAGTGTAGTTCAAATATTAGTTATGTCGTTAAACATTCCTAATATTAAAATGTGTGTGTGCAATTCACACATGGCAGAAGTGGCACGAGAGAATGAGATAAATATAAATTGTATTCTATCTCATTCTCTCGCAGGCTAAATCCTGTCATGAATATGTTTGTGTCTTTATAGTGTCGCTTATTCGTTTCATCGAATTTTCTTATTATATAAATAATGTCAAGTTCTAGTCGAGGTAAGAAGAAAATAATTCAGGTATAAATTTTTTATTATGTTAATCAATAAAAATCAAAAACTACTTTACAAAATTATTTTAACACTTTTATTTTATTACAATGATTCATATAAATAAATATATAGTATAATAAATAAATAAATAATAAATAAATGTGAAAGTTTGAATGGATGTATGGATGTATGGATGTTTGTTACTCAATCACGCCTCAACGGCTGAACGGATCTGGCTGAAATTTGGCACTGAGATAGATTATAGTCTGGAATAGCACATAGGCTACTTTTTATCACGGAAAATTAAAGAGTTCCCGCGGGAACCAAAAACCTCAAACCACGCAGAGGAAGTCGCGGGCATTCGCTGCTGTATAGCGAACAAACATAAACTATAGAAAAAATTGGAGTCATAGAGATTAAGAGTGCCGATAGAAGGGAAAACGAATGTTTTTTTCATAATAAAACATTAAAATATAAACCTTCACACTAAGGCATTAAAGTTTTATTTCGAATGTAGTATATTTATATTTAAGACCTTGTCTTTGTAAGAACGCGAGCATGTTCACGCATTTTCGATACGGACGTTTTTGCCGGCTAGGGTACCCCTCCGCATCGTCCCTTAAGGTGCCAGCGGAGGGTGAATTGCCCATACAAACGTAATACCAAAATGATTCGTAATTCGAGAATATTTCCACCAGATTATGCGATTATTAAGATTGAACTTGTATTTATCTAGGCCCCTGGATAATTATGATTTCAAAATATTTTCCCAAAATTAAATGTAAGCGCATAGCGTTTTGCTTGTTTTTACGACATGAATGACATGTTTTCTCCTTATTTGTATCATATTAAAACCGACGATATGTTACGTACTAATTGACCAGGAGCATAGCCTATATTGTCAAGTTCCCGAATAACAACACGAAGTGAAAAACATAACAAGTTATCATTCATCATTTTTGGTATTTACGGAACAAGACTAAACGTATAACAAATTCTGTACGCTCATATTGCTATCGCGTTTGCACGCGATCATGTGTCATCAGCCAAATAGAGATAGCAATATACCGGCAAACTTATATTTGCGGGTTGAATAGAAATTGCGAGTGGCCATCACCGGCCTCTTAAGGAACTTTTGATCCAAAAACAAACACACAATGTACAGTAAGGAAAAAATGTGCAATTTAACTTCATGAGGGTGAACTTCATGTAAATTAAACTGCTGGTCATTTGGCTTCAATGTAGTCAAAATTTTACTAGCATGGGACCAAGTTTTATGTGAATAAATCTGCGAATTTGTTAGACAATAGGAGGTCAACTCACCTCCTCACTTACAAAAATAAGTCAGTTGCGCAGAGCGCACGTCCCCCACATAGTTGCATCGTTGTGCAGTCGGGTACTTAACTGTCAAATTATATAGATACTGAAATATATCGCTACTAGATGGCATTAAGAAGTTACGTGGAATATGGATTAAAATAGATGCATATCTCAAATTTTGGCACTGATGGGTAAGCAAACCGTGGCCTAGCGGTCAAAGGCGTTCCAGACGCGATTCTCAGAGAGACGCAAGTTCAAACCTGCCAGTTCTGCAATTTTTATTTAAGAATAGCTTAGAAAATATTTAAATTTATTAATTTTAAGTTTTTTCACACTCTACAAGGTTAAAAGTTATGCAAATAAAGCTCTTCTAAAAATATAAATAGTTTTTTTATTAATTTATGAACATTAAAAGGCGTTCCAATAGAAACAAAGATGAGCAGAGAGGGAATCAGCAAAGTTACGTTTCGTGTTCTCTTTCTATTAGTAAAATCGTTAATGCTATGGTTAATGGTATGGTATGGTCTATGGTTAGCGTTTTTAATCCCTTTCGAAATTTAGCTGGGGGAGGTTGAAGTTTAATTATTACAAGTATGATGAAAAATCATTCAATCAAGAGGTCCTATTTGGTCTAAATAGTGAAGAGTTAATTTCAGGGGACACAACTTGATTGCGTTGCAATGTGCATGATTACATATCCATTGACAATCTTATATATAAAATTCTCGTGTCACAATGTTAGTTACCATACTCCTCCGAAACTGCTTGACAGAGCTTTATGTATATGCATATTCAGTAGGTCTTAGAATCGGCTACTATCTATTTTTCATACCCCTAAAACACGTTTGTTTTAAAGATTGTCTAAGTTTGGCTGAAATGCTAAACTAATATTTTTTGCCCATGAGGTGCCCTTCAATTTTAATAATTTCAGTGTACAATACACAACTACATATTCAAAGAAAATATTATTACAATATTTTTATTTCTCTGTATGTTTTTTAAGTACTGCATTGACAATATCTTTATGGCTTGCATAAAGGTGTAAATCAGATGTAATGTCCACCCATCGTACACCCACAGCGTCGTCGCCAGCTTTAAGATTTAGCTCTCCTACTATTGAACCAGTTTCATCATGAAAATTGTAGGCCACTGTTTCCATCCAAGCATTGTCAGTGTTGCGTGGATCGTCCACATATCCACTGTAAATCTCAATGCCTCCACTGAAGAAGTGGTTGAATCTCTCTTTCCATAGAGCTTTTTCATCTGTAGACAAAGAGCTATTGTTAAAATATTTGACTTATTCAATGTGTAGATATTCTATCCTATTATTCTAAAGATTTGTGCATTGCAAAGCGTTTGATATTTCTTGACCTGTTGTCGGTGATTACAAATCACCATTAGAAAAGGCGAATCCGCCACAGACAACATTATATAAAAACACACACATTTATTCCTTTGAAGCTCTCCAGAACATTATAATAATATGCTAAAAGTAAATAAATAGAAACCTTCAGTTGCTTCAAATGAGTTCATGGCTTCTTCTTGAAATTCTCTGATGGCAGTAGCTGCAACTTTCTCTCCAGGGTCTACCATTCCTCCAGGCAGTGCCCACTCTCCTGAATCCCTCCGTTGTATTGCAATAAATTGCAGAACAGACCTGAAATGTTAAGAAGAGATTTATTTTTGGTGGCTAAGTTCAGATTTATATCTCACATAACGTGATGTCCATGACTCTGCTTAAGTGGGTTTAGGTTTTATATAATCTCTTGAAAATTCTTTGATTTTCTGTAATGAGAATGTAGCATAGGGCTTTCCCCGGAATGCAAGCTATCCTCATAGTTTTTTTATAAACAAACAAAATATTAGCATTCATAGGGACAGCCGATCGAAGTGAAAACAAATATTTAAAATATAAACCTTAAAACAAAGGCATTACAGTTTAATTACGAATCTTAAGACCTTTTGTCTTAAGAAGAATGGTGTTGGTCTTGCGTTTCCACATTTTTACCACCTACCAAAAAGTGCTCAAGGCGCCTAAAGAAGTTTTCACTTCAAAAAGGTTTACATATTGACACAATACATATTATGAACGATATTACTATGACCACTGGAATTGCAATAGAATGGTGAAACCTACTCTTTGTTATCCAATCTTTTCCATCGAGTAACAACAGGATCAGCAGCATGATTGGGTCCCCAACGGCCGAGCACCCCTCTACCACAGGTACCAGTCCTTCCAACTGGATTTAGTGGAAAATTGTCCAAAATCTGATATACACCTATATAACTTTTTCTATTGATATTTCCGTCTATGTCATTCCATTTTGGTCTGAAGGTAGGATTACCTGTAATATTTTTGTAGTAGGTAGGTAGTATTAAGGTATGTAGGTATAGAAATCAACCCTATGTTACTATTCTGGAGTAAGTACTTACATAACGAAATATCTCTAGCAATGTAAGTACCAAGACGGCAAGAATTACAATATTAAATCAGCATTGCTTGTTTTTATAAGTACCTACTTATTTATAAAGAGACTTCTTGGGTATGCGAATTGATGTGCATCTAGCTGATGACTGCCACTCAGTCTGCATGGATTTAATCCATCCAATCCAATTATTGGATTTAGAAAAATAAAATAAAAACAATAACTAAACAGGCATAAAAATTAGTTCCAATTTTGGCCATGGGGTCAGATAAGTTTGTGGGACTGTACTTGTCTCTGTGAGCATGTGGGGTACATGCAAAAAATCAGTCGGTCTCAATATGGTTATTTAAAGCAATGCTATTACATTACATTGCACTAAGTATTATTATGTATAAAAATTATGAAAGTAGGTATTTAAGCGGAAGGACATGGGAACCCACCGCATTATTATCCCAAGAAAACTCCTACCATTTTGTGATTAATGGAAAGGGGTCACGACCCTGAGTACTGAGGAATACGACGCAAAGAGAGAGGTTTTAAAGTAAAACTAATGGTCTCATCTACCTACCTATTGCACTATCGGCCCATGGTTTGCCTTGGATAGTGGGTGAAGTATAATTTGATGGTTTATATTCCTTAAATTCAGTAGACCACGGTACTTTATCATCAGGTACAGGAAATCTTTCAACATTTGACCGAGGATATATTGGGGAACGACACTTATAGTGAATAGACATAGCGGATACTACAGGCCGGATCATAGTATATGCAACAAAATGTAAATACAAAAATGTCCTAACATTAAAGAGCGATATTCTTTTATAAAATTGCATTAAAAGCAGCTTCTGCTGATTTCTGTTTACAAGTTTTATTATTCAAATTTCAAAGACAAGTAACTTGTTCAACAGTGCGACCGGCTAAAAGTGACAGCTAAAGTGTAACGATCGCAATCCCCTCTGATTGGTTAACACTCTTCCACTATTGGACAAAATCCATTGACGCAGCAAGAATATCATAAATTCAGCCAATCTTATCTATTGATACTGTAACAATGATTGATACAAGTTTTACACAATCGGCCTACTGTCTACGGTTTTGACCTAAGAACTTTTTGTTTGTCTCAATGTCAAATCCTTCGAGTATCCTGTTACTTGTCTCTGCGTTCGAGGCCACTGCCATGAAAAAATTAAGGGGCTTCACTACAAACTATATAGGGCGAGCTCCTACTGAGCTGAACTGAGCTCCTTATGCACCATAAGAGTTATTACATTGCCTGGAAAGTGTGGCAGTCCGGGACGACCCGATGTCCGAAAGCAGGGACCTTATTACGTAACGTTTATTACACTACACTATTTCAGGGTCCCTTGATTAAGTGTAGTGTAATAGGCTTAAACACTTCATTTTCCTCAGGGCCCTGAGTATAAGGATAATGTAGGGACCCTTACTTCCTACATCTTATTACACTACACTGATTCAAGTGAAGGGTCCCTGTGATACTGCAGTGTAATAGGCCTATTAAGGTCAGGTAGTGCAGTGTAATAGCGACGATAAAACTAGCGGCCACGCCCACCCTAACTTCTGTGCCCTTCACTAAGAAATTGCAATAGGCCCATAATTTATCGAAATCACAGGAAATGAACAGGTGGGGGTGGAAGTAGAGAATTTTTTTATCCTGTCATTGATAGAGAATTTTAATATCTCCTGTCCCTATATTAGCTATACTATACAAACTAGTTTTTCGCTCTGTGCGTGAGCTGCTAAAGCAGCTCACGGGTTGTGATTAAAAACAAATCAAAATGGCGCTGATTTTTTTCAACTTTTGTATCAGTTTTCTGTTTTGTAATCTCAGGGAGCCCTGAATATCGATTTTGAACGAAATCGCAACAATAACAAAGAATATCAAAATGGCGCTGATTTTTTAAAATTTTGGTACCTTTTTCCTGTGTGGTTATTCCAGGGAACCCTAAATATCGATTTTGAACGAAATCGGTCAGTTAACAAAGAATTTAAAAATGGCACTGTTTTTTTAAAACTTTGGTATAAGTTTCCTGTTTTGTGATTCCAGTGAACCCTAAATATCGATTTTGAACGAAATACGTCAATTAAAAAAGAATTTCAAAATGGCGCTGATTTTTTACAACTTTGGCTGTTTCCTGTTTTTTAATCCGAGGGACCTCTAAATGTTAATTTTGAACTAAATCGGTCAATTGACAAAGAATTTCAAAATGGCGCTGATTTTTTAAAATTTTGGTACCAATTTCCTATTTCGTATTCCCAGGAATCCTCAGATATCGATTTTGAAAGAAATCGGTCAATTAACAAAGAATTTCAAAATGGCGTTGATCTTTTTAAATTTTGGTACCAGTTTCCTATTTTATAATCCCAGGGATCCTCAGATGTCGAGTTTGAACGTAATCGGTCAATAAACAAAGAATTTCAAAATGGCGCTGATTTTTTGAAATATTGGTACCAGTTTTCTGTTTTGTGATCCCAGGGAGACCTAAATATCGATTTTGAACGAAATCGGTTAATTAACAAAGAACTTCAAAATGGCGCTGATTTTTTAAAATTTTGGTAACAGTTTCCTATTTTGTAACCCCAGGGAGTCATTAATATCGATTTTGAACGGAATCGGTCAATAAACAAAGAATTTCAAAATGGCGCAGATTTTTTAAAAATTCAGTATACTGCTCCTGATGACGTTTCAATTTTTCATCTCACTCGCACCCAGCCGAAATGATCGCCCTTGTAAAAGACCATGTCGAAGATCACTTTTCCGTTGATAAATTCCAGTGTTGCCAGACCTCGGCGATGAAATAACCCAAATGTCATTCGTACAAGTGGGACACGTGGTTGCTCGTACTCGAATTTTGCAAAAAAAAAATTATTTTTCGGGGTAAATCTTGAAATTTTCCCGAGAAATGGGGTAATTTTTTCCCCACAATCCATACCTCGAGCCTGTACACACAATCTGCCCGTAGAAGTCGAAACGCTCCGACGTTGGCAACTGTGAGACATTTGAATTTTAAAATTGCGATTTTTCGTAACTCAAACCGAACGGCCGTCACGACAGCCGCCATCTTGAATTTTTAAAAACCACCCCCACACTGTCAAAATACAGGATAATTGTAGGCGGAAATAGAAAAAAAATTATGCTCGACCGCGCCGTTTCAGATCTGTGGCGCCGCGGTTCGAGGTCGAAAAATCAAAAATTTTAAAACACTACAGCTCGACCGCCATCTTGTTTTTCCAATTTTTTCCATTTTTCTGTTGACCGTTTCATAATTTCTTCAACCAATGCGAGTTGTAACGGAATCAGTTGGAAAACAAAAGAGTTGCAAGAATCACGTCGGCCGCCATTTTGTTTTTCTGAAATGTCTTAATTTTTGCCTACTTCCATCCCGCTCCCGAACACATCTCCCATACACCATATCTTCACCGTATCTTTTTCTGTCTCTTTCTAGGAGAACAATTCTGTCAATTGCTACACTACTACACTTGTAGTCTCTTCAATGCTCGCCATATAATTTGGTATGAAAAAAAATATTCCGCCATCTTGAATTTTTTTTCATTTCGCTAAATAGACCTCCTCGTCCTGATCATCTCTTGCCAAGAAACCACACTTCCATCTCTCATACTGTCCGAGATAGACACTAAAGAAATTTGTATGGCAGCCATCTTGAATCCACTATTTTGAGTTTTTTTTTACTTATTGCCAATTGGATGAGGTTTCGAGTGACATTTGTTTGAGCACCCCCCACCTATCTTCAATACCCTTGCCGTGCCCTTCACCCGTCTCGGAAACCCTCAATCATCAGGTGGCTCCATATTTTTCTTCAAGTTACATTTTCTGACTTCCATACGAAGCCATAAGTGGAAAAAAAAAAATTCATACAAAATTGTACAGGAGGAAGTTTTTAGGGAAAATCTCGAAAACTACCCCGAATGTGGCAACACTGTTTTGATTTCTCGATACTGCCCGTCGAATTACACAATCGATCCATACATGTCAACTTTCCCAAATGTTGCCAGCCGCCTCTAAGACGTGATTGAAATTTTCAAAAACACAAAAAGAATACAAAATGGCCGCCACCTCGTTTCACAGATTCATTTGACATAGTTTTATAACTTTCTCGTGAACTACAGGATACACCGCTCCTGATGACGTTTCAATTTTTCATCTCGCTCGCACTCAGCCGAAATGATAGCCCCTGAAAAAAGACCATGTCGAAAATCACTTTTTCTTTGATAAATTCCAGTGTTGCTAGACCTCGGCGACGAAAATACCCAAATGTCACTCGTACAAGTGAGACACGTGGTTGCCCATACCCGAATTTTGCAAAAAATACGTATTTCGATTTTTTAATTTTTGGGGTAAATCTTGAAATTTTCCCGAGAAATGGGGTAATTTTTTTTCCCCAATCCATACCTCGAGTCTGAACACACAATCTCCCCATAGAAGTCGAAACGCTCCGACATTGCCAACTGCGAGAAATTTGAATTTTAAAATGGCGTTTTTTCGTAACTCAAACCGAACGGCCGCCGTGACAGCCGCCATCTTGAATTTTTAAAAACCACCCGCATTCTGTCAAAATACAGGATAATTGTAGGCGGGAATAGCAAAAAAAATTATGCTCAATTACGCCGTTTCTGATCTGTGGCGCCGCGGTTCGAGGTCGAAAAATCAAAAATTTTAAAACACTACAGCTCGGCCGCCATCTTGTTTTCCCAATTTTTTCCACTTTTTCTATAGATCGTTTCCTAACTTCTTCAATCACTGCGAGTTGCAACGAAATCGGTTGGAAAACAAAAGAGTTACAAGAATCACGTCGGCCGCCATCTTGTTTTTCCGAAATGTCATAATTTTTCCCTACTCGAGTCCCGCACTCGAACACATCTCTCATACATCATTATATTGTTTTCTGTCTCTTTCTAGGAGAACAATTATGTCAATGAGTCAGTCAGTCAGTCAGTGAGTGGTAATTGAGCTATATATATTATAACTAGTGTTTCGCTCTGTGCGTGAGCTGCTAAAGCAGCTCACGGGTTGTGATTAAAACAAAAAAATGGCGCAATTTTTTTAAAATTTTGGTATCAGTTTCCTGTTTTGTAATCCCAGGGATCCTCAGATATCGATTTTGAACGAATTCGGTCAATTAATAAAGAATTTCAATAAAGTGCTGGTTTATTTTTATTTTGGTAACAGTTTACTGTTTAGTAACCCCATGGAGTCCTAAATATCGATTTTGAACGAAATCGGTCAATTAACATAGAATTCCAAAATGGCGCTGATTTTTTAAAACTTTGGCATCAGTTTCCTGTTTTGAAATTCGAGGAAGTCCTAAATATCGATTTTTAACGAAATCGCTACAATAAGAAAGAATTTCAAAATGGCGCTGAATTTTTTAAATTTTGGTACCAGTTTCCTGTTTTGCAATCCCATGGAGTCCTAAATATCGATTTTGAACGAAATCGCTCAATTAACAAAGAATTCCAAAATGGCGCTGATTTTTTACAACAGTTTCCTGTTTTGAAATTCGAGGAAGTCCAAAATATCGATTTGGAACGAAATCGCTACAATAACAAAGAATTTCAAAATGGCGCTGATTTTATAAAACTTTGGTATCGGTTTCCTGTTTTGTAATCTCAGGGATCCTCAGATATCGATTTTGAACGAAATCTGTCAATTACCAAAGAATTTCAAAATGGCGCTGATTTTGTAAAATTTTGGTACCAGTTTCCTGTCTTGTAATCCCATGGAGTATTAAATATCGATTTTGAACGAAATCGATCAATTAAAAAAGAATTTCAAAATGGCGCTGATTTTTTAAAACTTTGGTATCGGTTTCCTGTTTTGTAATCACAGTAAGCCCCTTCGTGGGTAAAACAGAACCGTATCACTTGTAACGTCTCTCCAATATTCGCCATATAATTTGGTATGAAAAAAAATATTCCGCCATCTTGAATTTTTTTTCATTTCGCTAAATAGACCTCCGCGTCCTGATCATCTCTTGCCAAGAAACCACACTTTCATCTCTCATACTCTCCGAGATAGACACTCACGAAATTTGTATGGCAGCCATCTTGAATCCACAATTTTGAGTTTTTTTTTTACTAATTGCCAATTGGATGAGGTTTCGAGTGACATTTGTTCGAGCTCCCCCCACCTATCTTCAATACCCTGGCCGTGCCCCTTACCCATCTCCGAAATCTTCAATCATCAGTTGTCTCCATATTTTTTTTCAAGTTATATTTTCTGACTTCCATACGGAGCCAGCAGTGAAAAAAAAAATTTTTCATACAAAATTTTACAGGAGGAAGTTTTTAGGGAAAATCTCGAAAACTACACCGAATCTGGCAACACTGTTTTTATTTCTCGATACTGCCCGTCGAGTTACACAATCGATCCATACATGTCAACTTTCCCAAATGTTGCCAACCGCCTCTAAGACGTGATAGAAATTTTCAAAAACACAAAAGGAATACAAAATGGCCGCCACCTCGTTTCACAGAATCATTTGACATAGTTTTATAATTTTCCCGTGAACTACAGGATACACCGCTCCTGATGACGTTTCAATCTTTCATCTCGCTCGCACCCAGCCGACATGATAGGCCCTGAAAAAAGACCATGTCGAAAATCACTTTTTCTTTGATAAATTCCAGTGTTGCCAGACCTCGGCGACGAAATTACCCAAATGTCATTCGTACAAGTGGTACACGTGGTTGCCCATACTCGAATTTTGCAAAAAATACGTATTTCGATTTTTTAATTTTTGGGGTAAATCTTGAAATTTTCCCGAGAAATGGGGTAATTTTTGCGCCCTATCCATACTTCGAGTCTGTACACACAATCTTCTCTTAGAAGTCGAAACGCTCCGACGTTGCCAACTGCGAGAAATTTGAATTTTAAAATTGCGTTTTTTCGTAACTCAAACCGAACGGCCGCCGTGACAGCCGCCATCTTGAATTTTGAAAAACCACCCCCATTCTGTCAAAATACAGGATAATTGTGGGCGGAAATAGAAAAAAAACTTATGCTCGACCACGCCGTTTCGGATCTGTGGCGCCGCGGTTCGAGGTCGAAAAATCAAAAATTTTAAAACACTACAGCTCGGCCGCCATCTTGTTTTTCCAATTTTTCCCCCTTTTTCTGTTGACCGTTTCCTTATTTCTTCAATCACTGCGAGTTGTAACGAAATCGGTCGGAAAACAAAAGAGTTACAAGAATCACGTCGGCCGCCATCTTGTTTTTCCGAAATGTCATAATTTTTCCCTACTCGACTCCCGCACTCGAACACATCTCCCATACATCATTGTATCATTTTCTGTCTCTTTCTAGGAGAACAATTATGTCAATGAGTCAGTGAGTGAGTGAGTGGTAATCGAGCTATATATAGTATAATAACTAGTTTTTCGCTCTGTGCGCGAGCTGCTAAAGCAGCTCACGGAATGTGGTTAGACTTACAAGTAGCACAGTCTTTACTGTATCGATTTTGAACGAAATCGGTCAATTAACAAAAAATTTCAAAATGACGCTGTATTTTCTTTATTTTGGTAACAGTTTCCTGTTTTGTATCCCCAGGGAGTCCTAAATATCGATTTTGAACGAAATCGGTCAATTAACAAAGAATTTCAAAACGGCGCTGATTTTTTTAAAATTTTGATACCAGTTTCCTGTTCTGTAATCACAGGGAGCCCTAAATATCGATTTTGAACGAAATCGGTCAATTAACAAAGAATTTCAAAATGGCGCTGATTTTTAAAAACTTTGGTATCAGTTTCCTGTTTTGTAACCCCATGGAGTCCTAAATATCGATTTTTAACGAAATCGGTCAATTAACAAAAAATTTCAAAATGGCGCTGGTTTTTTAAATTTTGGTACCAGTTTCCTGTTTTGTAATCCCAGGGAGTCCTAAATATCGATTTTGAATGAAATCGGTCAATTATTAAAGAATTTCAAAATGGCGCTGATTTTTAAAAACTTTGTTATCAGCTTCCTGTTTAGTAATCCCAGGGAGCCCCGTCGTGGGTAAAACGCAACCGTATCAAAATCTTGCATAGTTCTACACTAATTGTAGTCAATTCAATATTCGCCATATAATTTGGTATGAAAAAAAATATTCCGCCATCTTGAATTTTTTTCAACAAAGAATTTCAAAATGGCGTTGATTTTTTAAATTCTGGTACCAGTTTCCTGTTTTGTGATCCTAGTGATCGTCAGATATCGATTTTGAAAGAAATCGGTTCTGTAACAAAGAATTTCAAAATGGCGCTGATTTTATAAATTTTGATACCAGTTTCCTGTTTTGTAATCCCAGGAAGTCCTAAATATCGATTTTGAACCAAATCGGTCAGTTAACAAAGGATTTCAAAATGGCGCTGATTTTTACAACTTTGGTACCAGTTTCCTGTTTTGTAACCCCAGGAAGCCCTAAATATTGATTTTGAACGAAATCGCAACAATAACAAAGAATTTCAAAATGGCGCTGATTTTTTAAAATTTTGGTACCAGTATCCTATTTGGTAATCCCAGGGAGCCCTAAATATCGATTTTGAACGAAATCGGTCAATAATTAAAGAATTTCAAAATGGCGCTGATTTTTAAAAACTTTGTTATCAGCTTCCTGTTTTGTAATCCCAGGGAGCCCCGTCGTGGGTAAAACGGAACCGTATCAAAATCTTGCATAGTTCTACACTAATTGTAGTCAATTCAATATTCGCCATATAATTTGGTATGAAAAAAAATATTCCGCCATCTTGAATTTTTTTTCATCTTGCTAAATAGACATCCTCGTCCTGATCATCTCTTGCCAAGAAACCACACTTCCGTCTCTTATAAATAAATTAATTCCAGTGTTGCCAGACCTCGGCGACGAAAATACCCAAATGTCATTCGTACAAGTGAGACACGTGGTTGCTCGTACTCGAATTTTGCAAAAAATACGTATTTCGATTTTTTAATTTTTGGGGTTAATCATGAAATTTTCCCGAGAAATGGGGTAATTTTTTTTGCCCAATCCATACCTCGAGTCTGTACACACAATCTCCCCGTAGAAGTCGAAACGCTCCGACGTTTCCAACTGCGAGAAATTTGAATTTTAAAATTGCGTTTTTACGTAACTCAAACCGAACGGCCGCCGTGACAGCCGCCATCTTGAATTTTTAAAAACCACCCCCATTCTATTAAAATACAGGATAATAGTAGGCGGAAATAGAAAAAAAAAATATGCTCGACCACGCCGTTTCGGATCTGTGGCACAGCGGTTCGGGTCTAAAAATCAAAATTTGAAAACACTACAGCTTGGCCGCCATCTTGTTTTTTCCAATATTTTCCACTTTTTCTACTAATCGTTTCCTAATTTCTTCAATAATTGCGAGTTGTAACGAAATCGGTTGGAAAACAAAAGAGCTGCAAGAATCATATCGGCCGCCATCTTGTTTTTCCGAAATTTCATCATTTTTCCATACTCCCATCCTGCACCCGAACACATCTCCCATACATAATTGTATCGTTTTCTGTTTTTTTTAGGAGAACAATTAAGTCAATTACTACACACTACTACTACACTTGTAGTCTCTTCAATATTCGCCATATAATTTGGTATGAAAAAAAATATTCCGCCATCTTGATTTTTTTTTCATTTCGCTAAATAGACCTCCTCGTCCAGATCATATCTTGCCAAGAAACCACACTTCCATCTCTCATACTCTTCGAGATAGACACTAACGAAATTTGTATGGCAGCCATCTTGAATCCACCATTTTTGAGTTTTTTTTGAACTCATCGCCAATTGGATGAGGTTTCGAGTGACATTTGTTCGAGCACCTATCTTCATTACCCTTGCCGTGCCCTTTACCCGTCTCCGAAATCCTCAATCATCAGCTGTCTCCATATTTTTCTTCAAGTTATATTTTCTGACTTTCATACGAAGCCAGCAGTGAAAAAAAAATTTTTCATACAAAATTTTACAGGAGGAAGTTTTTAGGGAAATTCTGGAAAACTACCCCGAATGTGGCAACACTGTTTTAATTTTTCGATACTGCCCGTCGAGTTACACAATCGATCCATACATGTCAACTTTCCCACATGTTGCCAACCGCCTCTAAGACGTGATTGAAATTTTCAAAAACACAAAAGGAATACAAAATGGCCGCCACCTCGTTTCACAGAATCATTTGACATAGTTTTATAATTTTCCCGTGAACTACAGGATACACCGCTCCTGATGACGTTTCAATCTTTCATCTCGCTCGCACCCAGCCGACATGATAGCCCCTGAAAAAAGACCATGTCGAAAATCACTTTTTCTTTGATAAATTCCAGTGTTGCCAGACCTCGGCGACGAAATTACCCAAATGTTATTCGTACAAGTGGGGCACATGGTTGCTCGTACTCGAATTATTAAAAAAGTTCGTATTTCGATTTTTTTATTTTTGGGGTAAATCATGAAATTTTCCCTAGAAATGGGGTAATTTTTTATCCCCAATCCATACCTCGAGTCTGTACACACAATCTCCCCGTAGAAGTTGAAACGCTCCGACGTTGCCAACTGCGAGAAATTTGAATTTTAAAATTGCGTTTTTTCGTAACTCAAACCGAACGGCCGCCATGACAGCCGCCATCTTGAATTTTAAAAAACTACTCCATTTCTGTCAAAATACAGGATAATTGTAGGCGGGAATAGAAAAAAAAATTATGCTCGACCACGCCGTTTCGGATCTGTGGCGCCGCGGTTCGAGGTCGAAAAATCAAAAATTTTAAAACACTACAGCTCGGCCGCCATCTTGTTTTTCCAATTTTTTCCACTTTTTCTATAGATCGTTTCCTAATTTCTTCCATCACTGCGAGTTGTAACGAAATCGCTCGGAAAACAAAAGAGTTACAAGAATCACGTCGGCCGCCATCTTGTTTTTCCGAAATGTCATAATTTTTCCCCACTCGACTCCCGCACTCGAACACTTCTCCGATACATCATTGTATCATTTTCTGTCTCTTTCTAGGAGAACAATTATGTCAATGAGTCAGTGAGTGAGTGGTAATCGAGCTATATATATTATAATAACTAGTTTTTCGCTCTGTGCGCGAGCTGCTAAAGCAGCTCACGGGATGTGGTTAGACTTACAAGTAGCACAGTCTTTACTGTATCGATTTTGAACGAAATCGGTCAATTAACAAAAAATTTCAAAATGACGCTGTATTTTCTTTATTTTGGTAACAGTTTCCTGTTTTGTATCCCCAGGGAGTCCTAAATATCGATTTTGAACGAAATCGGTCAATTAACAAAGAATTTCAAAACGGCGCTGATTTTTTTAAAATTTTGATACCAGTTTCCTGTTCTGTAATCACAGGGAGCCCTAAATATCGATTTTGAACGAAATCGGTCAATTAACAAAGAATTTCAAAATGGCGCTGATTTTTAAAAACTTTGGTATCAGTTTCCTGTTTTGTAACCTCATGGAGTCCTAAATATCGATTTTTAACGAAATCGGTCAATTAACAAAAAATTTCAAAATGGCGCTGGTTTTTTAAATTTTGGTACCAGTTTCCTGTTTTGTAATCCCAGGGAGTCCTAAATATCGATTTTGAATGAAATCGGTCAATTATTAAAGAATTTCAAAATGGCGCTGATTTTTAAAAACTTTGTTATCAGCTTCCTGTTTAGTAATCCCAGGGAGCCCCGTCGTGGGTAAAACGCAACCGTATCAAAATCTTGCATAGTTCTACACTAATTGTAGTCAATTCAATATTCGCCATATAATTTGGTATGAAAAAAAATATTCCGCCATCTTGAATTTTTTTCAACAAAGAATTTCAAAATGGCGTTGATTTTTTAAATTCTGGTACCAGTTTCCTGTTTTGTGATCCTAGTGATCGTCAGATATCGATTTTGAAAGAAATCGGTTCTGTAACAAAGAATTTCAAAATGGCGCTGATTTTTTAAAATTTTGATACCAGTTTCCTGTTTTGTAATCCCAGGAAGTCCTAAATATCGATTTTGAACCAAATCGGTCAGTTAACAAAGGATTTCAAAATGGCGCTGATTTTTACAACTTTGGTACCAGTTTCCTGTTTTGTAGCCCCAGGAAGCCCTAAATATTGATTTTGAACGAAATCGCAACAATAACAAAGAATTTCAAAATGGCGCTGATTTTTTAAAATTTTGGTACCAGTATCCTATTTGGTAATCCCAGGGAGCCCTAAATATCGATTTTGAACGAAATCGGTCAATAATTAAAGAATTTCAAAATGGCGCTGATTTTTAAAAACTTTGTTATCAGCTTCCTGTTTTGTAATCCCAGGGAGCCCCGTCGTGGGTAAAACGGAACCGTATCAAAATCTTGCATAGTTCTACACTAATTGTAGTCAATTCAATATTCGCCATATAATTTGGTATGAAAAAAAATATTCCGCCATCTTGAATTTTTTTTCATCTTGCTAAATAGACATCCTCGTCCTGATCATCTCTTGCCAAGAAACCACACTTCCGTCTCTTATAAATAAATTAATTCCAGTGTTGCCAGACCTCGGCGACGAAAATACCCAAATGTCATTCGTACAAGTGAGACACGTGGTTGCTCGTACTCGAATTTTGCAAAAAATACGTATTTCGATTTTTTAATTTTTGGGGTTAATCATGAAATTTTCCCGAGAAATGGGGTAATTTTTTTTGCCCAATCCATACCTCGAGTCTGTACACACAATCTCCCCGTAGAAGTCGAAACGCTCCGACGTTTCCAACTGCGAGAAATTTGAATTTTAAAATTGCGTTTTTACGTAACTCAAACCGAACGGCCGCCGTGACAGCCGCCATCTTGAATTTTTAAAAACCACCCCCATTCTATTAAAATACAGGATAATAGTAGGCGGAAATAGAAAAAAAAAAATATGCTCGACCACGCCGTTTCGGATCTGTGGCACAGCGGTTCGGGTCTAAAAATCAAAATTTGAAAACACTACAGCTTGGCCGCCATCTTGTTTTTCCAATATTTTCCACTTTTTCTACTAATCGTTTCCTAATTTCTTCAATAATTGCGAGTTGTAACGAAATCGGTTGGAAAACAAAAGAGCTGCAAGAATCATATCGGCCGCCATCTTGTTTTTCCGAAATTTCATCATTTTTCCATACTCCCATCCTGCACCCGAACACATCTCCCATACATAATTGTATCGTTTTCTGTTTTTTTTAGGAGAACAATTAAGTCAATTACTACACACTACTACTACACTTGTAGTCTCTTCAATATTCGCCATATAATTTGGTATGAAAAAAAATATTCCGCCATCTTGATTTTTTTTTCATTTCGCTAAATAGACCTCCTCGTCCAGATCATATCTTGCCAAGAAACCACACTTCCATCTCTCATACTCTTCGAGATAGACACTAACGAAATTTGTATGGCAGCCATCTTGAATCCACCATTTTTGAGTTTTTTTTGAAGTCATCGCCAATTGGATGAGGTTTCGAGTGACATTTGTTCGAGCACCCCCCACCTATCTTCAATACCCTTGCCGTGCCCTTTACCCGTCTCCGAAATCCTCAATCATCAGCTGTCTCCATATTTTTCTTCAAGTTATATTTTCTGACTTCCATACGAAGCCAGCAGTGAAAAAAAAATTTTTCATACAAAATTTTACAGGAGGAAGTTTTTAGGGAAATTCTGGAAAACTACCCCGAATGTGGCAACACTGTTTTAATTTTTCGATACTGCCCGTCGAGTTACACAATCGATCCATACATGTCAACTTTCCCACATGTTGCCAACCGCCTCTAAGACGTGATTGAAATTTTCAAAAACACAAAAGGAATACAAAATGGCCGCCACCTCGTTTCACAGAATCATTTGACATAGTTTTATAATTTTCCCGTGAACTACAGGATACACCGCTCCTGATGACGTTTCAATCTTTCATCTCGCTCGCACCCAGCCGACATGATAGCCCCTGAAAAAAGACCATGTCGAAAATCACTTTTTCTTTGATAAATTCCAGTGTTGCCAGACCTCGGCGACGAAATTACCCAAATGTTATTCGTACAAGTGGGGCACATGGTTGCTCGTACTCGAATTATTAAAAAAGTTCGTATTTCGATTTTTTTATTTTTGGGGTAAATCATGAAATTTTCCCTAGAAATGGGGTAATTTTTTATCCCCAATCCATACCTCGAGTCTGTACACACAATCTCCCCGTAGAAGTTGAAACGCTCCGACGTTGCCAACTGCGAGAAATTTGAATTTTAAAATTGCGTTTTTTCGTAACTCAAACCGAACGGCCGCCATGACAGCCGCCATCTTGAATTTTAAAAAACTACTCCATTTCTGTCAAAATACAGGATAATTGTAGGCGGGAATAGAAAAAAAAATTATGCTCGATTACGCCGTTTCGGATCTGTGGCGCCGCGGTTCGAGGTCGAAAAATCAAAAATTTTAAAACACTACAGCGCGGCCGCCATCTTGTTTTCCCAATTTTTTCCACTTTTTCTATAGATCTTTTCTTAATTTCTTCAATCATTGCGAATTCCAACGAAATCGGTTGGAAAACAAAAGAGTTACAAGAATCACGTCGGCCGCCATCTTGTTTTTCCGAAATGTCATAATTTTTCCCTACTCGAATCCCTAACCCGAACACATCTCCTGTACATCATATCATCGTTTTCTGTCTCTTTCTAGGAGAACAATTATGTCAATGAGTCAGTCAGTCAGTGAGTGGTAATTGAGCTATATATAGTATAATAACTAGTTTTTCGCTCTGTGCGCGAGCTGCTAAAGCAGCTCACGGGATGTGGTTAGACTTACAAGTAGCACAGTCTTTACTGTATCGATTTTGAACGAAATCGGTCAATTAACAAAGAATTTCAAAATGGCGCTGGTTTTTTTTTTATTTTGGTAACAGTTTCCTGTTTTGTATCCCCAGGGAGTCCTAAATATCGATTTTGAACGAAATCGGCCAATTAACAAAGAATTTCAAAATGGCGCTGGTTTTTTAAAACTCTGATATAAGTTTCCTGTTTTGTGATCCCAGGGAACCCTACGTCTCGATTTTGAATACAATCGGTCAATTAACAAAGAATTTCAAAATGGCGCTTATTTTTAAAACTTTGGTATTAGTTTCTTGTTTTGTAATCCCAGGGAGCCTCGTCGTGGGTAAAACGGAACCGTATCAAAATCTTGCATAGTTCTATACTTGCAGTCTCTTCAATACTCGCCATATAATTTGGTATGAAAAAAAAAATCCGCCATCTTGATTTTTTTTCATTTCGCTAAATAGACCTCCTCGTCCTGATCTTTTCTTGCCAAGAAACCACACTTCCATCTCTCATACTCTCCGAGATAGACACTGACGAAATTTGTATGGCAGCCATCTTGAATCCACCATTTTTGAGTTTTTTTTGACTCACCGCCAATTGGACGAGGTTTCGAGTGACATTTGTTCGAGCACCCCCCACCTATCTTCAATACCCTTGCCGTGCCCTTCACCCGTCTCCGAAATCCTCAATCATCAGCTGTGTCCATATTTTTCATCAAGTTATCTTTTCTGACTTCCATACGGAGCCAGCAGTGAAAAAAAAATTTTTCATACAAAATTTTACAGGAGGAAGTTTTTAGGGAAAATCTCGAAAACTACCCCGAATGTGGCAACACTGTTTTGATTTCTCGATACTGCCCGTCGAGTTACACAATCGATCCATACATGTCAACTTTCCCAAATGTTTCCAACCGCCTCTAAGACGTGATCGAAATTTTCAAAAACACAAAAAGAATACAAAATGGCCACGCCACCTCGTTTCACAGAATCATTTGACATAGTTTCATAATTTTCCCGTGAACTACAGGAAACACCGCTCCTGACGACGTTTCAATTGTTCATCTCGCTCGCACCCAGCCGACATGATAGCCCTTGAAAAAAGACCATGTCGAAAATCACTTTTTCTTTGATAAATTCTAGTGTTGCCAGACCTCGGCGACGAAAATACCCAAATGTCATTCGCACAAGTGTGACACGTGGTTG
Organism: Erebia palarica; assembly: GCA_964035005.1. Lineage (NCBI taxonomy): Eukaryota > Metazoa > Arthropoda > Insecta > Lepidoptera > Nymphalidae > Erebia > Erebia palarica. Next base: position 33,088,075 of record OZ035984.1, on the reverse strand, counting down.
CTCATACTCGAATTTTGCAAAAAATGCGTATTTCGATTTTTTAATTTTTGGGGTAAATCTTGAAATTTTCCCGAGAAATGGGGTAATTTTTTTTCCCCAATCCATACCTCGAGTCTGTACACACAATCGCCCCATAGACGTCGAAACGCTCCGACGTTGCCAACTGCGAGAAATTTGAATTTTAAAATTGCGTTTTTTCGTAACTCGATCCGAACGGCCGCCGTGACGGCCGCCATCTTGAATTTTTAAAAACCACCCCCATTCTGTCAAAATACAGGATAATTGTAGGCGGACATAGAAAAAAAAATTATGCTCGACCGCGTCGTTTCGGATCTGTGGCGCCGCGGTTCGAGGTCGAAAAATCAAAAATTTTAAAACACTACAGCTCGGCCGCCATCTTGTTTTTCCAATTTTTTCTACATTTTCTAGTAATCGTTTCCTAATTTCTACAATCACTGCGAGTTGTAACGAAATCGGTTGGAAAACAAAAGAGTTACAAAAAGCACGTCGGCCGCCATCTTGTTTTTCCGAAATGTCATAATTTTTCCCTACTCGACTCCCGCACTCGAACACATCTCCCATACATCATGGTATCATTTTCTGTCTCTTTCTAGGAGAACAATTATGTCAATGAGTCAGTGAGTGAGTGAGTGGTAATCGAGCTATATATTATAGTACTAGTTTTTCGCTCTGTGCGTGAGCTGCTAAAGCAGCTCACGGGTTGTGATTAAAAAAAACAACAAAATGGCGCTGATTTTTTAAAACTTTGGTATCAGTTTCCTGTTTTGTAATCCCAGGGATCCTCAGATATCGATTTTGAAAAAAATCGGTCAATTGACAAAGAATTACAAAATGGCGCAGATTTTTTTTAAATTTCATATGAGTTTCCTGTATTGTATTCCCAGGGAGTCCTAAGTATCAATTTTGAACTAAATTGGTCAATTCCCAAATAATTTCAAAATGGCGCTGAGTTTTTACAACTTTGGTACCAGTTTCCTGTTTTGTAACCCCAGGGAGCCCTAAATATCGATTTTAAACGAAATCGGTCACTTAACAAAGAATTTCAAAATAACGCTGATTTTTAAACTTTGGTATCAGTTTCCTGTTTTGTAATCCCAGGAAGCCCTAAATATTGATTTTGAGCGAAATCGCTACAATAACAAAGAATTTAAAAATGTTTCCTGTCTTGTAATCCCATGGAGACAGTACTAAATATCGATTTTGAACGAAATCGGTCAATTAACAAAGAATTCCAAAACGGCGCAGATTTTTTAAAACTTTGGCATCAGTTTGCTGTTTTGAAATACGAGGAAGTCCTAAATATCGATTCTGAACGAAATCGCTACAATAACAAAGAATTTCAAAATGGCGCTGAATTTTTAAATTTTGTTACCAGTTTCCTGTTTTGCAATCCCATGGAGTCCTTAATATCGATTTTGAACGAAATCGGTCAATTAACAAAGAATTTCAAAATGGCGCTGATTTTTTAAAACTTTGGTATCAGTTTCCTGTTTTTTAATCCCAGGGATCCTCAGATATCGATTTTGAACTAAATCTGTCAATTAACAAAGAATTTCAAAATGGCGCTGATTTTGTAAAATTTTGGTACCAGTTTCCTGTCTTGTAATCCCATGGAGTACTAAATAATGATTTTGAACGAAATCGATCAATTAACAAAGAATTTCAAAATGGCGCTGATTTTTTAAATCTTTGGTATCGGTTTCCTGTTTTGTAATTCCAGGGAGCCCTTTCGTGGGTAAAACAGAACCGTATCACTTGTAACGTCTCTCCAATACTCGCCATATAATTTGGTATGAAAAAAATGTTCCGCAATCTTGAATTTTTTTTCATTTCGCTAAATACACCTCCTCGTCCTGATCATCTCTTGCTGAGAAACATCACTTCCATCTCTTATACTATCCGAGATAGACACTGACGAAATTTGTATGGCGGCCATCTTGAATCCGCCATTTTTGAGGTTTTTTTAAACTCACCGCCAATTGGATGAGGTTTCGAGTGACATTTGTTCGAGCACCCCCTACCTCTCTTCAATACCTTGGCCGTGATCTTGACCCGTTGCCGAAATCCTCAATCATCAGCTGTCTCCATATTTTTCTTGGATACTGCTGGTCGAGTTACACAATAGATCCATACATGTCAACTTTCCCAAATGTTGCCCACTGCCTCAAAAACGTGATGGAAATTTTCAAAAACACAAAAAGAATACAAAATGGCCACCACCTCGTTTAACGGAAACATTTTTCATGGTTTTATAATTTTCTCGTGAACTGCAAGATATACCGCTCCATATGGCGTTTCAATTTTTTATCTCTCTCGCACCAAGTTGAAATGATTGCCCCTGAAAAAAGACCATGTCGAAAATCACTTTTACTTAGATAAATTCCAGTGTTGCCAGACCTCGGCGACGAAAATACCCAAATCTCGTTCGTACATGTGAGACACGTGGTTGCTCGTACTCGAATTTTGAAACAAATACGTATTTAGATTCTTTTATTTTTGGGGGTAAATCTTGAAATTTTCCAGGGAAATGGGGTAATTTTTTTCCCCCAATCCATACCACAAGTTTATACATACACTCGACCCGCAGAAGTCGAAACGCTCTGACGTTGCCAACTGTGAGAAATTTGAATTTTAAAATTGCGTTTTTTCGTACCTCAACGAACGGCCGCCGCAACAGCCGCCATCTTGAATTTTTAAAAATCACACCCATTCTGTCAAAATACAGAATAATTTAAGACGAAAAAGAAAAAAATATTATGCTCGACCACGACGTTTCGGATCTGTGGCGCAGCGGTTCGGGTCTAAAAATCTAAAATTTGAAAACACTACACAGCTCGGCCGCCATCTTGTTTTTCCAATTTTTTCCACTTTTTCTGTTGACCGTTTCCTAATTTCTTCAATCACTGCGAGTGATAACGAAATCGGTTAGAAAACAAAAGAGTTACAAAAAGCACGTCGGCCGCCATCTTGTTTATTCGAAAAGTCATAATTTTTCCTTACTTCCATCCCGCACTCAAACACATCTCCAGTACATCACTGTATCGTTTTCTGTCTCTTTCTAGAAGAACAATTCTGTCAAATGCTACACTACTACACTTGCAGTCTCTTCAATGTTCGCCATATAATTTGGTATGAAAAAAAAAATTCCGCCATCTTGAATTTTTTTTTCATTTCGCCAAATAGGCCTCCTCGTCCTGATCATCTGTTGCCAAGAAACCACACTTCCATCTCTCATACTCTCCGAGATAGACACTAACGAAATTTGTATGGCAGCCATCTTGAATCCACCATTTTTGAGTTTTTTTTAAACTCATCGCCAATTGGATAAGGTTTCGAGTGACATTTGTTCGAGCACCCCCCACCTATCTTCAATACCCTCGCCGTGCCCTTCACCCGTCTCCGAAACCCTCAATCATCAGGTGGCTCCATATTTTTCTTCAAGTTACATTTTCTGACTTCCATACGGAGCCAGCAGTGAAAAAAAAATTTTTCATACAAAATTTTACAGGAGGAAGTTTTTAGGGAAAATCTCGAAAACTACCCCGAATGTGGCAACACTGTTTTGATTTCTCGATACTGCCCGTCGAGTTACACAATCGACCCATACATGTCAACTTTCCCAAATGTTGCCAACCGCCTCTAAGATGTGATTAAAATTTTCAAAAACACAAAAGGAATACAAAATGGCCGCCACCTCGTTTCACAGAATCATTTGACATAGCTTTATAATTTTCCCGTAAACTACAGGATACACCGCTCCTGATGACGTTTCAATTTTTCATCTCGCTCGCACCCAGCCGAAATGATAGCCCCTGAAAAAATACCATGTCGAAAATCACTTTTTCTTTGATAAATTCCAGTGTTGCAAGACCTCGGCGACGAAAATACCCAAATGTCATTTGTACAAGTGAGACACGTGGTTGCTCGTAATCGAATTTTGCAAAAAATACGTATTTCGATTTTTTTATTTTTGGGGTAAATCTCGAAAATTTCCCTAGAAATGGGGTAATTTTTTCCCCCCAATCCATACCTCGAGTCTGTACACACAATCGCCCCATAGAAGTCGAAACGCTCCGACGTTGCCAACTGTGAGAAATTTGGATTTTAAAATTGCGTTTTTTCGTAACTCAAACCGAACGGCCACCGCGACAGCCGCCATCTTGAATTTTTAAAAACAACTCCCTTTCTGTCAAAATACAGGATAATTGTAGGCGAAATAAGAAAAAAAAATTATGCTCGACCCCGCCGTTTCGGATCTGTGGCGCCGCGGTTCGGGGTCAAAAAATCAAAAATTTTAAAGCACTACAGCTCGGCCGCCATCTTGTTTTTCCAATTTTTTCCACTTTTTCTGTTGACAGTTTCCTTATTTCTTCAATCACTGCGAGTTGCAACGAAATCGGTTGGAAAACAAAAGAGTTACAAGAATCACGTCGGCCGCCATCTTGTTTTTCCGAAATGTCATAATTTTTCCCTACTCGACTCGCGCACTCGAACACATCTCCCGTACATCATTGTATCGTTTTCTGTCTCTTTCTAGGAGAACAATTCTGTCAATGAGTGAGTGAGTGGTAATCGAGCTATATATATTATAACTAGTTTTTCGCTCTGTGCGTGAGCTGCTAAAGCAGCTCACGGGTTGTGAATAAAAAAAAAAAATGGCGCTGATTTTTTAAAACTTTGGTATCAGTTTCCTGTTCTGTAATCCCAGGGATCCTCAGATATCGATTATGAACAAAATCGGTCAATTAACAAAGAATTACAAAAAGGCGCAGAGTTTTCAAAAATTTCATATTAGTTTCCTGTATTGTATTCCCAGAGAGTCCTAAATATCGATTTTGAACTAAATTGGTCAATTCCCAAATAATTTCAAAATAGTGCTGGTTTTTTTTAATTTTGGTAACAGTTTACTGTTTAGTAACCCCATGGAGTCCTAAATATCGATTTTGAACGAAATCGGTCAATTAATAAAGAATTCCAAAATAGTGCTGGTTTTTTTTAATTTAGGTAAGTTTACTGCGTTTACTACGCATAGAGTCGCCTCAAAAAGTAGCTAATCTATTTAATACTTACTTCATTGAAGTTGGCAAGTCCTCGCAAGACGACGTGCCACAGCCGACACACAATATATCTATAAATTCTGACCTACAAACATCAGTAATAAATTCAATGTTCTTAACACCGGTGACTGAAAAAGAAGTACATGACATTATACGTAATCTTGAGAACAAAAGCAGCTTCGGCACAGATGAAATACCTCCGACATTAGTTAAATTATGTAAAAATCAACTGACTCCCCCATTGACATTTTTAATTAATCAATCTTTTGACGAAGGCTACTGTCCGGATAAACTAAAAACCGCGAAAATACGACCAATCTTCAAAAAAAGTGGATCACCTCATAATACAAGTAACTATAGACCCATAGCACTGCTACCGACTTTCTCTAAAATTTTCGAAAAAGCGATTTGTAATCGAATTTACTCGTTCTTAGAAAGGTTCAATATACTCGATGATAATCAATATGGCTTTCGAAAAAAGCGATCTACTACATTTGCTGTCTACAAATACATCCAAGAGATTCTTGAATGTATGGAACAGAAAAAGTATGCAGTAGGACTCTTATTGGACATGACCAAGGCCTACGATAAAGTGTCACATAAGATATTACTAGAAAAAATCTATAATTCGGGGATCAGAGGGAACGCTTACACATGGTTAAAAACGTACCTACAAAACAGGACACAATACGTCCAAATACAAAATTATGATACAAAAACTCAAGAAATTTGTACAATTGACTCAAATACAGAAATTATTAACTGGTCTATACCTCAGGGAAGTGTGCTCGGGTGTACGCTTTTCTTACTATATATAAATGAGTTGCCGAAAGTACTAAGCTCGGAGTGCAAAGTCATAATGTTTCTCACCAAATGCTCTGATGCTACCGAATGTGAAAATAATATTACTGGAATCCTAAATAAAACGCAAAATTGGCTAGAGAAACATCATTTACAAATTAACGTTAAAAAAAACAAACTTATACAATTCAGACCTTATCAAAAAATACCACTAGACTTAAGTAAATTATCAGCACAAATAAATATTGAGGAGGTAGGGGAATTCAAACTTCTAGGCCTGAGTATCGATACCCACTTAAATTGGAAACAGCATGTACAAAATATCAGACTGAAGCTGTCGCGGTTTGCATATGCCCTAAGCGTCCTCAAGGCGAATGCAAACTTCGAGACAGCTCTATCTGCTTACTACGCATATGCTTACTCATGGCTTAAGTACGGTATTATACTTTGGGGCCAAAGTACGGACGTTGAAGACCTATTCATTGCCCAGAAAAAGTGCGTACGAATATTAGTTAACATTAGGCAAAGAGATAGTTGTAGGCCTCATTTTATAGAAAAAAAAATCCTGACATTAACATCTATCTACATGATGGAGACAGTCTTGTTTGTAAGGAAACACATACATCTATATAAAACATTAGAAAGTACATATAACCGAATCCCTCGAAATCAATATAAGCATAATCTAGCTCTTCCACGTTATACTCTAGGAATATCAAGCCGTAGTAGTCCGTACTTTAGATCAATTATTATTTACAATAAACTCCCTAATACTATGAAAGAAGAAAACAAAGAGGCTACCTTCAAAAGAAAATTAAGACATTGGTTAATACAAAAATGTTTTTATAACATTCAAGAATTTCTGACTACATAGACCTCAATAGCACGATAAATGTATTTAAAATAAATTATGTATTAAAACTTATAATTATTCAATTATTTTAATTTTATTGTAATAACTTATTTAATATTATTTTAGCCATTGACTACGACTTCTAGATTTAATAACTTGACGAGACTATTTATTTATCTAATATTTGTAATAGATTTAGTGAATCTTGTGTAATTAATTTAAAATTTAAATCTTGTGTAATTAATTTAAAATTTGCAATGCCCTGACAGGGCCTCATGCCGATGTACTTGTATGTAGACATGAATGCAAATAAATGGAAATAAATAAATAAATAAATAAATACTGTTTAGTAACCCCATGGAGTCCTAAATATCGATTTTGAACGAAATCGGTCAATTAATAAAGAATTCCAAAATAGTGCTGTTTTTTTTTAATTTTGGTAACAGTTTACTGTTTAGTAACCCCATGGAGTCCTAAATATCGACTTTGAACGAAATCGGTCAATTAACAAAGAATTCCAAAATGGCGCTGATTTTGTAAAAATTTGGCATCAGTTTCTTATTTTGAAATTCAAGGAAGTCCTAAATATCGATTTTGAACGAAATCGCTACAATAACAAAGAATTTCAAAATGGCGCTGAATTTTTTAAATTTTGGTACCAGTTTCCTGTTTTGCAATCCCATGGAGTCCTAAATATCGATTTTGAACGAAGTCGGTTAATTAACAAAGAATTTCAAAATGGCGCTGATTTTTTAAAACTTTGGTATCGGTTTCCTGTTTTGTAATCCCAGGGATCCTCAGATATCGATTTTGAACTAAATCTGTAAATTAACAAAGATTTTCAAAATGGCGCTGATTTTTTAAAACTTTTGTATCAGTTTCCTATTTTTTAATCCCAGGGATCCTCAGATATCGATTTTGAACGAAATCTGTCAATTAATAAAGAATTTCAAAATGGCGCTGGTTTTGTAAAATTTTGGTACCAGTTTCCTGTCTTGTAATCCCATGGAGTACTAAATATCGATTTGGAGCGAAATCGATCAATTAACAAAGAATTTCAAAATGGTGCTGATTTTTTAAAACTTTGGTATCGGTTTCCTGTTTTGTAATCCCATGGAGTCCTAAATATCGATTTTGAACGAAATCGGTCAATTAACAAAGAATTCCAAAATGGCGCAGAAATTTTTAAAATTTTGGTATCAGTTTCCTGTTTTGTAATCCCAGGGAGCCCCAAATATCGATTTTGAACGAAATCGGTCAATTATTAAAGAATTTCAAAATGGCGCTGATTTTTAAAAACTTTGTTATCAGCTTCCTATTTAGTAATCCCAGGGAACCCCGTCGTGGGTAAAACGCAACCGTATCAAAATCTTGCATAGTTCTACACTAATTGTAGTCAATTCAATATTCGCCATATAATTTGGTATGAAAAAAAATATTCCGCCATCTTGAATTTTTTTTTAACAAAGAATTTCAAAATGGCGTTGATTTTTTAAAATTCTGGTACCAGTTTCCTGTATTGTGATCCCAGGTAGTCCTCAATATCGATTTTGAATGAAATCGGTCAATTAACAGAGAATTTCAAAATGGCGCTGGTTTTTTTAAATTTTGGTACCAGTTTCCGGTTTTGTAATCCCAGGGAGCCCTAAATATTGATTTTGAACGAAATCGCTACAATAACAAAGGATTTCAAAATGGCGCTGAAGTTTTAAAATTTGGTACCAGTTGCCTGTTTTTTAATCCCAGGGATCCTCAGAAATCGATTTTGAACGAAATCTGTCAATTAACAAAGAATTTCAAAATGGCGCTGATTTTGTAAAATTTTGGTAACAGTTTCCTGTCTTGTAAACCCATGGAGTACTAAATATCGATTTTGAACGAAATCGATCAATTAACAAAGAATTTCAAAATGGCGCTGATTTTTTAAAACTTTGGTATCGGTTTCCTGTTTTGTAATCCCAGGGAGCCTCGTCGTGGGTAAAACGGAACCGTATCAAAATCTTGCATAGTTCTATACTTGCAGTCCCTTCAATATTCGCCATATAATTTGGTATGAAAAAAAAAATTCCGCCATCTTTATTTTTTTTTCATTTCGCTTAATAGAGCTCCTCGTCCTGATCATCTCTTGCCAAGAAACCACACTTCCATCTCTCATACTCTCCGAGATAGACACTCACGAAATTTGTATGGCAGCCATCTTGAATCCACCATTTTGAATTTTTTTTTTACTTATTGCCAATTGGATGAGGTTTCGAGTGACATTTGTTCGAGCACTCCCCACCTATCTTCAATACCCTGGCCGTGCCCTTCACCCGTCTCCGAAATCCTCAATCATCAGGTGTCTCCATATTTTGCTTCAAGTTATGTTTTCTGACTTCTATACGAAGCCATCGGTGAAAAAAAATTTTTTCATACAAAATTTTATAGGAGGAAGTTTTTAGGGAAAATCTCGAAAACTACCCCGACTGTGGCAACACTGTTTTGATTTCTCGATACTGCCCGTCGAGTTACACAATCGATCCATACATGTCAACTTTCCGAAATGTTGCCAACCGCCTCTAAGACGTGATCGAAATTTTCAAAAACACAAAAAGAATACAAAATGGCCGCCACCTCGTTTCACAAAATTTTTTTGCATAGTTTTATAATTTTCCTGTGAACTACAGGATACACCGCTCCTGATGACGTTTCAATTTTTCATCTCGCTCGCACCCAGCCAAAATGATAGCCCTTGAAAAAAGACCATGTCGAAAATCACTTTTTCTTTGATAAATTCCAGTGTTGCCAGACCTCGGCGACGAAAATACCCAAATGTCATTCGTACAAGTGAGACACGTGGTTGCCCATACTCGAATTTTGCAAAAACTACGTATTTCGATTTTTTAGTTTTTGGGGTAAATCTTGAAATTTTCCCGAGAAATGGGGTAATTTTTTTTCCCCAATCCATACCTCGAGTCTGTACACACAATCTCCCCGTAGAAGTCGAAACGCTCCGACGTTGCCAACTGCGAGAAATTTTAATTTAAAAATTGCGTTTTTTCGTAACTCAAACAGAACGGCCGCCGTGACAGCCGCCATCTTGAATTTTGAAAAACCACCACCATTCTGTCAAAATACAGGGTAATTGTAGGCGGGAATAGAAAAAAAAATCATGCTCGATTACGCCGTTTCGGATCTGTGGCGCCGCGGTTCGGGATCAAAAAATCAAAAATTTTAAAACACTGCAGCTCGGCCGCCATCTTGTTTTTCCAATTTTTTCCACTTTTTCTGTTGACCGTTTCCTAATTTCTTCAATCATTGTGAATTGCAAAGAAATCGGTTGGAAAACAAGAGAGTTACAAGAATCACGTCAGCCGCCATCTTGTTTTTCTGAAATGTCATAATTTTTCCCTACTCGACTCCCGCACTCAAACACATCTCCCATACATCATTACATCGTTTTCTGTCTCTTTCTAGGAGAACAATTATGTCAATGAGTGAGTCAGTGAGTGAGTGGTAATCGAGCTATATATAGTATAATAATATAAAGTATAATAATAATATAATAGGATGTCGCGTTTTCATAGTTTCCAAATCCCAGTCAACATTCGCCATACATTTTCTGTGGAAAAATTTTGGGAAAAATATATTCCGCCATCTTGAATTTTTTTCCTATTCATCAAGAAGACCTTCAGGTCGATCATCTTAAGCCTAGAAACCACTATTCCATCTTTCATACTCTCCGAGACAGACACTGAGGAAATTTGTATGGCGGCCATCTTGAAGTTTTTTCAACTTACAACCATTTGTATGAGCACCCCCCACATAGCTTCAATACCCTGGCTGTACTCTTGATCCGTCTTCGAAATCCTCAATCATCAGCTCTCTGCGTATTTTTCCACCGAATGAATTTTTATCTTTTAAACGAAACGATGAGTAAAAAAAATTTTTTCTTACAAAATTTTACAGGAGAGGTGATCAATGAGTCACTCAGCACGAGCAGCTATTTAGATATTTATATATAATATCGTAATAATGCAGTTACATAGCAGTGCATAGATAAATATGTACAACCTGATTTAGTGGCTGCTGCTAGACCTAGACAACTACTGCAGAATCGAATAGAACTTGTCTCAGCGAAGACTAGGCGACTGTTAATCGACGCAGCAAATTTAATTGGGCTCGGCGAGCTAAAAGTACTATATTATTAAGTAATGCGGCGAACCTAATGCACGCCAGCCTTTATGTCACTAGTGTCTCGTATTGCCCCGACTTTTCGTGAGGTACATTATGATGCGTCGATGGGTCTTTGGAACTTAAAAACAAATGATATACCTTCTTAAACTAAAATCCAGGCAATAAAAATGCAATTTACTATTATATATTATCAAAATATTTAATTCTTACTTCATATGTAGATATAAAAATCAATTGCTGTTCGTTTGTCTCGCTAAAACTCGAGAACGGCTGGGCCGATTTAGATGGAATTTGTGTGTTTGAGTGGGTTCAGGGCTGGTTTATATTTATAATTGGACCCGGTAGGGGGCGCTGTCCGGTCGGGTCTTGGTTCAGGGCAGGACCCACTGTCTGCCGGGCCCACTAGTAATAAAAAAATATTTCTGATCATCAGTCTCGCTAAAACTCAGAAACGACTTAACCGATTTTGATGGATTTTTTGTGAGTGTTTGTGTGGGCCCCGGGATGGTTTCTATACATAATTCGACCCGGCAGGGGGCGCTGCATTCGGGTTCTAGGTTCAAGGCAGGACAAAATCTGCCGGGCCCACTAGAGTTTTATAATAAAAATCTTAATTTAATCCTTATTAAATTCTTCTACGAGTAATTTTCCTAGTAGTAGTGGGTTTTTTGAAAACATCATCATCCTTTTTCTGAAAATCTTCATCTTCTGAAAGCAGAAAAGAAAATTTTATCAAAAAAGAAGAAGCATACAATTTTTCGATTGTAAAATCCAATATAAGTATGACGGTGATAGTCTGAAAACCTCCCTGGCGCATTTGTCTTATAGTGGGAGGTACCGGGTTCGATTCCCGGCAGAGTCAATATGGGAATTTATGATTTCCGAAGTTTGACTGGTCTGGAGGTTTCGGCCGTGGTTAGTTACCGCCCTACTGGCAATGACGTACCGCCAAGCAATCCAGTGTTTCGTTTGATAAAACTGCCATACCCCTAACAGGATAGCCCACTACTATCTAAGATCTGCGTCACCATTTACCATCATGTGAGATTGCAGTCAAGGGTTATCTTGTAGAGAGGAAAATAGAATCATAATTAATTAATTTGACAAACCTGATTCATCGGAATCATAAGTAACTTTTTTGTTCCGTGTTACTTTTCTTGCAGACTTTCGGACTGATTGTGGTGTTGCGGGTTCACTGTTCGCTGGTGGTTCATTCTGAAAACATTACCAAAGACTATGATTATACAATGTACTTTCTAACTAAAGGAAAACCATTGGCGGTGGGCTGGCGAACCGTTTTATTGGTATCTTGATATGCCCACTGTGGACATAAAATAGAACGGCCACGATCCGGGTTTTCTCAGATTTATCGGATTCTCCAGATCAGTTCCTATCATAACTAACGAATGTTGTGAGAAAAATAATTACTTTTTTTTAAATTTTAATTATTATATCCCGCCTTAATCTTAATCATACAGACCAGCATAGAGTGCCGTCAACTACGACCATAGACTCTCCAGAACCATAGAGCAAGAATAATGCTTTATCTAGACTATCGATACATCGAAATTGCGTAACAAAACTAAGATTTTGGGTCGAAATTGATTGCTTTAATATTCATTTAACAATCCCAAAAATAAGCTTTGAAAACATTAATGTATCCATGTAGGATGGATGGACTTTTAGGCTTCGGCCGTTGCTAGTTACCACTCTACCGGCAAAGACGTACCACCAAGGGATTTATCGTTCCGGTACGATACCGCGTAGAAACCGACTTTAATATAACTGTCATACCCCTAACAGGTTAGCCCGCTACCATCTTAGATTGCATCATCACTTACCATCAGGTGAGATAGCAGTCAAGGGCTAATAGGCCTATTACACTGCACTTTTCACAGGGACTCTTTCACTTGAATCAGTGTAGTGTAATAAGGTTTAGTAAGGGTCCCTATTTTGATCCTTATTGCTGTGTAATAAGCGACGCTCTAACTAGCGGCCGCGCCCACCCTTACCACAGGGCCCTGTGGAAAGTGCAGTGTAATAGGCCTATAACTTGTAGTGGAATAAAAAAAATGTAGCTGACCTCATCAGGACTGGAGCTAGACCGGCGTCGGTTGCGGCGCGGCGCGGGCTTGCGACGCGGCGTCGCTCGCGGCTCAACTCTGTTTCCCTCTCTCTCTCCCCCGGCGTCATTCTCACCCTCCCCTTCTCTTTCCCTCACCGCGAAGCATTCTTCTATTTTGTCTCCTAGCTCTGTGACTAGACTCTGAAAATTGATATGATATAAATTAAGTCCTAAGTCCCGTTTTCACTGACTATGCCAACATTTTAGGAAACACCTAAGCTCATCAAGTAAGGATCTCACCTGATTTGTCAACGCGAAACGGGCTTGAATAAATAAATAAATAAAGTTTTTATGTGTTACACTATTGTTCTCGTATGTACATTAATTATATTAGACTTAAAAAACTAAAAGACAACAAAAGACACAATTGGTCGCAAACTCAGCTTTGTGCTGAGTTTTTTTTCTTGAGCCGATCAGAATAGCTTTATGTACATATGCCTATATGGTATTAAGAGTGTAAAAAATCAAATAGTAGGCTTAGGTCTCAACCACTAGGCTTGTAACTTGTATGTTACTGAATTATATACTGAGCTATATATAATCTTATATTAATTAAATCCATACAGTTAATATTATAAATGTGAAAGTATGTCTGTCTGTCTGCTACGCTTTTACGGCTCATCCGTTCAACCGATTTTGATGAAATTTGGTACAGGGGTAAGTTGTATCCTGGTGAAGAACATAGGCTTATCCTTTTTATCCCAGAAAATTAAAGAGTTCCCGCGGGAATCAAAAATGCCAATAGCGCAGCAGACAGACAATAAACGTATGGCTTATCATTGACTTGATAATTATATTGTCTGTCTGCTGCGCTTTTACGGCTCATCCGTTCAACAGATTTTGATGAAATAAGGTACAGGGGTTGGTTGTATCCCAGGGAAGGCCATAGGTTACTCCTTTTTTTCCCGGAAAATTGAAGAGTTCCCGCGGGCATCAAAAATCCTAATCCACGCGGAATAAGCCATACCTTAATTTCATTTTTGGCCATTTTCGAAGTATTATTCATGATAGTAGTGAACGACTCCATGACTCCGGGGCAATGAAGCTTGTCCTTATAACAGTCGAGGTTCTCGATCAGTTTGCGCAAGGAGCGTTCGTTGTATGCGAACAACGAGAGACAGTACGCTAGGTCGCGCCACTGTCGCTCCTCGGTAGACAGCTTGAAACGTTGACATAGCTTCTCGACTAGGGCTTCCATTTGTCTGTCTTTCTGGATGAGGGATGTTATGTACCTGGAAATTTCACACGTATTGCGATTATTTTTCTGATACAGGTATTTAAATATACTTAAAAGGAGGTTCCAGCCCCAATGTAATTAAATTGTATTTTGAACAGAAATAAAGAATTTATTATTATTATATTTATTATTTGATTATTTAGCACTAGCGATCGCACGCGGCTTCGTTTTCATGGGAATTTCCAATAATCCAGCCTCATTCTTTTTTTACATTACAAGGGTTCGTGCTGGGCGTTGGTGAGTCAAGTCAGTGTTTATTTTTGTTGTATGAAATTATAATAGCCATTTAGAAACATGAATAATCTTTACATAAATTGTCATTATTCCACTATTGGACAAAATCTATTGACGCTGCAAGAATACCATAAATTCAGCCAATCGCAACAATTAATACTGTAACAATGATTGATGCAGAAGATACGCGGTCGCCCTGTTGGTTCTTCTCTTGTATTAACTCATCTTCCTGACTATAAGCTTTTTATATTTTAATTACTTCCTTTGTAGCATATATGAATATTCATTTTTTTCCACCTTTGCAAGCTATTTCTATCTCATGTAAATTCTATCTGTGAAAACTTGTAATTGGCGTTATACTTATTCTTTAACGCAGACGAAGTCGCGAATGCCCGCGACTTCGTCTGCGTGGTTTTAGGTTTTTTGGTTCCCGCAGGAACTTCCCTCCCCTCCCTCCCTCCCTTTTCCCACTTTAATTTTCGGGATAAAAAGTAGCCTATGTGCTATTCCAGACTATAATATATCTCTGTGCCAAATTTCAGCCAGATCCGTTCAACCGTTGGGGCGTGATTGAGTAACAAACATCCATACATCCATCCAAACTATCGCATTTATATCATTAGTAAAAAGTAAGATTTATCTATCCACTTTTGTTGTAGTTTTAAGTTTTCTGAACAAAAAGACTTACTTCATAATAACCCTATAGTGGTCCTCCGGAACATTCAGCTCCGGATCGCTCAGCCTCGATATGATATCCGGCATGACGTTGTAAAGGGCGTTGCCTTTTTGCGAGAGCTGTTTGAAGAAGACCTTGGTCATAGCTGCAACGCGTGGGTCTTTGTCCGCGCAACATAATGCCATGTCCGCGATCTGACCCTTGACGCGGACCATCTCGTGCAGGACTAGGAATGAGAGCATCTTAACGGCACACTGGCGGATCTCTAGCTCTTCATCGCTAAGGCTGCAAACACATTTTTTTAAATATATATATATGTGTATGTATGTATGTATATTCTTTATTGTACACCACAAAAACACAAAATAAGTAGATTACAAACATGAAAACTTAAAACGTAGGTACAATAAGGCGGTCTCATTGCTAACTAGCGATCTCTTCCAGACAACCTTTACCTTAACAGACTGTCCACTTGTTCATTGTATCTTATCGATACGGAGACAAGTGGACAGTGGGAGGTGGTGCATATAAAAATATACTTAAATACTAATAGATACATAAACTAACCAACATCATAAAATATATATTATACATACTAGATTATTCCCGCGACTTCGTCCGCGTGGACTAAGTTTTTTCGATTCCCGCGGGAACTCCTTCATTTTCCGGGATAAAAAGTACCCTACGTCCTTCCCCGGGATGTAACCTATCCCTGTACCAAATTTCATCAAAATCGGTTGAATAGATGGGCCGTGAAAGCGTAGCAGACAGACAGAGACAGTTTCGTAATTTATAATATTAGTATGGATATAGCGAGCAATCTAGCGGGCGGGTCACCTGATGTTAAGTGATTACCGCCGCCCATGAACATTTGCAGCACCAGAGGAACCGCCGATGTGTTGCCGCTTTTGAGATATTTGTTTATCGGACCTTTGAAGAGCCTCATATTATAATGATGAGGGTATACATAAGATGGAAGCTGGTTCCATAATTTGCAGACCCGGAATATCGGGAGGTGGAAGGCATCCAGGTGGTGAGAATGAAATTTGTTTCTACGATTTACAATTACATTGATGATATTTTGGCGAACTCGCTAGTGCAGACTCCAGTAGTGAGCGCTGTGGTCTTGCAAGTGGCAGGGTCAATTTGGCAAGTTATAATTCATGAAGAGTCTTACGCCGTGGCCTATTACGAATTAGCTTTTCGATAGGATGCCATGTAGAAACGGATTAAGGATATGGGATTATAAAAGTGCCATACACCTAACAGGTTAGCCGGCCACTATCTTAGATTGCATCATCACTTATTATTTGGTAGCAAAACTGTAGTGGTGGAACAAAATAATATGACCATCAGGGTGTTTAAAAAAAATTAAACTATTGAGGGTAGACAAAGACAAAACTGATTTACTAATGCTTACATCTGGTAAATATGATGTGTCCAAGGTTGAGTGAGATTCGGGAATCGCAACGTTAGATCTGCGAAGGCGATGGTGAGATTGGTTCTGAGCGACACGTTTTTGGATCTCTTGAGCACCGTCACCATCAACACGAGGCCGTCTTCACACACTAAGCTCGAAACCAACATGTACCTAAAATTTACCACTTATCATAAAAAGCAACCAGTTACAAACGGGCACACTTTCAAAATTTTCTTTCTGGTAAAAAATATATAAATTATGCCTAAATGTATGTATGAGTATGTATGTATGTATGAGTTCAGTCGTAATAAGGTAATATTTACAGTGTCTTCTAGCCAATGAAGTTTTTGGGCGTGTAAGTACAATGTTGATATGGAGTATAATGAATATGTCATAGATGGCGCTTGCCAGGCGAATTAAAACCTTATTCAATCGCAACAAAATAAAAATCAAATATTTTTTATTCTAGCACACTAGTGCTTTTGAATAGTCGAGTGAATGTACCACAAGGTAATGGGTATGTTCCGATATACACTGCGAGCACTGTTCAGTACTCTTACTGGTGAGAAATTCGTTCCGTTATAGACTGACAGTATACTGCCGCAGTATCCTAGGGCAATATTATGACGTCACAAATCGTCGCCATTTCTGTACTGTGAGCAGTGGTGTTCTCGAGGTAAGGTGCTCTCAGTGCTGACTGCGTTCCATTTAAACAGTAACCAGTATAGCACCTATTAAGAAACGGCTTCGCAGTATACTAAATTGACGTCACATCTTACAGTGCTCGCAGTGTATATCAGAACATGGCGCTTGTTAGGCGAATTCAAACAAGAGGCCCAATTGTCTAAGCCAATCGTATTCATTTGACAGTTCATAACGTATAACTCGAACTTTTTAAGGAGTACATACAAGCGTTTTGACGTGCAAGCATCTATGACCTCCTTGAACAGGTCGAGTTATACGTTTGACAGACGATTACGATTACGATTTCCTTACATAATCAGATGCAGGGGGCAGATCTGCAAGGCAGGCAATGCCGTTTCCGGACCGACGATATTGCTACGGAACTTCCTACAAAGACGGCGCTTGCCAGGCGAATTCAAACTTAATTTAGACGATTCAAGGTAATATTTACCGAGTCAGCGTGAGTGCGGCAGCGGCTTGCAGCGCAGAGGTGCAGCGCGCGGGATGCGAGAGGAGCCACTTCAGCAGAGGCAGGTATCTAGCCAATGCAGTGCCCGGGACGACTATATTGCTATGGAATGTCCTACAAAGACGGCGCTTGCCAGGCGAATTCAAACCTAATTAAGACGCATCAAGGTAATATTTACCGTGTCAGCGTGAGTGCGGCAGCGGCTTGTAGCGCAGAGGTTCAGCGCGCGGGATGCGAGAGGAGCCACTTCAGCAGAGGCAGGTATCTAGCCAATGCAGTGCCCGGGACGACTATATTGCTATGGAATGTCCTACAAAGACGGCGCTTGCCATGCGAATTGAAACCTAATTTAGACGCATCAAGGTAATATTTACCGAGTCAGCGTGAGTGCGGCAGCGGCTTGCAGCGCAGAGGTACAGCGCGCGGGATGCGAGAGGAGCCACTTGAGCAGAGGCAGGTATCTAGCCAATGCAGTGCCCGGGCCGACTATATTGCTATGGAATGTCCTACAAAGACGGCGCTTGCCAGGCGAATTCAAACCTAATTTAGACGCTTCAAGGTAATATTTACCGTGTCAGCGTGAGTGCGGCAGCGGCTTGCAGCGCAGAGGTGCAGCGCGCGGGATGCGAGAGGAGCCACTTCAGCAGAGGCAGGTATCTAGCCAATGCAGTGCCCGGACCGACGATATCGCGCTCGCACACGTTGCGTACGTATTCTGCGTCCGCGTCGTCAGCGACGGCGCCTTCTAAGCCGGCTTCATCTTCGGTCATAGTTGTGTTTGTCTAAAATAATATATAGTATCGATTTTACTAAGCTACTAAGTCAAATGTTGGATTTACTGTGGAAGCTTTTAACAATAAAATTTTAGGTAAATTAGAATAACCATGGATTTGAGAGATTTTTCTGCACAATTGCAGTTTATCTGTATGAATTTACAAAATGTCTCATTTTTGTTGGATTACATCAAAGATTGATGATGTTTGGTGTTTGAAATATAGTTCACAGCATTATTCTACCTCCATTTACTCCGTAATATTTATATTCTAATCTAATTCACATCATAGTTATGTCTTTCTAAATTTAAATAGCAATAATGACACTGCACCTAGAGTTAGCTTAATAATCACAAGTAGAATGGAATATGTAAAATAAATAAATCATTAAATTGTACATTGGAAACCTTTTTATGGACGGACGAGTGGCCTAGGTGTGACAACGCATATCAGTCGATTGCGATTGTTAAGCAACGTTGACCCAAGTCGGTAACGGCCAAATTTGAGCCTCCAAATTCGGATGGGTCAAGTTTGGTTTCGTTCCGTGCCTCGGAGGGCACGTTAAGCCGTCGGTCCCGGTTATTATCACTAACATCTGATAATAATCGTTACAAAAAATACTCATAGTCGAGTCGTATGCGTAAGGGACGTGGGAACCCACCGCGTTATTATCCCAATAAACTACTACCATTATTAATTAATGGTAGCAGTGACACCTTTCCATTAATTAATGGAAAGGGGTCACGACCCTCAGTAATGAGGAATAAGACGCAGAGATACCTTTTAAATAAAATAAAAGGAGTGCCGAGTGCGTATGTCACCATAGGATTGTAAAAACCGTTACATTATAATCTAACTCGAAAAAAATGTAAACTGTCGAAAGATTGTAAATCGTTCAATGTTCTGAGTGTCAATTTTTAAAATATTCATTGTATTTACGTTTTCTTGTCTGTTTCTTGTAGGTTAGGTTAGGGTTCGACATAAATAATCAGATAGTGCCCGGCCGCAGGCCGTGCACTTAGGTTCTATCGGGTTAATATAGCTAACAGATTATAATCTACCGAAAAATAATGCGTTAAATTGTAATCTTTCGACAGATTGCAATTTCGCGAGTTAGATTATAATCTAAAGGTTTTTACAATTATTAGGTATAAACACTCGATAACTATTTTAATCATACTTTATTAGCAATTAACACAAACACTGTACAGCCATCTTTTACATTCCATCCTAGATTAAAAATATATACCACCATCGCATCCCGATCTCCCTCTATACGCCTCCAATCGCCCATCACGGTCGAGAGCGCTGTAGAGAGAATCAGGCCCCCTATTCTGTAACTCAGTGGCTATCGAAAAATGAAAGCCACTGACATATACATTTTGTTCATTGAAGGTTTACTATGAAAAAATGAAAGAACATTTCAAAGCAAATCTTCAATGGATAAAAAATATAAGTCAGTGGCTTTAATTTTTTATAACCACTGAGTTACAGAATAGCTGCTGCTGCTGACCATAGATAGATCCGTCAATTTCAGTCTAACACAATGTTACGGTGACACGTATATTACCGATGGTCCTTTGTTGGACACGCTAGCCGAGCGCTGGCCGCGCGACGAGGCGCTGATATTGCTCGCGTTCATGAGCGTCTGTCGCCGCAACTCGTCCGCACGGCCGCGGCGCACCGGCGTCGCGAGTGCGCCCACTTTCTTCTTGCGCTTTTCCTCCGCCTTGCGTTCTTCGCGCACCTAAAAAAGTACATCCTCACGTCATTATTGAACCTGAGGTGCGATTATGTAAGAATAGGCATGATGACAGTAACCAAGAATCAATGAAATTATAAATGACATTGACCATACAAAGTTCGCCTAAGAACCAACAGTCACAAAACATACATTATCCGATTCAAAATACACATAAATACCATTGAAAGTAAATTTAAACAACGGACACTTCAGAGAATTTATTTATTACCGATTTTGAGGTTAGATTTTGAATGTTAGTTAATTTAGAGTTGACACAAGATTTAGGTTATTTAATTAGCTCCCATTTGGTTTACATTATAATTATATGGTAATATAAACCACCTGGATGACCGTTTTTTATACGGAGCTCAGCTTTCTCGAACTACACTTTTTATTTTCAAGAATAGTAACCACACAATTGTCACAAAAAGTGAACCAGGTACAGCCATACTATACAGTCGATAAATAAAGTTAGTCGATATTTTCACTCGATAATAATTATCGGTACTGTTTAAAATATCGATTTTTTATCGTTTTTACCTTTATCATCCCTATAAAATAATGAGTTTGTCAATCTCAACACTAAATGGAAAAGATATGCCATCTTTTATCTCCGTCGCACACTAAGACAAAATATATTTGTTTCCTGCTCGTATCGTTAAGAGAGCCCTTTTCAATTATATTCTTCCTTCTCGTGTCATCTAAACACTTTAAACTGTTTTTGTTCTTACTCTTACTTGACGTTTCCAGCGCTCAAGCGGTGATTTGAGGTTTCGAGAAAAGGAAAGAATGGAAAATCGATTAAATTCCCATTTTTCATATTTAATATTTAGAAGTGTCCGTTAAATTCTAGTTATTAAATTGAAGGTACAAAATAAATTAAGATTTACTGTATGTTTCAATTCCTTGTTGATTCTTAGGCGAATTTGGACAATGTCCTTTATCAAATGAAATAAGATTCAAGGATTATTAAAAAACGTATTTATTTTTCTATTTCGAGTGAGATTGCTATTTATTTTGATAAAATAAAACTATAAAATACAGCAATCCGCCATAATGGATTAAACACCAAGAAGCGAATGACGTCACAATTGTTTGTTTTCGAGCTTTGACAATCACACTATTGTTTACTGCGCACTGCACAAAGTACATTGGTAATAACAATAGTGACGTCACAAACAGCGCCATGACACCGGCGAGTATTTTGACGCGAATTTTAAAATTTAAATTTCAAATGCCAATTTTATCTACCATACCTTATTTCTCTCCGGAAATAATATATATTCTTTCGAAATAGTAGATACTTCCGAACATAATCTGACCATTATTCAAAATCAGTCATCATGTCTATTGTCGATCAAATCGTCTAAGTTTGGCGTCAAAGTAAAATAAACCATAACGGCATTGATTTAGAGCTCAATTTCGTGTATCCATTCTCATACATTTATCGTATCGCAATAACCTAAACATATGAGAATGGATACACGAAATTGAGCTCAAATTTTTTGAGCTCATACAAATTAAACATATTTGAAGAACAGCGGCAACATAGGTGTCAAAAAATTGGCTTTTTAATTTTACTGCATTCGAATCGTATATTTTTTGTACTTTGACCACCACGTTGTAAGGCACCTGTAGTATAATATTCCAGAGTTCATCACCCATTCTATAAACATTTCTAACTCATACCAAAATGATTTTTTATTTAATTAAAATTTTAAGACATGTTGCTTTTGTTCTAAATTTTCATTGCATGCCAATAGATAATTTTTATTTTACATTACCTGATTTCTCCTCCTGAGTTCGCTATAAACACTGATATCCAAATAAATAAGTTGCTGCAACGCAATATGTCCCAATACAAATATAAATCTAGTCAAAAATTCACTTGGCATATTAGCTTCTTCTTCGTCTTCCTTCACCATGGTTTCTTCTATACGCTTATACATTTCTGATAGGATTTTCGTGCATACGACATCAGGGGTGTCGCATACCGCGTAAATGAAATTTATAGAGTTAGCAGCGAAGGAAGTGAATTTATCGAATTTCGAAAACGTTTCCATAAGACTTTCGTATAGAGAAATAAATATTGTATGGTCCGCTGGATATCTTTGGTCTTTTCTGGATAGTGATGCAAGTAATTCAGCGCTTAAAGTCCTCGAGTTATAGTCGCCGGTTAGACCGTGTGTTTGTACGACTTCGATGTTGGCGAGCGCTACAGATGGCTTGGCTTTGGCGATCATAACGAGTAGTGATAGCGCAGCGTAGCTATCCATGTCCGTTGTACCGTCTATCTTTTTTAGAAACATTTCCCAGAAGACCTAAAACGCGAAATTATTTTCTTCAGATTTTGAGTCACACACTAAGAACAAATAACTGCCTCGTTGGTCTAGTGGTTAGCAGGTTCGACTGCGGCCGCGAGGTCCTATGTTCGAGTCCCGGATGGGGCCATAAGTATTGGGGTTTTCTGACTAGAAATTCTCAGTACTAGCTCGGAATTAGGAAGTTGGCGGTGTTTCACCCCCGTGCCTCAGAGAGCACGATAAGCCGTCGGTCTCGGTTATTATGACTAACATAATAACAGTCGTTAAAGCCCGCCAACCCGCATTGGAGCAGCGTGGTGGGTCTAAGCTCTTATTCGCTCTCTCCTATGAGAGTGTAAGCCTGTGCCCAGCTGTGGGACGTTAAGAGGCTGTAGTGGTGGTGATAAGGACAAATATCTGATTTCAATTCGATAAAATACAGATTGAAACTCTGAACCAAACAAACATCAAATTTTATATTACAAACCATGCCCTAGAGGCCTAGAATATTCTGTTATTTTTGTCGTACATATCTTTTTCGATTTTCTTATACTAACCTAACCTACGTAAACCACTAACCTGAATGATGGCTGGAGTGATGTCACCCTTAGCCAGCCACTTATCAACGAGGTGTTCCAAAGCGAGTGCGCTCCCACGGTCCACGTGGCCCATGAGCGATACCAATTTGCTCGCTATGGTGAAAGCCCGTGCGCGCTCAGCTTTATTGTCGCACTCCAGATACATTTCACGGTATGCGCGCTCCACTGCCTCCCGTTTATCCTAAGTTATACAGTTGTTTTTAGAAAAAAATTCAGAACGTGAAATGTTTTTTTTTGAATTCTTAATTCTCTACATAGAGTAGCTATGCAAATCAATCAAAATATATGTATAAACCTCCGATATAGGGCTAAACAAATTAAAGTTCTTAATATGAAGATTTACAAACAAAATCTAGGCGCTTGCACACCCAATAGCTCAACACAGGGAACACACTGAAATTGGAAGGGTCCTATGTATCAAATGCGACCCGTAATCATACTTCATACTAATATTATTAATGCGAAAGTGTGTTTGTTGGTTTCTAGTGACTAAGATTTATAAACAAAATCTAGCATCAGATCAACTTGATTTTTGGTATGGGTATAGTTGAGAACCTGGAGAGTGGACATAGGCTACTTTTTATCCCGGAAAATTAAGGAGTTCCCGTGGGAATAAAAAAATTGGCAGTAATAGGAACTGCCGATAGAAGTCAAAACGAATATTTAAAATAACACAGCACTTTTAAAATAATTAAAATATAAATCTTAAAACTAAGACAGACTATTTATACTTAAGACCTTTTACTTAAGAAGAATGGTGTTGGTCTGGCGTTTCCAAATTTTTACCCCCTACCAAAAAGTGCTCAACGCACTAAAGAAGTTTTCACTTCAAAAACCGTAAACCATGCGGACGAAGTCGCTGGCATCTGCTAGTATTGCCATAAAAGCCGCTTGCCACTTGGCTTTTTAAGAGATAAAAAAAATGAACGACATTTCTCAGGTATGGAAAGAATAAGTCAAAAGTTACTATAAAAAGTACCCACCTGATCAGGAGACCACACAAGCTGCAACATATTAACCACGCCCACTTTAGCCGACTCGATATTAAAGTGGTGTGCTGCTGTGAAGAAGTCTATCGCCTCGCTGACGTCACCCGCTTGTTTTGACATCAGCAAAGAATTAACTAGAGGTATAGCTTCGGAGACCATTCGACTGAAGTGAACTGACTCTTGGAGGAACGCCACTATGCTCTCTTTTTCCTCCAACCTCTTAAATAACGCTAGTTCATTCTCGCATTGCTGCGTAAGAGATTGCCGTCTTTCCGGTATCACGAAGATGTTGCGGAGAAGGGCTACAAAGTAGTCCAGCTAGATAAAACAAAATATCAGCTCAATTCAAAATAGGTCCGTGCTCAAGTAAGATCAATTGTACAAGCAATTACTACAAATAATTCTCAAGGTACTTGTTATTTATTTATTTATTTTTATATTTTACTCCGGCACCGGTGTGAAATATTAAAATAAATAAATAAAGTGAATATTGAAAGTATTTGGACAATTTGTGTGGTGTAGTTAATATTGCAAGCTACAAGGGCAAGATAAACACTGTACCACATATATTTACCTACTGTGGCGGATTATAGCGAATTAAACTTCTAGTTCTTTCATTTATCATGGACTTCCACAAAATAATGCGTGCTTCTATACAATATTAATTTTTGAACTTGTAACTTACAAGTTAAAATTTAAAAAAACAATGTTCTATATTGGCATATACTATACTTCGTTACTTACGCCGGTAGGCACGCGGTAACTATATTACATTTGTATGAAAGATCTGGGCCACCATTATAAGTTGATGATATTATATCAGAAACAAAGTTACTACTCACACACGCAAACATTATTATTTAAGATAACAATAAAATTACCTGATCACTTTTTTCCATATCGCATCTCAATAACTTCGCATCAGGATACTGTCTTTCCGTATGCTTCACAACTAGGTAAGCTTTAAAGTAATCCTTCTCTCTTACACTCCTACGAATTGCTTCATACAAATTCTCCAAAGTCGCTTGGGAAAGTTCTGGTTCATCTTGGGTTAAAGTATCCATTTTAGATTTGATTGTTTTAACAACATCCTTTTCGATTTTCTCCCATTTCTTGACAAGTTCGGGATCAGGGCTGGGATTGAGTCTCTTTTGAAGGTCATCCAATATTTTTTGTTCATTCTCCAACTGTTCCTCTAATAGTTCGAGTTTTAATTGGGCAGAGAAAGGGTTACATTCTAAAAACACCTGAAATATGTTCAAAATAAAGACTTATATGATAAGTAAGATAATAATATGCTAAAGACTAGCGGACTCAAGTAGAATTTTTGAAAATCTGTAAATTAGCTCAAGTCAACCTAGACGGAAGGCTTGGAACAGCTAAGACTGCTTTGCCAAGTAGAGCCCGTCTTTGCCAGTAGAGTGGTATCTAGCCCTGTAGCTCCACTCTAGTCTCTACTCCACTCTACTGGCGAAGCCGTGCCGCCACACAATTTAGCGTTCTGCGTTTGCTTCTTTCGTTTCTGTTCTCCATCGTACGATGGAGCGTAAATACCGCCGGGTCATGGACTTTTTATTGATAAAATTAAAACACCTATTTATTTTTCTAACTATAACTTCATTTTTTGTTTAGTTGACTAAAAAAGAAGATTGGAAATTAAAACTAAAGATATGAAGCTGGCTAAATAAAGTTTGCATGCCCCTTTCAGGTTTGTCCGTTTTCATCTTAGACTTCTCCTTACCACTTGTCACTAGCTGAGATTACAGCTAAGGGCTTACAAATATAAAAGCTTCCGCTTCCACTAAGACTCCACTATCAGGCAAAAAGTCGGAAGTGAAGTCAAGGCAGACAAGACTCACTACGCAATTACGTACGTGTGAAAAGGTCTACGTCGGTTTAAACGGTCGCTGTTAATACAGAAACCGTGAGTGTGTGAGAAGGGCCTCAGGGGCCTGCGATGTGGACAGACTTGTGTTTCTTACTTTGAGCAGTTGTATAGCAGCTTTCCTAACAAGAGCAGCCTTGTCCTTCAGACGCCCTATGGCTCTCTCGAGCACGCTGCGTTGCCGCGTCACCGGAATGCACAACTCACGCATCAGACGATACCAGAACTGAAGAACCTGATAGCACAAAATGTAGAACACCGGTTTGTCAAACTGTTACATTAAATGTCTTCTACAAATTACACCACTTTATATTTCACGTCAATACATGTGTATTACCGAAGTTACGACTAGTAGGAGGTTTTAGACTTTTGAATATGCGATATATATATATTTTGTGATTGTGACATGCCTCCACCACCACTACCACTACAGCCTATTAACGTCCCACTGCTGGGCACAGGCCTCCACTCTCATAGGAGAGAGGGAATTAGGAGCTTAGACCCACCACGCTGCTCCAATGCGGGTTGGCGGGCTTTAACGACTATTATCATGTTAGTGATAATAACCGGGACCGACGGCTTAACGTGCTCTCCGAGGCACGGGGGTGAAACACCGCCAACTTCCAACTCCGGGCTGGCACTGAGAATTTCATAATTGAAAAATCCAATACCTAACAATTTTTATGCCCGACCGGGAATCGAACCCAGGACCTCGTGATCCGCAGTCGACTACGCTAACCGCTAGACCAACGAGGCATGCCTAATTTGATTAAATTAAAAATAATTTGTTAAAAATTTTAATTATTTCTTAAAATGTATAAAATTTTAATTATTAAGGCGTACAAACTATATAAGGGCATGATATAAGACGTCGCTCCGCAGGACGTGAGCATCCCATTTGTAACGTAGTCAAAATGTCGCGTGAAAATGTGATCTTTAATCGATAGATAGAAAGAAACATAGATAGATAGAAGGAAGATAGAAAGATAGAAAAGAAGAAGAAGAAAAGGTACTGAGTTAATTTTATACATGTGATTAAACACAGGTGCCGACTTGCCTTGTGTCGCACGTACGCGGAGAGATCGTGCATGTGCTCGTACAGATCGTCGAGGAAATCGTCGCGTCGGATGCGTTGCTCGTCGCTCAGTCCCTCGCCGTGGAGCTCCACGCTCAGTACCTCGCACATCATACCGAGGACACTTATCCGGATTGTGTATGACTGAAAAGTTATATAAAATAGTCTATAAACCAAAAGTACAAGTCAAGTCAACAAGGCTTTGACTTGATATATATGTCACCGTAAGATTGTAAATACCGTAAGATTATAATCTAACTCGCGAAATTGTAAACTGTCGAAAGATTACAATTTAACGCATTATTTTTCGGTAGATTGTAATCTGTTAGGTATATTAACCCGATAAACACTACCTGTTTATTTATGTCGAACCCTAACCTAACCTACAAGAAACAGACAAGAAAACGTAAATACAATGAATATTTCAAAAATTGATACTCAGAACATTGAGCAATTCACAATATTTCGACAGTTTACAATTTCGCGAGTTAGATTATAATCTTACGGTTTTTACAATCCTACGGTGACATATTATATTCTTGTTACCAGTTTTTACACCATTTCCTATTTATATCGATTTTATATGTTGTACTTTAGATCAAAATAGATTATTCTTCTTTGTATTTTTTTACCATGTCATTTTAAATTTACAAAAAAAAGTGTGTGTGTGTGCAAGTCACACACTGCAGAAGTGAAACTTCGGAAAAACCTGAAAAGCCTACGAGAGAATGAGGTAAATATAAGTTGTATATCTACCTCATTCTCTCACAGGCCTATTATGAATATGTTTGCCACTTTTTAGTGTCGCTCTTTATCTTTTCAAATTTTCAAATCACAACGATTCTAAAGAAGGTTCACTTCAAAACCATGTTTTGCTGATTTAACTTAAAATAAAGAAAACTTAGAAAATATTTATAGCAGTTATTTTGTACCTCATCACTTTCTAAATAAGGCTGTATAGTGGCAATAGCATTGGCCATTTCCTTGGGCAACTCTTTGGTGAGCTCCAGTAGAAAGGCCCCACAGTTCTTAGCGGCACCCTGCTCTGTACTGATACCTCCATTTTCCTCTTCATTGGATGCCAATGCTTCTGCTATTTCACGAACCTAAAAACAGATATTTGATCTTATATTTGTAATAAGTCTGGGAGTATTTGAGATAATTATGTGGATCTATGATTGAGACTCATGACTTGTGAGACTCACAAATAGATTCATGTCAAGAGTCATGAGACCATGAGCGAGATTAATTAGTCTATGAGTGAGTTCATAAGTCTCTGAATCTGTAACGAATACAAATTTAACTCGATATTTTCTTTACTAATAAAATATAAATCGTTACTTTTAAAATAAATTTATTATTTATTTTAGGTTATTTTAATACCATTTGTGGTCCAAAAGTTCCAAGGCCAAAATCTTTTGTTAATTGCGCTACTCCAGCACATATTGGTGATACAGAGTGTTCTGCAATTTGTAGAATCTTTAACAAAACAGAAAAATAATAGGTTATTTTAACAGTATAGTTTAAAAAATAATTGTTGTTTGTTTTTAATATTAAAGCTTTATTTTTCTTACCTGTACCAGTTTTATAAGGCAAGACGTCCCATGGTTATACTTTTTTATGAGCACACCTAGTATTTGAAACACTATTTCTCTAACAGTTTTATTTTTCCCTATCGGTTCTTCTAAAGCTTTGTAGCAGGGTTGAGCTACCATACTGTAAAAATAGAAGATATTGCTCAAAACTAGAATGATTTCAAAGATTTTAAAGTTAGACTACAACTAGCTGATGCCAGCGAATTCGTCCGAATGGTTTAAGTTTTTTCTTTGATTCCTGCAGGAACTCCTACATTTTCAGGGATAAAAAGTAGCCTATGTAACTCTCGAGGTCTTCAACTATACCGATGCCAAAAATCACGTCGATCCGTTGCTCCATTGCAGCGTGATTGAAGGACAAACCAACAAACAAACACACTTTCGCATTTATAATTTTGGTATGATTCCTGGTCTTGGCCAAATAAGTTGTCATTCTATTAGGAAATTTTCATTACTAGCCCGGAATAAGATAGTTACCAGTGTTTCATCCCCGTGAAATTTGCAATGTTTTGTAAGGCATCTGGATAATATCGGAACTTTTAAATTACAGAATTACTATTATTGATTTAATGAATTTTTCAGTGCTGCATAGGACACAACACTTATTTGGTACAGGAAAGATTCTGAACTCCTTAGATTTCTGATTAGACAGTGCAGATTCTGGATTTGACAGGCTATCCCATCAAAAATGTACGTACACTCTTGTTATTGGTAAAGGTAATATAGAGGACTTACGACACAAAATCATGTTCAGCTAACGGTGGATCCCAGAGGTGGGATAATGGTTGTTGGAGTAGAAGATGTAAAGATATCAAAGCGGCTTGCTTATCTGCTTCAGTCCAGCCGCACAATTCATCCTCATCTGTCATTGCCTTCTTCCCTTTCTTACCCAATGTTAACTTTTTTAATCTCTGAAAGTTTAATTTATTTTTAATACCAGCAACTAACAATATGAATAAAAAATAAAAAATAAATGAGCAAAGTGAATAGGGAAATTTGGCTACATATCATCATGACATCAAATTTTGATACTGAGTATAGAAATGAGACCTAGTAGTTATAACTTTTTTAGTACTTCTTTTACTATTAGAAAAGTATTTTATTCACAAAGGAACTAATAAATGCCACTCAATTCAACATCTATAATTTCAACAAATGATAGATGCTGAATTAAGACCTTGTGCCAGGAGATTAATTTCTGCCTTCACTTCATACTTACATCAGCAGCTAACTTTACATCTTTTACTTTCATTATTTCTACAAACAGATACATGATCATCTTCAAAATGTTTAAATTCTTGACCCGCAGGTCTTCATCTATACTCTGTTCTTGAAGTATTGGCTCCAGGTGTACACAGAGGCTTTTAACAGTTCTTGCCATATGATCAAATCCTACAAAAATGTGAAATTGTTTAAGCCTCTTTCAAGCATAAATCAAAGGGTTTTGGGATAAAAATGCTGAGATCCCAGATCCTTCAACGAAGAAAACAATACATCTTATAAATAACTTAGTAATTCAGGTTATTCAGTAGGCCATAACTAAATACATAATATATTGGATTACATACCCTTATTTATCATGTTCCATTCAAGTTTAGTTCCATGTACAATAATAGAAAAATATGTATCAAAATGTTCAAGTATATATTCAATGCCCTCTGTGTTGTAAGCTCGGGCTGCATCTATAAAAAGGAACCATTCCATCAATATTCATTCTAGGACTTATCTTTCTAATCTTTTTAATATTTGAATAGAGTATTTAAATACCTAATTACATCGATAATTTAAATACACTTGATGAAAATTACTAGTCGTATAAGTTTGAACAGTTCACAGACATTCATATTATATGAACACACATTTATGAACGCTAAGTAATCTCTGCTCCAGTCAATTTAGCTATTTATTAACCATTTTACTTTAGTAAAACTAATTTAATTGTGGTAAAAACATGAATACGAACCTTGTAACTTCGACAATAACAAGCGAGCCTGAACGACATCTTCAACGTGATATTTACCAGCGTGAGATTCAAGTAGCTCGTCCTTTTGTAAGGGAATACAAAACTCAAAGTGACTCATTTTAATTCTGCTATAAAACTTGGCTGAGCTTCCACTTAATTTTTTTTATGTTTTCAAAATGAAGCAGTAGGCACTTGGCGGCAGTTGATGTTTTGAAAATTCAAATCTGGTCGGTGATTCAAATCTAAAACTGACAATTAACTTGTCTCTGCTGACAATATTGGCAAAGTGACAGCTGACGTTCAAATTTGTCTTTGGAATTAATCACAGACAAGTAGATTTATTTCTTGCAAATACTGCAGAGTATTGTGACACTTTTCGACCACAGACATTTATAAATCTGTGTTTTCGACAAGTTCGTAGACTTTGAATAAGAGTTCGTAACAGCTTTCAAGTTTCGACCTATTTTAGTTTCGACTTCCTTCAACAATTTATCTTGTCTCGTGAGTCGTGTCTTCATAAACCGTGTCTATCGTATTTGACACGTAAGTAGAAATGTCAAGTGACATGTAAGCCAAATGTCATTGACGTTTGAAAATTTGGATATTTTTCTTTCACTTCCTCGCCGTAATTTGTACACGTTTCATTATCGGCAGTTACAACTATATTTACTTTCTCCAGTCGTGTACTGTGTAGTGAAGTGCACAACATAAGATTTAAAACACTAGCCATCATCAAGACACGTACATCATAATGTCCGGGAAGGGAAACAAAGCTTTTACTAAAGAAGAGGAGTTGCTTCTTCAAGACTTCAGCAGAAACGTTTCAACTAAATCTTCAGCTTTATTTTATGGAAACGCATTTATCGTGTCCGCAATTCCTATATGTAAGTTTTATGATTGTTTCTAACTCCAACACTTTATTGCATATTCATATTAATAAGTTTCTTAAACCATGTTTACATATTGGTGAAATTCAGTTAGGTCACTGCTTGCAAAAGGTATATAATAAGATGTTTTCATTTCCAGGGTTATTCTGGAGGGTCCATGCATTAGAAGTAAGCGCATCACTGGCTTGGTTTGCATTGGTCACCACAGCCAGTACATGGCTTTTAGCTTTGGCGTATCGTAATACGAAGTTCCAACTGAAGCATCGCGTCGCCGTACGTCGGGAAGATGCTGTCGCCCGTGAAATGTCTAGAAAACTGGCTGATGAGAAGAAAATGAGCAGGAAGGAGAAGGATGAGAGGTATGTGGACCTGTTACAAGTTATATATCTATAGTGACAAACTATTTATGCTTATTATTCAAGTATTCAATATTATATTCCATAAAATCTTATTGATGTGAATGTGTCATAGTTAAAATTTGTATCTATTTGTTATTGTGCTTTGTTCCCATTTTAATTTTTGGATTATTATATAGATGTTTTTTGTCAGAAAAAACTTGGTTTTATTTCTTAAATGATGATTGTAAAAACATCCTCTAAATTCTATTTCCATTCAATTTTACAAAATTACCAAATGACACCAATTTTGACACTCTCTTGAATAGATTAGTTTACAATTACTTAACAAAATTACTTATTTGTATTCATTGTCATTTCAGGATCCTATGGAAGAAGAATGAGGTAGCTGACTATGAAGCCACAACATTCTCAATTTTCTACAACAATGCTCTATTCCTGACAATTGTGATCCTCAGCAGCTTCTATTTACTACGCTCCTTCACACCGACTGTGTATCCTTTTGCAATTTTGCAATAATGCATTATTCAAATAACAACCTGTGATGCTATGACATTGTATAGATCCTTACAATATCTACTAGTTTCAATCTGAGACATTTCCAAAAAAAAACCTGAGGGTTTATAATGAAATTGCAGTATTTACTAATTTAAAAAATTGTGAGGAAACCTACATATCTACAGTATGCTTGGAGGAAATTCAGGTAGGTACAAGTATAAATAATACATAAAGGTTGGAGTATAACAGAATTAAGAGTTTTTTCTAGAAGGTTAATTTTAAAGTGTTGTTTCTGGGTCAAATTTAGTAATTGAAATTTAACCTCTTTCCTGTTGACAGATTGATCTGCTATTTGGTACACATCTTTAGTTCTCATGACAATACATTTGAATATATTAATCTAATCCGCGTGTACTAAGGTGTCTTGATTCCCGCGGGAACTCCTTAATTTTCCGGGATAAAAAGTAGCCTATGTCCTTTCTCAGGCTCTAGACTATCTCTATACCAAATTTCATTTAAATCGGTTCATTAGTTTACACATGATTGTTTAACACACAGACAGACAGAGTTACTTTCGCATTTATAATATTAAGTATGGATCATTGTAAATTCAAGATTGCTGCCGTCACAAAACGGATTACATCTTTTTGCACTACCCCCTCAATATTGGTATCAAATGATAGGGCTTGACTAGTAAAATACACTATTAAAAAAAATCAATTCCAATATGGCCACAAAAAAAAAATTGCCCATGTGATATTTTTTACAATTCCTTCAACTTCATCACACCACTCTTGATCAGATATTTTTTTTACCTATTTTGTTATGTAATATATATATTTATTTATTCAACATCATTTTTAAAAGTAAAATTTTGAATTGTCTAGTGCATTTACTAAGTTGAAAAGAAATTTTATTAGATTGTCAAATTTATTCTGTGATAATAATTTACACTCATAATTTGGTTTAAATTTAATTTTGGTTGTTGGTGATTCAATATTATTTAAATTAATTCTATATACACACTGATATTTTCCTGAAATGCATATAAACAGTAACTACATAGTATCCCTCTCCACTGCATCAGGTCTGCTGGCTCTCCTGTCTACAGGAAGCAAGTGAAAAGACTTCAAGAGTGATTGTTTAAGTGAATGTGAAAATTTTATACCAGACTCATTGATGTAAAATGGAAACAAGATCCACATGTTATGAAATAAGGCATGTTCCTTGGACATACATCTAAAAACAAACCTTGTCTTTTGATAAATAAGGTATTTTTGTAAGTTGACTTTAAAAATGTGGTTCTGTATTTGTATGTATGATATGTTTGTATGGTTTGTTCACAATTTCTTCTAAAAAACCAAGATTTGTACATGTGGGCCGTGGTGTGCACAGTATTCGGTAAACAGTAGAACATCAGGCAGAGCATGATAAAGAATAAGCATTGAGCTTTTTTTAACTAGGGTAAGCGAAGCTTTTTATGCCTCTATTTCGAGCACGTCACTGCATGTGGGTATCTATTTTTACATCAATGACAAGAGTGAAATGTACCTACTCAGATTTTAAATTATTATGTTCGCAAATTCTGTTTTTTTTTTTAATGAATTTATAGTTGGTAAGAAATAAAATAATAAGCTTAGACAGTCTTCATTTTTATTTACATTCTTTGAGAAATATAAACTTATGTAACCTTACATCTAAAATTACATTCTAAATTATTACTTAAAAATTAGTGTTTTTCATATTACTTAGGGTGGGTCTCATATAATAAAATCACAATTTAGTATCAAAAGGTAAAAATTTCAATAACAAAATATTTTTTGTTTATGATGTATCCTGATTCCTATAGCAAAAAATATTACTACTGCGTAAATTCATTAATATCTGGGGATAATAGTATAATTAATAAAATATTCAAGACAGTAGGTATAGAATCATATAAATAGAAAACAATATACTACACTTTATATCTATACTTAACATCATTGCAACATAGTGCTTTTATTTGCGAAATACATTATTTGTTTTGTAATCGATAGACGCTTATTAAATGCCTTGTGAAGTTGTGACTATAAGGTTTAAAGTGTGGATTTATCAAAAGTATATTAATACGGCCATGTGGGTGATAGATACACGAGTAAGTACTTTAGTACGCGTCTTTTGGCTTTTCGCGAATTGCGCAAACAAGCACCTCAGCTCAGAGACGACTATTTAATTGACGCTAACTATACGCGTACTTTCGTATGTTTCCCGAAAGTATCAATGGCGCAGAGTTGAAATGAGTCTTTTTTTTCTCTATGATTGAAATACGTACATAACCGTCATAAAAATTTGAAGATTTACCTAGCCTGGGACGCGCGGTGGCGAAGCCAATAGCGTGAACTGATTAATGGGCAAATTTCGTCTAAGGCATACTTTTAAACACATCATCAGCAGATAAATAAAGCTTAATTCCTTCTAGTCGAGCAAATAGACGCATCATTTCGATATTGCGATAAGTTGTATTGAGTATTGACAAAATAATATAAAACCGCGACGCAACATTGCATATAAACCAACTCTCTGAACGCTTAATAATAATTTTATTATTAGAAAACTCGCAAATTTCGTACCGCAAGACGCCTTATTATTCAATTCAATTCTTGGTTTTATGGCTTGCGTTTGTACCAAATGGGTACAATATTCCTCGCCAATGACGCGTGGAATGGAGGAGACACGCTATAGAGCTGGGAGGTACTAAGTGTCCAGCTTTTAATTTGGATTATGTACCTATTAATGGCAGGTTTCTTTTTCCAATGTTTTATGGTTAGTTTCTACCCTAGAACAACACAATATTATTATTAGTAGGTACCTACTTAAAATATTACACACAAATATGATGTAATAAAGCAGAAACGTTAATCAAGTGTCAAGTTTTTGCCAAAAGTCGAGCAAGCTTGCGTGCCGTAGCATCGCGGTTTACAGTTGAAGCCTGTAGACGGAGTGTTGGTGGTGACTAGCGGTTGCACTGTCAAATCTCACTGTTCTTGCTGGAACGCTGGATTGCCAGGGGCTCAGTACATCATGCCGACGTGCAACGGCTCCGTACGCTGGAAGTAGACGTTGGGGTTGCTGCTGAAGGTGGGCTCCACGCTCGTGTACACGTTGCCCTCCTCCGGACGCATCATCACGCCTGTGAACGAAATGCCTGTCAGTCTTTACTAAGCTCAGCTGGGCGACCGCGTATCTCTGACAGCTACAGTGTAACGATCGCAATCACCTCTGATTGGGTAACACTCTTCCACTATTGGACAAAATCCATTGACGCAGCAAGAATACCATAAATTCAGCCAATCACAACCATTGATACTGTAACAATGATTGATGCAGAAGATACGCGGTCGCCTTGCCGTTCAATTGGTTTTATTTCATTGTGTTTCGGTATATTTGTATCTTTTTCACATGCTCTTGTGGAAAAGTTTACTATTACTTTTATACCTATCAATTCTTTATTTCACTAATTTTAGGTCCGAATAGCTCCAATGTATTTGTTTTGGAGAGCTTGCAGCCCGAAAGCTCGTAAGTAATTTTGAAAAGGTGTTTGATAAACGTAACTTGCAAACTGGATCGTTGTTGTCGTGGTTTGTTCACAATTTTGTGAAGTAGTTAAATCTATTCAAAAACGAACTGTATATTTACAAACTACTGGTGTTCACTTATGCTTATGCGTTTTTACTAATATCTACTTTATTGCAATATTACATATTTACTTTGGAAGGTGCAATGTTACCTGGCGGTAGAAGATAGTGATAGGGCGGATAGCTGTAGTGGTATTGCGTAAAGGGGTGCAGGGGGTAGTGCGGCGGACACAGAGAGCGTGCGTGCAGGTGGGAGCCGGCGAACATGCCTCCATACAGATCTGCAAAAGTAATATCGTGGACTGCGGTTAAATCCCAGTGCGTTTAAAGCGCTATTTCTCACTTATTAGCGCGTTTTAGATACTTAACTAACCGGCTGGCTGAGCGGGGGGCTCCTTGCGGTCGAGCGCCATCGGCGGCGCTGGCACGGGCGCTGCGGCCGTCACCATTCCGTACTTGACTGGTTTAAAGTGGAAGAAGGAAGGCGAGTAGCCGGAACCTCCCACGCCTATCGAGCTGAGTCCTTCCTCTCGGTCCGCGTCCCAGCGACCCTCGCGACCTAACGCTGCTAGCCGCCTGCCTTTAGGCGCAAACATTAGCGCAAATACTACGGCGCATGTACCCAGTAGTCCAGCGGCCACACATGCTTCACGGTGCTGCTCGGGTGCCCCGAGGGCTGCCGACACCCAGCAGATCCACACGGCGGCAGTGGCCCCGCCTGCGCCTGCTATGTGCGTGGCTTCTCTGTAGTTGTCGCGTATCCCACGCGACCGCAACGCTACACCGCAGACCACTGCGATTAAAAACGCTGCGTAGCATAACGACAGCAGTAAGTCCGAGATGGGTGAGTCGCAACGCGCAGCACCGACCGCGACTCGCGGCGGCGACCCACCTAACCACTGCGCCCCGATCGCCACTTGTATCATCACTGCGAAGAACAACAGCAGTCCTTGATACGCTGCCGGCAAGTACACACCACCGTTCAAACTTAACAGGAAAACACATTTCACTAATAGCGATGCGAACACAATCACATAAGCAACTCCAGTTCCGAAACGCACAGCGCCACATGTGAATGAAGTCGGTGCAGCCGTGAATAACGCCGCGGTTGCCGCGCACGTGAACAGTCCGAATAATAAACACTGTCCGAGAAGAAGATGCCGTTGACTCGGTGCCTTGCGACTCGCTCCCCACACAATGAAGCCTTCGAAACCTCCTATTACTATCATGCTTACGCAGGCTAAAGCTAATATCGGCACTGCCCAAGATTCTGGCCGTAGTATCCTTAACACTGGCGTAATTATTTGAAGACGCGTCGTATTCGCCGGTCGAGATGTCGATGCGGTAACTACGCGAGATGTCGAAGAAGGCGTCGGCGCAGAAGAAGGTCGTTCTGGTATCACAAAGAATTCTGTGCTCATTTCGAGACGATGAGCTTCAGTGCGCGTCGGTCGCCGGGGTTGTGGCAAAATTTGCTTTTGCTCTTCGTCGTTGCGGTGGAATTGATCATCATAATCTTGTTCGTATGGCTCCTCATCTTCGCTCTCGATGTAGTGCCGTGCGGAAGGCGCGTTGCGGGGCGAGTACGGTGCGGGCACCCGAGGCGCCAGGCGGTCGCCGAAGCGCGCAGCGCCGGCGTCCGTCAGGGCGGCCAGCGCGGCCGTCACGAGGAGGGCGCGCACCGCCACGGCCGCCATCAGGCCGGGCCGGCCTCAGCTGCCGGGTCTTCGACGCAGACACATCCGCGCTCCCCGCCGTATCTCTGGAAATGATAAATGTGCCGTCAGTCAGGCGACAAGGTGTCCGCTACGGGTCGCGACGTCCCGACTCGGCGATAACCAAACAAAGAATCTCCCGGCTAAACCGGTTTCTGATCGCCTTGCACCTCCAGGCACCCTGACTTTGCCGATTTGGTATCTTTGTTTTGTTTTTGTTACCAGCAGAATTATAGTGCTCATTCCATTTAACTTTTCTGGACAAACCGACCAAAAATCTACCTGCTTGGATTCATGTATTACTTAATATGCTGAATTTGAATTTGAATTTGAATTTGCTTTGCTCACCTTAAACTACTTATTCTTCAGAATCATTATTATAGGAAAACTTCTATCCGAAAATAACGAAACCTAGAGTTTTCGTAATTTATGTTTACTCGCGAAAACTACATGAAAATAACTTTGTTTGTTACTATCACGTAGTCCGGGCCACGTAGGTTATCGAAAGGATTTTATCATGCATGGATCATTCCAATATTCCATACTGCCTCGTTGGTCTAGTGGTTAGCATGTTTGACTTCGGCCGACGAGGTCCCGGGTTCGAGTCCTGGGTCGGGCCATAATTAAGTATTGGGGTTTTCTGACTAGAAATTCTCAGTACTAGCCCGGAGTTAGGAAGTTGGCGGTGTTTTACCCCCGTGCCTCGGAGAGCACGTTAAGCCGTGGGTCCCGGTTATTATCAGTAACATGATAATAGTCGTTAAAGCCCGCCAACCCGCATTAGAGCAGCGTGGTGGGACTAAGCTCTAATTCCCTCTCTCCTATGAGAGTCCTGTGCCCAGCAGTGTGACGTTAATGGGCTGTAGTGGTGGTGGTAGTGGTGGATCATTCCAATAGATATCCAATTCCAAAGCATTAAAAAATTTAAATTTGACTTGTATGAGTTGCAAAAATGTTGTCCAAGTTTGCGAATAATAAACATACCATTCACCCGCGTTCCTACTTCCTACGAATACAAGTACATTTACATTCGAGTTGAGCTCATAATATAGCTACATCTAAGTAAGTATATATAAAGAAAAATAGAGCCTGCACGTATACGAGTAACAGGACGTTCGTTGGTCGGACAGGGGCAACGAACGTATTAATTCTCATCCCCAAGGGACACAGCCGGTGCCAGTGACTTACCTACCTACGCCTGGCAACAACTTTCCAGTTTACTGGAAACTTATTTTTTCCTCCTCGAGCGGTTATCCGTCAGTACGCGCGAAATAAAATAGATAACAGGTATGCCTAGTAGTACTTACCTAACGATTCTCTGGAAACCAGAACGAAATGTCATAGAGGAAACAGTTATAGATAATTATTGTAATAATAGGCTATAAGGTAGGCCAACACGACTAAATAAATTCATTGCATTTCATAATGTCCCTAAAGTTGACGACGACGCATTTATTATCGATTCTATTTCATTTATCTAAAATTAAATAGGGAAATATCTTAAATTTCCCTAAAGTAGCTTCGAATAAACCTTTCTCGTTGTAAATCTTTAAACAAAGGCTTTTAATTTATTCAACGTAATGTAAAGGAGCGTACCTACTTAGTGTTCTCACAATTCAACAGTATCCCGATAAGTTAAAGATCGCCGTACGCCGCAAATTGTGATAAACCTAAAATATGCATCGGTGCCATACAAGGAAGCCTCTATTTCAGGCGCGAGATTACGCAGACAGCACCGCGCACTGGATCGTGACTTTAGACTTCTTATCCGAATTAAAGTAGGTACATTGGCGTATTGTAGACAGATTTGGCGCTAAAGTAACGGTGTGGACTGGTGCTTGGACCTCTGAGCTCCCGGCTCGGGGCCCTCGATCTGCGGGAATGATCGGCGCAACTATATCGAGATTCGAGTCATGTTATCTAGATTATAAATCATAGCCAAATCTTCGGATCCAATGAAGCACCTGAGTAATTTTATATTAAGTTGATACTGTTCTAAAGTATAACTAGCATCGAAATATTACGCGTTACGCGTTACGCGTT
This sequence comes from Erebia palarica, assembly GCA_964035005.1. NCBI lineage: Eukaryota > Metazoa > Arthropoda > Insecta > Lepidoptera > Nymphalidae > Erebia > Erebia palarica. Next base: position 33,048,280 of record OZ035984.1, on the reverse strand, counting down.
ATTAGTCTAAGATAACTAGATTGTAAAATATATGCAACAGTCTAACTACTACAAGCCAAGGCTTATTAGAAGTCGTCAGATGAGATTTGGATGATGATTGATTTGGCGACTTCATCCGCGTAGATTTAGGTTTTTTTAATTCCGTTAAACCAGACTTTTCACGGAATTCTTTGGTATTTTGGGATGAAATGACTTTCGCAAATTCAACCAAATTCCAGCCCATATATCACTAATATGTACTATGTAAGTAATTAGTCCATATACCAACATAATGGTGATAAAATTGAATAAAAAATTTATATAGCCAGTCTTATGGCTTTGAAGATCCTAAAAGAGAATTCTAAGCTTTTACAACTTCTTTATTTACCATCTCTTTGACATACACCTACACGTTTTAATGGTAATAAAATAGCTACAGAAAACAGGATGCGAAAAATATTCAGTATAATGTCACAAACAAAAGATGCGTTTCATTGCATTAGAATGTCTAGATTATTGTGTATTACACCGTCGGGTATTTAATATCTGTCGTGGACAAGCGATCGTTCGTCTACAGTCTATTATTCGATGAGAAGGTGTAGGCGGAAATGATGCACCTACCCATAGAAATATGCTTATAAATAAGCAGATTCCCTGTTCCGTGCAACTACCTTTATGTTGTTTGTACCTATCAGAATGATTTTCCCTATCTATAATCTCTAATTAAACATGCTTATTTTTAGATTGCAATCAATTCCAAGAATAATTTCCGTTGGACTACGGGAGGATTATGACTTTTAAGGGTCCGTATTCTCGCTCGCTCTACCGCGCGCTCGGCCAATTTTGGAATCTTTAGGTATACCACACAGTAAGACCGTTAGCTACACTCACACATAGACGGCATAGGCCGGTAAAGATATTTTGATACTTTGCGTAGTCAAGCTCATACTATTTTCACATGTTAATAAATTTTTACAATCTTAGTTATTACTTTATTATTATTTTATTTTAATAAATGTTTATTTGGCATACATATACTTTTATAAAATATGCTTACACACGGGTATATTTAAGACTAAAAACTAGATACACCTACATGTTTTTTTCATTTATTTACTTATCATTAAAATTTATGATTTTTTAAGTTTTAAAACCTAGGTTATCTGACTGTTACTAATAATTAAGGTACAAGATTATCGACCAAGTTTTTCTACATGGGTCATTAGAGTATTTAGGCTGTCTTAAAACACCGCTGTTATTTTGAAAACAACTCATAGATAAGCAATTGGTATTGTGTATTATGCAGGTGTAGTTAGCACGTACAAAGGATTAGTCATAAATAATATCACAGACACGCGGACCCTCTCAGGTATCAGGATATGTAAATGTTACCATACTTCACGCGGACTATGCAATTGCATCAATTTAGGTAGATCCAAGACTACTAAAAGTAGAAAAAACTTGCAGTTGGATAACAAAACATAATGCTATAAATAAAAACTTTATGACCATTGCCCTTACCCAAAGTAAGTTTGAATACGAAAATATATTGTGTTATAAAATATGTCGTGCAAAACATACCTTATGCTGTTTATGATAAGGTACAAATTAAATTGTAATCATGACTAGTTAAATGATAATTATAACCTTACCCTATTTTCAATTCGCAAATTAACAACTGCAAGGTCATTTCCGGAATTTGCAATTTCCGAATATTGTCTGGTCTAGTTGAAGGCTTTAGTCGTGGCTATTTATCACCCTATTGGCAAAGATGTGCCGCCAAGGGATTTAGCATTTCAGTACGATATTGCGTTGAAACTGATAAGGGTTATGGGTTATTACCGATTAGGGTTATGACTGCCACACCCCTAACGGGTTAGTCCGCTACCATCTTAAGCATTTACTATACTACTAAGATTTAGTGGAATAAAAAAGCTAAGAACAGTATGGTTTATTTATGTAGAATTGTAGGTATTTTATATTCCAATAGTAATTTATGTGCCCCGTAGATAATTGCTATATGGAAGACGTATGTAATATAGACGACGACGACGTTATAGACGACGTATAAAGACGTATATAATAATTTTGCCTTTAGCCAAGACTACGTTAAATTTGGGCTCTATTGGATCTCTTGTCTAATTTGATCCAATTGCATTGTCCGAGTGGTTTAATTTTAGCAATTTAGCGTTCCGGTACGATAGCGAATGTGCCATTTTTATCTGGTGACTGCATCATCCTTCACCACTAGGTGCCATCGCAGTCAAGGGCTAACATTAAGAGGGGTAGAGGAATAAAAAAAAAAAAAACCTATTAAATTAATAATAATATTTATATAAAATATTCTCTTAAAAAATATTTTTATCTTAAAACAGTGTTTTTGAGAGGCATTTCTAGTTTTACGGGTATCCATAATTTCTGGAAGTAAACAATAAAAATCTTACTAATTTATCTTCCATGTTTCTTTTTCCAAAAATTTAAATCTCTTTCAATTAGTTCGATTTTGAGATTATGCTCAGGACCAGTCCACACGGCAAATAAACATCTGGGTTTTTGAGTTCTGTGTAACTGGCCCTGAATTTGGTAATACCAATCATGGTTCTTTGTTAGAGTCATTGATTGTTGTACTGATTTAATTTTTTTTTTCCTTCCTCAGGATCCGTTCCAAAGGCAGATTGAGGATTTTATTTCTATTATACCTTTGCTATACAAAGCATCTGGCGGGGCCACGCAAAAAAAATAGGGTTTAAATGTTATTTTCACTGATTCCACTGTCAAAATCCATGTAGAGATGCCAAGGTCAGAAAAACAAAAACACTAAACTTTTCTGGATTCGTTGGAAGCAGTTGAGCAGAGCAGAGTACCTCAATGATCGCAGGCGACTAGAAAAGTGACAGTAAAAGCTTTGTGGGATTTATAGAATGTAAAAATATAGACATCTCTACCATTTGCAATTTATTTGTCTTGGAAATACCATTGTAATTTTGATCATCAACAAAAATAACGTTCATGTATTCGATAGATAGGTTTACTTGTGTTTTATGCAGGTGCAATCTGCACGTGCATAGGATTAGGTCATAAATAAGCGACCCTTTCAAGTATGAGGTAATATAAAAATACTATACTTCACGCAGGCCATGCAAATCGATCAATTTTGGTAAGAGGGATATCCTACCTAAATTGATCCAATTGCAAGTAAAACTTCCAGTTGATTTCAGTTACAAAATGTCATACAAACTCATCTTGTTTACCACAAACGAAACAATATTCTAGAAATAAAAATTTTATGACCCTTTAGCTTAACTTTATGACCTATATTGTTTGGTTTTTTATCGAAAGGCAGTGCTACACGTTACTATTGTCGAAAGGTAAAAGAATAAATAAAATCTATGCAAAAAATGAAACCATTTTATAATAGGTACCTTTTATTGACCCGTGTTATGTAGTATTGTTTACGATCAATTTGGGAATTAGAATTTCTGAATTTTCTTTGGTCTGGGGATCCGGGAGGCTTCGGTCGTGGCTAATTATTACCACCCTACCGGCAAAGACGTTGAGCGCTCCGATACGATGCCGCGTAGAATAGAAATCATCACTTACCATCAGGTGGGATCGCAGTCAAGGGTTAAACTAAGCTTGTAGAGGATAAAAATAAATTTCAATACATATAAGTAATGCTATGGAACGGTATCTGCCTCAATCTCTTAGCAACAACGTATGCCATATTGAGTTTGGCAATTACAATTTCGAAGAAAATATAATATTTCAGGAAAGTAAGTTCTAAACCCATATAAATTTACGTATACTTAAATACCGATTTACGAGTAAATGAGATTATAATCATACAAAATTATTTCATAGTTATTAAAAAAACTGATACCTATTAATTTATAATTAAATGCGTATAACGCATTCATTCAATATCGATAAAATCGGATCAAGAACCTAACATTCTACGCTCATCAAACTAAAGCAGCCGCGCTATATATTGTTAGCAACCCGTTTTTTACAAAGGCTTGTAGTGAGCTCACGCACACATACAAAAGAGCCCATTGAGCAACATGTCTTCCCTCGAAGAGCGCTCGGCTCGGTATGCCGGTCGTGCGTTCTGCGATCCATTTTACACGTGACTTTATGGGACTTTTGATAATTTTGTTTGGTCATATAGGTATTTTATAGAACTTTATCTTTTTACAATTTATGTTATTTAAATACTAAACATTCATGGGAAATTTTATTTAATCAGTAAATTCGCCAAACTTTTAAGAAATACAGGTTATTGTGACGCATAAATTTTGTGAAATCGTGCACATTGATTTGATTTTTTATTAACTAATTTTGTATGGAACTTATGAAAATGAGTCACAACAGTCCAATTTTAAGAGTGTGTTTATCATATTAGTATTTTTTACAAGTCATTTATAATAATTTTTCGTGGATTTATATGGGTCAAAAGTGACACCCAAAAGTGTAAAAATGGTAAACGTCTTCTGCGAGAATGACAATTTCACTATTATATTTCAATAAAATTAATATTTTTTTTGCAACAGTCCACTAGGGAGGGATTAATCTTTAATGTTTTAATTTTCTTTTTGTCATAATTCTAATATCTCATGCACAAAGCTCGTCCAAAGTTCATAACAAATTGGTGTACGGGGATACGGATTCACAAGTCCAGTCTATTTATGTTTTTCCTTTCTGTTTGCATACTTAGGTTGAGATTACATAGATACATAGATTTTTACTGTCACATATATTTGTCGTTAGCCTCTTTGTTTTAACCATTTTAGCTTTCCGCTTGACATAGTCTATAACGTCATGATAAATTTAAGATGGCGAATGTGACAAACAGAACCACGTCGACGTCACAACTATCTAATGTACCTATCTATTAATAATAACTTAGCAATAACAAATTAATTTTACAAAAACTGGCTTGGCGCGCAGTGATGGTAAGAGACCTGACGTGATGACTCTTGTTCCTGTGACGCTTGTTTGGGATGCCACATGCGTGGATACTCTGGCGTTGTCCCACTTGCATCCGACCTCCATGACGGCGGGGGGTGGCGGTCAGTAATGCAGAAAGAGCCAAGAGGCGCAAGTATGAAATTATAGAAAATAATTACATTTTTGTGCCTTTTGATGCTGAAACCCTGGGGTCGTGAGGTGAAGATGCTAGATCCTTTTTTAAGGATGTATCTTCTCGTCTCACAGAGTCCACAGGTGACCGGAGGGCTGGCAGTTACCTCGGCCAACATATAAGTTTGGCTATTCAGCGGGGTAATGCAGCCAGCGTTCTAGGCACATTGCCTCATTGCAGCGGTATAGATGATATTTTTAATTTTGAGTTTTTAGTTTTTAATTTACATTTTAATGTATCTCGTATTATATTATTATGTTAAATTAATAATTGTACCATCGACTTAGATTATTAACTTCCAATCTGTATAGAGAATAGCGCGCACATGTTTTGCGAGCAGCGAAAGTCTTAGGATCTTATCACATAAGAACTTCGATGATGAAAAGCTTGTGCATGGCCGCTGTAAAGGATTGAGAGGGGTAACGTTTGGTTGTGGCTAAAGTTTCACACCGTATAACACCTTTGCCAAATGCCGATAGTAACACTGGATTTAGGTGTATTTATTCACTCAGCATACCTTTACGTGTTTACGTGATGCGAAGAAGAAGTCTAGCAGAGCCACAGACCACAGTGGAAAGTCAAAGTTTTCCATCGAAACGCGTATCACATGACAATGAGTCCCAAGGAAACAGAGCGTTGTCAGCATGTGCGGCCGCGCGTTGTAAAAGTAACAGCGCAAATACTCTGGGTGAAACTCGGCTGAACTGATTGCAACTGCTATGTCACATTCCGCACTTACTAACAATTGTTTATCTCGAATCAATATATCACTTATCTTCGTTGCCACAAGTTAGCCCTTGACTGCAATATCACCTGAGATGATGGATGGAACGCTAAATCGCTTGGCGGTACGTTTTTGCCGGTAGGGTGGTAACTAGCCACGGCCGAAGCCTACCAGCAGACCAGAAAAAATTCAGAAATTATAAATTTCCAAAATGACCCTGCCGGGAATCGAACCCGCGACCTACCATAGCACTCCACTGCGCTAGAGAGCTTGTAGTCTAGGCAATAAAGCTAGTTGAACTCAACAATAATTCCTCAGCCGAAGAAACTTTATAACATGTTAAAGTATCATGAGTTAAACGTACATTATAAATATCCACCAAAAAATCAGGAAAGGAAGTAAGGTTTTTTTATGCAATACCCAATGTTAATGAAATGAAATGATTTATTTTATTTAATGTAGGGCAACTTGTGTCACTTATGAAACGTTAAGAGTCTACCACCGGTTCGGAAAGATGATTCTACTGAGAAGAGCCGGCAAGAAACTAAGCAGTTGCTCTTTCATAGTTAAAGCAGTAAGGCACACTATCGCGTAAACGCAGTTCAGATTTCATCATAAAATCGGCTTAAATATCGGTGTTCTGAATGATTATTTCATTTGATATTTCGGTTTTGAGTGTTAATATACTACCTGCTTTTATTTTAAAAAGAAATCGAGAAAATATTCAGTCATAAATATTAAGTTTTAGGTATAAATACCTAACCTCAGGATGTTTTTTTTGTTGGATATTTTTGTGTAAGTTTTGGATCATCCAATACTAAAACTCCGACAAGTTTCATCGACTGAGGATTTAATGCGGGGGTCTCCATACAACTAACCGCCCCATTGCCTAGACTATTGTCAAAGATTGTCGAACGTATCAATAACTTGTAACCATGAGGCTCAAGCTAGTGTTACTTCCCAATGTATTTAAAACCTATTCCAGAACCAATAAGATACCTTGTCCAAGCTGTCCTCATTCGATTACCAAAACATTTACTTATTGATTGCAAACGTGAGAACTATAGCATGGTGTTATTAGCTTATGAGATATTATGTAACCTAGGTATATTTCCCCCCATAGAGCCACTAGATGCTTGTTACATCATCCTCTAGAGGCAATTTCTGCTCTTTACAAAACGGAAGGACTCTGCAACACAATTTCCATTATCCTCACCTAGCTAAATCTCTGCTAACATTTCTTAAATATCTCACTTCGATCGATTCATAACGAGTATGTCCCTGATTTTTCTAAGATCTATTGCCACACAAATATTTTTTTCAGTTCTTAGTTTGTTTGTTTAAAGAGGTCAAAGCAGACAACTTGTTCGCACTTGAAGCTTAATTATTTATATATTTACATGATGTTTAATTTAGACGTGGAATATTAAAGAAGATTATATGACAAATAAATTAGATTAATATAATTCTGAACCAGTGGTAGATTTAAAAGCACTGTCAAAATCTGCTTGAATAAAAAAGATTTGAGTTAAAGTACCTATGGCAAATAAACATGTAATCATCAGAAAACTATTAGTATTCGTCTTTCATTATTATGTATTGCTCGTATAGATATGGACACAAGTGGGCATGTATTTGTAGGCTCAGTAAAAATGTATTGGCGAAAGTTAATGATCATCGATGTTTTCGTTAGCATCTAGTGATTATAGTTGTGTTAATCAGGACATTTTATCTATATCATTGATTGCAGTTAGCGATGCGAAACGTAATCAGATGAAATTAATACCAATAAAAAGTTAGAACTGTCTCTAATTATGATAACATAATATTGGGTATAAGTTTTAACTATGTCAGTATTCCTAGTCTGTCTAGAGATGAAATTGAAAAAGTTAACAAAGTTAACTGTTAACTGAAAAAAAGGTAACTGAAAAGTTAACAGGAGTTAACTGATGGTTAATTATGTAGACGATAAAATAATTGTATATATTTATGTAATAACTGTTATGATTATTTCTTAAGTAGAACTACTATGTTTTTGTTACTAAACAAGATGATCAGGTCTAGTGCATTACGCAGCATAGGTTTTTACAAACATAAATATACAAATCGATAAAAAGGCAGACTTTACAATTTTTCGTTTTTTTTCTGTGTAAGAAGAGGAATGATGGTGCGATCATTATTCGACCACCTAGCGTGGCATGACGCTCATTTCAATTCTGTTACAGTTGAATGAAAATTAACTTGTGTGAGAAGCCAGTTTGAGATGATAAGAAGGTGCACTTTTAGAACAGACTTAATAAAAAGTAGCAGGTACTAAATTCGACGCGTATTCTTTTATGGCGATGTTATTCCATAACTCCGTCAAGTCTTAAACGATTACAGTCATCCCTTTTTAGAAGGTAGGTTTTGCAGCTTCACTTACGACCTAGCCGAGTCATATAATATTATATTGCGGAATAACATTGGTCGTTCACGGGATTCGAGCTAATGACTGGACAATGACGTGTGAATGACTTAAACGCCGATTTCGGAGAATTTCTAGTTCTGACCAGCCTGATTTTTTATTGGAGACGGTTATGGCTATCAGTGCCAAACTTCGAGCATCCGTTAATGGGCATGCGAAAGCATGGTTATAGGTTATTTAGTACGCGATTCTCTAGGTTTCAACCAATAAATCACATTCTCTAAGAGTGGAGGTTGTTTGTTGTATACGGTATCTAGGTATATTATTCTATAATCTATTATACTATTCATTTCCATGTTATAATATTGCAATTAGCATGCCATGACTGTTAAAACTGCTTATACCTATCGAATAGACAGTTCATTAATAATGAAAAGTGAAACTTCCATAATAATTGTGTATTTCATTATGTAATGTAAAACGTTGATAATTAATATGATTTATTATGACTGATTAAATAATAATCACTGACTGTTCTGCCAACCTATCCGACTAGATCTGACTGTAATAGTAGTTTGTGATATAAGAGCGGTAAATAGGTTTTTACATACGAGTTGACTAATGTCAGCCCGATGACGCCAGTCGAGGGCTGACCGTCGTCACGAGTATGTAGAAACCTTAACGCCCGTGTATCACACAATATTTTTCAATACATTTGTGAGAAAAGTTGAAAGAAAAGTTGAAAATAAAAGTCGAGTAAGTAGGCACTAGGTGCTCACTAGAAAATGGCTTTTCACGCCCATACTTATTTCGAGATTTTTGGCGGCTAATAAAAGCGCGATTTTTTTCTCAGATCTAAAATACCTAATTGTTGATTTAATTTTAAAATTCCACATCACATCTACCACTCATATTTATTGATAATAGGCATGATGACTGATTTTGAAAAATGGTCAGATTATGTTCGAAAGTATCTACTATATCGAAAAAATATCTTATTTCAGCAGAAAAATAAGGTTTAGTAGATAAAATTGGCATTTGAAATTTAAATTTTAAAAATCACGCCAAAACGCTCGCGGGTTTCATGGCGTCGTTTGTGACGTCACTACTGTTTTTACCAATGTACTCTAATGTACTGCGTGCAGTAAACAATAAGTCTTCGTACAACAATTTAGATATTTTGTGTGAATAATATGAATTCTAAAGTGTGTAAGTCGTGTGCGGTCCCCCAGTGTGATAGATATTTATCTAAATTCTGCTATTTATTTCTGCGAAGATCACTTGACGTAAGTTTTTGCTTTATTCTAATACTAGCTGATGCCCGCGACATTCCCGCAGGAACTCCTTAATTTTCCGGGATTTAAAGTCCATATAAATCTTCCTCAAGAATCATTCTATCTATTAAAAAAACCGCATCAAAATCCGATGCGTAGTTTTAAAGATCTAAGCATACATAGGGACAGACAGCGGGAAGCGACTTTGTTTTATACTATGTAATGATGATGTTTTGCTCATAGCACAAATAACTGCAAAAAGTTAGATGCGTGCCAAGAATCGAACCCCAGACGCACCGAATAGGAGGCAGACGTCATATTTACTAGGCAATCACCGCTCATATTAAGTTATACGGTATAGTTTTAAAAAACAACATTTAATTAACATAACCTCTAATAACTAAGTACCATGAAGTGCATAATATTTAAAATAGCAGATTTTACAGGTTTAGGACCTATATATTATTATGTTATTATTGTACTTACATGGAAGTTTTGACGTTGCGAAATTCTGCTAAACAAAAGTCTTTGTTTGATGCAAGATACTCAACCAACATCAACAAATCAATCCTGGGCAAATTAGAGCTAGTAGCTTTGGTAAATCCTTGATCCGTGGCTAATTTCTTGATTTTGGATTCGGTAAAACAAAGCTAGATTATGGAAATGATCTTAAGGAAACAAAAATACTTGATAAACATTTAAAACACCTGTACTTATAGAGATTGTTTGCCGATTGTCAAAGCTCGAAATAAATTGTGACGTCATTCGCTTCAGTGGTGTTTTATACAATATGGCGGATTGCTGTATTTTATAGTTTTATTTTATCAAAATAAATAACAATCTCACTCGAAATAGAAAAATAAATAAGTTTTTTATAATCCATAAATCCTATTTCATTACATAAATTCATAATTTCATTGATTCTTGGGATACTGTCATCATGCCTATTTATAAGAAAAATTCTATGACTATTAACTACGGCGCGTTGTTGTAATTGCGTTTTTTTTATTAAATTCATGGCTCTAGGTTCTAGTTCTCAGCTCCCAGCCTTTACTTTTTGGATTTATAAAACTCAAATCAATTTAAATAAATTTTATTTTTTATTTTATTATTTTATGAATTAACTTCATCAATTCACATCTAAATGTCATTATTTTTAAGGTTTTCTACATACAAAGTCAATCTCGTTATGAACCTTCTTGCAAGAAAACTTTTTATTTATACGTGGACTAAAAAATTAAAAAAAACCAAATTTACTGCACGAGGGCAGTAAATATTTACTGCGCGCGGGCAGTAAATTTAACTTACAAGCCCTGTTTACTGCCTCTGTAAGTGCATTTTTCGAGCAAGTGTATTGAAAAATATGTTAATAGCGTGATTTGTGGGTTCCATATCGAACAACTTGACGTGAAATCTGTTCCAGTAGGTACTTAGACCTACCCATCAATACAGACTGATAGAAAATATGCTTATAGCTTCGTAGAAATAACGAGTGTTTCCCAGTGATCAGATTGGTGGTTAGATTACTCTGACTGACGCGAATTTTTGTTCCTGTTTGTCGGATTGAATCATAAAGATATGGCTTTTAGTCCCGTGGAATAACTTTTCACTTCGATTGCGAGAAAATAAAATAAATAACGATTTTTAATTATTTCTTTGTCCTTCTGTTACATTTTCATATTAGGAGTAAGATCTTTATTTTTATACGACTGCCTGAAAAAGTAGTATATTGTTTTCAGGGTATGTATGTATGTAAGTTTGTATATTCCACCATAACTACTATACGCCTGAACCGATTTTGACAAATGAGGTATCGTTAGAATCCCTAGCTTATTACGGGTGACATAGGCTAGTAAAATTAAAAAAATATTGATGGGGTGACCATGGTCCCGCATTAAAGACTAAAGTTGAAAAAAATTATTTGAAAATAAGATTAACTATATAATCATCATCTATAAAATGATGAGTAGATTCCAAAAATATATAACACTAGTTCAATATCCAATGACTCACAAAAAAATATCATTTAATAAAAATGTGAATAAGATTCTAATTTAGCTAGATAAATTTAGATTTTTAACTTTTTTAATTTTTTTAATTATGACTTGTTGCTTGATGATATTAACAAATAAATAGTTACATTCGAGATCAAGTTTCTTGCTGGTTCTGCTCGGTAGGACGGCATTCCGAACCAGTGGTAGATTCACTCGACGATTCAAAAGTACTTGTAAAACCTTAATAGAATAAACAGCATTTGAACGTCCAATAAATAAGCCCATCTTATTCAAGCCTATTTTATTAGGGAGGCACAATATGCAGAAAATATTATATATCGATTTTATAGGTCCAAATTTAATGCACGTATTAGATTTACGAGAATAAGGTGAACGTCGTAAACCCTTGATCTGTAGGACTGTTGAACTTGTGTTTTGCTGCTATTTAAAGGTTCAATAACTTGACCGTCATTTAATAATTTATGATTATGTATAAACTAGCAATAAGGAAGTATATATGCTGTTGGATTGTATTGGCATCATACTGGTAGTTACCTATGTCAATTACCTTCTTGCTACTTCTTCTTGGTCCATTTGCTATATATTTAATAATTATAGATTATATTAGATAGGTAGAGGTCTTCAAACGTACCTAACTTTTGAAGACTTTTATGTAACTAATCTATATAAATTACTTTACACAGTAACGGCCCGGCACGGATTTTTTTATTGTGATTTAACAGAGCTAAGGAAAAGAGTATCTAGGGGATTGTAAGGAGACACTTTTAATTTTTCGTCGTCATTATGAAAGTACAAATCGGCACTACAAATTATTGTAATCCTTGCCAATCCGAGTCCCTATACTTATTACTCCACCGCAAGCGTTCAGACTTCCGCAACCTCAGTATCGCAACGCAACCTCGTTATTTCTTCTAGTGGGACTGAGGAGGCCGTAGACAACCATGCTGGCCAAGTGGTTGACTTCAAAAGAAAAATTCCCTGGCGCTGTGCTGCAGGTTTCCTAGCGAAATTTTTCTTCACCGTTATATTGCTTATATAATATAGCTCTTGAAAGTTAGAGGTAGGTACGTGATGGGTACAGTCGCGGTCTGACACATGTCTGAAAATGTTTACCAATTTGATTTAGATCATAGTTTTTTTTTAACACATAAGTGTTTTCCAGTACATGAGTATTTTTGATAAATGTCACTTTAACAAATAATCAACTTGAAATTAGAGAAAGAGGTTTATTATAAACAAAAATGCTGGAAAAATAAATACCGTATTAGACCTTATCTACTGCACGCAGTGAACATTTTCAAATCGCGACTGTACATGCCTGTGATTCGAATCTAGGACCCTCGAAAAAGCATGATAAAAAAATTATTAGAGTAAGATCCCAGAGCGATCAGAAAACTTATTTTCACATAGGTAGATGAAAACTTAGGTACTCACTAGCGTCTCATGTTCTTTTGAATACCTGCGTGATTGTGGAGCTCGCCTTGTGACACCTGGGCAGGTACCGGGTAACAAAGGTAACTAAAAATAAGAGTTACTTAACTTAAATTTAAGTGTCAGACACCAAGTGATATATATGTCACCGTAAGATTGTAAAAACCGTTGATTATAATCTAACTCGCGAAATTCTAAACTGTCGAAAGATTAGAATTTAACGCATTATTTTCCGGTAGATTGTAATCTGATAAGTTTTTAAACCCGATAAAACCTAACTACACTACTTGATTATTTATGTCGAACCCTAACCTAACCTACAAGAAAGAGACAAGAAGACGTAAATTAAATGAATATTTCAAAAATTGACACTCAGAACATTGAACAGTTTACAATCTTTCGACAGTTTAGAATTTCGCGAGTTAGATTATAATCTAACGGTTTTTACAATCTTACGGTGACATATACACCGTTCGGGTTCGACATTAATAAGCAGGTAGTGCCCTTAAGTTTTATCGGGTTAATACACCTAAAAGATTACAATCTAACGGCTTTTGCAATCTTATACGGTGAAATATAGACTAAACCAAAACGATGCCTGTATATTGTAAAGTTTTGGTCCATGGAAAGTGTCTGACACTTATGATACTATTTTAGAATAATATTCTGCAAAACATATATAAAAATCAGCCATGTAAATTTAAGTTAAGTAACTCTTATTTTTAGTAACCTTTGTTACCTGGTACCTGGCCCAGGTGTCACAAGGCGAGCTTCACAATCACGCAGGTATTCAAAGAACATGAGACGCTACTGAGAACCAAAGGTTTCATCTATGTGAAGATAAGTTATGTCTGATCACTCTGGGATCTTGGACTATATATTTTACAAATTCTATTTGTTAACGTTCTATTGCTTAGCGGTTCTGCCTAATAGCAAGTCATCAGTAACATGTCACAAACATTTATACATAACGCTTTCTAAGACATACCTAAGGCTGTTAAGATTTTAAAAGCAGTTAGTAAGTAGTAACCTCTTGGTAAACTAACACTAACAAAAATTTTATTTACTTCATACTAATTTCTTCATTCGTGAATATGTATTTTCAAATATGTATTATAATTATTGCCTAAAAACCTAATTAACTACCTTTTGGATTGCTCAACCAACCATCAAATCAAGAATGAATGGGCATCTTTATTTTACAACTGTTACTAGGGAATGCAATTCACGGTTCTTAGTCTAAGTTTCTACTTTGCAAATTCAATTGATCGTAATCGAGCGTTAGGTCGCATGGGCGTCAAAGGAAAATGGATCCAAAAGCTCTTGAGTTAAAGTCACAAATTCTTAATTGAAATAACACTGTTGGCTGGCTATGAAGCCTGTGAATGCATACACAAAATTGACCTCTAAATCACTACAGTTAAGATTCATTATACTTTGTCGCTAATGTGATCGAACGATCAATCGAATATGCAATACAAAAACTTAGACTAAGCATACCTACTGTTCACATCTTCTATGCTATCCGGCACTGTACCTACCGGATAAAATGTTATGATTTTTTATGTAGGAGGGATGAGTTCCCATTATTCAAACTTACTCATCTCCTAACCTGAAAATAAGAATGTGGAAGTATGTACCTATCCATAATTTATTATAATATCAACAAACTGCCTATTTGATGTTCCTAAGCGTCGATAGTTACCCATATTGAGTACAGGAATTAATAAACCAAGTACTACTTACTAATAATTATAGTAGATAACTTCTTTAAATGAATAGTAAAGTACCTACTTATATAAAATATCTGTAACTCTTGTAAAAAATATAAAAAACTAAGTAAAATCTTAGTTTTTTCTACTGAATACCTTATTCAGAGTAGACTTTAATATCTTTTTAAATATCTGCTTTTGAGATTTAGGAGAAACTCCTTAGAAAAAAGCTTGAGATAGCAATCAACATTCTACAATATCTTTATGCAAAATTTAAAATGCCACCGCAGATTTTTAGGGTTCCATAGCAAAATGAAAAAAAAAACAGTATCGCGACTTTGTCCGTCCGTAAAGCCACGGCTGTTTATTTCAGTTACGAATATTGCCAATTTTAGACTTTTGTTGGAATAGTTTAAAAATAAATAGTTGTTCATAGCTTGTAGGAAATTATATAGTTTTAAAAATTATTCTTATTTTGTTTGGGAATAGAGCCTTAATGAATTTCCTTTAAAGTTTATTTTCAAGGTACCGAACTACTGGGCGCGCGAGACTGACTCGCTCACTTGGTCAGTTTTTAAATTTCAAATTCTATGTATTCTATGAATAAAGATGAGGAATTTAGCAATAAAATATAATTATGTGATTTAGTATGTAAACGAAAGTGAGGCTGTCTAACGACTTAGTTGGCCGTCGGCGTCCGTCCGCCTCGAGAATAAGAAAATTGAAGAACGTTTACACTACGACTAATATTTTTGGCTAAATACCTAGACTATTTAGACAATGAAGTATCAAATGAGTACACTTTGGACCTCTGATCCATATGAAATGTACGAATATCAAAATATCATGACCCATACACTGAACTAAATAAATGATCAATATAACCAATGCCAGCCGATCTAAGTCGTATTTCCAGCGTAACGCATAGTTTTATTTTATAAGTTACACCCCTTAACCTTACGCCCCTTTATACCTATAACTTTTTTAGTTTACTTAGTAGGAAGTTAATTATAATGAGTCGCGAAATGATATTTTTCATGCCCGTGTGTCGTGTGGTAGAAATAATACCAATCAGTAAGTACTTAATTATATTTTTTCCAAGACTTTGTGTTTTGATAAGGCTTTGTGCGGGCATGAACTTGTGTCCTTGCATGGTACCAAACGGTATCATGCAAGTATCCATGGTATCATGCAGTTATACTTATAGGATTTTAGCAAAGTTTTAGTATTTAGCTTATCTTTGTACAGAGGTTAGACCTTAATATATACCTAATCCGCTTTTAAGCGGATTTGCCGCTTAAGTGAAATTAAAATATGCTTTTTCACGATTATGTAGAAGCCAAGTAAAATGAATGAATGAAGTAGGTATATTTAAGTGTAGGTGTAATGTTACCTAAAATTTGAATTTTTCAGTAAATTCTAGCTTGTTTTACTATCAATAATATTTAATTACATATAAGAGTTCCGAAGTTCGTGTTTTTCAGTCTACACTGTATAACAAGTTCTTGAAAAAGATTGGTTTAATTAACTTACTAGGTATTTAAGAAAATAAAAGTTTAATAAAATATTAACACTCACAATATATTTTTCAGGAAAGCAGAAACTCGTTCGCCAACACTCCTTAATTTCGCATAAGATGCATCACGGTTTTTTCATTTTTTCCTAGTCACAGCGCGTTTGCTTCGTGCCTTGGCGTACGCGTGGCACCAACTCCGAGAACAAACTGAAGACTAAACGAATTTCCGAGAGCCCGCGATGCGTGACGGATACACGTGCACAATACACGAGCACATCTCTGGCAAGTCTTGGTGCACACAGGTGACTTTCCGGCTTCAGTTTCAAGTTCAACGATCTGTTCTGATATTAGTATGTGTTGGAGAACAATCCAGAAGTAGGTATTAATAAAACACTTTTAATATATTTGTACTCTAACCACGAGAGATTTAATGTAATTAGTTAATTTATAAAACTCAGTTAAACAATACTATAGTATCAAATCATTTGACCAGGCTGCAGTTACTACCGCAGCTCGTAAACAAGGTAACGATCTAAACACCGAACGTATTCAATAATCGTTTGAGTCTCGGTGGAGACTGCTTTACCGATGGTAAAACATTCGTATTTATACAAGTTAAGGCGTTGGGAACGAACCGAGTGAAATACATCGAATGAGTAATATCAGTACAATCGAACCTTCATCAATAAATTAATTAACAATCTTTTAACTTTTGTAACAATTCAATTCAACTTTAAACGCAAAGCTGACAGTTCGGCCGTCCTGAGAACAACACGTCCTCGTGTTTATGTCATATCACGGGCGTTTATACTCCAAAATGAAAATCATGATCAGACGTTTTTGCCTTGGGCGTTCTTGCCCATACTTACTAATAATAATTATATGTAACACACTAATCAAACTGCTGAACTTCCAGTCTTATCAAACATACATAAACTATTCTCAAGAAATTGTAAATTGATACAACTAACCTCATTCGATGTACTTTTCAAAATCTGAAACACTTTATGAACTTTTAACAACAACATATTTAAAACATCTAAGGTTACAGCCACTAACCTCAAAAACTTATTATCACGTTTAATACGAATACTTTCACAACTGCGAATCTACCACTGGTTCGGAATGCCACGTCCTAGCGAGAAGAACCAGCAAGAAACTCGGTAGCGTCTAACATCGAAAATAATTTTGACACAGCTAGTGTTGACGCCGCAACCGTTGAACAATGAAGGTACCGTTACTCGGAAAAATACAAAATGGCGGTCGTCAACATGTTTGTTCAATCAAATAATAAATATGACAATTCGTTAATATTACTACGATAATAAAGTAAATTGTGTTAGGCACTTAATAATTATCAGATATCCGCTAACCGATTCGGCCATCCGTTATTAAATGTGTCCTCACATCCATGTAACGTTTTAAATTATTTTTCATAAAAACAAAAAAAATATGTAACGACAATTACAACAACATAGGACACCTTTTTCCCGTAAATGTAACGATAATAATAATAAGCTTATATTAATAATTAGCTTTACATAGTATTATTTTGCTGACGCCTTTGTCTTGTACACAATAATAAGGGACACCTTTGTTCACAGAAACAAATAAAACCATTAGCCTTATCAATCTCTGTGCCTTCGAGACACCTTTATCATCTAAGCAAGGACACCTTTGTCCAACAGAGACAAATAAAACCAATAAGTCTTTTGTGACAACCTTGTCATCTTATAGTAGTTTATTAGTTTTATTTATATTTGTGCCTTTGTGACACCTTTGTCATCCAAGCACGGACACCTTTGCCCAACAAAAATAAATAAAACCAATAACGCCTTTATAACGCCTTTGTGACACCTTTGTCATCTAAGTGATAATTCAGGACACCTTTGTCCAACAGAAATAAATAAAATTAGTAACGCTTCTCCGACACCTTTGCCCTGAAACATAATAAAAAAAACACAGTCTTCACATGACACCTTTGTCATATTAAGATAAATTAGGTTAATTTAATATAACAGTCCGATTCCTCCTCACTCAGTATGTCCTGATAATGTCGTGAAAAATGTAACCATGTCTTATGTATAATTAAGCTGTACGTTTGAATATTTTAACAGAAACACAGCACGGTTTAGGAGAAATAGGTCAGCTACTATTGCTATATTTCAGTTAAGAACCAATGACCAGTTAATACTGAGAAAACAAAGATTATTGCGTTTAAAATTTCACAAGAAAAATACCTATAAAAATTCAATATAATCATGTTATAATTAAGGAAGTCAACACTATTAAATAGACTTCCACTGCAATTGGAAATACCACATTAATAACCTATGCAATTGATTACAAAACATATTATGGATATGTGTTTAATAATATTGTTTGAGGTCCTAATTTAATAATAAATTCGATCCTTTTGAGGTTAGGTTTTATATCTTAAAAATCAATTAGGTACTCGTAATACAATACGTATAATAGGTAATAGGCGCTTCCCCAAACGCTCCAAATAGGAGGCAGACGTCTTAATCACTAGGCAATCACCTTTCATATTAAACTTTAAGGTACAGTTTTATAAAAACAACATTTCATCAACATAACCTCTAACAACTATCATGAAGTTCTTAATATATAAAAAGCAGATTTTACGGATTTTGGACTATAGGAATCTAGATGTGACGTAATTCGCCCTGACTGGTGCTCAATGTTGCTCAATTGCTGTATTTTGTACTTTTATTTTATGTATGGCAGATTGCTGTATTTTACAGTTTCATGTTATCAAAATAAATAACAATCTCGTTCAAAATAGAAAAATAAATACTTTTTTATTTTTATAATTGATGAATCCTATTTAATCAGATAAATTCATAATTTCATTGATTCTTGGTTATTGTCATCATGCCTATTCGTTTACTTTATGCAACCGCATAGTCGCTATTTTGTGCGAGTCAGGAGTAATGGACTTTAATGCTTGGACCAAAAACTAAAGTAAATCAAGACCATCTCTACCCTCATTATTGAGTGCAAGGATGTCACCTCCGGAATTTCGGATGTCGACCTCGTCGGTAGCACGGCACAGGGGCACACGCAACCGGTGGCCGCTCTGGCAACGCCCGCCGTCACGCGGCTGGCCGCGCCGGTGATGCCCGGAGCGCCCTCGAAGCACTGCTCGGAGCGAGAGAACGGGCTGTGCAGAGCCCGCCCAGGCGCAGCGTACGTCACATGAAACAAAATAAGAAGCCATGAATATTTCCGCTCGGTCTTTCTGATTATTGATGGGTCTGATTAGCAATTAATTCGTATTCCTGTATTACAGCCAGCGGTAAAAAAAAAAAAAAAACTTATTTAAAATTACCCATTATTATTATATTATTTTTTCAATTATCAAAACTAATGTGCAGAAGGCAAAACAATATCAAGGCAACGTGATTCGCATCCCACTTCTGAACTGTTGGAGAACAATCCAGAAGTAGGTATTAATAAAACACTTTTAATATATTTGTACTCTAACCACGAGAGATTTAATGTAATTAGTTAATTTATAAAACTCAGTTAAACAATACTATAGTATCAAATCATTTGACCAGGCTGCAGTTACTACCGCAGCTCGTAAACAAGGTAACGATCTAAACACCGAACGTATTCAATAATCGTTTGAGTCTCGGTGGAGACTGCTTTACCGATGGTAAAACATTCGTATTTATACAAGTTAAGGCGTTGGGAACGAACCGAGTGAAATACATCGAATGAGTAATATCAGTACAATCGAACCTTCATCAATAAATTAATTAACAATCTTTTAACTTTTGTAACAATTCAATTCAACTTTAAACGCAAAGCTGACATATGTTTCTAAGGTATTACGCCTAGTAAGACGGGAGAAATGGTTTGATGCTGAGCTTGCTTTTTTTAACTTCAGAATTCCCAATAGGTACTTTAAAAATGTAATATAGCCAAAGATTTAGATTCTAAACTTTAGTAAAATTATGGTTGAGTTACTTTCGGGAAAATGTTGTATCTTTACATCAACAGTGTTTATCGCAATTCGCAACATGGCACTTAACTCACGTGTCCAATAAAAGTAAGTTCAGTAAGGTACCAGGCACTGCCCTTGTATGCGCATATATTGCAGAGTTTCTTGCTGGTTCTTCTCAGTAGGAATGGCATTCCGAACCAGTGGTAGATTCACTTGACGATTCAAAAGCACTTCTAAAAGTTTATTTGAATATGAAAATATAAAATCATTTGAATTTTAATTTATTAAACCCTTGACTGCAAACTTACATGGCGGTAAGTGATGATGCAGTCTAAGATGTCTAGCGGGTTAACCTGATAGTGGTACGGCAGCAATATTAAACTCATAACACTAACAACGCGAGCATGTCGGTCACGGTCACGCGAATCCACAATTTTACCCGCTACCAAATAACTAGTGCTCAACGGGGCTAAAGAAGTTTTCACTTCAAAAAACGTTTCCAATTCCGATACTAAGGTTATATATGGGTAAGTTTTCTTATGTTATTATGAATTATTAAGCGACGAAACAATGAGCAGATTGGTTGGAAGTTAGACGTTCAGAGAAACAACCACAGTGAGAAGAAGACGATCTTTTGTATACATTCTACGCGCACGTATAAGTCACCAGTGTGCGTTAGATCTAATGGCTTCAAGTTTCGTGGCCAACGAGCACGGTCACGCGGCGTCTTGACTCTGATGAGAGTTTCGCGCTTTACTTACATTTTGATAATAGCCTGTCGAGTTGCGTCATAATATCTTTATAACAGGTTCGATTCTGCTTTCATCCATCTTAAATAGCTATCACGACTAAGTTTAAAACTAGGTATTGATTTTGAAAGTTCAAACGTAATAAAATTTCCACAATATGTACAATATTGAGTTGTTATAAAGTCATTATATATTTAATATATAAGTTTTCTTTAGTTATAACTTATATGCCTTTATTAGTTATAGCCAAAAGTCAAAACACTAGCAGTTTCTTTTATCTAGCACCGATACTAACTACATTTTTATTATATCTTACGGCATTTTATTAGTGTTAACAATATGTCAATTCGTCGTCGTGTAGGTCGTTATATACAGGCCTCCGAAGTAATGAACTCTTTGCGTATTTATAAATATATCCACGAAATCAAGGCTGAACCTTGCTAACCGAACCTTTAAGCTAGAACACGACGGAATATGCTGTACCCAGACCTTAAAAAACTACCTTTGGCTAACCTAGGTAAGGCTTTTTGAAAATCAAGTGCGTTTCAAAAAGGCTTACCTAGGCAAACCTAGTTACGCAGGTATTTCGGGCTTGCAAACTACAAAAACTTAAACAGTTACGTGGAAAATAGCCCGAGACACCGATAATATAAGCGTGTATTTTCAGACCTTATATACTTTTTTTTAAACGTTAGAAAAACATTTATAACTCATTACTAGATACTCACTGTACCAACTGCATAACTTGTTTAGTTGAGTTGATCAGTTATCGCATCGTCGTATACTTTTATGCGGTACGTTATTTATCGTGAGTATACGTATAAATATAAAACCAAATATTTATTATACGAGGGAGCGTTTTTATGTTCGCGGAATGAAGGGTAAGGTGTTGAAATAAACTTTATAACGGCACGATATTCGATTTTTTCCATATTTCACTTTTCACTCCTGATTATGTTGCTTGGTTGGCGATAGCTCAAAGACTAATAGTCTAATAACAATGAAATCTCGTATTTATACTAATTATGAGTCACTAAACACGTTACGATCCTAATGAGCCTAATCACCCCCCTCCAACCCTCTCATTCCGCGAACTTAAAAACCCTCCCTCGTACATGGGCGATCTCTTGAACGGGGTTTTATCAGAATACCGAATAGGTAAGATGACGATTGGCGACTATGATATTGAAGTCATTCCTATTGATAATATTGATAGATTTTTTTAATTTGTATTACAAGTTTATTAATTGTAATGCAACTTGCCCCTATTTGTTACCTAAAAAAATATTTTCTAATCAATTTTCTAAATTCTATGCTCAACTCTTGTCTTGATATATATTTAAAGTGTAGACCTCTAAAAAATTAACTACCTATCCAAAATATCTTCTCATAATTATAATTTTTTCACCATAAAGCAAAAACAAATTTCCTGTAAATTAAACACATACTTAATCAAACTACATTGTTATACCATGAATGTGATAGTTTCAAACTATAGTCCCTAATCACAAAGTATTATATTTTATAAAAAATTATTTCAGAATATCTTGCAGGTGTGCAATACGCGCGTTGAAGTCTTTTCTTAGAACATGCTCGCTACTTTCGCGTTCCGCGTCGTCGCTCCTCTACCATTGAAGAGTTTCAGCTATACCACGCACCATTAATCTTGTATGACGTATCTTACACTCATTTCATTTAGTAAGCCCTCGTCCACAAAGGATTAAAAAAAACCGTTGCGTTAAACCTAACGTTGACCCTTACCTATCCTAGTCGGCAAGAGCTTTTTAATGGCTCATATTCAACATAGTTTAGATCCTATTTAGGGTGTTTACATTACAAAACAAAACATTACAGAACTATTGCCGATTTTTCTCGACAGCTCTCGGACTATACGGACATCCCGCATTGGATAGTGGGATTCCCAAGATAGGATTAGCAAGTCCAAGAACTCCCATGGAATTAAAAAACTTAACCCACGTCGATCAAGTCATGGGTTAAATCTAGTAACCAATATTTTTCATAAAAAGGGTTTCGAATAGTTCTGCCGATTGTGTGCATGGGTTGGTATACTGGTCGGACGTAGTTATGCATGCAAATAAGCGCGCCGGAAAGCAATTTTTCTCTCCGGTTGCAACGACTCGCGTCAATTACTGATCACAGTTGATACGAAACACGATATGTTCATAATATTCTAAATAATTATTAAGGCAAATCTTTCAAATATGTTGGTACAATTATTGTTTTGGGGTGAAGTAATTTAGTAGCGGTTCAATAGCATTAAATTGGGGCGAAATAAAACTTGCTATATCTACCATACGTTTAACAACTATTTAATTGATTAAAGTACAGTGTATGGCCGAGTGGGTTGGTTAAGTTTACAAGTATAATATGAAAAAGTGCTCAGAAGTAAACATTTGTGTTTGAATTATTGTTTCAATGGCGCACAATGGCGCCCAGTATAGTCCGTCAAACTTATCTGACCCGGTGGCAGCGTCGCTCGTATATATTATACTTAATGAAAATAAAACCAAACTGATCAAGCATACAAATTAGTTCCTATTTTGGCCACTGGGTCAGATACCTAAATTAGACGGACTGTACACAGTTAATCCGGATTGTGATCCGCGATCAATGATTTCGATCCGGATTGCGATCCGCGATCAATGATCTCGATCCAGATTGAATGCGTATCGGCGCCTAGCCTACATCTTGACGCCACAATTGTTGTGTTGTCTTGATTTATATTGTTCTTATAGACTACCTAACAACAATAATGATCGAAGTCATACAGCGAAAACAATATAATTATGGCGCAGGCGCACTGGGTTTGATTGGTCGACTGATCTGCCAGACTGCTACGTTGCGACAAATAATTGTGTTCTGGTAGTCATAGCAGCAATTATATGCATTAGCCTTATTTACACTTAACAAAATCAAATCAATTTGTTTATAGCATATCTACGTACTTGTCTTGTCTTGTCTTAACTTTTTGTAAAACTAGGAAATTATAACAATTATTAAGTATACAGTATACACTACCATAGAGCCGCATCGACAACAATAGACATAGAGTAAGAAATAAGAATCTAAAATCGCAAAACAAAGCGAATACCTAACAGAATTAGCTGGTACAATAATTAAACTAATAGTATAAATGCGAAAGTGTGTATGTTTGTCCTTCAATCACGCCGCAATGGAGCAACGTATCGACGTATTTTTGGCATGGGTATAGTTAAGGACCTGAAAAGTAACATAGGCTTTTTACACCAGAAAATTAAGGAGTTCCCGCGGGAATAAAAAAATACTTAAACCACGCGAACGAAGTCGCTTTTTACATTAGATTATCATTGCATATTAGTTTAGGGTACACTATTAAAAAAAGGAGCCGTCTTCATGAAAGGATTCCATCAGTAATAAGTAGATACTAATCATACTTCATACTAATATTATAAATGTGAAAGTGTGTTTTTTTGTTGATTTGGTTTGTCCTTCAATCACGCCGCAACAGAGCAACGGATCGACGTGATTTTTGACATAGGTATACTTGAGGACCTGATAAGTAACATAGGCTTTTTATCCCGGAAAGTAAGAAGTTCCCGTGGGAATAAAAAACCAAACCAAACCAAAACCACGCGGACAAAGTCGTGGGCATCAGCTAGTATGTATTGGAAGTTTGTTTGCCTGTTAAGTAAGTACCTTTTCTTTAAGAATCTTGAAGAAATGCAGTAGGTACAGCTTCAATCCCGGGTATCAACGTAGATTACTTTTTATCTCGAAAAAATAAAGTATTGCCCACGCAGACGAAATCGCGGGCGAAAAATCAAATAAAGATTTTGGTTAAACATAATTTGCAAAGTTCATTTTTTTTATAAATCAGGGTAATAATTAATCAAAGGTATTCCTTTCGGATATTTTACGCCTAACAATTCTGACGACGGCTCCATTTATATAAATCACATAGGTATAACAAGGCGCTTAAACATTACCTAGGTTTTCTCTGTAAAAGCCTCAAACAACAACAAATGCAACCTATCTAAACCATCCCAGTCTTATGCGAAACCTTGTGCAACTCCTATAAGGCCCTTCAATAAAAGTCTTTTATCACTTAAGCGTGGTGATGTGAAAAGACTACATACACAGCCTTTGATTATACATGTAGAGTATAATATATAACTTAATTGCACAACAGTTAGGTACTGCGCCGTCCAATCTTCTTTAGCAATCCTCTGTACAACAGACATATCCACAGCTGAACAGGATTAACCAATAAGTAGGTTTTAGCAAGGTACGATAGTTTAGATCTTCTCAAGTTATCTAGTCCAGTATTTGAACAACAATTTTGCCACCGTATGGTGGCAAAATTGTTGTTCAAATCTCGCAGTTAAACTTTATCAGTTAACCATAAGTTAGTTAGTTAAAGTTAGCCATAAGTGCATATAACTTATGACTACGACGGTCTGCCCACAACTTTCCCGCTAAACGTAAGCGGTAGCTTAGCGTAGTAGAAACAAAAATGTCAACGTTAAGGGCGCGGCAGCGCCACGCTATATCCATACTAGCTCATGAAATTTTGTAAATGCGCACAGCCCGCTCATCGCACCTTTAAATGTCATGGCTGGGTGGTAAAGGACGATCCACAGTATATCCAAACACGTAGGTTATATTTTTATATTCTGTGTGTGTGGTCGGTCGTCGTCATCGCTGTGTTCCTCTTGTAACAGCAGGCTGTCGGGGGGCCCTCGTGAGGGCGCGCGAGCGTTGCCACTACGACGCGACCCGCCCCGCGAGAACATTCGGGACAGCTGGGCGAATTTCTTGCGAGACACTGTAACGACATAAATAATATTTAAGTGTGTAGCAAATGCGTGCTATTTAGGGGTCATCCATAAAGTACGTCACACTAATTTGATGATTTTTTGACCTCCCATTTTTTCATGGCATTTTAACACAGATTTTGAAATGTGACAAAACTTAGGACCCTCCCACACCTTCTCACACCCTTCCCCCTCTTAACGTGTGAAGTACTTTATGGATGATCCCTTAGATATTTTAAAAATACCTTGGAGAATACTAATTTTCGGAAATTACCTAATAGGTACCTAGCTACCTACCTAGGTACAAGCCTGGCATTAAGACATATTTGCATAAAACTACTATCGCATGTTCTCTTTCTCATCAAAATTGGTTATACGGATACTTATGTATCTAAATGAAAAGAAATAGCCACTATAAATAAGTGAAGATAAATCCATACTTTATAACCTTTCTGTTACCTACCTACCGTAAAGGTGCTGAAAGTTGCCGAAACGATGATAAAAGTGGCACAGAGATATCGGTAGGTCTGGTAGGAATAACTGTTATCCCAGGAAATCACAATGACTGAATGAATGAAATGACAAAAACGCGTGTTTTACCGAGCAGACAATAAAAATAATTTCAGACTAATTTAATAAAAGTTAACGACGTAGTATGCGATTACAGAATTGCGTGCAGTTTAATTTCACCCGAATTTCTCAGCTTTATTTTATTTACACATAGTACACACAATGTAGATTTACCAATTAATAATATCAATCCGCCGGTAATTTATTAAAATAATTTTATTATTTTATAATAAGTAGGTAAATTATTTATATGTACATATAATTATTATTTATAATTATAGTACATACTTATTTTGTAAATTATGAAATATGAATGAGAGAAGTAATCTGACAGAAAGGCTGTGAAACTTACTTTTACCCATATTTTTTAACCTCTCCTTAAATGCCGCTTCGTCTTCGTGGCTCTTGGTTTTATTTCCTTGCTCGCTATCCAATGCGGCAATGAATTCTTGATTCCACCGCAGCTCTGCCATGAATTCCTCGTTCTGCAGAAAAGTTGCAATACGATCGTCATCCATTTCTAAACTTAGATCGATTCTTGCATCTGTGGCGGGAGGTATACGCAGAAACATCGGAGGTAGTGGCCCCAACATTCTTGGAACCCATTTTCTTCTAACGGATAACGGAACAGAGTCATCATCAGCGTTTCTGCAAATAATACCTATCTCAAAATATACATGGCGTTTCGGTACCTTACCTACCTAATGTACCTATCATGCACTTCCCTATGTATGGGTCGGACAGAAAGCGGTTATCCTTGAGACGGCGCGAATTGTGAGGAGGTTCCTCTCTCTGGAGCCCTGATCACTGGCTGCTTGGGTCCTTAAGGCCCCGCAGCGAGTGGAAATTTTGTTTAAATACGTTTTGTTTTGTAGATATATATATATAAATATATACACATATGTTCTGAGTGTCAATTTTTGAAATATTCATTATATTTACGTTTTCTTGTCTATTTATTGTAGGTTAGGTTAGGGTTCGACATAAATAAGCAGGTAGTGCCCGGCACTTAGGTTCTATCAGGTTAATATACCTAACAGATAACAATTATAGATAGATAGGAGATATGTATGATAACTACTTCGTTGGTCTAGAGGTTAGCATGTTCGACTGCGGCCGACTAGGTCCCGGGTTCGAGTCCCGGGTCGGGCCATAATTAAGTATTGGGATTTTCTGACCAGAAATTCTCAGTACTAGCCCGGAGTCAGGAAGTTGGCGGCGTTTTACCCCCGTGCCTCGGAGAGCACGGTAAGCCGTCGGTCCCGGTTATTATCACTACTAGCACGATAATAGTCGTTAAAGCCTGCCAACCCGCATTGGAGCAGCGTGGTGGGTCTAAGCTCTAATTCCCTCTCTCCTATGACAGTGGAGGCCTGTGCCCAGCAGTGGGACGTTATTGGGATGTAGGTGGTGGTGGTGGTGGATGTATGATTGGAAATATTGTCATTCATGTGCCTGCCTGCGTCCTGCGTTCTACTTCATTATGTTAGGCCGTACTAAAGGAAAACTTTCAACTTTCAATTACATCTATCTATCTAAATTCATAAGGAAATTTCATTTAAAAAGGCGCTAATATTAGAGCTAATTCGGAGGCATGCCCTATGATGAAATGCATCACTTATGAATCAAATTCAGAAAGCAAATGAGTATTGTCTTGAAGTGAATTGGCTCTCAGCCAGTTTTATAGGCTCACTCGAAAATAAAGTGGAAATTGGCTCATCATTTTTACTTAAGCTTAATTACCTAGCTACATCAGAATCTAGCTAGATACTTAAGTACTGCTGTTTTTCGACAGCAAGCATACCTACCCTTGACCAAGTGGTATAGAGCTATAGTTATTTATGGTACCTACAATCTACGATGGAAAAGGCTAGATTGGTACCTAGTATAACAGTTTTACTAAACTGCTTAAATGGTACGCAGCATACACTTTGGCGTGGTTTGAAGCCTGGGTAGGCATTTGTTACGTCGCAGGCACTAGCAGGCAGGTCATAAAGAAAAATACGCATGAGCTATTTAAAATTTAAACTAGGGTAAGCACTGCTTTGCTGCCTATATTATGTCTTGCACGCCATTTAGCATACATTACATTTGATCCTGATGCTGCAAGGTCCAGAACTCTTAATCATTAGGGATTTACGAAATGTTGATGGTGATTTGATAGTAAAAATGTGCATATCTGGTGCACATTCTACGTGTGTGTTTTTAGGTTTATCAATTTATTTTCACTGAGTGTCAGTTCAGGTAGGTACCTTCATAGGTTTGACTTTTGTACCAAGAGTCACCTAGGTTCGCGACGGTCACCTGATGGTAAGTGACGATGCAGTCTAAGATGGTAGCGGGCTTACCTGTTAGGGGCATGGCAGTTATATTAAACCCGTACCCCTATTCGGTTTCTACACGGCATCGTACCGGAACGCTAAATCGCTTGGCGGCACGTCTTAAACAATAACACGTACAGGTACGTAATTAAACTACTTACATGCAGTAAATAGAACTTATCTGACAAAAATTATTGAATGAAATATGTGACTGCTCAATATCTAAATTGCATTTTTGTAATTTAATTCAAATTATTATTATTATTTAATTTTTCATATTCGAATTCATTTATTTGTTTCGATTTTGGCTCGTATAAAGCTCTTACGAATGTCATATAAAATAACAATTACTTAACTCAAAATTACTAAAACAAAATAAAATAATTTATTTATTAATTTAAATTAAATTCATAAAAAATAGAATCCAACTTACACAAGCGCTGTGGTGTCATTGTCTTCACCGTTTTCAGCGCCCCGTGAGATAATACGTCGCTCCTTGCGTCGTGAAGGAGAACTGCTCTCCACACGTTCCATCTCCAGC
This sequence comes from Erebia palarica, assembly GCA_964035005.1. NCBI lineage: Eukaryota > Metazoa > Arthropoda > Insecta > Lepidoptera > Nymphalidae > Erebia > Erebia palarica. Next base: position 33,019,117 of record OZ035984.1, on the reverse strand, counting down.
CGAAGCCTTTCGTTTTGATTGTCGGTGCTCATTGCTAGCAGTTGGTCGATGGTAGCATCTACTGCGCCCTGATTAGCGCGAAGCACCGCTTCGATAACGTCATCGTCCATGTCCGGGAACATTGTTTTGAAGTCGGTCATCGCCTGTGTAAACTCGAGTTGCATGGTAGACGCCATGGTTGGCTCCGGAGTCCTGAATTTCACTAACCACAAGAGACGTCACGAGTGTGAGCCCCTTACCGGCAACTCAGCTGATATATGACGAACGATTACTGCAGTGTCGGAGTGCAGCGGTGCCATGAAGGCATCGGCCATTCTCGCAATGCAACGGACACTGTGGCTGCGGCCTCGTCCTCGCACTTTCAATTAGCGAGTAGCAAGTAACACAGCGTCCTTAAAGAGCGAAACCATGATGTGCAATTTTCACTTTCGGCGTTTCAGGTGCGCATTGCGCTTGCGTGAGTGCAGATACTCGCGGGGAGGTGAAGTCGTCGATATAAATAGAGAACGCGTGATACACAGCGACGGCGCGCTTTACTAGTCCGGAGTCCCTCGCCCGCCGGCCGGCCGCGCATGTCCGAAACATTGTTTGTAAATTGCATTCATCACTTTGACACTTCAATGTTGCACGGCGATGATGAACACAACCACCTCAAATACACGACACGACTGATCCCAGTCTCAGATAAATCATGAATCATGTTATTACTAAGGATGTATATGTCACCGTAAGATTGTAAAAACCGTTAGATTATAATCTAACTCGCGAAATTCTAAACTGTCGAAAGATTGTAAACTGTTCAATGTTCTGAGTGTCAATTTTTGAAATATTCATTTTAATTACGTTTTCTTGTCTCTTTCTTGTAGGTTAGGTTAAGGTTCGACATAAATAATCAAGTAGTGCCCAATTATCGGGTTTAAATACCTATCAGATTACAATCTCCCTGAAAATAATGCGTTAAATTCTAATCTTTCGACAGTTTAGAATTTCGCGAGTTAGATTATAATCTAACGGTTTTTACAATCTTACTGTGACATATAGCAGCGGTGATAGCCTAGTGGTTATGACTTAAGACTCCGGTGTACCCATTATTTATGTTCGATCTCCCGGGATCATACGACTAACTTTTCAAAGTTATGTGCAAAGTTTTGTAAGCGTTTTTAAAAATATCACTTGTAATAACGGAAACTTCTAATCCTGAGAATTCTCAATAACATTATAGAAGTAAAGGTGTGCTGAAGCCTATCCGCACTTGGTGGTAATCGCGTTGGAAAATGGGTTGGCCATATTTTGGTCATCGTGGCAGGCTATGGCTAAACCATTTTCATTCAAAGAGGAGAACGGTGCTCAATAGTGGGCCGGAAAGTGTAGACAAGATGAAGATTAAATGGGATTATGAATATAGACATTTTACCTAAGGACTAGCCTAGCCATCTAAATTAAAAATTCTATTTCGCTACAAATCTCCTTATTCGGATAGACAGCGTAGGTAATAGCTGAAATTAATAGGTAAATAGTATTGATGATTATATAAATTGCGGCCACAAATCGATAGATATCATCACAATCACCAAAAACACATATCACAATAATTATAATGTTCATAACTTCCTAGGTAAACAATCTGGCAGACATTACTAGAGAAAATTAACGAAAAGGGTTTCAAAATAATCAAATAAGAAACGAATTATCATCTAGAAATATTTTAATTAAGATCAAAACAGATGTTTGTCAATAATTAATTATTATATCGATTACAGAACAAATTGAAAATGGATTTTCAAAATATATCATTTTATATATTTGACATGATTTAGTTAAGTAGGTGTTTATGATTCTTGATTCGAATCGATTCATACGAAGCACTCAAAATCGAAAACAAAAATATGTAGGTACATTGTTTATTGCATAAGTAAGTACATAATTTAGATAATAAAAATATTAATTTCTTAACACATATAATACAAACAAACCCAAATATGTTTCAGATAATATTTAGGCCGAACAGCAACTACCACTTAACATTTTTAACTTAGGTGTTACCTTTTCGTCACACCTTCAATTATTACCTCGGCCAATCCCTGAGACGCAAGTAGGTCTATTTCTGCATAATATTATCTCGTTTTAGGCATTATTTTCTCTACATAAGTTTCAAAATTATGCTCACTACTTACCTACTGCTAGTTAAAATTGCCACTAAAGTATAAGCTTTTTTAAAGCACTATTTCTTAAACTCAAAGTATCTGTCTGTTCCAACTATATCGTTATTTCAGCACGGAATTAAATGAATACTGGCAGTTGTTTTAAATTAAATATATCTTTTTTAATAATACTAAAACAAGATTCTAGTAAAATTCGCCATTCTACTCGCCTTTTAAAAACGCGATTTGGACGGCATGAAAGATTAAATTGATTAAATCGGTGAAAGCAAATATTCTTCGAAAAATATGAATATTTTTTAGTTCACTACATAACTTTTATAAACGTTTTACAATTTTTAATGTAATGCCAAGCAATTTTACACAATTTCATAAATGGCATGTAACCCAAACACAAAAAACCCAATATTTTTGGAATGTACCAGTTTAAAAGTCCAAATGTAATGGACGTTGTAAATAGAGTGGCAAAAAATATTTTATTTTAAAAGATTTTAACAAAATTACATACTACTATGTAAATACAACGAAATGGCACTGTTTTTATGCAGATGAAATTAAAAACCGGCCAAGTGCGTGTCGGGCCACCCACAGTGAAGGTTCCGTCACATCATATAATTTATTTAAGCGTCACATTATGCAGACATTATAAAAGTTGTTCGACGTTGTTGGTCGACTATGACGCTCCGTTCGCACTGCGAAAAACATTCGTGCGATTTTTTTTTCGAAATTCTTTTATACTACAAATCATATGGAGGTGTACCCACTTGCGACTAAAATTCGTGCGAAAGAAAATATTGCTGGTTTATACAAATTAGGTAGCAGTAGGTGCTAGAATAAAATTCGCACGATTTATATTTCGCGTACGGAGTTCAGATTTCACGCGATTTTTATTAGCAAGTGCGTACACACCTCCATGTGATTAATAGTGTTACAGAATTCCGAAAAAAAATCGCGTGAATGTTTTTCGCAGTTAGTTATTTATTTAAATCGCAAGCTATATTCAGACGAAAATAAACGTAGACGTAGGTGCTCGGGCGCGTGTACCCTAACAGTTTTTAGCGAATAACGTGAATGCATTACTTGATTTAATTAACAACTTGATTACCCGAATTCTATATCGGTTGATCCCCAAAAATATTTATGACACACCCTTAATAAGATAGGCAAAAATATAAATAGTAAGGTTAAGTCCACACTAAAAGTGGCGTCTAATGTGACACAGAATAAACCGTGATTCAAGCTTAGATCACAATGCAGGATTATTGTTTTGTTTTTACCTTAATATAATTTAAACTTTATCTTCAAGGAAAATTTTGATTTATCAAATAATTTAATTTAAAATCATCATTAGTGTGGACATAACTGAGGCCATTTTCTGACTGACAGACGACTCTTAGCACCCAAATTTTGCAACTGGAATAAACGATTCATTTAGCATAAGATGTTTTACACATTAGTGACATAGTGAAGGTACTTGTTAGATGGCAATATATTGCGTTTCATTTTATAATTATTTAAGTTTTCTGCAGAAACGAACGATTAAAATATAGAAAACAATACAATAGTTTAAATAAAAGAGCCAATTCATGTATTGTAGCTTTATTGGATATCTTCTTAAACTAATTGTGTAATACATTTTAGGTCTTAAACAATCTTCCTGTCAGTTAGAACATGGCCTTAACGCTTGAAACATTATACACCGAACCAACGAGCGCCAACAAAGAAACAACTGACTTCCAGCGATCTATTGATAAATCTTTCACTACCACTACCAGTGGGATATTGACAGGTCAATGCATTAGCGATACCTTTTCAATACCATATATTATTGAATTATGACTCTATGACATATAGTGTAGAGATGTGGACCCACAAGAAGAACGGCAAGGTCTTTAATTAGCCTAAAAAGCTAAGTTAAGACCTAAGTTTGGCAGTGGACTGTGGATGATGATGATTGGTCTCAGCTCATAAAGATCAATTGTATAGCGTGTAACTGCAGATGCTTTAATCCTGGAGTGCAAGAGGCATGATGGATCATGATACATGGAAATCGCGCAATAATATTGTCACTGTAATAGGGACGATGCCTATATCAAAAATAAATTATTTCTAACTGATTATTAAATAGAGGGTCTTCCAAAAGACCTAAAATTCACATCCTCGGTAAGTTTTAAGTTTGATAACCATTTTATAATATAGATTAAAGAAAAAAGTGCGTTGAAATTTGATGACGTCACAATTGCGTATTTCATACAACTTCCATACTAGAAGAGCGTTTTTAAGTTTGATAAAGAGTTGCTGATGTGGTTGAGATGTCATCATCCCTGTTATAGGCGTGTCCGTCACACTAATCTGCCGTGTTCAGAGCTATGAGCGTCGACGGAAGCCTGCGTTGGGTCGCGTTGGGTCACCGATGGAATTGGAAATTTGATGACGTCACAATTGCGTATTTCATACAACCTCCATACTAGAAGAGCGTTTTTAAGTTTGATAGAGTTGCTGATTTCATTGAGTTGTCATCATCCCTATTATAGGCGTGTACGTCACACTAATCTGCCGTGTTCAGAGCTATGAGCGTCGACGGAAGCCTGCGTTGGATCGCGTTGGGTCATTGATGGAATTGGAAATTTGATGACGTCACAATTGCGTATTTCATACAACTTTCATACTAGAAGAGCGTTTTTAAGTTTGATAAAGAGTTGCTGATGTGATTGAGTTGTCATCATCCCTATTTTTTTTAAAATAAATGCATGACAACCCCTGATGTGATGGTCGGAGACCTTGTTAACAATAGTGATGCGTACTATCCACGGTGTTGCTAGTATTCTAATATTATATCATCCCTATTATAGGCGTGTACGTCACACTAATCTGCCGTGTTCAGAGCTATGAGCGTCGACGGAAGGCTGCGTTGGGTCGCGTTGGGTCGACGTAGAGCAACAGAGACAAGCGGAGAGATTCACACGCGGGCCTGCGGCCCTTGCTGCGGGAGCATCACCACGGTGTTGGCGGCAGCCTGCGGGGGCTCCGCTGCTGGTGTTGCCACCTGTGTGCCAAAATAAACGCGATTCAATAACCCTACGACTATTTTATAAGCCTTATATGCCTATTACACTGCACGTTTCACAGGGACCCTTATACTTGTATCAGTGTAGTGTAATAAGATTTAGGGAGAAAGGGTCCCTAACTTGGTCCCTTTGCTGTGTAATAAGCGAGGGCCCTGTAAAAAGTGCAGTGTAATAGGCCTATTAGTTTAAAGTGTCTAAAATCATTTATTAGCTAAACAGTCAAAGTTATACATTAATAAGGCTATATCATTGGATAGTCTGGCTAATAATTATCTCTCTCTATCTGCGTCGTATTCCTCATTACCCTTTCCATTAATCAAATAATGGTAGGAGTTTTCTTGGGATAATAATGCGGTGGGTTCCCACGTTCTTCCGCATACGACACAACTAAGAGTATTTAAACTCTTAAGTTTTTGTAACGATTATTAGTTAGTGATAATAACCGGGACCGACGGCTAACGTGTTCTCCGAGGCACGGAGGTAACGAAAAAGCCAAATTTGAACCTCCAAATTCGGTCACCCATTCAGTTAACGACTTGCGTCAAGCAACGTTGACTGCTGACTTCGCTACTACCGCTTTTGTCTGCTTCGGAACAGGTCTAGCTGTATGAAAACAAAAAAAAAAACATTAACAAATAAAACTTACAGCATCATTGGCTGGATCAGCAGTCATGAGAGTAGCGGCGCGATAGGACGGCGGGGGGGTTTGCTTCACAGCCTCCTCGTAGTCCGGCAGCAGGCTGGAGTAGTCAGGGGCGGCGGGTGGGCCGGAGTAGGGGGCCGCGGCGGGGGTCACGACCCCCTCACTCGAGATCACGAACGGAGTCAGGCTGTGGAGCGCGTGCGCGCGCATTGTGAGGTACTTATAGCACCGCCATACCACGCTGATGAAGTAAGCCTGACGACCAATACACTTGGTAAATAAGGAAGGTAAAACTTGTGTTTCATATTAAACTAGCGGCACGCTATGATGGCCGGTTTGACGTTTGTCCGCTCATGAAGTTCCGTATTAATTGATAACGACTTTGAAGGAAATAATTGTATTACTTTATTGACGATAGTGATGTGCAGAGATTCATAAATTTTATCGAATGTAGTTTCTCATGAAGTTCCGTATTAATTGATAACGACTTTGAAGGAAATAATTGTATTACTTTATTGACGATAGTGATGTGCAGAGATTCATAAATTTTATCGAATGTAGTTTTAGGTTTAGGACTCAAAATTTATTTATTAAATTGATTTCTTAAATGTATACAAGTGTAGAAAAATCAGTTTGCACCATTTAAGGGGTGAATGTACTTGTGAATATGAACAATTTTCACTATGTGGACAAACCTCTGAAATCGCAAGAAAATATCAATAAATTTTTAAAAATGGAATCTAATACGATCGTCACATAGGATCGCTGGCTAGCACAACTACTACCTCCGGCAAACTCGCGTCAATGCTCAATGCAAAACAAAGCAGTTTCGAATTGACGTTGCTTCGAAAAGTATAAACTGTCAGTGCAATGCGATTGTGATAAAGTTTTGACCTGGCTTTGGATTTCAAATATTGATACTGCATTACTGTTGACCCTTGCTCGTTAATTTGGACTCTGTTCAAGCCCTTTGTTGTGGATTTCGTCGATATGACCGAACGTACGCAGAGAACTGTTCTAAATAGTCAGACACGTGAGTTCGTAATACGCCTTCGTAACTATTTCGATCGTGAAGCTCAAAATGGAGGGCCAATTTTACCTATAACGTCAGTGGTTGAACGCGTAGCTGATGCGCTTAATATTGGACAACGAACTGTTAGACGGATAACTAAAAAAAAATATGGCGAGACTGGCACAGAAGAAAATAAACTTCACACACCAAAATGATAGCAGTGACGACAGTGAAAATAGTAGTATGGACGAATCTGATTAATTATGGCCTTTTGTGGCACCTTTTTTGGTATCTTTTGTATTCATATGTTTCTTGTGTGCATATAAAGTATGTATATTCATTTTCGTTCAAATATTCAGTTCGTTCAAATAAATTAAATAAACATATACATTTTTGTTTTATTAAACCTATTTAATCAGGTACAAAAACAAAACTTAATTGTTTTTTGTTCGAGAATAAATTGACATTCCACATCACTATTGTAATGTGTCAAACCGGCCATCATAGCGTGCCGCTAGTGTAATTATCTCCTAATTATATATAACGAGCGCGGGAAACTTTGGCCTGAAACTATGCGACCCGTATAATTATAATTTTATTTACATATGAAAGGTTGAAAATTATGAGTATTTGTTTCAACAATTAATTTATATGTAACCATATTTGTAGTAGAGCTAACCTATTGTCGTCAGGGGTTTACTACCACCGTATAATACAGTATTATTTTAATATTACTGACGCTCTTGTTTCAGAATTTTAACTCATTATTTTAGGGACATCAAAGTACGTCATAAAAATTGCAATTTTAAAATAATACTGTTTCAAGCGATGGTAGTAAAGCCAGCAGGCTCAATTATACTAATGACATCGAAATATATGTAGGTACTAGATGGGCTCTTTCATAGAAAAAAGTTGGGCGTCCGACTTTTAGGGTGCACCCCTCACCTGTATAAGCCTGACCTTGTCCCCGCCATAGTGTTGTCCCGCTTTTCGGACTAGATGGCGTTAGTAAAATAAGTTCAAATTCTTTGTTTGACAGGGCCCGTCTATGTAAATTGAGGTCGTCGACTAATGAGCATAGAGACACTATACCTTGAGCAGCATCGCTACGCGACGCGCCTCTGCCACCAAGCGGTGGATAGACCGCAAGTAGCACAGGTAGCCTGTTGCCGTCAGCCTACACACATCCAGCTGATCATAGAGACACTATACCTTGAGCAACACCGCGACGAGGAAGGCTCCGAGCACGACTAGCGCCAGTGCGGGCGCCGGCAGCGACAATAGTTCCTCGCGCCACGGCACGCGACGCGCCTCTGCCACCAAGCGGTGGATAGACCGCAAGTAGCACAGGTAGCCTGTTGCCGTCAGCCTACACACATCCAGCTGATCATAGAGACACTATACCTTGAGCAACACCGCGACGAGGAAGGCTCCGAGCACGACTAGCGCCAGTGCGGGCGCCGGCAGCGACAATAGTTCCTCGCGCCACGGCACGCGACGCGCCTCTGCCACCAAGCGGTGGATAGACCGCAAGTAGCACAGGTAGCCTGTTGCCGTCAGCCTACACACATCCAGCTGATCATAGAGACACTATACCTTGAGCAACACCGCGACGAGGAAGGCTCCGAGCACGACTAGCGCCAGTGCGGGCGCCGGCAGCGACAATAGTTCCTCGCGCCACGGCACGCGACGCGCCTCTGCCACCAAGCGGTGGATAGACCGCAAGTAGCACAGGTAGCCTGTTGCCGTCAGCCTACACACATCCAGCTGATCATAGAGACACTATACCTTGAGCAACACCGCGACGAGGAAGGCTCCGAGCACGACTAGCGCCAGTGCGGGCGCCGGCAGCGACAATAGTTCCTCGCGCCACGGCACGCGACGCGCCTCTGCCACCAAGCGGTGGATAGACCGCAAGTAGCACAGGTAGCCTGTTGCCGTCAGCCTACACACATCCAGCTGATCATAGAGACACTATACCTTGAGCAACACCGCGACGAGGAAGGCTCCGAGCACGACTAGCGCCAGTGCGGGCGCCGGCAGCGACAATAGTTCCTCGCGCCACGGCACGCGACGCGCCTCTGCCACCAAGCGGTGGATAGACCGCAAGTAGCACAGGTAGCCTGTTGCCGTCAGCCTATACACATCCAGCTGATCATAGAGACACTATACCTTGAGCAACACCGCGACGAGGAAGGCTCCGAGCACGACTAGCGCCAGTGCGGGCGCCGGCAGCGACAATAGTTCCTCGCGCCACGGCACGCGACGCGCCTCTGCCACCAAGCGGTGGATAGACCGCAACTAGCACAGGTAGCCTGTTGCCGTCAGCCTACACACATCCAGCTGATCATAGAGACACTATACCTTGAGCAACACCGCGACGAGGAAGGCTCCGAGCACGACTAGCGCCAGTGCGGGCGCCGGCAGCGACAATAGTTCCTCGCGCCACGGCACGCGACGCGCCTCCGCCACCAAGCGGTGGATAGACCGCAAGTAGCACAGGTAGCCTGTTGCCGTCAGCCTAAACACATACAAACGAGCATGATCATACTACCAATGATCACGATGTGATGCCTGTAGGGGCCAACCCCTACAGGCATCACATCTAGTAAAACGCAAACGTTCCGCTAAGCCATTGTGCATCCAAATGCACAATGGCTTAGCGGAACGTTTGCGTCGTTCGTATTCGTCATAAAAAATATTGCTAGAGTCAAGCATACAGTCGCGTACCTGCGCGCCCCTGCATACGTTCTGTTCTCTGACTGCCTCGTTGGTCTAGTGGTGAGCATGTTCGACTGCAGCCGATGAGGTCCCGGGTTCGAGTCCCGGGTAGAGCCATAATTATTACTGGTTTTTTCTGACTAGAAATTCGCAGCACTAGCCCGGGTGTTTCACCCCCGTGCCTTGGAGAGCACGTTTAGCCGTCGGGCCCGGTTATTATCACTAACATGATAATAGTCGTTACAGCTTGCCAACCCGTTGAGCAGCATGGTGGGTCTAAGCTCTAATTCCCTCTCCCCTATGAGTGGAGGACTGTGCCCAGCAGTGGGACGTTAAAGGGGTATAATGGTGATGGTGGTGGTGGAAATAGTTTATAGTTTAACAAAATATTTTAAATTCCGTAAATTCGCGTCACTTATGCCAATAAAGTAATTATTATTAATGAAAAAACTAGAAGATTAACTCGCTATAACCCTTACAATTTTGCATTGTAGAGTCAACATCTCCTGAAGATATCGGTATCGGAGTGAAACGTACGTTGAAGGTATTTTCGAGGGTTTATGTGGTGTGTCGAATATCGCGGGCAGCAAGTTCAAGATACGCACTGTACCACATAGATTTTCCTTCTGTGGCAGATTATAGTGAATTAAACTTCTAGTTTTTTTCATTGTCATGGACTTCCGCAAAGTAACGCCTGTTTCTATCGAATATATGTAATCATTATTGTTATTTTGCTATAGACTTACACAGTAATCGCAAAATCAAAGATCTGCAGACAGAAGAAAGGCAGCAGATGTGCAGGCTTGCCGCGCGACGCTCCGTATATTAGCATGAGAGTAATAGCCAACGTGCATACAGTCACCAACGCACCCACGTCCACATCATCTATACACAAGACACGGTTCAAAGTTCAAACCTACGAACCAACTACTACACAATTGTTTTATTATTTTTTTATTTTTCCTATTCTATTATACTAACTTAATATTTTCCATGACTAGATAGTGACTTCGAACTGTGAAAGAATCTGCAGTTGTATGAAAGCTATTCCCCTTATTAGAATGGTATGCGTAACTAATTAAGTAACCTCGTCAACAAAACCATCTATCTACCCATTCAGATAGCCAATCAGCTCCTTAAGCTCCCTCCTCTTTGGCTTTAACACAACGCTAGTTTGTTGGTAACTACTGAACACCTGACCTGCCCGTGAACAGCAGAAGTGGAGTCTCCTCCTTACACAAATTTTATTCCTAGTTGGAGAGAAAAAAGGACATTATACATTTGAAGTTAGAATGTATCTTATTGGTTTCTGAAAACCATAAAAAAGGTTGCCATCTATCTGCCATCAAGAATATGCAGTATGTTTTACACTATTAGGGACTATGTTGCACGTCAGAATGGGATAAGTAAAAGTATTACTTACGATATATCAAGCTGTGATCACGTGCATGAGTGCCGTGTTGCGGGAACGGTGACGGACGAGTGTCCATACTGCCAATTGGAGCAGAGTCACGTTCCAAATCTTCAAGCAATCTGGGGTCACGTACAATCGCAGCCAGAAATCCTAGCGCTATTAAATGCAGCATCTATAAAGAGAAGTTTGTCATAAACTCCATGACTCTAACTATACCTATGATTATTATTAATTTGCCAAAATAATATACGTGACTCATTAATAATATTAAATGCCACGAATGGGTAAGCCTTACTGGGTTTTAATAACTATAAGTGAATCATACTATACTAAAACCCAATTAAAACACAAATTAACAATTTTTTAATACTACTACACATCTAACAACCCTGTATTTTAGTTTGAATGTGAACTTGTCACAGATAAGTAACATTTGGATTTTTTGATCTACAATTGATTTTTATGCACAACATAAAATATTAATATTACTAAGTAATAATTATCCAACATAAGCAAAGTCAAATAAACGTGGCAACATAATTTTGTTTCATTATACCTACATCCACCATGTTGTTAGTTGTTCTTTGCCTGATATGTTTTACATATTGAATAGAAGCAGGCATTACTTAACTTCTAGTTCCTTTATGTTTTACTTAAACAAGTTGAAACTTTATACAGTTGTTAAATCAACTTGCTAGAAAGGTTTTCATATAGTCTTAGAATAGGTGATGCTCAAGTTGCATTCATTTGCATGCAGGGCTCTATAGATAGTTTTATAATATCATAGGTTTAACTTGTATTCTTACCAGATGCCATATGCCAAGCATAACAGTGCCGGTGCGGACATGGAAACAAAAACAGCAACTCCATTCTGAATTACGTTCAGTTCCCAACTTGGGCCGTAATCTCAACATTTTCACCTGTAATTATTACAACAAAGATCAATTGAAGGTATCCATCACAAGAATTGGTTTATGCATTTAGATATGTTAAACTCTACATTGTTAAAAAAGTTAATGTAGTTAAGTTATTGTAGTTTTAAATAATACCACTTATATTTTTCAATTATTATTTTTAAATAAGAAGCCTTTCAAATGATATGGATGCCAAGACTTCTTTAAACCATTGAGAATTCTTATTACGGTTACCTATTATACTTAACTATGTAGAATAGTATTTATGTGCTATACCTATCTCTCTAGTCTATTGGTGGATTTATTTGATGATTCAAATTATCTTGTTAAAGTTTATTTATAAAAATTTAAATTTCAATCTAAGAGATGGGTATTGAATATAAATACTATTATACATAAGTAAGACATAAGTATATTATACTCAACACAAAATCTTTAACACTAAAGTGCTAACAAATTCAAAATATTGCAAACATACAATTTTATCCTATAGTTACTAATAATTGATGTGCATATGGTATTTTCCTTAATAATATCAATTGCATTTCCTCCAGGTATGTACTAAAATCATAGTATTGTGTAAGCCTCGTATGTAAATAATTAATTCATATTAAGCTTTAACTCATTAAAAAATTATGTAATTAAGAGATTAGAGATTTACCAAATTATGTAGCTACCTTAAACTTTTAAGGTAGCTACATACTTTGTCAACAATACTTATAATACCAGCAAAAATGAGGTAACTTGGTGTTAACTGTGGATTTTCATACCTATTTATGATTAATTACTTAATATTTGTGTTACAATGCAGTGGTATGCGGGATTTTAATTCTAAATATTAAATTAGTTAGTAAATAATTTAATAGTTATGGTATAGTGTAACAACTAGGTAACGATACGTTAATCTTTGATCAGAGCTCACCGAAGCTCAAGGAAATATTTAATTGTTATAAGAGAAAATAACGTAATGCATAGATTATATTACTTACCTACTGATACACTAAACTTGTTGGTGAAATTTACTACACTATAAATGATAATCCACAGTTCACAGTATGTTTTAAAATGAACTGATGAACGGCAAAACAGGTGACGAAAACAGGAAAACTGCGAAATAGATTTTGTAGCAGTTTTGTAGTTCGATTCGATTTCTAATCTGCCAAATGCCAACAGAGTGAATGCCAACTTCCAATGACAATTGACAAATGCAATTAATTGACAATTTGCGCAGACAGAGAAAGATTTAAAGACCGGTCGTCACCGTACACAGTATGCGAAAGAGATAGTTTAAAATATCCAAATGTACTATATCCATTTGTTACCTCCATGACTATAGCTATTTATCAACCCTTATTGTCATCATACAATTTTTATCATATTTTGTCTGAAAACTGCCAATGCTTATAGGCCTATTACACTGCACTTTCCTAAGGGTCCTGTGGCAAGGCTGGGCGTTGCTGCAATTAGAGGATCAAATTAGGGACCCTTAGTCCCTAATTCTTATTACACTACACTGATTTTAGAGGGAAGGGTCCCTGTGAAAAGTGCAGTGTAATAAGTGTATTACTAGGTATGAACATGGCATGGAGTATGGCAATTAGGTGTCGATAGTGTCAAACACGCATTAATATGATTTTAAACTATCGTATTTTTTTAATAATGCCACAAGTGAGCGAAGTGAGTATATATACGCCAATGCCAAGGAGTGACAGTGCGAAAAAATATTGTCTTGTCCTACTCCAGAGTATCACTTAAATTTGAAGCAATTTGAGTTTTTCATAGAGTAACAATATAAAGCATAGAGTAACAATATAAAACAATATAAAGCATTGTAATAATAATACCACAAATGAACGAAATGAGTATATACGCTAATGCCCAGGAGTGACAGAGCGCTTTTTTTTGTCCTGCTCAGCGTATTACTTTTTTTTGTTGGACCTCTAAGTTAATACAGGTCAGACAATCCTGTGTCGTTTTTGTTATTCGTCCATATTAGTACGAAATCAGAATTGGACAAAGTGGTAAGTGTGCTCGTAGCTTAGGAAAAAAGTGGTTTAACGATGGCGTATTTCTGTGCGTTAGGCTGCAATGGCCGAACTGAACGTAAATACGAAAACATAACGTAAAATACGTAAGTTTACAATTTTGACCTTATTTTTACCAGGTTATATCTGTAAATACTCGCATGAATGCTACAAAGTATAGAAATAACAAAAAAGTACTTATTTAGTAATAAGAGATTATTCGAATTTCGTTGCATTAACCACCCAAGTTAAGAAGATAAGTAAAATGATGCCAGGTTCAATTTTTGTATGTTCTCTGAAATTAGTCGGGTGACTCACGTTGTGGGGATGCCAGCTGTGTTATCATACTTACCCAAGTTTGGAATCCAAAATTAAGGGAAAAAAGTGACAATCTATATACGTCATAAGAAATTTTATTCATTTACCAATTTACGAAAGATATTTTTAATGAAAGTCATTGAAGTAGTTAAACATCCGTGACTATACTTGCTAATTTTCAGGATTTAAGACAAATCCATGCGTGAAAATTATGAATAGAGTCGAGAGGATGAAAGAGGTGCGAGCCAAGCAAATATGCAAGCAGGTGTTCTAGGCATTTTGAGCAGCAATGCTTTCGCAAGACACAGAGCGTGACATATTTGTATGAAAATTCAATACCAACGCTGCATAGGCATATAATACACAATTTTATACGTTTTGTTCACTTATTGATTAATGCAGTTTATAGTAACCTGTGATTTTTAAGAATGAAATTAAAATACGGAGATGCCAATTCGAAAATTTAATTATAATAGTGCCTATCCAATGATGGTTGCGATGAAGCTTTTGTATCTTCATTGTTTTATGTCAGCTATTGATCAATTCAATTTTTACGAGTGACGCTGTTTTTTATTAATTACTTGTGTAATATCCACTCAACTCGTGGACGGAGTATAAGATGTGGACTTGCTACTAAAAGAATAATAATTATGAAAGTGAGAAGACGTTATATATATAGTGCCAATTCTGTACCTATAAGATCATTATATTCATAAATTAAACTAGTTTTAATCTGTATTTATTTTGTATTATTTCCCTTATTACAGCACGCACTTAACTTATTTTAAGGGTGTCCGCTCCGGAAGTTAATTGAATTGTATGTAAAAACCGAAACATGTTGATTAAAAATGCATTCAATTTGCATTTCGTTTTCTTTTCTTGTTTTCACTTGTAGACTGTAGTAAAAAATTGCGATAGTTTAAAATCATGTTAATGCGTGTTTGACACTATCGACACTTATTTGCCATACTCCCAACTAGTAATAAGCATTATCAGTTTTCCCACAAAATATTATAAAAATTATATGTTGGCAATAAGGGTTGATAAATAGATAAAGAACATGTAGTTATGTATAAACTATCGCTTTTCCATACTGTGTACGGTGACGACCGGTCTATATATCTTTCTCTGTCTACGGTTCAAATTGTCAAATGTGTCAATGAAACCATAGAATACTGTTAATTTTGAAAATACCTGCTGGTCAAACTGCACGTAATGTTCCGTAACCTAAATTTTGACGCCTTCGACCTTTGATTTCATATTATAAAATCAAAGCAACGAACTATTTAAAAAGGGCTAGTAAGAGGGCTTATAGGCCTTTTACACTGCACTTATCACAGGGACCCTTCCTTTTAAATCTGTAAAAAATTAAGTGTAGTGTAATAAAATTTAGGGTTAAGGGTCCCTAATTTTGCTGTGTAATAAGCGACGCTCTAATACCCTGTGGAAAGTGCAGTGTAATAGGCCTATTAAAATATTCTGTGCTCCCCTGAGTTGGTTTTTATTCAGTGCTTTTTAGCAGAGAATCTATGTTCTGTGATTCTAGAATCACTTTTCAGATGCCCAGAGCCGTAAAGCCAGGATAATGAAAAAAAATTAGACAGATGCTGGACAGATGCAGGACAGATGTGTGATAAGCAAACGTTAAAAATTGGCGCTTTTTTCTTCAATTCTGTTCTTAATTCTTGGTCGCTCGTTGTAATAGTGGAGAAAGAGGGCGCTTGGCAGGGCTTCCGGCTCAGGGGAATACTTTGTAAATATTTTTGCTTACTCTCAACTTAGTTTACAAAAAATTACAAATATAAAAATGCATGTCCGGGTGAGGTTTTTCGGACATCCCGAGGCTATTCTTGTTGTTGAATCCAAACTTACTAAGATTGAGCAATTTAGATGTGTTGTTAGAGATAAATTTAAAGTGGAACCTAAGTTACAACGGTTAATATATGGTGGAAAACTGGTGAGTTTTATTTCTTAAAATAATAAGAGTTCCATAGGAACGCACGGTCATATTAGAACCAGCTCGTTAGATGGTACAAAATTATTGCTTAATTGCTGCATGAGCCCCTAAGGTACACATGATAATGACCCAAAAGGACTCCTTTTTTTATTATATTTTACTCAATAGTTATGCCATACTCGTGGCTCTCACATGACAAAGTTGTGAGCGGAGCGAGCGAAAGAAGCAAAAATCGAGCTTCCTAGCATCTTCACACTTTATCAAACCACCACGTTCTGACCGTAAAGGTTCCTAAAGCGACAAAGATATTAGTTATTATTAACATTAGTTTTATGTTATAATCAAGCCACCAATTTTTTAATTACATACAATATTTTGTAGCTGGAAGATGGTTATACATTCCATGACTACAATATAAAATTGAATGACGTCATACAACTAATTGAGAGAGTACAGTCAGTGGACAAAACAGAAAATGTTGAAACAAAGACCAAGGAGAATGATAAAGGTGATGAACAGACTGAAAAGAAGAATGTTGAATATAAAGGTTAGTTTTTCTTTTTACCTGAATATGCACAGCCAAAAGAAAGGTTATGATTTTAGCAGTCTTTGTATGTATGTATCATTTATATATGTTCTACTGTAGTGCTGTATTAAACTACTGAGCTGATTTTGATGAATGAGGTGTCAATCGATTCATTATTATAGTCCAGGTAACATAGATAGTTTATTTTACGGAAACAAAATCAATATGAAGGATGTTACATCCAAAAAAGTGCATCTCTGAGTTTTTTCCATAGTTGGGTTACAGTTTTTTTATATTTACTGCTTGTTAATAACTAGGAGATGGCCAGTGGCTGGCCATTAAACAATTCTAATTTTGGACTGCACTAGTAGTACTCCTTTCTTGAAGGAATTATAAAAGGAAAATACAAATTGGTAATGTAGCTAAGCCAGGTGAAATTGTGTCATAAAATGTCTAATTTAGAAAGAAAGTTACCCACACCCCCTGTCCAAAATATAGATAAATTTTGGATAGATTTTTATTAATAATTATGATAATGACAGCTCTGATATCAACCATATACTAGTTATTTATATTCTGGACTTTTTTAGATGCCACTAGCACATTGTATAAAGTTGGAGACTTCATTGATGTGAAGCAAACAGAAGGAGGTTATTGGTTGGAGGGGTCTGTAATTAGGATAGTACTCGATCCTGAAATACATAAGGATGCCTCTTTGTCAGAAAAATATACTGAAATTAATTCTGATGAAAACACTTTATTCAAAGTTAGATTGGATCAAGAGTAAGTAATAAGTATATCTATGTATATTGTAATCATTTAAATGTACAAAAGGAATAAATTTAATGAGTGCCATATTATGATATAACATCTATTATAGTTCTATGCAATAATATTATAAATGCATAAGTTTGGATAGATGGATGTTTGTTACTTAATCACACCAGAATAGCTGAATGGATCTGTATAAAATTTGGTACAGATTTCTGTAATCTATTATCATCGAAAATTAAAGAGTTCCTGCAGGAAACAATATAACTCAATCCAAGCCGCACAAAGCCACAAGCATCGGCTAAATTTTATATATGTCACAGTAAGATTGTAAAAACTGTTAGATTATAATTTAACTCGCAAAATTGTAAACTGTTGAAAGATTGTGAACCATTCAATGTTCTGAGTGTCAATTTTTGAAATATTCATTGTATTTACGTTTTCTTCTCTCTTTCTTGTAGGTTACGTTAGGGTTCCACATAAATAATCAGGTACTTTAGGTTAGGTTCTATCGGGTTAATATACCTAACAGATTATTAACTAACGAAAAATAATGCATTAAATTGTAATCTTTCAACAGTTTGCAATTTCGCGTGTTAGATTATAATCTAACGGTTTTTACAATCTTACAGTGACATATACAGCTCAAACTTCTCGTATGGAGATTTTTGCTATAAAGTAGAAGCCCATTATGAGTGCCTGTCAACTTAAGTGGTGTAATGCAACAGAGATGGACATATTTTAATGATTGCAGTGCAGAAGATGAGGAGATATTCTGTAAACTGACAGAAATCAGACCAAGAGCAAGAAAGGAAATTAACCCTGAAGAAATAGAGAAGGGACAAATTGTAATGATTAATTATAACATTGACAACCCTGGAGACATAGGGGATTGGTAAGTGCTTGATCATTTAATTAGGACAATAACAACCTATTAATTCTTTGCTTACATAAATGGTAAGCAAGTCCCAGAAGTCTGTCAGATACATATGCAGTGCGCTATGCATTGAATGCGAACCAACAATAAAAAGTGATTAGACGACCTCCCTGGCACAGTTTTGAGCGTTGTTGTCTTAACCTGGGAGGTCCCGGGTTCAGACTCAATTTGGGACTTTATAATTTCTGAACTTTCTCTGGTCTGGCCTGGTGGGAGGCTTCGGTCGTCGCTAGTTACCACCCTACCGGCAAAGACGTGCCGCCAAGCGATTAAGCGTACTGGTACGATGCCGTGTAGAAGCCGATTAGGGGTATGGGTTTAATATAACTTCCATACCACTAACAGGTTAGCATCAGCACTTACCATCAGGTGAGATCGCAGTCAAGGGCTAACTTGTTAAGAAAAAAAAGTGATACGAGTGATATACTTAACTGTGCAAAGTGTGTAACATAAGTTTCAATGTAAGAATTTCAATATTGAGATGGATTTGATCGCAGGTATGACTTCAAAGTGGACGAAATAAAGAAACTAAGGAAAAACTATGAGCTGACCGGTACCATATACTTAGGGTCAGAATCAGTGCCTCAGAATAATACCAGCATAGTGGTTAAAGATAAAATTTTTAGTATAGAAGAGCCAGTGCCTTTATTCAGTAGAAGTGAGGAGTACATACAAACCATAGCAGTAGCACCACCAAAGAGTATGTATGAATATCAATGTTTTTGCTCTATGAGGGATAAAATAAAATCCTTCATCTTCAAGGACTGCACAGTGAAATTTACTATGCTATTTTACCTGCAGAGTTCTGTGGCAAATGGAAATTGCATAAACTATGAAGTGGTACATCTATTTTCATAATGTCGCAGAATTCTTCAGGAAAATCACAAAGTGAAATTTTGCATGTTAATACCCTTATAGTTTAAATTTCCGTTTCTCTGATCTCTCCGGAGATAACCTTGAAATTAAATGTCTTTATTTTATGTGGGAAATCTTACTCTATTATCATTAGTTCATCTATGTATGATTTCATTGAGAACAGCTGGCAAGAAAAACACCAGTAATTGCTTGTTTTAAAGAGCAGTGTTATATTACGTAAATGATGCTCGCGCCTTCGTCCGCGTGGATTAGGTTTTTTCATTCCTGCGGGAACTATTTAATTTAGTGGGATTCAAAGTAGCCTATGTCTTTCCCTGGGATATAACCTATTCTTGTACCAAATTTTATCAAAATCGGATTAACGGATGAGCCGTGATAGCGTAGCAGACAGACACTTTCGCATTTATAATATTAGTATGGATAAAATACATAAGTAATACAACAAGTTAGTTGTGGGTTCGCAGAACCAGTAGCTTCTATACAACTTGTATGTTATGATCACCTTGTATGATATAAATTTTATAGGAAGCCAACCAATAATTTGTAAGAAGTGTGGTGATGATGAAAGCAAGTCGTGCAGACGCTGTGGTTGTTACATATGTGCAGGAAAAGACTCACCCGGAGAAGTAAGATATTTTACTACTACTAAGAATGGACGAGGGACGAGTGGCCTAGTTGTGATAACGCATAACAGTCGATTACGATTGTTAAGCGACGTTGACCCAAGTTGGTAACTGGATGGTTGACCGAATTTGGGAGTTCAAATTTGGCCTTTTTGCTTCCTTGTTGACTCGGAGAGCTCATTATGCATTGGTTTATTATCACTAAAATCTGATAATAATTGTTACAAAAACCTAAGAGTTTAATACTCTTAGTCAAGTCGTATGCGGAATAACGTGGGATTATTATTATCACAGCATCATAATCCCACAGCATTATTACCCCAAGAAAAGTGAAAGAAAAGATTAATGGAAAGGGGTCACGACCCTCAGTAATGAGGAATCCGAAGAAAAGAAGTATTATGAGTAAACACTGCAGTTTGCACACTTGTGTGTAAACTTAATAACCTCAAGGAGTGAATCCAAGGCTCTTAATTGAGCCAACATGATCCCTTTTTTTTAAAAAGGTTACTGTGGCATAGAATCAAAACTTTAAAACTCCATATTCTTTTGGAAATCCAGACATTTTTTATGTGTATAATATCTGTTATATCAGACCCAGATTGAAGATTGCTATTACATATGTATATGTCACCGTAAGATTGCAAAAACCGTTAGATTGTAATCTAACTTAAAAGGTTAATTTTATGATCAACATAAAATTTCATACTTAGCCCCGAAATGCTTAAGCAAAATACACTTTCCAGATTATACTTTGTGACGAGTGCGATAACGGTTTCCACCTCAAATGTCTGAAGCCACCGTTAGAAGCTATCCCGGAAGAGGATTGGTACTGTAACACCTGTAAACGAGACCCCAACGACGTTGTCGCGCCGGGCGCCGCCAGACAGACTAAGAAGACCACCGGCTCTGAGACTACGCGAGACTGGGGACGCGGGATGGCCTGTGTTGGTAAGTCATCGACAATAAGTCGGCTCAGTGTCGCAAGGCATCGACAATGTCCGCAGTCTGCACTCTTACGCAGTTGAAATTCCGCGGACTCGTTCGAAGCGATTTGCTTCCTCGTTTCTAATTCGAACCGCTAGGATATGGAATGCCCTTCCGGCTCCCGTTTTCCTCTCCTCTTTTAATATAGGTACCTTGAAATCCAGAGAAGGGCCCTCGGCACATTAGGATAGTGGGGCCCCTATGAATTTGACAGAGGACTATTTTGTTAAAACAGGCATAAGATACTCCATAAGCTTGTTTTAACAAAAAATCTAGAATATTGCTTAACTACTGATTTATTCAACTGTCATATTAAACACTTTCAGGTGATCTGGCAGGTACTAGGGTTCCCCATTGATTCGAGGAAAGAGGAGCCTGATCATGAGTGAATAGGCATCTTCTAGGCAAGCGCGCTCCACCTTAGGCTGCATCACCACTTGCAAGCAAGTCTGATTGCAGCCAAGCACTAGTTTATAATAAAAAAAAGTTATTACCCACTACGGAACGTAGACGGTATATGTGTTTGCCCTAAGACGTTTGTTTATTTGTATGTTTGTTTGTGCACTTTTTTGTCACCACTTTCCTGAAATTGGACCAATTATAATGCGGGTTTTTGCATTAGATATGTATAGCTTCTGAAAAGGTTGTTAGATATGTTTTAAGGTCATAGTCCATCAAGCTGCGCTGCAATTATCTTTATTTTTTAAGTATGTTACGTTGTTGTAGTAAGAGTAAATTATAATTTATACTACCCATGCTAATATCGGTCTGTCTGTTGGTCTGTCTATTTGACGAAATTTGAAGTTAAATCCACGCAGTCGCGCATTTAGATGACAATTTGTTTCATAATTCAGGTAAAACAAAAGACAGTAATATGCCCGCTGATCACTTTGGCCCTATTCCGGGGATGGAAGTGGGTATGACATGGCGATATCGAATGCAGGTAAGAAAATCTTAACAATATAGATGGAGACATGCTGGGAATATTACTAACGTCTGATTAGAAAATCATTATATATTACCTATAGTCATCTCCGATAGATGCTTCACATTTTATTCAAAGGCTCACATAATGATGAAAATGACGAAGAGAAAAACTAGTCCCTATAGTTTATAACGAACTAACTGATGCCGCGAATTCGTCCGCGTGGATTGAGGAGGAGGCGGGAACTGTTTAATTTTCCAGGGTAAAAAGTAGTCTATGTATTATTCCAAACTATAATATTTCTGTCTCTGTGCCAAATTTCATTCAGATCCGTTCAGTCGTTCTAGTGATTGAGTAACAAACATCCATCCATCCAAACTCGCATTTATAATATTAGTAAAGATTAGTAATTTGACAGAGAAAGTTAAAGCAGTAGATTCACTTTCAAAAGCACTTGTAAAAGTATATTTGGATAAAAATCTTTCTATAATTTTTTAATTTTTAAACTTTCTATTATTTAAATTTAAAGCCTGCCTGGTACTAAAATTCTACATCAATGCCTGCCTGTGATTGATGTAATGGTAAGTGACTAAAATGAAATCGTGCTTTTTTAGAAGGTCAAGGGACATGGTAGTACTACCAGTCATTAGACTCGCCAGATATTCTTAAATATGGCATTTTAGAATCCCTTCCAGATGCAGAACTGATTTCAATCTAGATTTTAATTAAACTGATCTTTATCAGAATTAATTTTATTGTGGAATGTGTGGATATGTCACCGTAAGATTGTAAAAACCGTTAGATTATAATCTAACTCGCAAAATTCTAAACTGTCGAAAGATTACAATTTAACGCATTATTTTCCGGTAGATTGTAATCTGATGGGTATTGAAACCCGATAAAACCTAAGTGCACTACTTGATTATTTATGTCGAACCCTAACCTAACCTACAAGAAAGAGTCAAGAAAACGTAAATAAAATGAATATTTCAAAAATTGACACTCAGAACATTGAACAGTTTACAATCTTTCGACAGTTTAGAATTTCGCGAGTTAGATTATAATCTAACGGTTTTTACAATCTTACGGTGACAGATATACTGATAACAGCACGTCTGTTGTGTTCTGTTTTAGTATACTAATTTCAACCCTATTTGAATATTTATTAAGTTGAGTTTAGGTAGTAATCAAGAAGACAACTTTAATCTATTTTACCTGTTACGATTACTATAAATCGTAAAACGTTTCGATTTGTTATACCTATATATCTTTCTTATTACCAGCTCTCGGAAACAGGACTACATAGACCTATCGTGTCAGGAATACACGGTCGAGATTTCTTGGGTGCGTTCAGCATAGTGTTATCAGGTAACTAAAAAAAAAAGAAAAATCATCATTTATGAAACTGTTTGCGTCTGTCTGTTGCCTCTTCACTGCCCATCAGCATAAATTATTTGATGTTAAAATCGTATGCGTAGGCCAGTTTTTTTGTTATCAATTTATCACAGTTTATGATTTTGATTTTGTTCTCACGTTACGTCTATCTTGTTTTATTCTATTCTAATTTTATTTTGTTTTATTGCCATTTCTTCCACGTTACAAAACAGTGAATAAATCTAACTTTTCCACATTTTTGTTAAAAATATGTATAGCGCCGTAGCCAAAGATAACGAATTGGGTATAGTACCACTACGGCCCATTAACGTTCAACTGCTGGGCACAGCTCCACTTTCATAGGAGAGAGGAAATTAGAGCTTATACCCAGCACGCTGCTCTAATGCGGGCTATTATCACTAACATGATAATAGTAGAGCCCGCCATTTAACAACTATTATCATGTTAGTGATAATAACCGGGACCGAAGGCTTAACGTGCTCTCTGAGGCACGGAGTTGGAACACCGCCAACTTCCAAATCCCGGGTTAGGACTGAGAGTTTCTAGTAAGAAAAAAATATTGTGCCTTCACCAAAATAAAAGTTGTAACTATATTGGTGGGTTTAGCGACTTGAACAAAATTAATGTTATATACTAGGCGGGTACGAAGACGATGTGGACAACGGCTATGAGTTCACATACACGGGCAGCGGTGGCCGAGACCTGTCCGGTAACAAACGCACTGCGGAACAGTCCTGCGACCAGAAGTTTACGCGACAGAATCGGTAAGTTAATAACTTAATACCACTTATGCTGAGATCTATAGAGTGTACTTTGACTCGGCTCGGACTTTACTCAGAGTTAAAACAAGATAGACTTATGTGAGTAACATAAATCTGTCTCGTTTTCACAATGTCTTAAGTCTAAGCAAAATGAAAGTTCGTTTATAGATCTCACACTTAGGCTAGGGCTTAGTGTCTTTAGGCTTCGGCCGTGGCTAGTTACCGTTACTAGTAGAAATCGATTAGGAGTATGGATTTAATATAACTGCCATGCCCCTAACGGGTTAGACCGCTACCATCTTAGACTGCATCCAGCATCCACCACACCATCACCAAACCATCAGGTGAGACCGCAGTCAAGGGCTAATAGGCCTATTACACTGCACTTTTCACAGGGACCTTATTACACTACACTGATTCAAGGATAAGCCTTGAATCAGTGTAGTGTAATAAGAGTTAGGGAGAAAGGGTCCCTAAATTGATCCTTATTGCTGTGTCATAAACGACGTTCTAATTAGCGGCCAAGCCCACCTTTACTACAGGGCCCTGTAAAAAGTTCAGTGTAGCCTATAACTTGTAGTGGATTTAAAAAAAAATTATCATGACAGCGGGATGAGGGAACATAGCAGTTTTTAGTGGCGGTTTGAACAGTGGGGAAATAAGAGCTATTATACCATCATTTTACTAATTATTTTTTATTATAGCAAATGTATTGAAATTCTTTCAGTGCTTTAGCTCGCAACTGCGCTGCGAAGTCTGTGAGTGAAAACGGCGGGGACGCGGGCGATAACTGGCAACAAGGCAAACCCGTGCGGGTCATGCGCTCCTATAAAATGCACAAGGCGTTCCCTAAGTACGCTCCGCTTGAAGGAATAAGGTACATAGTAATTTGTATCGGTGAAAACTGTATGAGTAGTTATTTGCGAGGCACAGTCGGTCAGCGCTGACCGCGTGGCGGCTAATACACGGATATATGGGCGAGAATCAGCTGACTCTTTTAGCGCGCTCATCCGTCTGTGGACGTTATACCTGATGATACGATATGTATGTCACCGTAAGATTGTGAAAACCGTTAGATAGTAATCATGTCTAAACATTACAATTTAACGCATTATTTTTCGGTAGATTGTAATATTAACCCGATAGAACCTAATCTAAACCTGATTATTTATGTCGAACCTTAACTTAACCAACAAGAAAGAGACAAACGAAAATACAATGAATATTTTAAAAACTGTCACCCGGAACATTGAACAGTTCACAATCTGTCGACAGTTTACAATCTATCGGGGAAAAAAAGCGTTAGATTGCAATCTGACGGTTTTTGCACAACCTTTTCTCTTGTGCTCTTTATTATTAATGTTTGTTTGCGAGTCCACCATATAACATAATATTTTGTTACTGTGGGCACACAGGAAATGTATTGTAAGCAATACTTATTGTTGGACAGACACATAGTCTCTTAAAATAGTAAGAACGAGATTTTCGATTTTCTAAGTTACAGTCTTGTTGGCTGAAATTGTAAATTTTTGAAAACTAACAATGCTTGTGTTTTCAATAGCAGTATGTACTTTGTTTGTCAGGTACGATGGTATCTACAAAGTGGTGAAGTACTATCCGGAGAAGGGTCTCTCGGGTTTCCGCGTGTACAAGTACTTGCTGCGAAGGGATGACCCCAGCCCTGCGCCCTGGGAGCCCGGCGCGAAACAGTTCCCCATCGTTGTAAGTGGTGACGCCAGTATTGGGTATTTGACTAATAGGCATGATGACAGTAACCAAGAATCAATAAAATTATGAATTTATCTAATGAAATAGGATTCCATGAATTATAAAAAACGTATTTATTTTTCAATTTCGAGTGGAATTGGTTGAAACACCAAGAAATAAATGACGTCACAATTGTTTGTTTTCGAGATTTGACAATCACACTATTGTTTACTGCACACTGCAAAGAGGACATTGGTAAAAACAATAGTGACGTCACAAACGACGCCATGACACCGGCGAACATTTTGGCGTGAATTTTAAAATTTAAATTTCAAATGACAATTTTGTCTACCAAACCATATTTTTCTGCTGAAATAAGATATTTTTTCCAAATAGTAGATACTTCCGAACATAATCTGATCATTTTTCAAAATCAGTCATCATGCCTATCGTCAAATCAGCAACTTTTTCAAACGTCAAAACGCGTCCTAAGTATGGAATTTATATGAAATTCTGAAATGTGACGTCATTAAAGTTCGACGCACTTTATTAACTTTAATCGATTGTTTAAAATTGTTATTCAACATAGAACTATCAGGGGACGTGGATATTACGACTTTTGGGAGATCCTCTATTTAATAATCACTGAAAATAATTTATTTGAATAGTAGTCAAATATCCAATTCCAGAAAGTGACGAGTAGCGTCGCTCTCGCCATTAGTAGGTAGTACACAGGTTTGACAACCTCCCTGGCGCAGTGTTGAGCGCTGTTGTGTCAACATGGGAAGTTCCAGGTTCGATCCCCAGCAGGGTCAATTTAGGAATTTATAATTTCTGAATTTTCTCTGGTCTGGCCTGGTGGAGGTTTCTACCGTAGCTAGTTACCACCCTACCGGCAAAGACGTGCCGCCAAGCGATTAAGCGTTCCGGTACGATGCCGTGTAGAAACCGATTAGGGCTATGGGTAATATAACTGCCGTACCCCTAGGCCCTAACAGGTTAGCCCGCTACCATCTTAGACTGCATCATCACTTACCATCAGGTGAGATCGCAGGAAAGGGATAACTTGTGGATTTAAAAAAAATGTATCATGATAGCGGGAAGAGGAAACAGAGCAGTTTTGGCTCTGTTTCGTTTTCGTTTGTTTTTGCCCCGCTCGTCCCGCGTAATCGTTACAAGGCTGACTAAGGGCTTTGCGTTTAATGACGTAATGACGCTAATAACAACTTCCTCAGAGCAATCAAGGGCTCACAGAATTATAAATAAGGTAATTCACCCACTCCTATCAGTAAAATACATTAATGCTGCGCTTAGTACTTAAAATATCTTTTGTCTTATACTAATTAAAGTAAATAATGTTTAATTTCACATATTAAAAAGCACTTTTTAACCAAATAGGTTCAAAGATGTAATTTTTTAATTTAAAAAAGATAATAATATTTAATATTATGAAACCTCCATTCCAGTACCCCGATGGCTATTTAGAAGCCGAAGCACAGAAACTGAAACTCAAACAAGAAAAAACCAAACCAAAAGATACCAAGAATGGGTCGCCTCAGAGCAAAACACAGGCTTTGAGCGAAAGTAATCACGAACCGACACGCAAAAGTAAAAGATCCATCAATGTCAAGAAGACAAGCAAAAAATCAAATGGCGTGAAAAAACCGTCCAGCAAAAAACGCAGAATTTCTTCTAGTGAGGAGAATACACAGAGTTCAGAAGAAAGTAGCGATGACTCCATAGAAAGTAGTACCGAGTTGTCTAAAAACAATAAAACTTTAGACACGAAGGAAAAGTCTGTGAGCAAAATCGAGAAATCTCTCGACGAATCTCAGGATGAATCTGATGATAACAGCAAAAAGACAGTAAAACTTGGTTTCACTAAAAACCAGGGTTCCGACGAATGTTTGCAGCAGAGTAATAAAGGTGAAAAGCAGTCAAGGAAACGTAAAAAATCCCCTGGAGATAACCGCATTCAGACCAAGCTCTCATTCTCTCCTGTCACTAAGAAGGCCAAGAATCAAGACTCTTTCAATGAAGGTATTACAAGAGTCATAATATTGATAAGATGCCCCTCACCAGAAATTAGCTCAGATGGAATTTCTTTTCTCCCATAGTGTCTCTACATTATAAAGTCAACCTGCGTACGAAATTTCAAGTTTCTAGACCTAACAGTTTGGACTTGTATAAAGACAAGTAATTTCGTTAAATTTGTTTTTATAACGTCAATTCAGGCACATATATGAGTTCTGTAGATGCGGAGAGTCAAGGGGATTTTGGGTATACACACTACTGGGCACAGCAGTGGTTGTGTGTGTAAAAAAGACAGAGATTAGTATTAGACAAGGGTCGATTGTCTCAATTATGATTATTAATTATTGTTGTGATTTAGTGTTTGATTTTATAGTATTCATGCTTAGAGCATTTCAGCCAATAGTTAGCAAGCGTCAACCAATCAGAGGCAATTGAGATCGCAGTCAATGCTGTCGAATTGTTATTTCAGAATAATTAATTTCAAATTTCTTAACATTTATTGTCTTTTTTAGATTCCAATTCAAATTTCGACAAGGAAAATACTCTCACGGAGTTAACCGCGAGCGAACAGAAGGCAATCAAGGCAGATAAACTGAATGCTAAACTGTGGGCAGAGTGCCTTGAGATCTGCAAACAACAAAGTAAAAAGGTAAGGTCATAGCTTAAGGCCAGCCCCATATTACCCTTATAAGAAATTTACTGTCAGTAAAAATTTTGACGGGTGCTGAAAGATACTCTGCTTATGCGCCGATATGATATAACCCTGGATAGAGCTGTAGCTGGTTCTTTTTGGCTTATGTAAAAGTGTGTGTTATTGTGTGACTGAAGGCCCTAACGACGGCCTATTGAATCGCAAACAGAACTTTAACCTAGGAGACTTACACTAACGATTATAAATTATACATGTGATAGATTTTTAACACAGCAGAAAAAATTGCCCCTAAATATTTCATTATGTTTCAGGAACTCATAGAGAATGTGATGCAAGTATTCCGTTGCATCATTTGCCAGGGATTGGCCGTTTCCCCTGTTACGACACCTTGTCTGCATAACTTCTGTTTGGTGAGTTTAAGTTCATTTTGACTATTCCTGCAAAGAGTTAGGAACTGACAGACAGGCACAAAGTACGCGTGCGAATTGAATGCAAGGCACTGAGTTTAATACCTGTCGACGCCTGCTAAGTGCAGTCCACAACTTCTTTCATAAGTTTATCGACAATATCTGTAGCTCTTATAACTTATCACCATGGTCGCAGCACTAGCGTATTTCTCAGAGCTGCATAGAGTTTGCTTATTGGTTAAATATTAAACCTATATATCTTTTGTGTATTTAAATGTCATTTTTCTATGTTACAGTCATGCATGAAGCGGGCCTTCAAGGCAACAGAGTCGAAATCTTGCCCTCACTGCCGTCAGAAGTTGACTGATTTCGAACTGACTACGAATGAACATCTCAGGATCGCTCTTCGTACAATTCTACCTGGTTATGATGCTGGACAGAAGTAAAATGATTTTTGAATAGGCACTAAGGGTAAAACACACTACAGACTAAAAAATTATTCTGGCTGTAAAAAAGTCGGCGCTCGCACTTTTATATGGCGCTGCACAGACTGCTACGACTGGATGAAAATTGTTTCGCATATGAAGCGGGCTATTCATGCGGACTTTTTGTCTTTTCCTATCCGTAGTGTGTTTTCCCCCTAACCCTAGAGCAGTACTGTTATGATAAAGGTTCCTAGTACAACCAAGCAGTGAAAGGATCTCCGCAGTATTAATGTAAAGTTTACTTACCCACCTAAAATCAAGTGCAAACCGTAAAGAATAATAAATGGATTTATACTTAATATTATTACTGATGAATTGTCTTATGGTGTAAAAATATCTTTACCAGAATTCTGTGAAGTTCAATGAGATATTATTGTTTGTAAAATAAAATAAATGCTGTAATCATGTCTTTATGTTTTATCCATAACTAACTTACCTAACCGTGGCCTAGTTGTGAAAATAAGTCGATTGAGAATGTTACGCAACTTTGACCAAAGTGGGTAACTGGACGGGTGACCAAATTAAGAGGTACGAATTTGGCCTTTTCGTTTCCGTCTTATCTGATAATAATCGTTACAAAACGTAAGAGTGTTACCAGACCAATCGATCGATTGTCGATCGACGGCATCGGTCAACGTCGATCGAAGTTGATCGACTGGTCTGGTAGCTTTAATTGATCGACAGATACCGTTCGACTAACCAATCGATCGATGGCATCGGTCGACGTTGATCGACAATCGATCGATTGGTTTGGTAGAAACTATCGATCGACGTCGAATTATTCTTTCTACCATCGATCGATGCCGTCGATCGACGATCGATCGATTGGTCTGGTAACACCCTAAGAGTTTAATTAAGTCGAGTCGTGGAAACCCACCGCATTATTATCCCAAGAAAACTCCTACCATTATTTGAAGGGGTCACGATCCCCAGTAATAGGGACGACGAATACGACCCAGAGAGGAACTAATTATATTCAAGAGTATATTCTGTAGTTTCCTCATTAGTTTCTATACGGCATCGTAACGCATATCGGTTGGGCACGGCTTTGCCTGTAGAGAAGTAACTTGTGGCTTCCTTTTAAATTTACCCTGATGCTAATGTGGCGCCCCCAATTTAATGCATTTCGACGGACACATTTCATATACACATGCGCCTCCTTACCTCTACCCTCCATAGTTTTACTACTGAGTTCTAAAAAAAGGTTGTAGACTGTGGTTCTCTCTGGAAAGAGACTTATTGAATATGGGAACCCAGAGCCGTAAAGCTAGTTAAAAAATACTGTTGTCAAAGTCAACCTTATGTCGACTGTCAATGACTGTCACGACTGTCATTGACAGTCGACTTAAGGTTGATTTTGTGACGGTGATTTATGACACAATTCAAATGTCTTTTTTTGTGATTTTGAGGAAAGAACGGAAAGATTAGCGTTTGCGCTTTTGTCATTTGTAATAAAAGGTAATAAAGATTATGAAAAAAAAACACTATAAATCTGATAAATAATTATATTATTTAGTATGTCACAATTTCAGCTATAATGGAAAAAATTCCAGACCAACTGGGGTACTTGATATTAACTGAGGACGGAGCCGTCCTGGAGTCTGGTGGTGAGCTCGAGAACGACGAACGTGTTGCGACCATTATAACGGATCTTATCAGCTTATCCAATAGGTACCAATACTCTATTTAACTGCCAAACATATTTAACCACGTCATTGAGGTTTGTTGCAAACTATACGTATTGTGATTGTGTTCGATTTTGTACCTACCCATTTATTATAGTCACAGTTTTTTGTTCATACATATTCGTAGTCATATCTCATGAGTCATTACTGTATTTTTTCTATTTTTACAGCATTGATCCTGTGGCTTTCGGTCCTGACGAAAAATTCAAAAAAATAACCATAACTTATGATGACCATTGGTTTATAGTATGCATATCCAATAAGAAAATATATGTTGTGAAAAGAAGCATTCCCACATCTTCATCTGAGAGTATTGCTGTGAATGTGTGAGCACTAAACTTAAAATGGGACGAAATTTGTTGATGAGCAGTCTTGAAAATGCATCTTTTAATATACTACTACAAATTTTGTTTAGGTGTATAACATTTATTATAAACGCTTGGGTTATCAGAAATGTGGGACATGAAGTCATTGGGATAATGAATGTCAGATTGCTTCTACTTGAAAGCACAATTCTTTTCCTGAGTAGAGAACCATTTCACCGGGCCTGTATAGGTCAAAGAGATGAGTTGAGCTGGAATCAAATAATAAATCAAATCTGGCTATCGGTTCCCATAAGTTGTTTCTTGTCACTGGTATTTGTTTATATTTGGATAAATATATTACCATTAGGTCATCCAGAGCATGCCTTTCAATATGAATTTGGCTGTTGGAGTATTGCATTATCATGTGTTTTAGAACTTTGTTCTGCAAATATGGCTCTTGTAGCTCAATTATTCTGCTTTGTTAAACTCAAAGTCATTTTCGATACCTTGCATATTTTTGTAAGAACCACACTTTTTCTGTCTATCATTATATATGATAGATCATTGGCTCTTATAGCATTTTCTGTAGCACAAGTGGGGAGTATAGGAATTATTGTATTAGCATATTATTGTTTCTTCTATTGGTATATTAAATGTAAGCCATTATATGCCAAGGGTGCATTGAAAAGCAGATATCTTCCCAACAGTATCTTAGAAAAATTGTACAATAATATGGATGACTTTAGTTTTACATCCCTTAGAGATTTTTTACCAAAATATTTAGGCTCCATTAATTCTACATTTAACAAAAAATTAAATACTCTTACACTAAGTTTTGCAAAGCAGGGTGTTGTCAAACAGCTGCTGACTGAGGGGGAAAAGTATGTGATGTCTGCCAGTCCAGTTATGAGTTTTGCTGAACAAGCAACCTATGATGTTGTAAACAATTTAGGAAGTTTAGCTGCCAGGTTTGTATTTCGCCCTATAGAAGATAGCAGTTATTTTTACTTCACCCAGATGGTGAACAGAGATTTACCTCTGTATAAGCAAGACCAGAACAAAATCCAAGAATCTTGCATAGTCTTATCACAAGTCTGTAAAACTGTAACTTCTATTGGTTTAATAGTTCTTGTCTTTGGTATGAGTTATTCTCATACACTTTTGTTTTTATATGGTGGAGAGGCATTTGTGGCAAGTGGCTTACCAGTACAGCTTCTTCGAAGTCATTGCTTAGCTATTGTTTTGATGGCAATCAATGGCATAACTGAATGCTACACTTTTGCCACAATGACCAGTGGCCAGTTAAACAGTTACAATTACCTAATGATTTTCTTTTCTATAAGCTTTTTATTGTTATCCTATGGATTTACTTATGTTTTAGGACCAGTAGGATTTATAATTTCTAATTGCATAAATATGTTTGCTAGAATCTTACACAGTATACATTTTATAAATAATAAATGTAAGGACACTGATTACAAGCCTCTAGAAGGTCTTTATGTAGGAAAAATATTTCTATTCACTTTGTTTATGGCTGGTTGCATTTGTAAAGTATCTGAAAATAGAATATCTCGAAATTCCATTATAACTCATGTAGCTGTTGGAGCAGTATGCTTGATCTTTGTATTATTATCGTGGGGGTATGAGAATAAAGACCTTGTGATTAAAACATACAGGAAATTTGTAGGAAGTAAAGAAGAGAAAGAATCAACAGATTAGCATTATTTTATTATTAGGCTTATATAATTTAATTAGTAATAATATTAAATGTAAATAAGATATATCTGTATTATTTGTAATTAATAAAGAAATATAACACTTGTTGCTTTTACAAAAAGCAGTTTTATTGTAACCATGATCTTTTAACAACACAAAACAACAGATTTAACATTGTGAAATAATTTCTTTATTATGTGTTGTTTACGATTTTCACATTGGATAAAAAAAAATACCTTTCATTTGATCTTCACATATTCTCTTTACCTCATCTGTAATAATTGAATTGATGTGTAAGTATGATAAATATTATGTACATCACAAAATATAAAATCAAAAATATTATAATTCTTAATTATTATGAACAAGATACAAATAATACCTGCTATATCCTTTAAATTGGCATTTTTCTCTTGAATGACTACATAAAACTCTCTGTCATTAGAAGATTTCCCAGTTATCCAATATTCATCTGGTGTTTTGATAATAATTTCTCCATAGTTCCCAAGACTAAAAATATAACTTTGTTAAAAGGAGGTCCATATTTTAAGTATTGTAGAAGAAAATATACCTTAATATACCTTTTTCTATCGGAGTGTATACCAGCAATAATGCTTAAAACTTCAGGTTTTATAGCTGTCGATGGTGTTAACGAAGTACCTGGCGACTAAAGAAAAACAATGGGTTAATTTTCAAAATTTTCAATCTTCTCTTCTTATTAACCGATTGCCGGTTCAGTGCTGAGCTCTAGTCTCCTCTGAGAATGAGAAAATTTGGCCATAGTCTACCACGCTGACCAAGAGCAGATTGGCAGACTTCATACACCTACGAAATCATGATGAACTCTCGGGCATGCAGGTTTCTTCAGGATGTTTTTCTACAGCGTTTGAAGCATTATAGAAGAGTGATATTTTTTTTTATCCTGGGATTAAAAAAACTCACTCGACCCCATACAGGAGGTCAGGTGTCTTTAACCACAAGGCTATAACCGCTTATGCTTAGTTTAAAAGAATTCATTACTGTCAATGAAAAAGAAACAAAATTGAAACTGCATTACCTGGTGTGTCTGTAACCATTTTCTTTAAAAATTACTAAGTCAATTTTTATGTAATTTATTCGGATTACATAGTATGTTTTTTTGACATGTCTTGGAGATTATTATACCACCAGGGAGCGCTATCTTTCTGTTGACTAAGAATGTTACTTACAGAAGTTTTATATGCTAAGTTGAGTCTGTTGAAGTATATAAAGCTGTGCTCATTATTCGCCAGTTGTGCATTTTGTACAGCATAAAGAGCACATTGCTCGCTTATCGAGGATGCTATCGTGGACAGCTGTGGTCCGATGAATGTGTCTAGAGCCCTGAATACGTCTACACTGAGAGTCGTGTTCACTGTAATAAAATAAAACGGCTTAAATATTACCTCAGTTTAACCACTAAAATAATAAATTAAAATAATTTATTTATCTACTAGATAATGCCCGCGACTTCATCCGCAAGGATTACGGTTTTTCAAATCGTGCAAGAACTTCATAATTTTCCGGGATAAACGTATGTCCTTCCCCGGGACACCAACTACTTCTGTACCAAATCGGTTCACAAGGGCCAGGGCCAGGAAAACGTAAGCAAACAGACACAGACAAACTCTCGCATTTATAATATTAGTATGATGATGTCCGCGACTTCGTACGCGTGGATTAAGGTTTTAAAATTCCAGCGGGAATTTCTTTTTCCGAGATAAAGCCTTTGTCCTTCTAAATTGTGCTTGACAACTTGTCCGTGGCGCAGTGTTGAGCGCTGTTGCCTTAACGTGCGGAGGTCCCGGGTTGGATCCCCGGCAGGGTCACATTGGGA
The DNA here is from genome assembly GCA_964035005.1 of Erebia palarica. NCBI lineage: Eukaryota > Metazoa > Arthropoda > Insecta > Lepidoptera > Nymphalidae > Erebia > Erebia palarica. The sequence continues at coordinate 32,984,243 of OZ035984.1, read as the reverse complement.
TTTTATAATTTCAGATTTTTCCCTGGTCTGGCCTGATGGGAGGCTTCGGCCGTGGCTAGTTACCACCCTACCGGCAAAGACGTGCCGCCAAGCGATTTAGCGTTCCGGTACGATGCCGTGTAGAAACCGAGTAGGGGTATGGGTTTAATATAACTGCCATGCCCCTAACAGGTTAACCCACTACCATCTTAGACGGCATCATCACTTACCATCAGGTGAGATCGCAGTCAAGGGCTAGTAGGCTTGTAGTGGATAAAAAAAATAATAATTTCGTCGAAATCGGTTACAGCCGATTGACCAGATGAGCCGTTAAAATGTATAGTAGACAGACAGACACTTTCGCATTTATAATATTATTAGTATGGATTCCATATTCTACTTTTCCACAGCTGAGCAGCAAAAAAGATTTTAAAAATTACCCGAATCAGGAGAATTCCTAAACTGGTGCAAAAGATAGTAGATACTGATGGGTTTAATAAACTATCATTATCACTTCTAGGTTTGCATGCTTCTCAGGCTATTGTAATTTAATTCAAACACTGGCAGCCATGAGCTAGCACTAAAATAAATCGTAGAACCTTACCATCAACAGTGAAACACACAGTTGCACTAAGCGTCCTATAGATAACAAGATAGTACTGCTTAGTTTCTGAATCGTCTTCCCGCATAAGGTATACTTTGTGGAGTTTCAGTAGGTCTTCAGCATTGCGGATGCCCTCCAGAGGGCTTATGAACCGGCCGTGGCGTTGCGCCGCCGTCACTGCCCCGCCTTGGATCTCCTTCTCAACTTGCTTCGGAAGTAACGTTTGCACGAGATACTGGTATAATGTTAGCATATCGTTTGTTGCTAGACCATTCCTGAATTATAAAAAAAAAACGGTTTTTCTACTACCAAAAAATACTGCATGCTTTAATGCCATGACACAAAGTAAGTTGTTAATATTTTGACTAAAATATTATGCAAATATGGATTGATGTGCTAGGACGGTTAGTATCTTCTGTTTCTAGCACATTGATCCATGTTATGGTTATTATATGCTTAATCAACAAGCAATATTGGCTTAAGTTATTGGATGTTCAAATATATAAAAAAATATTCTTACCAAATGAGTTTATCATTGTAGACAAAAGAAACACATTTGAAGTCAGGATAATTAATTTCTAGCAGATCTATGAAGCACACTACTTTGAAAAATGAATTCTTCTCTAGTGGCAAGTAGTTTATTCCTTGTATCACATTAGTTATATCATTTGCAATATTTCTGGACATTATGTACTGAAAGAAGAAATAAATTATTTTTTATCTTACATAATATACTTCATTATAAGGTCGCTGATAAAACTAAAAACATTATATACAATATACATATCAAAATAAAAACGCTAGAAATACACTACTCTGACGCATCAAGAGCATATTCTAACTGTTTCATACATTTATTAAGGTTAGAGATGTATCTCTAACCTTATTGTCCTGTAGGACAAAAGGTGTCACGTGACGCCTTGTGTCGTGTCTTTTTCTAAGAACAGGTCTAAGATTTTTTATTTAAATTTTTAGAGCATTACAAGCTAGTGAAAGCTAAGAGTGTAAAATGGAGGAAAAAATTAAAATAAGTAGTGTATCCCTGGATGATCTAGGAATCAATACTTGATGATTTTGCCATTATCTAAAAATGATCTATCGACTCTCAGCTTTCAGATTATAGAAGAAATATATCTTACAGGTGTGAAGAACTGTTCGCATTTGGAATAAATATCTTCCAGTGGAATGTCTTTCATTGGTCCTATGAACATTCTAAACATTTTATATGCTGACACGAGAAAGTCTTGCATCACAGAAGGCTCTATCTGAAAATGAAAATAGAATAATATAACACAATAAGGGCTAATTAGGCCATCCTATAAGGACCCACGAGGCATTGCGGGCTGAACAGACACATGTTCAACCTAAAGCTCCGAGATACAGATGTGTGTAGGCTCAACTGTTTTGGCTGAGAAAACTATATTACACGTTATCTGTTACTGGGCAGTAAGGCCGGGCGGCCTTAATGCACAAACGTAGCCTCCTCCTTGGGAAGCACCTAGTGAATCCTGAGGAGGCCAAGAACATCCTGGCCAAGAAGCTGCTGCTGTTCCTAGCAGCAAGTAGTAGCCAGAAACTTAAGATAGTGGCGATCACAATAGATCGGCAATGGTCAAAGTGATACCGGGGCTCGTTACAGGGCAAAGCCGCATCATAAGTCACTCAGATAGATGAACAAAGGCAAATTAACCCAAGTAGACTTACACACACTTGGTTAAATCGTGTAGTGTTGTACTACTACAAGTTAACCCTTGACTGTGATCTCAGCTGATGGTAAGTGATGATGCAGTCTAAGATGGTAGAGAGCTAGCCTGTTAGCAGCATGGCAGTTATATTAAACCCATACCCCTAGTCGATTTCTAAGCAGCATCATACTAAACTAATCGCTAAATCGCTTGCCAGAATGGGGGTAACTAGCCACATAAAGGCTTCTTCTTCTTGCGTCATTCCCTCAACTTTGAGGATTGTGCCTCCTTCAATATGGAATGTAATTATAATTTCCCAAATTGACTCTGCCAGGGAACAAACCTTGGAGTTGTGCACATTAAAACAGCGCTCAATAATGCATCAGGGAGGTCATAATGTGCAATTGTACATGTTCTGCTTTAAATAAAGCAGTGTATGGCAAAGTATAACTTTTATATACTTACTACATCTTTCTTTTCATTGCCTGTTCCTGTTGTAGCAGCTTTTGTTGCATAGGGTATTCTCACCACCTATAATTGACACTATTATTAAAATATTACCTATTAATATACAAAAGTAAAAATTGTAGTTCCTGTAACTTGCATGCAAATTGTAACCCTGCTTACAACAGCTATTCTCCCAGAACAGTTTTGGATAACTAATTTTTTTTAAAGCTGGCAACAGACTAATAGCTGATTTCTTAGTGCATGTGCAGCACTAAGAAATCAGCTAATAATTGCTAGCAGCAATGCTATCTAAATTGAATAATTGATAATAGATTTACTTGGCATTTATAAATAATTAAAAAGTTTTAAAACCTTACCAGCATTTCCTCATGTACTTTTGTAGTTATAAATATTTAAAAAGTTTTAAAATATTACCAGCACCATCCAAAAGTCTTTCTCCGGTTGGTAGAAGATATACCTCTTGGTTTGTGTCTGAAGTGCCTCACATGGTTCAGTTGAAAATGTTCTAAAACAATAACAAGTAGTAACTTTGCTATTAACAATAAATATAGCAGACTGGTCAATAATTTCACAAAGTTAAAGAAAAGTTAGTGAATAATGAGTGTTTCCTGTCTGTCCCTACATCTTAATTGCAGTAATAGATGGTGAACAGAAACATATTAAGTTGAGAATAATTTGGAAGATTTGTGTGGTGTGGTGAATATCGCAAGATACACACTGTACCACATAGATTTACCTATTGTGGTGGATTGTAACAAATTAAACTTCCAGTTCTTCCACCCATAAAAAATATACACCATCCAAATGATCGTGTCGGCATGGTACCCAAGACTAAGAAAGCTAAGAAACACTTGCATTAGTGTGAAATTTCATATAATATAAATACTTTACTCACGTCATAAATTGAACAACTGCTTCACATAGTCCAACTTGTATTTTTTGGGAATGAGGTATTACTTGATTGGGATGAAAAAATAGTATTCTTTTTAGTTCCTGCAATACACAGGCGTATTAAAAGCTGTATTGGAATGCAAATCAAAATAAGATTTACAAAATCGTTACCTACTTCGCCTTCCTTGGGTCCAAAAGTAGAGTTAAATATAAAAAAAGAATTAACTTTGTTTTTCACATCAATCATCATGAAACTTATCACTTTTCACTTCGCAATATACAGATATAATTTAGATCATGACGGTTTAAATGATTTCAGCTTGAACTAAGTTTATATTAAAATTAGTAATTATTACTCTCCCTTTGGTTCTGCTTTGTTTTGAATTTTTATTTTAAAATTACATTCGACAATTGATTGACATTATAATGACAGCTGCACAGTGTAGTTTTTTATTTTTATTTAACTGGTTTAACGGCTCTGCATTCTAGTCCTTCTGAGCCTTGCACACTGTAGTGTCTCAAAGGTGTCACAGTTTATGTCACCGTAAGATTGTAAAAACCGTTAGATTATAATATAACTCGTGAAATTGTAAACTGTCGAAAGATTGTGAACTGTTCATTGTTATGAGTGCCAATTTTTGAAATATTCATTGTATTTACGTTTTCTTGTATCTTTCTTGTAGGATAGATTAGGGTTCGACATAAATAACCATTAGGTTTAATCGGGTTTATATACCTATCAGATTACAATCTACCGGAAAATAATGCGTTAAATTGTAATCTTTCGACAGTTTGCAATTTCGCGAGTTAGATTATAATCTAACGGTTTTTACAATCTTACGGTGACATATATTATAATGTACTCTGTGTGTCATACAGTCATACCCACCTTCTTTTTCTGGTCGGTGATACCCACACCACAGACCATTAATATGCCTCTGGGCGAACAAGGGCGCACATTTCATCATTCTGCATCTTGATACTACTCGATAAAGTTTTCGTCGTTCAAAATATAAATGTATAATAATGCTGACTTACAGAAATGAATATTTGTTTATTTGACAAACTAAAATTCTATCAAATAATCTAAACAGGACTCGTAAAAACAAACCAAATGAGCACTAATTTGAGAGGTTCACTATTATCCATTAAGTTCCACCACCACAAGGATGAATTATCAGACCCTCGCTACCAAGTGTGTATTGGAATCGTTACAACAAATGAAATGAGTATGAGCCACGGAATTTATTATGTTTACTAGTAGTCTTTGGGAGAGGAGTAGGAGAGGAGCATGCCATGGTAGGCTTTGGTAGACTCACAGGTAGGCTCCAACCTGGATGGTAGGTCATAAAAAACTAAAAAAAGTTTTATGTTTCCATAGAAACCAAATAAATATTTCAATCAAATCACGAAGTTGGATGAATTTTGTACAGGATTTTAAATATTTTTGAAAACATTTACGATATTGTATCGAGTTGTACCTACGCAGTGAAAATTCGCTACCATACTAATCATGGCTATAAGAAATCCCCGTTTACCACTTTTGCCTGGATATGGCACTAATCCTATGGTAAGTTAAAATCAATTTTTTTTCAGACCAACGGGGGTCTAACTAATTAAATGTTTTCAAGTTGCGGGGTCTAACCAATTAAATGTTTTCAAATTTCTAGACCCATCACGGGTTGAATAAGTTTTAAGTAGGTAGCTGACAGTTTTCACATACGATAATTAGTTAGTAGTCTTACTTAGGTGTTGAATGTACTAGAAGTTTAATTGGCTATAATCCGCCACAGTAGACAAATCTATGTGGTACAGTGCGTGTCTTTCACCTACAGCATGCGACACTCACCACCCAGTAATTCGGCACAGCACGACACCACACAAATCCTCCAAATCACTCTCAACGTACGTTTCACTGCGACACAGCATCTTCAGGAGAGGTTGACTCGACAATGCACGATTGTGAAGATAAGATTGTGTGACATATTTGTCTACTGTGGCGGATTATAGGGAATTAAATTTCTAGTAGGTACATTTATTATCATGGACTTCCGCAAAGTAACGCCCGCTTCTATTCATTATTACTTAGGTGTTCCCTAAAATTAAGGCATTGTTGGTGAAAACGGCCAAATTTCTTTTATCTTTTATGTTTATAAACCTAAAGTAGGCAAGTACAGACTGTGTTTATCACTTAACATAGGTATGGCTGCTAAATTTTACCTTAGGCGTGGGAAAAATATGTACGAGAGGCGCGGAGGCAGCGGCGTGGCGGAGGCGTGGCACTGCGGCGGCGGTGTGGCCTTGGAATTACCTAAGAAAGCGGCGTACGCGCCTCGTCGACTCTGTATGCCTGGCGTCCCGTCGCTTGTATATGTCACCGTGAGATTGTAAAAACCGTTAGATTATAATCTAACTCGCGAAATTGTAAACTGTCGAAAGATTGTGAACTGTACAATGTTCTGAGTGTCAATTTTTGAAATATTCATTGTATTTACGTTTTCTTGTCTGTTTCATGTAGGTCCAGGTAAGGGTTCGACATAAACAATCAGATAGTTTAGTTTCTATCGGGTTAATAAACATATCAGATTACAATGTACCGGAAAATAATGCGTTAAATTGTAATCTTTCGAAACTTTGCAATTTCGCGAGTTAGATTATAATCTAACGGTTTTTGCAATCTTACGGTGACATATACCTACATTTTGTATGAAATATGAAAGATGCGGCGGCGCGACCGCGTGTCGCCGGCAACTCGCCAGCCACCGTCGCCTCTTGTGTATGTCCGCGCCTTAGACTAAATGGCACTGGCACACTTGCCCTGCCTTTTCTGAATTAACTTTTTTTCCAATGAGAGTTGGAAGTGGTACGGACTACGGAACCCTTCGTGGGCGTGTCCAACTCGCACTTGGCCGGTTTTATTTGAGCTTTAATTAGGCAAACGGCTCTAGCCTCCACCCATATTGTAATATTAATTATCTATTATTTAAGCAACTAGCAAACAGTTCATAAGTAAGCAAAAAATGTCGTGTAATAATTTCAGATCGGTAAGACAAAGTTCGGCGTCCGTCCAATATTCACCAGTATTGATAAAGTAAACATGTTGGTGGATAAACCCGAGGGCGTGAATCGCGTGCCTTCATTGTATTGCAGAAAACAGGCACCAGACTTGCCGACTTGGATCATGTATGATAAAAATGTACGTACGAGTGTTTTGTCTGAATAACTGGAACTACTGAAGCAAATTGACCTACTTAAGTACATATGAAACTAAAACTCAAAGACTATCTACCTAACTTTGATTTGACAGCAAAGTACCTATCCAGATTTTTAAAAATTTGTTCAGGTTTCGAATATGTCATTAGTTGACGGGCGAGAAAGATTGAAACTTCATGTCTCACACTTTGGGTTAAAAGTTTACTAAAAGCCTCGTATTCACTAGGGGACAAAATATGTTGTCGATATCGCTAGGCATCTTGTTTCGCGGTCTTTTGCCTGTAGTCCATACTTGGCGTGCGCTAGAAGAGCATGGATTTGACTCGTTCCAGCAATGCTAAGGACAGCGGTTACAGTATCTACACATTGATGAAATTGTAAATTATTTTTTTCAAAAGAGCAACCACCGGTTTTCTAGCTGGTTCTTCTCGGTAGGTATGTCATTCCGAACCAGTGGTAGATTCACTCGACTATTCAATAGCAATTGTCAAAGTAAACTTGAACAAAGAAGATTTGAATTTGAATTTGATGTCGGTGTCCGGATGTCCGACATCTCTAGGGACACATGTCTCGCGGGAAATTTGTCGCCTAGTCAATACTTGGCTATTACTATTACTATATACACTCTCCTAGGTTAAGTTTTACGATTAAGTATAGGTATCTACTTATAAGTATCTACCACCTAAATGCAAGGGGAATAGGTGTTGATTATATTTTTTCAACGTAGTTACTAGCAATCTAATTACTTATCTATTGCAAAAATCCAAATCGAAAACATTAGGCCGTTCCAGTTAGTTATAACCAACTTGAAAATGAGGTTTTCAGTGAGCTGATTTTTTTTCGGTTTACCTACTTAATTTGAATTTTGAATTCAGTTATTAATGAAAATGTTTTCAGATTCTGCGGTTTCAAGCGTTTTTCCAACAAACCCTCCTAGAAAGTCGTGCGTCCAATAACATTTTGCGTAAAGTTGTCATTCTGTTCTTTCTTGAAGATGGCACCATAAAGGTCATGGAGCCTAGAACTGAAAACAGTGGGTTGTCACAAGGTAAGATGTTTTGAATGATTTCAGAATAAGGTTATCGTGAAAATTCACGCGAAGTTCTTTAAATCTAGGTAAGTACTTACTGTTTTGTTTGAATTAGTTTCGCTAATTCCATTCAGTAAAATGCCACACTAAGTATAATGTCCTCCCGCCCGAATTTTGGCCACGGCGGCCAATTTCCAGAGAGATTAGCTACCTGCAGGCAGATATTATTAGAGTGCAGTAGTGTGTGCGCAAAGGTGCACTCTCTTTTCCTTTACTCTCATAGCCTGATGGGACGGAAAATCCGATGCGACTGGAGAGAGATTGGGCGCAGTACCGACGGCTTTAAGTGCTTTCCGAGACACGGCAGATAACATCGCGAACTTCCTATCTTCGCGCTAGAACCTGAGAATTTATTGTAACTGCTTGCCGAACCAATGCTTAATTAGGGCCCGACCCGGAACTCGAACCCAGGACCTCGTCAGTCGCAATCGAACATGCTATTCACTAGACCAACGAGACAGTTACTAAGTATAACTACTTGCCCATCGTACGTATCTATTAATTAAAAGATACATCCACATCCACACTAATAATAGGTGTTGTTATTTAATTAAAGCGATGGATGCTTTTGCGAACTTTGAATTTAAAAAACTTTGTAAGGTACGTAAGTTTCACAATTTGACCACGGCACTTTATTGGAGTGAGAAATATCCCCACGTCTCTGTTTTCCTCTAAGATAAAGTACTTAGCTAAGTCTTGCACGAATCTTAGAGAAAAGCTTGCGGAAACTCAGGAAATTTTTAAAAATCTTTGTTATAACTTAATTCTAATTTTAAGGAACACTTATTAGTCGTCAAAGAATCCGGCTTCCGTTCAGCTATGATTTATATTACGATGTACTTGATTTAAATATTGGACGAGAGGTTACATTCTTTGGAAAAGTTTTCAAGGTAAGATTGCCTACTTAAGTACATACTTATTTAAATCTAGATATAAAACAAGTATACCTATCGAAATTTTATCTAAGTCAACCACCGGGTCAGACCGTCTGTTTGTCTGACAGCGCAAATTTTCGCGAAAGTTGTATTCTACCAATAGAGTAGCTACTTAACTACTTATTAACGCTAGTTGTATCTTATAGAGTTTAGTCTCTTGTAGAAGGTTTCTTCTATAGGTAGGTACCTAATACTATTACATCATCCAAACTAGTAGTACCTACCTATATAATATCATTATGTGAAAAAAAAATCAACCTATTTTTATCGTAGATCGTTAATTGCGATAACTTCACAAGGGTGTTCCTGAATCGCCTTGGAATCAACGTCCCTGATCCAATAAATTGGCCCGATGCTATTGAGGTATGGTTTAAATAAGGTTGTGCGTTCGATAATTTTCATTGGAGCTCATGTTAAAATATTGTTTATATTATTCTCTATTTTTAAGAGAACTCCAGATACATCAAAGCCTCCCAAACATCGTCCGTTTCGACAGTTTCTGGATTATGATAGACAAGTGCTACGGTAAGTATCAAGTCAAGTAGATGTGCCTAACTAACTGCTCTTAAATCCAATTTAAAGTCAATGACAAAATTAATGGTTATTTAATGTTTTCAATAATATCTACAGATTTCATGGATATTGGGATGATCGAGATTCCGAATTCGGTACCATTCATCTTTTAGAGATACATTACTTTTTAGCTGACGATACTATAGAAATTAAGGAAGTACTCCCGCCGAATTCAGGAATGGAGGCTGGACCTATGTTTTTGAAAAGAATGAGAGTGCCAAGGGTAAGTATTGTCGGCCCACTACAGCTGACGAGTCTCCTTTCAGATTGAGAATGCGTAATCCACCACTCTGGCCAAGCGCAGGTTGGCTTGACTTGAAAGATGTGTGAAGACACATCTTTGAGAACAATAGGAAGAGCTCTGAAAAGTTAGAAGTGCGTGCCCGAGGATAGTTAGTTATAGTTTATGGCATGCCTAAGACTTTTGTAATAAGACTCATAGCACGCAAACAACTACTTTTGCATAGTGAATACAGAATATTATAAAAGTGAAATGCGTGTATGTCTGTTTGTTATCCTTTTCACGGTCCATCCGTTTAACCTATTTTGCCAAAATTTTGTAAGGGTTAGCTAGCTTGCATCCCCGAGACAGGCATCTTAGGTTAATTTATATAACGGAAATAAAAATGGTTCGCCTGGGATAAGAAAACTAAAACGACCTGTGCATGGCATGAGTTCGCGTAGTTTTAGGTTGCATCATACTTTGCACTGACATATCATACCTTTTAGAAAATTCCACCGCGCATCGAGATGACCGGAGGTCCACAGTGTGCGTCGTACAGCCCTGCAGATTTGAGTATAGGAGCTGTTATCAATGTTTATGGAAGGAAAGTCGTTCTCACCGACTGCGATCCATTTACCAAGGAGTATTATCGTGTTACATACGGATTTGGTAAATATTGCTAATTACATAACTAGGTATACCTGCACATGGTCGGTAGGTATTTTAAGAATCACGATGCAAACGGGCTTACACATTTTCTCTATTTAAAATCAAGTGCTGCTGGAATAATGTCATCAACGTTCTTTTTTTAAATTTATATATCTTCATAGATTTACCTCTGCTGGCAAAGTTTGATGCAGGCTAAGGTGGTGTTGACGGTAAAATAAGCTGTTCAGCTATTTAACTGTACTGGAATTGAACACAGCGAAAAGTGTAAAGTCTACGATTTTGATTTTAGTACTGTAATGAATTTTGTGGAGAATATTTCGTTTTCTTGCAGATGCCTTTACTCCTCTGCCGTTGCCAAAAGATGAGGGCACAGAGTGTATATCAACAAACGTGGCAGAACGCCAGTTGCCGCCGTGGAACGGCTATGGTTCCTACGATGATTCAGCTGAAAATTGTCGAACTGTCGAACCAAAACCACCACATAGGGATTTTATGAAGTTTCTGAATAAAGACAGGTGACTTAATAACAATAATTACAATAAGCGTGATTCTACCTAAATGATTGAGCTCGAAATTACGGCGAAAATAACGCCACTAAACTTGTTTGATAAATAACGCCCTGTTTAATAATCTAATAATAAACGCCCTAATTTTTGTATTAAATTCAGATCTTTGATTAAAAAAATACTTACCTAAAAGATCCACAACTATTTTAGTACAATCGAAGTTCACGATAAATGGCTGAATTAAATTTAATCATTATCACTTCCGCGACGTTAGTTTGTCTTCAACCGCCCTCAAAGGCACTAATGTTTTTTTTAATTGAAGAATTGGATTCGACTCGCACATACTCCGTTTTGCGGCAAGACTGATTAATGACAACCCCGTGGATACGCAACGTTACTTTATAATCAAATATTTTTTGTGTGATGACACAATAGGGATATTTGAACTTGGCGAGCGTAACTCAGGTTTTAAGGTAATCTGAATGTTTGATCAATTTGTTTTGTTATTTCTCTGCATGCGTAGTGCATACATTTGCGTTCAATTGGGTATTTGACAAATAGTCAAATCAGCAACTTTTTTTCAATCGTCAAAACGCGTCCTAAGTATGGGATTTATATGAAATTCTGAAATGTGACGTCATTAAAGTTCGACGCACTTTTTTACTATAATCGATCTATAATCGAGAAAGTATCACAGGACCTGGATATTAAGACTTTTGGGAGTGATTATTTAATATAGATCCTCTATTTAATAATCACAAAAAAAGAATTTTTTTGAATATTAGTCAAATACCTAATTAAAACAATACCTAACCTATCAACAAAAGTAAATTTTTTGCCAATATGTTGGACACAGTAGAACGAATCAACACGTCTCATATAGGGGAATACATAATAGAGATTTTCCCTGTGTTTGCGCACTCATAATTGCTCTATAATATCTCCCGCGAAGATGACTTATCTTTGTGAAGATTGAAAATTCTCCGCCGTAGCCGAAATTCAGTCGGAACTCAGGAGGACATTTATATAATATTTTGCTTAGCTTAGAACTGATCATAGATTACAGGCTACACTGGGAACAAAACTTTTCTTTCTGATTTAAAATACCACTGTTCGTGCCAGGGCGGAAAGTTTTTCCGGCGTGACAAAATGTACTTACCAGACGTGGAATTCTTCGTGCCAAAAGAACCTCCGGCATACACGGACAAGGACATGTGGGTTGGTAATGAGCTGGTCATCAACAAACACCGCTTCCGCCTTATTGCGGCTGATGAATATGCTCTCAGATATATGGAGCTTCATTCCAATGAGGTATGTTTTTGTCCCTCCGTATCATAAGGTCCTAAAAGCGATTTGAGCTTATAGCAATAATACCTATTACAAAAGTCCTATGAGCAACATGCCTTATTAGCAAAACGACCTATGAGCAGAATGTCCTGTTACGTGGAAGCCTTAGTTTGAAATCTAGCTATATATCAATAGGTTTGTCTGCCATTGGGGGGCGTGTTCGGAGGTCAAGGCTTGGGTTGGATTCACAGGCCAGCCCTAAAATAGATTCCTACTGGGTCTTATTCTCAGAGTTAGGAAGTATCGAACTGTAGTCCCATCGCATTACGAGAGTAAGGCTTGATGTGAGAGTGCATTAATTGCCTTGCTTGATTTTTGTACTGACTGTTTCTATTTAGGGGCTGTAACTCTTTTTTACTACGCCATGTTTTAAGTATTGTTCGAACTTTGGAATTTAGATCCTTTACACCGCTTTTAATTTAAGAATGGTGTTCTTTCAGTATCCGATGGCAAATGTTCCCTTGATAATGGACAAAATTCGCAGGACGCTGGCTTCGAAAGAGAACGGCTACAAGAATTTTGTAGCAAAATATATGGAAGCTGTGTTGCCAAACAAGAGAGAGCTGATGTCCGTTAGATGCTTCAAGTAAATATGTCATTAATTGTATATAATTATTAGTTATTTGTTAAATAGCGAAAGGTATCTGTAATTAAATTGTTAAATTATTACATAATTGTATTGTTAAATTCACTTTTCAGGCAAGCCTTAAAAGAAATAATGTGTGAAAAAATGACTGAACATGAATTTTTGTCTCTGATACGATACTTTCGAGGTGATCCTGGAAAAGAGAAGAGTCCTCGACGAGAGATGATAAGGTGGGTAATCTAATTATTACGGTTTTGTTAATTGTATCGTTAGGTAATTAATACCTATACCAAATGCGTCAAACGAAAGTTTGTTAGTTATAGGAAAAAATCTTACTTAGCTACGTATCGTGCTTAATTTGCGTAGTAGGTACGCTTAACCGATTATCTAAAAATCTATGAGTACCTTTTACTTTTTCACGGCCCATTAATTAACGGATTTTCCTTGCAGGATTTTCGATGTAGGGTCCTAGAGAAAAAGCTTGAATCCCAGAAACGGGGTAGAAAAATAATCCTAATCAATCAATAATAATAATCAAATATTAATAATACTAAATCCGCCCGGACGAAGTCACGGGCATCACTCTGGTTTAATTTATATTTTTTAGATCACTAGTGTTTTCGGACTTGACACGAGGTTTGTGGGACGATCGAGCGCGTTTGAAGGAAGGTCTCATCCACGCCGATGCGAGCCGGTCAGGAGCATTGCCGGCGGAGCAGCTGCGACAAGTATTACGCGCGCACAGACTGCCGATCAACCGGGACTTGATGGACTGTATGTTGCAAGTGTAAGTTTGTTCTGACAGTAGTAGATACGGTGTGTAATGTGATCGAGTGTGTTTGAAGGAAAGCCTTATCCATGCCGATGAAAGCTTGTCAGGTATCTTGCAAGAGATGTATGTTGCAAGTGTAACTTCGATCTGAATAAAGACTATGGCGCAACGTAGACAAGTAGAACCGAAACAACAGGCACTTAATACACCTAATTATAGTCCCACAATTTCATAAACTTATCTGAAACTTAACTTAAACTAGTACATATTACTAAAAATAAAAAATAAACAGGCATAAAAATCGGTTCCAATTTTGCCACCGGGCCAGTTAAGTTTGACATGGTTTGATATGTAGGTAAATAAAAAGGTCTTTAGGTTTGCGACCACGCACCTGCTCTAGTATATTAAAAGACTCCATTAAAAATATGACTTGGTAGGTACTTGATTTAGTTTGAGTAAAATGGCACCTATTGGTTCTGTTTATAGGCTTGAAAAGGATGAAAACTGTAACATACAGTACGAAGATCTCATGTCGTTCCTGGACTTCCAAACAAGACCCGTCTTCAATCTCACTGAAGATGACTACATAAAGGTTGTGCGTCACGCGCCGCCTATAAAAGATACAGAGGTATGTTGATGCAGGGTGGGTTACAGGAAAAACAAAAATGAAGCCAGTCAAATTTCAGTTTAAAAAAAAATTACGTAAAGAACCCTCGATGTGTAAGGTGATGACAAAGACGCGGCTTTAATTTTAAACTCGTGGCGTGGAAGCACAATAAGAAAGATAATTTATTTTCATCATCATAATTATCATCATCTTAAGCCATCGCCGGCATACTACTAAGAACGAGTTTCCTCTCAGATTGCGAATGGTTTTGCTTTTGCCTATAGTTCACCACGCTGGCCTAGTGCGGACCGACAGGCTTCATATACCTTTGAGAACATAATGAAGAACTTTTGGAAATGCAGGTTTACTCACGATGTTTTCCCTGACCGTTCAAGCATGTGATATTCAAATATTGCTTAAACGCAAATACCCATCACTTTAGTTAAGTTAGAAGTGCTTTACTCTGTAGGTACACGAGGATCGAACTTTTGAATAGGAGGCCGGCCCACCTGTAAAGCTCAAGGGTATACCGCTTTGCACGAAGAATCTATTGTGATGGTAGGCAGTAAAGTGTTAAGGTGTAAGGTTAAATCAGAACCACAGTTCCTTCAGTAGGTATACGGTACAATAAAAGATGTTTTTTTCCAGTGTAAGCTCTGGGCAGACGCAGAGACAGTGATAGTTGACGGCTACGTGAATTGGGACGCATTCCTATGTCAATTAAACCTGGACCACCTTGTTAAAGAACAAACCCAGTAGATGAAAACACGTCACTTTCTTACTTCATGGTATTTCTATTAATTAAGTTATTATAACTTGTATATTACTATTTTTTGTATTCTATTATAAGATCTGACTGATAATTTATTTACGAATCAATTTTATTTTTTATACTGGTTTATGGAAGTTTATAGAAATAAATTGCAGTTTTCTTTGCACCTATGAACAGATATTTTATTATTTATACCCCAGAAAAGTAGTATTGTAAAGTAAAAGTGAAATTCGTAGTGGGTAGGTACTATCATGAATCCGATAATATATTTTACTTGTTCACGGCTGACTTAATACACTTTCATCGCGATACAACTTTGGTATCAAATATATATACATATATACAAAACAGTTTTTTATTAGAAAACGTCACTTTTTTAGCAGAATAAGTTTAATTAGTGTCATAACCTAATAGTAACGCTTCTTTTATTACTAGATAAATTGATCATGACAAAAATAAGGCAGCAATTAATAGCTTGCATTGTGGAGCCAGATTAGGTGGAAAATAAAAGTCAAATATACGTTCTCAATTGGTATATTTTGATCACAATAAATATTACTTTTCTTTTTCTCACTTTTTACAACTAATTAAAAGATGGCCTAATACATAATCACTATTGGAAACACATTTTCACAACATTGAAAATAATTAATTATTCTTGTAAAATTCTATGTGATGCAGATGATTTATTAGAATGTCTATTTTGTATTGTGACTGAAATAATAATACATGTAGAGAGAAAAACGACGCACGCAGCTTCTTACATTAATGCGTTTTACATAATAATTTTATTAATTACGTGTTTGGCAACTATTATAATAAATAACTTAAAAATAAATGTACCTAATTACTAAATGACTTTTTTCGAACTTCACAATTGTTATCCTTTTAAAGTATAAATATACTTATACGCCTTTTAATATACAGTGTGGAGGACAATTTCAAGTTTCAATACATTTGAATAAGAAATACATAGAAATTATCATTCATTCATCATTACATAATATTTTGAAATCTTTTGTCGATTTTGTTTAATAATTGAAGTAATAATATTTATACTCATGTTTAAATTATTTGACTCTTAAAATGCACGCATGTTACAGGCCGGCCGAAACGGATCGCATCACTCGTTACTTCTTTACATTTTAATTGGTTCCGTTAACAAGTGAGCTCCTATTCTTTCGTTGTGATAGATTCGACCTTGTGATAAAGTGACTTCAGGTCATTACATGTAATATTAACAAATGGCACAAAGTATTCACTTGTGTCTAGATGTTCGTCTACTTTACTTAAATCTACAACAAAATTACACAATTTTACGAGGTACAATTTTTATTCACTATTATACTTATGACACTGGACGGATCTGATAATTTATAATATAATTTACTTAGGTACTATTATTAAAGTTAATAGGTACATATTTACACTTTATAATACTCGTCTCTAAGAGTTCCTACACACTTACTCTACCACTACACCTCAGGTTTACAATTTGAATAAAAATAATACTTTTTTTACTTAGGTTTTCTGCTGACCGTAGTCGCCCTCACATTTCAACGAGATCGGCAATTTTTGTTTAAGAGATTTATTAAAAATCTACACTTATTAAATGTCCTATTTTTTTGTTATCACCACATATCTTTCACTCGTTCAGCCGCCGGTATTTGAGGCCGATACCTAGAAAAACAATTTGAGGGAATAAAATATTTAAAAAAATCCCTACTGATTTACTGAGTGAAAGAAAAAGTAAAATTAATTATGTAAGTACATATATTTAATAAAGAGGTATTATTAGTTAGATATTACTAGTTATACCCCTGTTAGGTAGGTACATAAAAAGTGATTGAACATGGGAGATTAGGACGATTCTATTACGTTTACGAGTTTTAAGTAGGTATGTATAATTTGTTACCTTTGTGGTGACATAGCGATTGAACCCGAAGACGGGCTCGCCAGAGGCGACATTTTGATGCCAGAACTATGACCGTTTATACTCGACCGCGACCCGAAACTCGATGCAGAGTCCACGCTGAAAAAGAATGAAAGAATGATGTACTGTAACATCATGAATACCACAAAATCGCGGGATAGTAATAAAAAGTTTTCAAAAAAGTTATCCGTGAATGATATTTTTCCTTCTATTTAGTCATGGGATTTCACGGTGAAAAACGTTATCATGTATAAGTTAATTTCAAGCGCGACTGAGCTCCGGGTAAACATAAAAACTACTTGGCTTCTAATGTATTCCAATCTTATCCGTCCATTTTAATATCAATGGAAAAGTGTCTCTGTCTACCTGTTACCTTTCCGCAGACGATCTTGGCGAAATTAGGTACACTGATGGCGTTCATTCCGAACACTGTCATGGGATCTGGGATTCTGGGTGGGAGGCTTCGGCCGTGGCTAGTTCGACCGGCAAAGACCTCCGCCAAGCGACTTAGCGCTCCGGTACGATGCCGTGTACAAACCGATTAAGGGTATGGATTAATTATAATCTGCCATGCACTTAACTGGTTAGCCCGCCACTATCTTAGACTGCATCATCATTTACCATCAGGTGAGATCACAGTCAAGGGCTAACTTGTAGTGGATAAAGAAAAAAAAGGATACTTTTTATCGGAAATTGCAGTTCCCAAGGGTTTCTGAAAACCTAAATGGATGATTCGTGGGAATCATCTTAATTAATCAAAAATTTACCGGTCAATTTGTCGTCTAAACAGGGGGTACCTCCACGGCGAGTTTGGTTTGCGTTGCTCGGGCGAAAAGGCTGGGTTGTCCCGACCCGTACTCTCGTTGACTATGTTCATTGACACTTGTCGCTGCGAATCGCGGGTTTTTGACGATAGCCTCCTATAATATAAAAATGGTGATCTAGAAAAATCTTAATATTATAAATACGAAAGTCTGTTTGTATGTATGCCACGCATTCATGGCACATCTGTTTAACTGATTTTTACAAAATTGATACGTTGATAGGTTGTATCCCGGGGAAGGATATAGGCTTCTTTTTGTCCCTGAAAATTGAGGATTTCCCAGGCGAATTCCAAAAACCTAAATCCTCGCGTACGAGGTTTGTTTTGTGTTCAATTTTTTTTGAAATATACCTAGTTAAGACAGTTTTCTATCATATGGCATATATAGGTAGATATGGCTGGACGTGAGCGAGGGACCTACCAAAACATCACTTTACTGAGAGCTAAGAGCTCGGATGATGAAGGTTTCAATTACACATCACAAATTTTTGTCAGTAGGTACAAATCCTTGCAATTAATTATATAAAGGAAATAGGACCTTGTGATCTTCCCTTTATTCAAAAGATTTTTGGGAAATCATATTGCGTTGCAATTTTTACTTTTTTGCCAATAATTATACTTTGCGGTTACGAACGAGTAGTTAATTGAATAACCCTAATCTGAAGCTTGTGCAATCTAATTGCGGTTTATAATGTAGGTATGTGTTCATTACTGACCTCAGTATTCTAGAAGGTAGTGAGCTTTGCGTTTGCGGTCGCGCCCGCTGCCTGCTATCAACTATAAGGACGTGTCTATCGTACGGCGTATCGTAGTCCACCTCGAGAACAGTTGAGAACTTGTGTGGCCAGACCAGATCTAACGCCGCTATCAGCAGTCCCACTACTAGGCATATACCACCTGGAAGAAATGGTAGTAATCAGTAGAAGATACCGTTCAAGAGCAAGCTTTGTAAGATGCTTGCTCGAAAAGACTAATATAATATAGTTAAGTCTGTTTTTTGAATGTTAGTCGAATATTTTTCTACTGCAGGCATAGACTGCAGGCAATCGTGAAAGTGTAATTCTTTTACGCCAGAAGTACATTGAAAGCATCTAGAAAACACTTAAAAGAAGCGAAGCAACGCGTGTACCCAATAGCACGTGTCACACCGTGTGCATTGGCAAATGTCTGCCTTCCGTGCGCCGGTAGTCCTAACAATGAGTGTATCTATTGTTTTGTAAGCTTTGAGTACAACTGGTCTTATATAAAACTTACCAGCTATAAGAACAAGCCAGAAACACCAGCCCAACGAGAAGAACAGCATAGCTCCATCAAGTCTGACGATCAAAGGAACATGAGGCAACGACGCCCAATATCCGCCTGCGGCTGTGCACAGGGTCACGCCTAAAGACGCCATTGCGTACGCACCGTACCGAGGAACCACCACTAGGAGGAGGTTCATGAGCAGCCATAGCGCCAGCGCCGTCCTAGAATGTGTGAATAACTGATCAAGTTCTTATTACCTGAGTCGTATCCTTAACGCGAAAGTACGTGGCGTTGCGAAGTATCAAATGTGTTGATTTAGCAAATTTCGATACGATCTAACAAGTTTTTGGGACGAGTGGCTTAGTGCGATAAAAAAGGACCCAATTCGGTAACTGGAATGGGTGACCAAATTTTGGGATGGTTAAAAACCAATTCTCAGTAAGCTCCAGAATGATATTCAACCTACTGGTGTCTGGTGGATCCAGTCATTAAATCTTAGTGAAGAGACGGTTCATTGGAAGACTCGCCGCATGAATGAAAATTCAGCGTTTGTGGACCTTCTGTGATACCCTATCCTAGTTGATAAATTAGTCGAGGATTTTTATTTTAAAAAAGAAAAGATTCATGGCAACGCCACGTTTAATATCCACAGTTTCATACCAAAGCAGTGTGGTGGTTGTGTACCCAGCTGCCCTGTATTTTGCACCCCACTCGAAACCCTCATGCTCCGCCGCGAAATGTTCAGCGACAGACAGTACGGGGTATGGTAGACCTCGTAGAAGGCCGGCACGGTACCAATCTTGGATAGCGCCGGCTTCCTCCCATCGGAACTGTTCATTGTAGTCCACACCGGGATCTCCTTTTGACAAGTTCCCCCATGACAGCGCTGAAAACAGAAAAAAATACTTGAGTGTTTAATTATAATGGCGGATCGTGTTCAGAATAGTAATTTTTTTGTAAATTTTGCGTTTTGAACATTCTGCGTGTAGACGAGCCATTATAGCAAGTTGTGAAGCTGCTGTAGCTAAACCTTGGGGTTCCAGGGTACTGAAATGGTGATCCTTCACCGGAAAGCGCAGTGTTAGCTGATCTCCCAATACGGTGATGGAAGACATCGAGCCGCTGCGTCTAGGCTGTGACGAGTGGAAGTGAAGACGACGACGAAGAGGAGACGACTTCCAGTAGACGACATCGGTTGTTTAAAATTTGTGACTCCTTGGAAACCTTTAAGAATCGAGTCAAAATAAATTGTCAAGATAGCACATGATAGCAGATTAACATTCTTGTTTTTTGTACATCAAGATTTTAACAGAAGGCATAATATCAGGAAATAGTAAGAACATCAGTACCAGTGAGTGAAACATTGACGTGGCCCAAGCCGACGTGAACGGCGAGCCAGCAGTCGAGACGTTCTGTGGAGAAGGCGCGGTAGGCGGCCCGGGACACGCGCGCCCCTGACACATGCCACGAGGATCCGTGCTTACATACTGAAAAGTCCCATGCAATCAATGCAATTTTATTAAGTACATGAAATGCTCTTAGATATTTGCCATAGCTCTACTTCTCTGGTAACGAGAGAATGCTTGTCTTGTTAAAGTGAAAACTTATTTAGCCGCGTTGAACACTTTTTGGTAGGGGGTAAAAATGTGTATTCGCGTGACCGACATGCTCGCGTAATCGACGTGCTCGCGAACAGCGAAATGCTCGCCTTGTTACGAAGACAAAAGGTCTTAAATATAAATATACTACATTCGAAATTAAACTTTAGTACCTCAGTGTTAAGGTTTATACCTTTTTTATATGTAAGGTTTTTTTTTTAATTAAAAAAAAATAAAACATAATAAAGATATAAAAAATAATTATAGAAAAAAAATTAAAAAATAAATTTAAGTTATAGTTTTCACTTCTATCGTCGCCGGTTCCACTTTGCTCTGTTAGCTTTTGCTGCGTTTTTTGAAATACGAATTACTTAAAATAAAATAAAAAAATACTCAGACATATAAATCTATATACCTATGTATATACGAGATTTATATGTCTGAGTATTTTAATAAAATGTTTGTAGTAGCTATTACAAGCTATACACGAGCCATTTTAACTTCTTTATTTCGGATTTATAAGTATTATCTTAAAGTAGTTTATAAGTATTATCTTAAAGTATTTCTATATTTTCACTATTTTTTTATATTATGTTCGTGAGTATAAAAAAAGCTCAATTACCATGCGATATCTTAAAATACATTACTAATCAATGCGCGCTGTAAGAGCAATGGCGAACTCCCATGCATGATTTTTATTCAGAAAACCTTTAGTTTTATGCGCCTAAATTGATAATATCATAATTATGTAAAATTTGATAAATCTACATTGTACGTTGGAATTTAATTGAGAGATGAACTGTGCTTGAGCGGTACGGCTGAAGTGCGTAGGTCAGTTACGCTTACGACCTTAGTTTTTTGTTCATAGTAACTAGTTGCAACCAATATTTGAACGCTGTGGCCTTATCATACCATGGTGTCAGCGGCTATGGCGGCAATTTTTTTGTAATAAGAAACGGTAAGAATAGCAGCTTTTATTTACCTACACATTCTATTACAATAGGAAGTCTATAAGCTGCGTCACGGTCTGACGGGAGCCCTAATACACACCGAATTGTGTTCTCGATTGATTCAAGTATCGAAGCCTTTGTAGGATTTTTTGCTGACAATCCAACAAGGTATTCCCATTGTAATAGTTGTGCCAAGTACATGCGGGCTTACGCAACTGGTAAATACGTTTAACGATCGTGCAAACGTAAATTGCGACGTTTAAAGTAGCTCTTCAGATCAAGTATTTTATTACAGGTATTAAACAAATTACTATAATATAAAGTTTATAATACAAAATTGAATGGAATTACAACCATCCAATTAGTTACTTGAATTCTCTCAAGTGCCTGTGATAACCACACGCGCATCTCCATAATGGGATAATACAACGATTTCTCCGCTCTCTTGGGTGGTCATTTGAAACAATAGCGCTAATGTTACGAAAATATAATTATCATTTAGCCCGTTAGGCATTAAAGCAACTTTTCGCTGTGAATGTGCAAATTTTGCTGTGTAGTATCAAATTAATGATTTTTATGGCAGTTACAAATTAAAACATCAAAAAACAGTCACTTTTAGTACAAGATGTGGTTTTAGTAATAATAATAATAAATAGTTTATTGTGGGTTTTAGCCTTGGTTACAACAGTTAGTTGAGTGCAATAGATAGATAGATAGATGAAGTTTTTAATGCACACTCTTTATTTAGATATTTTATTCGTATCTTAAGATAAGATTTGTAAGAAAGAATCATGATATTTATTTTATTGTATCAATTAAGATAAATATAAATGATAGGTATTCAAATTAAGTACACAATTATCCAATTATCTGTGCTATTGCATATATAAGTATCATAATTAGATAGATAGATAATATATTTATCTATCTATCATGCATGCATGCTTAACTTACTTGATTATTTTAGCTTAATACTTAATATTAATAATATAAACTGAACATTAAATACTTAATAATACCTTGAGATTCTCACCTAAAATCACAGTGCCCACGAAGAGACTAAGGGTGACTATTGTGAATGTGGTAAACCTCTGAAATGAGAATTGCGTTGCATTAGGTGAAGAAAAAAATAATTATAGACGTGTGTGTGGTAATTACAATCTCCAAGCCGATATGACTGGTAACTAATTTTTTATCATTAAAATAAATGACTGAGTCTAATCGAGTAAGTCCGAATACAATTTGATTATTACCAAATTCATCTGTATCTGATTTCATTATGAAATCAGGGAATTCATAGCCTAATGATGATAACGTCCTCCCGACCACATTTCGGCCATGGCAGCCCTTCTCCAGAGAGATTAGCCACCTGCGTGGGAGATATTATAGTGCACAAGCTTGTGTCGCATACACAGGTTTAATATCTGTTCCTTTACTCTCATAGGCCAATGGGACGGAAAATCCGAAACAACCGGAGAGAGATCAGGCGCAGGATCGACGGCTTTACGTGCTCTCTGAGGCACGGGGGTGACATACCACCAGCATGATGATAATTAGGCTAAGAATTATCCATTAAAAGAATGAAATATCTACCAATGAATAATTAAGCCAGTTTCCAAACAACAGAAAGCTCATTGAATCGGTGCGGCGACGGTTAGAGATCTACGATGCTACAAACCGATAGGAATAATCTATCCACCTGTCTATGGTACAAGCAAAAATTCCCAGGTCAGCCCGCATTACTTGCAAGGTGATATTCGCAAATCGCAATCATGATTTATATACGGGCGGAAGTAAAGTTTACGTACATAACTTCGAAGTAAAAAATATGTTAGTGTATGTAAACAGGACACACCTGAAGCTTGAATTCAAAAACATGCTGAGTGCGCTGTGATTTTCTTTAAATGTTTTTGTTCTCATTGTTTTTTTTAAATTCAGGTCAGGCTCACGCTTGACCACTATCACGCGATGTAGAACTTATGAACCTATGCTATGCTGTTGTGTGGTGCAGTGTTTTTTTTAATTTATAGACTTTTTTAGACACTTGGCTGCAATCGAACTTGGTTCACTCTTGATTTGAAGATACCAATATTAAGTAAAAGTGAAGGAGAAAACGCAAGCCGGAAGGGCATTCCATATCCTGGCGGTTCGAAATAGAAACGTGGAAACAAATCGCTTCGTGCGCGTTTTCGTTTGACTACGTACCTATTTACGTAGGAGACCCTGCCGATGTCTTGCGGTGCAATAGTAGAAAGGTGAGGAAGGATTGGCCTAGTTGTGACAACGCTCAGTCGATTGCAATTGTTAAGCAACGTTGACCCAAGTCTTGAACTGGCTGGGTGACCAAATTTGGAAGTCCGATAAAGACCTTTTTGACCTCGACCTCCTCGGACCTCGGAGAGCACGTTAAGCCGTCGACCCCGGTTATTATCACTAACATCAACTGATAATAATCGGTAGTATAACTTAAGAGTTGAAATAGTCCTATGCGGAAGGATCCGGTAATAAACCACCGCATTATCCCAAGAAAATCCCTATGTGATTAATAGAATTGGGTCACGACCTGTCACGACCCTCATCAATAAGGAATACGACGCAAAGAGAGAGTAGAAAGGTGAGCGTAGAACAAGAACTTAAAACGAGTGACGACTGAATAAAGGGATGACGGTCACCTCTTTCCTGATCCCGGGGAACACGGCCAGGAACGCGATGTAGAGGGTGAGCGCGGCGACCAGCAGCGCGAGCGCGGGCACGTCCGCGGCCACTGCAGTGCGGTTGTGGTAAGCGTACAGGGTCGGCCCACCTTCCTCGCGGAAAGCGTCGAACCACCCCTTCATCGCTCACCACGCCTGGAATTAACAAGAAACATACTTATGTTATCATCAGTTAATCTCACATTTGGGGCATCATATTAATATTATAAATGCGAAAGTGTGTTTGTTTGTTGGTTTGTCCTTCAATCACGCCGCAACGGAGCGACGGATCGATGTGATTTTTGGCATGGGTATTGGGTATAGTTGAGGACCTGGAGAGTGACATAGGCTACTTTGTATCCCAGAAAATGACGGAGTTCCAGTGGGAATCAAAAAAATTAAACCACGCGGACGAAGTCGCGGGCATCAGCTAGTTTGACCATATTTGATCTGAAATCTCAACCCATCTCCGGCCCACTCCGACTGAGAGGCGTTTCTTCTTAGTCCTAGTAATTAGTGCTGTAACAGGACCACAAGGATCCTCGTAGTAATATAAATGTTATCTATTTTAATAGATAACAATTAATTATTTGTCTGTATGTTTAGAAGTACCTTCGCGGCAGGTATACGTTTTCAACGCTAACGGAAATGCATGAAATTATGAATGGTAGGGGTTGCGACCCCTGACTCCACTGGCTTGCCCCACCAGAGCAGCGAGGGGTATCACAAAAGGAGGAAAACGAAAAAAAATAATAGAAAAGAAATTATTCTGTGCTTATGCCTTCAGGTACGGTTATCCTCTCAGAATGAGCAGGATTTCTCAGCCATAGTCAACCACAGTGGCCAAGTGTGGATTGTTATAGATTCCATACACTTAATGATGATCTGTAATGTTTAGTCCTAGTTCGTAGTTTTAATGTCTTTTTTATTTCCGTGCTCTTGTGTGCAATAAGGATTTAATAAAAATAATAATAACTCTTGGGCATGCAGGTTTCCTCACGTTGTCCTTCACAATTTGAGCAAGTGATTGTTATGTGTTCAAAACGCTTTTAAACACCGCAAGGTTAGAAGTGCGTACCCGAAGATCGCAACATCGATCGATCACCCGACTGTGACGCAGGACGCAGGACGTCTTATAGTTAGGCTATCACCGCTTTCAAGGGATATTCGATTTTTTACTTACATTTTATCAATGGCCGTGACCGCGTGTTCTTTTCATTCATTGAAGCATTGAATAGGCTGATTAATATTTATTAGATACAAACTAATGTAGCGAACATTAATTTAAGTATATTTTAATAAAGAGAAAAAACCGACGCCTTTTGTGTATGATGCACTTGACATAATTATTTCTCCATTACACGTGTATTGAATTGGGGCTGATTCTGTAGTGCAAAATCTATAAATATTACTAACCCTTTCATAATACTTCCTGCAGAAAGGGGCAGAACTAGATTTAAAGCTGCCATTTTAGTTTAGTTTAGAGATTATGTTATACAGAATTGGCCACATTGTTACATACAGTTCATTTGATGAAAATATCACGGATGGTCCTGTAGTCTCTACTAATATTATAAATGTGAAAGTTTGGATGGATGAAGAAATATGGAATAGGGATAGTTTGTATCCCGAGGAGTGACACAGGCTACTTGTTATCCCAAAAAATTAAAGAGTTCCCGCGGAAATCAAAAAACTTAATCCACACCGATGAAGTCGCGGGCCTCATCTAGTTTATTATAAACCTCAATATAGATAAAACAAAACTGGAGTGGACGCTGGGCTACTAGAGACGCTATTATTATACATATTATACAAGAACAGATCACATTAAAGATCATTGGAATAGATAGTAAGTTAATATCGTGTTATTGTTGGTGAAAAGAGCGCTTTCAATAGGTAGACGCGGTGAACTAACTTTAATTCTGAAGAATTTAAATAATAATTTGTCTTCGAGTGTGGTATAAAATCTTCGAACTCTACGATTACCTTATACCTACGATTATTATAAGTACCTTTTTCAGCATTTATTATTGTTATCAAATTGTGATTTATCGTAAAGTGGCACATTATTTATTGTTGAAAGTTTGTAGTAACCTATTGAAGGTCTACGATATCATGACTTGAGAGGAATGCGCGGGCTTCTTGCGAAATTTACATTGCCCTCGGGAAGCGGATGTCGCTACCCTGCTGCTAGGTAAAGAAATATAGTGATACGTTTGTGTTTACTGGTATCTATTTTATTATCACTACTTGAGGTGATCAGCCCCCCGATTGTCTAAAAGTTGTCGATCAAATCGTCAAAGTTCGCCGTCAAAGTAAAATAAACCATAACATTACTGAATTAGAGCTCATTCGTGTATCCATTCTCATCCGTTTAGGGTATCGTACATACCTAAACGTATGAGAATCAGAATGGATACACGAAATTGTTCTACTTTGACGCCGAACTTTGACAATTTGATCGGAAATCCATATACAATTGCTGTATTTGAACTCGTTTAGGTGATTGATGATTTTTCGTATTATATACCTCTGGCCTTTGAGCAATGGGCATGCCTATGGATATTTTGAATTTGTAAATCGTGTATTCAAAATCCAAGCTGTATGTACGTGCGCTTAGGTAGTTTTAGCACCGATGACTGTGTCTATTCCAGTACGAATATGCAAATTTGATCAAGAATGTGTAACCTTTAAACGATGGAGCAACTAAACGAAATCCATGAATGAATTATGAGGAACATGTGGTATATCTCAAATCTCAATAATTACACCATGCCGCTCTTTAATGCCTTCTGTTCTGTATATTGCATTGCAAATGAATCCATACTAGTATCATAAATGCGAAAGTGTGTCTGTCTGTCTGTCTGTTATGCTTTCACGGCCCTACTACTAAACCAATTTTGATGAAATTTGGTACAGGTCACATCCCGGGGAAGGACTACTTTTTATCCCGGAAAATTGAATAGAGTTCCCGCGGGAACAAAACAAAAAACAATCCACGCGGAAGAAGACACGGGCAATATACTCCTAGATTTGAAACTAAGGAACGAAGGTTACCCTTGACATGACATGAGTGGAGCTCATCCTTTATTGTAGGAGCTGAGCTGAGCTTTAATGAGAGAACAAATCTAAACCAGGAGATGATAAAATAATACGAGTATACACACTGTTATTAGTCCAATATAAAAATACATTTTTGTACTGTGAAGTTTCATCTAAATCAGCATTTTTTTTTGTTTTTAGCGTAATATATTCGTAGTAATTTTTAATTGCTATCCTATTTTCCAGATTAGTTTGTCGGAAATGCATATTTTGTATATGTCACCGTAAGATTTTAACAACCGTTAGATTATAACCTAACTCGCGAAATTGTAAACTGTCGAAAGTATGTGAACCGTTCAATGTTCTGAGTGTCTATTTTTGAAATATTCATAGTATTTACGGTTTCTTGTCAGTTTCTTGTAGGTTAGGTTAGGGTTCGACATAAATAATCAGGTAGTGCCCGGCTGCAGGCTGGGCACTTAGGTTTTATCGGGTTAATATACCTAACAGATTACAATTTACCGAAAAATAATGCGTTAAATTGTAATCTTTCGACAGTTTGCAATTTCTCGAGTTAGATTATAGGTAATCTTACGGTTTTTACAATCTTACGGTGACATATACAATACGAATTAATATGATATTTTTTGGTTTAAGCCGGAAGAGCTTATGTGGCTCCGACCTCCGAGGTTATCACACTTTTAAACATGTAATAATAATAAAAGTTATGTATTACGAATTGAATGGTAACCTTCGGTAAATGTTATTTACGAGCTATATCGTCATGAATTTTGTATTACATATTATGTTTTTTATAGTTTGATTAATTTTATGTTTTATTAGTGATTTATAATTACTTAGTTAAATTACCTAAGTTATTATCATAGGTTTAAGATTGGTCTCCGCAGGAGCGCAGCGGAGACCAATCTTAAATCTTTGGCTATTATGTGATTCAGTGATACTGTGGTCAGTTAGTTTCTGTATCAGTCAAATGATTACGATTTGCTTAGACAATAGGGCCTCTGTATCAGTATGTCGGAAATAATGGGCATGATGACTGATTTTGAAAAATGGTCAGATTATGTTCGGAAGTATGTACTATTTCGAAAAAATATATTATTTCAGCAGAAAAATAAGGTTTGGTAGATAAAATTGGCATTTGAAATTTAAATTTTAAAATTCACGCCAAAACGCTCGCCGGTGTCATGGCGCCGTTTGTGACGTCACTATTGTTTTTGCCAATGTACTCTGTGTGATTGTCAAAGCTCGAAAACAAACAATTGTGACGTCATTCGCTTCTTGGTGTTTAATCCACTATGGCGGATTGCTGTATTTTGTAGTTTAATTTTATCAAAATAAATAGCAATCTCACTCGAAATAGAAAAATAAATACGTTTTTTATAATCCATGAATCCTATTTCATTAGATAAATTCATAATTTCATTGATTCTTGGTTACTGTCATCATGCCTATTATGGATGCTATTTTAAGTTACAGGAACTCGGAAGCTTGGTGGTTTTGGATTCGAGGTTATTTAAAAAAATTGGAAATAAATTAAATATTTATATTATTCAATGGACAATATAATGCATTAAGTAAAATCATATTATACTTAATATTTAGTTGCGAAAGTGTGTTTGTTTGCTGGTTTGTCCTTCAAAGACGCCGCAACGGAGCACCGAGCAACGGATCAATTTTCATCTCGGAAAATTAAGCAGTTCCCGCTGGAATAAAAAAAAGAACGATGCGAACGAAGTCGCGGGCAGCAGCTAGTATAGTATATAAAAGTGCCAATAACAATAATAATTAAAATATTTACCAATAACCTAATACAAAAAATATATACAGTCCAGTACATATATAGTAACGGGCATGGTGCCCAAGATAATGGCGCTATTGCCTCTTTAAATTGCCAGGCTAAGCCGTTGGGCTAAATATGCCCCAGCTCTTGGGTATTAGTGCCTAAATAATTCAGCGAAGCCCGAACTTTTGTCGTACCTACTTTTAGCACTCTTTTATGCTAAGTTGGAGTGAAAGGGAGAAATTGGGTTGAATGTAAAAAAAAATCGTACCATATGTACCACGGACCATCATCATCAGCTTTTATACACTCAACTTATTATATTAAACACAATAATATATACTTAGTCTAATATAGTGAAATGGCGATAATTTAGAAAATCGTCTAAAAATATCTTCAATATATTTTGCACTTAATCTCTTTTTAAACCAGAGGATGAAATTTAGTGATCATCCACGTTCAAGGTCCTCAATATAGATATAATTTACAATATAATACCTTTATGTAGTATTTTCCCTTACCTATAGGTCCTTACATATTGGTCCTATTTATATTAAGGTAGGTTAAGGCTAGGTTATACATAAGATCATAAGCCTACTATGAATAAATAAAAATTTTAACAACCGAGTGATAAAAGAACTCAGGAATTAACTGAGGCGTTGCCCTAGCCCGGAAACCGTACGCTTGCTGCGTTTAAGGTCGAGTCCAACTGATAACCGGCCTTCATATGTGATAGCAAGGGCGGTACACAGTCATGGCCAAATTTGTAATATTTGTAGGGAAGAAATTATGTTTTTTCAATAACTATTGCGTGTGACTAATCATTTATCTGTGAACTGACGCAATTAATATTTTTTATATTATTCGATAGCAAGTGGTAGATCCTTACGACTTATAAGTGGCACATGTTGGCCTACGTGAAATAAATCATTTCATTATCATTTTCATTTTCAAGTTGCCTCGTAACGACGATCTCACTTTGTCGTTGGTGACGACTGACGATGCAGTTTAAGATGAAAGTAAACTAACTACGAAATTGTACGCCAGTTTAATTAAACTCATATCCCTAATCTGAATTCTATACATCCCTGATCGGTTATGTTAAATCACTTGTTCGAACATTTTTGCTGGTAATTCTTAGTGAGTAGCGACGACTGAAACTTTCCAAACTTCCTTCCTTCGAGACTACAAAAACTAGACACAATTACGGGACCGTAGCGCACACACCTGTGCCAGGGAGATCGTCGACTAATTAAACGAAAAAACAAGGCATATTTAGGTTCTTGTTTAGAAATAGGTACTTATAAATAAACAATTAAATGGTCTGTACTCGGTATCTCACATACAAAAAGTTAACATGACGCCTGATGACGAAAAAAATCAACGTGAAACATCAAACAGGTATGGGCTTTTTGTTTGTTTGTGAAATTATATGGGAACGAACTCTGCAGTGACGGCCGGTCAAATGCAAGGACGAGACAAGTCAGTGGATGTTGGGTGGTTGACCCAAAGGCGTCGACCTTATACAGTCGAGTTTATAGGGCATTTTTTTTATGAAGACGTCAATTAGGTACGTGCTTCGAATACATATAAGTCTTATTTTTCTTCGGTATATGCCATAAGATTATAGCAGAAATTATCCGTAAATGTCATCAGGTATAACTATTAACTATAACCCTACTCCCTGAAATGTACAAAACTTTGCTATTAATAACGGTTGAATACTGAAACAATACAAAGGCACTCCTATAAAACCATTTCATAGACAACAAGTCATAATAAAAAAAATAAAAAACACGACTGCCCTGCCGAAAAAAACTAAAAAGTTCAAAATCTAAATTAATCGAGTTAAATTAGAATCTTAATCACATTTATATTAAATGATATTTTTTTGTAAATCACTGGATATTGAACTATAGTGTTATACATTTTTGGAATCTACTCATTATTTTCTAGATGATGATTATATAGTTAATCTTATTTTCGATTTTTTTTTTCAACTTTAGTCTTCAATGCGGGACCATGGTCACCCCATCAATTTTCTTAAAATTTTACTAGCATAGGTCACCCGGAATAAGCTAGGGATTCTAACAATACCTCATTTATCAAAATCGTATAGAAGTTATGATGGAATATACAAAGTCACATACATACATACA
Source organism: Erebia palarica (assembly GCA_964035005.1). Taxonomy (NCBI): domain Eukaryota; kingdom Metazoa; phylum Arthropoda; class Insecta; order Lepidoptera; family Nymphalidae; genus Erebia; species Erebia palarica. Next base: position 32,953,079 of record OZ035984.1, on the reverse strand, counting down.
TATATACATACATACATACATATATACATACATACATACATACATACATACATACATACATACATACATACATACATACATACATACATACATACATACATACATACATACATACATACATACATACATACATACATTAACCTTGATAACAATATACTTCTTTTTTCAGGCAGTCGTATAAAAAGTTAAGTAAGACATCCAACAAAGTGGATTTTTTGGTATGATTTTTTTGTTCTTTTAGTTAGGTAAAGGGAACATACTCAACTAAGTAAGGGTAAGGGCAAGTAAGGGCCGGTCAATAAGAATGCTTGGCGGTTGATCCAAAGATGCGTCAATAATGAAGACAGTATTAAATTATGTCAGGGTAATTCGGGGTATGACATTCTATATCCATAAAATTATAATTATTCGTAATTAACTCTGAAACAATATGAGAGCGCTGCAACCTTATTAGAGACAAAAGTTTATAAGTACGCCTGAACAACGTGAAAAATTAAATAGCTACATACGAGTTTTAAAAATTATATTAGAATGTACTTACCTACTCAGTGAGCAAACTCAAGGACGGGATAAGTCATATTAAGATATTGGGTGCTTAATCCAAAGATGCGTCAGCAATGTCGAAAATAATAATATAATGATTATTAATAATAACCTCTGAAACAATTTAAAAGCTCTCCGACCAGGCACCAGCTAATAAGACGAGTAAAAAAATCATCGTGCACCAGCAGGTATGAGTTTTTTGTTTGTTAGTGAAATAGCATAGGAACGTACTCAGTGATGGCCGGTCAAACGCAAGGACAAGACAATAAGGATATTGGGTGGTTGATCCAAAGGTGCGTCAACCTTGCATATCATCGAGTTTATAGAGCCATATGTTATGTGGTGTCCATTACGTGTTTGAACTAATGAGTAGTAGGTACCTACGCATTTTTGGGGATATGAAATCTTGTACATGATTAAAAGTTGCTAGCGAATGTGAAATGTATCTAGGTACAAAAATATACAGAAACAGGTAAACCAAACGGAGATACCAAAGATACAAATAATCGCATTGCAGACTCTAAATTTAAGTGCTAGGTATAGAAATTTAACATTAAAATGTCTGTAGAGTGATGTCACGAGCAGGGATTCCGGTTGAATTTAGATTTGATAGATTTCTATTATTGACAGCGGAAACATTGATTGACAACAACGAATATTATTTACCTATTAATTGCATGGTTTGATTAGCGTAGATACAGCTGGTATCTACAATCTACATTGCAAGGGTACCTATCAATATCAATCTATCTATCATTTACAGGGTTCCGTATCTCAAGAGGAAAAAAGGAACCCTTATAGGTTATAGGATTCCATCGTTGTCCCTCTCTGTCTGTCACGTTTTTGTTACGGGAACACGTGTAGGTATAAAGTTCAAATGAATATCAAATACTTAGGTCTACGGTCCCTTAGAGCTGTAAAAAAATCAAGGTTCAAAGTCAATGCAATAAAAAGATACGGCCGTTTATGCCGTAAATTTTAACACTCTCCAATAAATCAGAACCTACTACGTACGTGTACTTCCCGTTGACCTAAAATCATGGAATTTGGCAAGAAGCAAGGTTCCACTGCATAAGTATAGGAAAAATCCGAAAACTGATAATTAGGGTTTCGTTCTCATAGGGTGTTGAATTATTTGTCAGGCGCTACTGGTTTAGTTTATGACATGTTTCATAATATTTCCTAAAATAGCAAACCGTTTGTGCCTGAGTCTGACTCGCACTTGACCGGTTTTTTTTTATTTTACTGTTGAATTTTGTATTTTAAGCTAGGTATTATCTTTAAGTGCAACGTAATTATTTATTTATTTACTTTTATGAATAATATAAATTTGTCATAAAATTGTGTTAGAAACAGTGCCACAAAAACCACAGTCGGTTTTACTGTGCACCGTGTAGTAAGTACATAATAGGTAATACATAAAATAATAATTATTAATCATAGCTAAGGAATTAAGCATGCGATAAAATTAAAAATATAGTGGGGGTCGGCTACAAAAAATGTATCTACATACTTAATAATTATTTTTAGCATTTATAGTAGGTATAGCTTCACACGGTCGTTTTGATCAATGCTTTGCTTGCAATAAGCCAATAACCCTAAAAAATCATTTTTATTTTATTGCAATTAATCGTTTGATGTGTTTTCATTTCGTCTTGAATGTCTGATAAAAATTTATTATACCGACAAGTTTTTAATTAATCTGTTATACAACGTTATGCAGCCTTCATAACCTGTTAGCCCGGTAACCTTAATTTGCAACTTGATGTATTTTTTAAGTAATACTTAAACGGTTCATGTAAACAAAAGGCTCGTGGGGATTTTTGTTACGTTACAACATGCGTTGCCCAGTTCCGCAAATGAGTATCATTAGGGCGAAGCCACACTCCGGCCAAAAGAGTCAAGTCACGCGGAAGCGTGTCCAGCCAAAGTTCAAAAAAACTGGCGAGCAGCACCGTGTGTAATATTACACGAACCATTTGGAGCCACTTTTGACCCCCTCATAACTCAAAAACTATTTCACATAAACATGTCAAATTTGGCGCATATATTGAGACCCGTGAGATACATATGTGCTCCAAATTTCATAAGCACACCTCAAATGGTTATTTAGATATAAACGTACAAAAATGGTCATTTTTATGATCTACCTAGGTATAGATCAAAACTCTGACACGGGGCATACTACCATTGCTTAAAGCCGTATTATTTTAATACTGTTGACGTTTATGTTGTAGTGTTATAATCATTATTTTAAGGACGTCAAAGTACGTGACATTCAACCGTTATTTTGAAACAATACTGCTTTAAGCGGTGGTAGTAACTCCTTAACTATTGAAAATGACACATAATTATTATTTTAATGTAAATAATAATGAATAATAATATAGTTGCATTAAAACCTTACCTTCGTATTCATGCATTTTGTGCAACGAAACGTCATTGACAGAAAAGAAGAAACGTATTTGAAGTCGTCAGTTCAAGCTGTCAGTCATTGTGATTTGTATTCATTGTAGTGGTTTTAGTGATATCGACTGTTTACCGTGCTTGTTTTCAATGTTTCACAAAAAACTTTTGATTTTGAACTTTTGCAATCAAAATTGATGAGATGTAGAAATGTGCTGTAGAGGTAGTCTGACCATAGATGTAATCTGTCAATGTCAGTGTAACTCTAGGTACACTATATATTTTTCTTGAGAATTCTCGTCTTTAATTATCTTGTACAATGAGTCGTACAATAGAATTACTAGTGGGTGACACACTGACCTTACACCGATTAATAAGTACCTACTAATGTAAAACGTAAACTAAACTAATAGAAAAGTCCTATTACAGTGTAAAGGATTATTTGAATGATAGCAAGGCATGGGTATGAATTGTTACAACGGCTGATTATGTAATGTTATATTATAAGTACATATATATAATTTCAAATATTTGTGAGATGGTGATAATAAAAAAAAAGCGGAGTTTATTGCGGGCTCTTCTCAGACCAGGGCACGTTTGGAACCCTCGTAGCTTTAGTTTTAAGATATCGTAGTTAATTATCACCATCACGTCTTATGCTCTGTAAGCATGACGTTCAGAAGGTGTACTTTGTAGGTACATATTTTGAATAAATATGTTTTGAGTTTGAGATTGAGTTCAATAATTTCTGTACAAAAAGTAATGATATCCCATCAAAAACATAAATGCAAAATGAGAGCCAAGTTCAAAATTGTGATATATATGCCTTGGTTGTTGACTTCAGCGACAAAAGAAGTGAGATCTAAATGGGTGCCAAGTTCAATGGTCAGTCCTGCAATTTATATATCCCATCAAAAACATAAATGTGAAATGGGAGCCAAATTCAAAATTGTGATATATATGCCTTGGTTGTTGACTTCAGCGACAAAAGAAGTGAGATCTAAATGGGTGCCAAGTTCAATGGTCAGTCCTGAAATTTATTTATAACAACATATAATATTTTATAACAACTTAAAATATCATTTCTTCTTATAACTTAGTATAAAATGTTGAAGACTAAGGCTTTGGCTTGGCTAGTTTCCATATACGAATTATTATTAAGTAGGTACCTAAAAGTACAGTTTCTACCAGCAAGCCAAATTTTCGGAAGAATAAAATAAGAACTTACATCTTTACAACTTGTGAACGCTATAATTCGTATATGAAACTAGCCAAGCCAAAGCCTTAGTCTTCAACATTTTATACTAAGTTATAAGAAGAAATGATATTTTAAGTTGTTATAAAATATTATATGTTGTTATAAATAAATTTCAGGACTGACCATTGAACTTGGCACCCATTTAGATCTCACTTCTTTGGTCGCTGAAGTCAACAACCAAGGCATATATATCACAATTTTGAATTTGGCTCTCATTTCACATTTATGTTTTTGATGGGATAAATAAATTGCAGGACTGACCATTGAACTTGGCACCCATTTAGATCTCACTTCTTTTGTCGCTGAAGTCAACAACCAAGGCATATATATCACAATTTTGAACTTGGCTCTCATTTTACATTTATGTTTTTGATGGGATTTTGTTTACATGGAACGCGCACGGACGTAGTGAGCTTATGCTCTCATTGCTCAAATAAATGGCGATGGGTGAATTATGTATTAATTATACGTATTGTGTCTTACGGAATCTTGCTGTGGGGTAAAGCGGCAGATATTCAAAAAATATTTGTACCTATTACAAATAAGGGCAATACGTGCAATTTATAATTTAAAACCACGTGAATCTCTTAGGAATAAATTCAAGGAAATATGTATTCTTAGAGTAGTCTCGCAATATATTTACAGTAATCTAATCTTCGTAAAACAGCACATTCAGAATTATAAAAGAATATGCCATCTGCATGATAGGCCAACTAGAAACCGCCATAGGCTCGTGACTCCATCGCTCCGCCTCAAGAAAGTCCGAAGGTCGTTCGTGGGAATGAGCATACTATTCTTTAACAAAATTCCACAACCTATTATAAACTTGCCTTTACACAAGTTAAAGATAACCATTAGTGATGTGCCGGATATCCGTATCCGTATCCGTTACTTTTTTGACAGATCTTTTTACGGATCTTTTACCTTATTAATTTTCAATACAAGGATGTAATAATTCTATATAATATAGGTGATCAGGCAGCAATAAAAACTAATTAATTCCATTCAGATTATTTTTTTATTTCTTAAAATCAAATATTTGGCACCTTTATATATATATAAACATTTATCGTAGTGAGTTTCAAGGTCACACGCACCGACACCAAATCAGCAAAAAAAATAAAATCCTTATCCGTATCCGCGGATCTTGACACCAAATATCCGTATCCGCGGATATACATTTTTAACGATCCGACTCGTCGCTAATAACCATTAAAAAAATGCTCTTGAAAAAAAGCTTATATAAGCTGTCGAAGATTATATAAATGATAAAAGCGCAAGGATTTGACTCGATCCAGCAATGCTCAGGACTGCCGTTACCTAAAGTATCTTTAGATTAATGCAATTATTGTAAACATTTTTTTTCTTAAGAGCAACCATCGAGTTTCTTGCTGGTTTTTCTCGGTAGGAACGGCATTCCGAACCAGTGGTAAATTCATTTGACTATTCATAAGCACTTGAAAAAAGTCTATTTGAATAAATACAAATTAATTTTGAAATACCGTCAATAAATTTTTTCAAAGTGAAATGACTTCGATCTCCACTATATTCTTTTGAACAAATTATAATAAATATAGTCTATTTATCTTGTTTTTAATTGCCCAGTTATTAATTTGTTTTGAAAATTTAAGGCATGTTGCCACAATATTTTAACGACCTGTATACCCTATAATAATCTATATATATTTGTATATTAAGTACTAGATTATGCTCGCGACTTCATCCGCGTGGATAGCTTTTTTTGATTCCCGGGGGAACTAGCATATGTCCTACCCCGGGATGTATTCTGCCGCAAAAATCATCAAATCGGTTGAGTAGATGGGCCGTGAAAGCGTAGCAGACAGACAGACAGATTTTTTAATCGCGAGCGCTTATGCTTCGCATATATGCTTATTGCTTAGTGCTAACTGCTAAGAGGCCTATATATATGTAGCTATGACGTCAACTTCCTACATACATAACGCAAGCGTGTGAAACTAACATAACCAGATTGATGTCAGTGCCTAAAAGCTTAAAAACTTATGACTCACAAACCAGGATTGCGGGCCGAGATTGCAAATACGAGATTGGGCGCAAAACGTCAGTTATTGCATTAAATATAAAGAAAATAAAGAATTTAAGACTGGGAATCTAACGAACTTTCTTTGCTTTAAGCGTTTCTCAAGATGTGTGATTTCATTGAAACTTTCCATCGATTTCATTGAAACTATAAAAAATGAACCGGCCAAATGCGTGTCGAGCCACGTGCAGAGTATAGGGTTCCATTGTTGCCCGTCACAATATGCGGACATTTTATACCTTGGTCGACTATTATTCATAAACCTGTAAAGTCTACTTAGCTGTGATAGTTTCCGTTTAACTGGCACAGGACGGGACTCAAAAAAATTAGCACTTTAATATTTCACAAACGGCCTGCCCGTTTGCTCGCTATATTTACGGATCCCTGAATTTCGCCGAACCCGCTATGTTTTTAACCTATCAAACGGCACTCCACACCATGGGATTGAGGAGAAAAAAAACCATTCCAACTTTAGCGCATAGGGGACCTTACCTTAAATGGCGAAACTATAAGGGTTCCTTGTTGACTACGGAACCCTGAAAATGTTAAAATCCTCCCAAAAAATTATGTAGTAGCGTTCTACAAATTTTCGAAGGTTCTAGCAGAAGTTTTCCCGGATATTCAGTTTTCCTCGATGATTACGTTCACGTTGTGGAGATGACTAAGATTTTATAAAGGGTTAATACTAGGAATTGATGACGTTGCGATGTTCATCTCATATGATATCTTTAGCTGTTTTTATCTTTGTAGAATTTCTATCATCGACAAATTTAGCATTCTATATCTAGCATAAATTAAGATAATTGTATTACTTTTATAGGTTAGTACATATTATACACAGAGAAAGTGTGTCTGGCTGTCTGTTTGTCTGTCAGTAGTTTACCTTTCACTGTCAAGATTATACTGCACACATACCGCCGGCATTCAGGGACATAGGCTACTTTTTCATCCACGCTGATTTCCAAAACCCTAATCCACGTAGATAAAGTAACGTTTATTATATCGAATGTTGAATAAAGTTAGCCAATCTATCATAAAACAATATTTACAACTGAATTTAGACAGCGAGTACGTACGACATTTCCTTATTCATTATTTACGAAAATTTCTTATCATTTAAATCTTTCCTTCTCACTTAGGTGCATTATAAAGATACGATGTACCTATAATAAGTAAATAAAAATTTCATAAACGTCTAGCAAAAGGAGTATTTAAAGCCATTATTAATAACAATCACCTAAAGGGTAACCACGAAATGAACTAGCGTTAGCCGTTGTGCTCTTGTCCTTGCAAAAAAACTATTAACCAACAACAACAACAATAACAACAACCTGCGGTTAATGTTATTTTATATTACAGTTGGCCTTTAACTATTGCGAGGGTAAACGGAGACTTCTGCTTATCACTGATCATTTCAATGGCAGCCAAGTCGTAACTCGTAATAGAATCCCAATTTACACTACATTTGCTCGTATATAGATGCTTTTGTTTCACCGCTATTAAAACTATAACTTGTACTATTACCTATTCTATGCTATAACCCTTAATTCCACTTATGCGGTATAAATATTACTACGGTACGGCACGGTTATTAGTCTACAAAGCCGTGCATTAATATTAATTTTTGCACTAGTGCGGTAATATAATGTCTACCTTACAAAACATCAGCTGTTTCGATATTTTAGCTGGTCTTTGTCGAGGTATTTTATAGCGCTAAATAGTTAAGTACTACAAAATATTAAAAAAAAAAATTGATAACTACATGACGTACTTATACTAAAATATGCTATAATAGCCTGCAGCACAGTTTTGAAGAATAAGCTATTCTTATATTTATTTTACAATCTTCTAAATTTCCACCTTCTTGCTTCCAACCAATTTTACGAAAAAGGTAAATGAATTTAGCTCGACGTACTACTTATGTTTATATATTACTAGCTGATGCCCGCGACTCCGTCCGCGTGGATTGAGTTGTTTTAGGGGTATGAAAAATAGATAGTAGCCGCTTCACAGACCTAGTGAATATGCATATAAAATTTCATAAAAATCAGTCAAGCCGTTTGGGAGGAGTATGATAACTAACATTGTGATACGAGAATTTTATATTTAGGAAGATTTATAGTTTTATCATACTCAAATCATGTTTCATAGGATAAGCTTCAGAATATAACATTATGTAATAAAAATAGGAAAATGAAGCAAATAAAACAAAAAATATCACTTCAAGTTGCTTTTGGGATTACTGTAAAACCGTAAAAGAAAGATAAATTATATTAATAGGCGCAAATGTAAGCGCACTGACCTTGACATTAGTAGGTCAAATGTTTTAGAATTTACATAGAACCTTTGAACTCTCAGTCATCAATGCTTGAACTCTTATTCCCATTTATAAGGACGAGCCAATAACATTATTATTATTAAAATTACGCACTTACTGTGTAATACAAATAATTTTTGAAGATCTTTGTAGTTACTTATTATCATGATTTATGGTAATAAGGAAGTACAAAGTGCTTCCAAAAATAATATTATTTTTTATAATTTTACGATACATTTAACATTCATTATCATAATTATAATCCATGTATTTATATACTATGGGTATATACGATCGACGAAATTCAGGTTGTTCATTCGACAATCCGTCCATAGTTAGGTATAATAGGTACTGCGGCGAGGCGTTTGTGAATACCATAGTAGGTATAAAATGTTGTCGATCATGGGTTGAGCATGGGTAATAGTACATTATTGCAAAGGCTGGGAAATAGGCAATTGCCATTTCCGCCAAGGCATATATAGTGCTTTTCTCAAAAGAATGCACGGAAATAAAACATACTTTTTATGTTATACATTAAATTTAATTTACCTTTGTCGCTAAATATATATCATCTGGGGATTTAATTAAAAATTGCTTTATGTTTTCGCCAGTAAAAATTTTCGATTTCTTGCTTTTGAATCGTTTAAGAAAAGTAGTTAAGTTCCCATAATTTTTCATGTTAATGCCGTTTTTAACATGAACTGTACATTTCAGCATGGAATAAATTGCCCATAATGTAGATGGTTAAAATACGCCAAAAATAATGTTTTGGAGAAAATGTTCACTTTTTTCTCGTTTTTCCAACTCATAAAATTTTCATATACTTTCATGTATTTTTCTTTGGACTTCGCTGGAAGCAGGTTTTCCATTGCCAATTTGGCTTCTGATCTTAAATCTGGTGGAGTACAATCAATCTCCATTTCACTCTCTGAACCGTTGGAACTCATTTTACTCATTATTAAATTTATATATAGGTATTATGTATGTAAATAACAAATCAAGACGAATTTTCAGCTTTGCCGCAATTTTTTTTTTATCATCTGTGCCGACAGGCAAACGCATTTATGGCTATACAGCCACGAATTAGTACTAAGCAAAGAGACTATGGTATGCCAAGAATGACAAAAGAGATCCGATCAAAGAGTATTTAATAACCCCAGCACGCCGTTTCATACAACATTGCAGCAGCGTTGTAATGTTCCAAATTCAAAAAACGCTCCTACAATGGATTTCATTTTCTTTGTCCGAAAATTCGATACATCGCGTGTTCTTTTTTCGAAAATAATGGCAATATTTCCATGCATGTTTGAGAAAAGTATTTTTATTACCTATCTATATTCGTGTTAAAGATAGACTACGATAACGTAGTTCTACCCTCCAAATTACTGTTTCAATGTGTGTAGTCACGCTGCTAGTCGAGCAACAAATCCTCGGATTTTTTTAAATCTTGCGGGCCGTGTTATCGTAGATATTCTATTGCCCCCTAGGCTCTATCATAAAATTAGATAATTTTTCTATATGCGAAATCAACTTTAGGACCTGCCGTTTACCTTTACCTCCCAGGACCTTACGTTCTTAGGACTTGCAGCTCTTAATGAAATTGTTAGTCCTGGAAACGGAAAGAGGATACTTTTAATCCTGAAAAATTAAAGAGTTCCCACGGGTTTTTTAAAAGAAAAACATTATTCCTGCAAAGCACAAACTAATACCTAAGCTTTCGTTTTTAAGTAATAAAACTATCTATCATATAAATGGTATTTTAAAGTACATAGGTACAATATACATATTATCTTTACACTCTTGGATTTTTTAATTTGTAGGTATACAGATCTAAACAATGGACTATTTCTGTATGAACAAATCAGTGTCTAAACAAGCCTTTGTTTAGATACTGATTGGCTCATTTAATTAAATATGAAGTATGAAATCTATCGACACGGTACTAATTAATACTAAAATGTACTTAGCAATAAATTTAATGGTGCTTATCTAAATCTCCATCAAGATATTACTACTGGGGTGCCATGTCAGTGACGTCTTGGCTCACTTATAAGTTAGGTATACGGTATAGGTGAAAGTCACTAGCGTAATAACATTCAACTACGGAAACTAGTTAGATGAGCTAGTTATATGAATAATGGAGCGGTGGTAAAGGTGATTGGCCTATTTACAAGAAAACTGAGGTATGGCCCGCAGATCAAACGTAACTCAAAATTACAATTAAGTACAATTACTTAAAATTACACTTTTCATAATGGCTGAATAACTTAACTCGTTATTTTTATAAAAATTCACATTATTAATTATTATGTACAAATTAATACATACATTTTTATCAAATCTTTTGAGTATTAGAAAATTTTAAACGTTTCGATTCAATATTCCTATCGAAAGGTAAGGTAAGGTAAGGAGTATTTCTAGCAAATATACTGCGTATATTTCTTTATTCTTTCTGCGTATATCGATATACATGAAAAGTGAATTATGAAAATGATAACATAATACAATAATTCACAGTAGTATTTTATTTTTGCTTTCTGTAATTATTTGTAAGTAATAAATATAATACCTATAGTATTTAAAAAAATTACATTAAAAAAAATAAAAAGTAAAAGTAAAAATTAAAAGTGAAATTACATGCATAATTACTTTGCAACGAAAGGTTACTTTGTGTGTCTACGTTGTGAAAATAAACTTGTTCACTTATTCAGTGTTTTATTACTTTAAAGGCGCGCGAGCCAAGTTTACATAACCAACGTGCGAGTTCCGATCGAATCAGAACTTGACCTTGCTATCAGTTCACGACCACCATCCGTTTATCAAACATAATACCTACTTATTATGCTTTTCGATTATACGGGATGTACATGACGAGGTTACGTTTCAAAGTAAGCTTGTGGAGTTTCGAAACAAAGATTGTTCGTTCTAATGTAGTTTAAACGGTTTAGCAGACTATATTGCATAGGTGCATAGCGATTATAACCGCTTTATTGCCTACCAGCTGCCTATATTTAGAATGTCCGACTGAAGAATAAGCTTAATACAAGGTCTTTCAGTCAAATTGTTTTCTGCAATTGGTAAGCTCAGTTAAATAATGCAGCAATAGTACATGCACTCGTGTCGTTGACTTCACACAATACACGTTTCGCAAAATGAATTCAGAGTTTTTGATAATTGTCAAACATTCCATCGCTCACTGAGCACGGTGTTCATATATATAAATCATGTAGACAAATAAATGGATCACAGTCATCAAGTGAGACCGGTAATTTTTCAAGTGAGTGGTGCTGACATTAGAGTACCTACTTCAATTCCACAGCAACAAGTTTGCATTGAGTAGCGCTTTGGTACAACCTTCTCAAATGACAGCCGAGCATAACAACGGACATTCGGTATTCGAGCCAAGGCCCTGTAATAAGATATTTAAGTTAGATAGCTGCACAAAGAGAATTAAGAGAATTTCAGCCGGTACGGGCAGATAACGTCTCCCGTCGTGTAATTAATTTTGTGAACGGGCTTATTATGGGCAACGATTATATGCGAGCCATGGGTTCGCATTTGTGTCAGATCGTAAATTATTATCAGGGAGCTAATAGTGCTCAATGTCGAATGTGCTAGATTTTGCTCCTGGCTACTCACGCGTGATGTTATCATAATGATGGAAAGTAAGAAAAAAACGGATACGAAAAGATGGTGACATTACATGACGTGAAACTCATAAAGACCGTTTGCTATTAAAGCCTTCTGATGCTAGACTGACTTAGGATAAAATATTGGACGCGGTGGTAAGGTTAATATTTTCGCAAAAGTTTGAACTCTCAACGATAAAAAGTCGACCATAAACATTGCAAGTGCAAGCAATAGGGGCAAAAGATAAATCGACCAAAATGTGATTTGATTATTGTTCACCTATTATTCAGATATTTCCTGCTGTTTTAGGTGAGCAACAAATGCGAGACGATGAAACGCGATGCGGTTGTCGCTGACGTAGGACAGGGCCTTAGTTGGATAGTTGAGGCTGGTTTCATAGTAATTTAATTTTCGATTGCAAAATCTTCTCTCCCAGTTCCTAATGAACGCAAAATATTCATAAACAGATGCATAACTGCATAAAATCTAACCTGCTATGTAAGTGGGCAACCTTGCACCGCACTTACACAACCGGAACATAACGTTACGAATCGCTTTAGAATGCACCACGTTTACATTATATATGCCGAAATGATGGTTTAACGCACTATTACTACAATGGCATACATTAACCTGAAGAGAAAGCGGAAAATGTAACGAAACTAGTGGAAAAGTACAGACATACCGATATAATATTACTTAACATTTTAAAAATTATATTTTTAATTTATTTGAATGATGCTGACCTTAGATTTATATGGTTATAATTAAGTAAATATTAATTTTGAAAGTGTAAATGAAAAAACACTTTAAAAGTGAGAAAAGCAACATCTTAAGTATAGGTGCGTTACATCATACATGCAGGGAAATGTGTCAGTGATTTATTTACTAACTCATAATCTAGGATCAAGATCAATGAAAGATTTACCTATACTATTAACTTGTACAATTAGCATTGGTAAACTTTAAAATATAATTACAGCGGTGATGTCATCTTTAAGTACAGGTACTCATAAACAACCAGAATGCCATCATTACCCTCTTATTATATTCTTCCTTTTGAATTTCCGCAAGTAAGCGAGTTCGTGTGTTAGATGGTACATCGAGGCCACTGGAAGGCCACAATGACGCACACTCCGGACAAAGGTGCTTTGCATTAGTATTTTAATTTGGCTCTAAGTGCTAGCGCCTACTACCTACAATATAATTTCATACAAACAAATATAAATTACTAGCTGATGCTTGCAACTTCGTCCACGTGGATTTAGGTTTCTTGGTTCCTTTATAATATTTGTTTGGATAATCGAGCACAATTTAATTTGCAAAACCGGGTAAATAATAAGGACCTTCAGACACTTTATGTCCTTATTTTGCACATAAGTGTTGTTGTCTAATGATTATATCCAATTATAGATATATATAATGATGTAAGTGTAGTACTTATTTCAAGTTATTTGTCTATTTATGTGAGCAAAAATAATTTATATACTTTTAACTAAAAGTAAATATTTGTCTAGTAGGTATACTATTCAATTATTTTAATTTATTTATGAAGTACTTTAACGTAAATGTGGTCTTAGATGCGTATTTAAAATAAGCGAGCGGAGTGATGTTTAACGGATTATGTCCGTTGGATTTTGCCAAATTAGGATTGTTGTCACCGTAAGATTGTAAAAACCGTTAGATTGTAATCTAACTCACGAAATCGCAAAGTGTCGAAAGATTACAATTTAACGCTTTATTTTCCGGTAGATTGTAATCTGTTAGGTTTATTAACCCGATAGAACCTAATCAGGTATATATACCTAATCAGGAACCTAATCAGGAATATAATCAGACATAAATAATCAGGTAATAATCAGGTAATAAAGTAAATAGTAACTGATTATTTATGTCAAACCCTAACCTTACCTACATGAAACAGACAATAAAACGTAAATACAATGAATATTTCAATAATTGACATGAATGACATAACAAACACAAAATGACATTGAGTGAACATTGAACGGTTCACAATCTTTCGTCAGTTTACAATTTCGCGAGTTAGATTATAATCTAACGGTTTTTACAATCTTACCGTGAGATATATTTCATTAATAATGATACTTATTGTAAGTATATTATTTTAAATCGTTACACGATAAGTAGGTATATCTCTCTATTTTCAGAAAAAAATTTACGAAATATTTGAAATATAGTCCATATTTCAAATATTTCGTATTTTTTTTAAACTATTATGTTTATTAAAAACATTTTGAACTTGACATATTTAAAGTTTTAGACATCAACGAGTGTAAGGCTCTATTAATAATATTTCCTGGTAATTGGCCTTCACTCTGCAATTTTCAAGTCTTTAGCATAGGAGGAAGTTTTAAGGCTAAATATACACAGGTTTTAAAATATTATTAATATATCGATATCACTCCTGATTTGCTCCAAAATTGGGGGGATAGCAATACTTTAGGTTTTTGTATTTCTTTAATTAGGAGTGTGTATAACAGAATAAATACACTAAGTATAGGTAGTTTTAATTTGTTTTCCTTTAGCTTTGTCAGACAGTTCTTTAGTAGAATTTTATTGTATCATTGTGTTTCAAAATATAATCAACTTAAATTTCATTTCATTTAAAGAAGTAGATACACGAAGATTATGACTTAAAGAGTTATAGAATGGATTAATGCCATGTATGCGGTTAAGTAATGATGCAACGCTCAACAATAGGTGGGAAAAAGAAGTTTTGCGAACTACCAGCGCATGTTTAACGACTTATAATGAAGTTGTTGACAGGGATATTGCCGTCAATCAACTGTTTAATAAGGCTTCCATTCATAGGGAAATTAAAGTTCATGCAATTAGCAGGTGTTTGTAACTTTGTGCATTAACTGCTTAATGGACAGGAATTATAATGTGATATTATGTCAGTAGTCACCATTATATTTTATTATATCTAGGTAGTCCACATCAACACCAACTAAAAATTCATTTAAATTACATTATTTTCATAGAAGTTTCATGATATTATTTTATCCAATGACAGTGATGTGATAAATTTCAGTGAGTTGCTAAGGTATAAAAATATTATAATTTTTAAATATTGTTGTTGGTTTATTTTTATGCGTTGACAAGGGTTAGACTTTGTTTTTTTTGTTGATCGATTGTTTGGTGGTAAGTGACTGCCTCGTTGGTCTAGCGGTTAGCGTAGTTGACTGCGGTCCTGGGTTCGATTTTCGGTCGGGCATGAAAATTGTTAGGTATTGGGTTTTTCAATTAAGAAATTCTCAGTGTCAGCTCGGAGTTGGAAGTTGGCGGTGTTTCACCTCCGTACCTTAGAGAGCACGTTAAGCCGTCGGTTCCGGTTATTATCACTAACATGATAATAGTCGTTAAAGCCCGCCAACTAAGTCTAAGCTCTAATTCCCTCTCTCCAATGAGAGCGGAGGCCTGTGCCCAGCAGTGAGGCTGTAGTGGTGGATGTGACGATACGGTCGCAGATATATACGTGGGAGCGTACCAGAACGCTGGCAATACATGGTTGTTGGTAGCCTAGTGACCAAGAATTGCTGAATCCTTCCACTGTGTCCCCACAACACCACATCACACAATTATGAAATTTTAAATTATTACCAAAAATACCTTTGCTGGAAATCGAACTCTACGTTTTGTACGGAAGTCATCAAAGTAATATGGCATATTCATCATCTTAATAAGTTGATTTAACCTTGAACGTTCAAACAAAGAAAGCCTTAACGAAATCAGCTCAGTGGTTTTTACGTGATGCTCAGATAAACAAACAGATTGACAAACTTATGGAAATTCCGAAAACGTAAAGGTTTTTGTCTGTATTGTGATTTATTTCAAGATGACTTGATCAACCATTCAGCTATGTCCAGTAAGAAAATAGTTTTTTTTTATTCCACTATAAGTTGGCCTTTGACTGCGATCTCACCTGATGGTAAGTGACGATGCAATCTAAGATGGTAGTGGGCTAACCTCTTAGGGGTATGGCAGTAATATTATACCCATACCCCTAGTCGGTTACTACATGGCATCGTAGCGGAACGCTAAATCGCTTATCGGCACGTCTTTACCAGTAGGATGGTAACTAGCCACGGCAGAAGCCTACAAATTCCCAAATTGACCCTGCGGGAATCGAAACCTCCCACGTTTAGAACAGCGCTCAACACTGTACCAGATGTACCTAAATGAGATTCTGGTCAAGGTTCAAGAATTATAATCTCATACCTACAGTAAAAGAAAAGTCCTGACTCACTCACTCATTCACTCGCTCACTAATGGACTCATCATCGACAAGAACACATCCTTGCACTTAGAAAACCTGCTGCGTATCTCCATACATATCCACTTTGTAAGTGGCGATTGTGGTGAGGCATAACGGTGAGAGATGAGCTAGAACCATGGTTAAAACAGAAAAAAATGTTCCAATTCCATTCTAAAGGAATGAGCGAATGATAATCAAATTCTATTGTTGCATGTCTACAGTATGAGCTATTGTCGTTGAATGTTGCGGGCGTGTGTTAATTATTTGCATTGTTATCATAATATGGCTGTCGTTCGGGTATTTTAGCAATGAATAGTATTGGGTCATTGATGGGTATGTTGCATTCTATTCATCCCACTCATCACTTGCCTAATACGAAGTATGTAGGATATTATGTGCAATTTTGACCGGTATTTATATGCCCGACTAGTTTCAGAAATAAAGAACCATTCGGATTTAGAGTAGTCTACCCGCTTGCTTTTAATAGAGATGTGGTATATATCGAAAAAGCCTTTTAAGTATGTGATTTCAATTCTTAAAACTAATATCGAACAAAATATGATATACCTAGTAGGTACTATTGCCGTCTAGCTTGAAAAAGTCGAGGTTGTTTTCATGAAATAGTAAAAACGAGAATTAATTCATACTAATACTATTTTGCGAAAGTATGTCAGTCTGTCCCTATTTATCTGTCTTTCTGTCTGCTATGTTTTCACTTTTTACAGCCCATCTATCCAACCAATTTTGATGAACAAAGATTACAAAACGAGAAATATCCATAGGCCACTTTTTATCCCGGAAAATCAAGTATTTCCCACAGGATTAAAAAACTAAATCTACGCGAAAGAAGTCAGTGGCATTATCTAGTTTCCAATAACTTCAACTTATCTTAGTAGGAACTGTTAGATACCAATGTCTCGTGATAAAGCGCTAAGCATCACGAAACGAAGGTTACACAAAAAATGTGAAATATGTGAAACATTCTCGAAATTTATTTCGCGTTATAAGCTTTGCTTACTTACGAATGGTGGAACCAATCGTCTGTGTTTGTTTAAATATTTTCGGTAGAGAATTTCACTGGCAGGTTTGGAAGCGGAAATAAATACGTACCTAATTGCCAATGAAACGTAATTAGGTACGTAGTTTTGTCAAAAGCGAAACGACTTACGAAATCGCTTAGCGGAAATTTCGTTTATAAGAAATGCTGAAATAGACTATTCTTGCAGTTCTCTAGTTTTTTTATTACGGTTGGATAAGAGGCATGGACGTCCGTCAAAAATTCATGTTTAAGCAATGTTAATTTATTTCGTGAATCTGTTTTTCACCAGTTTCCTAGGTATTCATAAGGTGATTCTATTTAAATCAATGCCATAAACCATGAAAGAAATATTAACCAAAAATTCATATAGGAGAATAATCCTGATATTTGTCAAGTAAAATCAGTCACCGCTATTAAACTTTAGGACATTTTAGGTCATTACTCAGACCTGGCCTGGCTAATCTAGCCAGGATAAAAAGGGCCACAGTATTGACAGACGTAAAACTGACAGCGAAATTTATCTTAAATTATTTTTTTGCCCATTCTTAAAGACCTTGTCTTTTATTCTGGAAGTAAATCCAAGAACAGTGAATGATTCATCTTTTTAGAAGTAAATAAATAATAATTAATGTAAATAAATTAAATAAAGAAAGAAGAAAATTACTACTAATTTTTAAACCTGTAGTGTTCTGAATCTTTGGAAAATTTCGACATCATTCCTCCAAAGATGTGCAGGTTTGCTGTCCAAAGGAATGCTGCTTTTTATATAAATTAATCACGTTACTTTTCTTATAGTGATAAGTAAGCGCGAGTCCTTGACAATAATCCACGTGCTCCGACCACAAGGCCAATGCAACTCTTAAAACTGCAAAGATCTTTTGCAAATTTTTTGTTATTCAATCGTAATATAAAATCAGGTTGTGACATTGCATTTTGATATGCCAGCTTTGATCGGAAGTGAAAGAAAAGATTTTAACTTTTATTTCGCCTTATAATATTAACCATTTCTTTTTAACTTAAACGAAACCTATTTGTCTTTTACTTATATCACTTACTTATTCCTAAATAAAAACTAAAAGAACCCACCTTTACTATTTACGAAAAAAAGTTAAGTAGCTCCTAATATGGCACAAGCTATATTGGCACAAAACATCACACTGGTCACTGTTGGTAGCCGTCACTGTATCACACTGAACTTCACTGGGGCGGTGGTCGATCGGGGTACATTGTTCGATGTGTGCTTTTATTAATGTATTGTTAAAAAATCGTGTTGTGTCGATAGAGGTTCGGACCGGACTGAGCGGTTTATTATTATATCGAGGGAAGGAGTATTCAAGGTTCTGGCTGCCGCTGGCTGTACGCAAGGCTTATCTGTGAGTGCCTTTGTCGCTCACGGCAACGTTTTTCACCTCAGTTTTCATCTCATTACGTGTTTCTTATAGATCGACAAGATTGTCGAGACACGTCGCCGTGACACGACGTGATGGATGGATTTATCTAGTCAGGTGGATTTCGAAAATGTCATTTTAATTAATAGTACTGATTAAATGATTACTATACGATATGATTACCGTAACTTCTTGTTATGTGAACAATGCATTTGATAAAAATCTCCTCTGTTATAGGTAATCGCCAGATAAGTTCCGGTACGATGCCGTGTAGAAACCGATTAGGGGTATGGGTTTATTATAACTGTCATACCCCTAACAGGTTAGAATAAGATAAGAAGATCTAGAAGGGCTAATAGACTGCATCATCACTTACCATCAGGTGAGATCGCAGTCAAGGGCTAACCTGTAGTGGATACAAAAAAAGTGCTTATTTTATCATTATTCGTTGTATTTTTAACCGTAGAAAGAGTAGGTTCCAATGTGTCAATGGCGCCTATTTAGTTAAAGTACCTTCATTCTCTGTCATATGTTTTTTGTGTGCCTTTTTTTGAATACTAATTAGAAAATAAAACATTTCCTCTCTTCGATTTGATAAAAAATATAGCTTCAAGAAGCGAGAAATAGAACGGGCGGGTCTGGGTGATCCTGCACATTCGCGATACCAGAGGAACCGCTAATGAAATCGCAGTTCATCATAATTAGTTAATCCGAAAAAGTTATCTGGTACAACGGGTGGTCAAAGTACACCACGTACCCAGATGATGACCAGGGTGAAGTGTTTTTCGATGGTATGCGATGCGGAGAAAGGGAAGGGTTTAATTAGCCTATACATCTCAGAGGATTCCCCGTTATAACGCCGATAAAGTAGTAACTGGAAAACATGTCTCAGCGTGCCCAACGAGCTGGGCTTAGTCTGGGATTGACCACAAGTTGCACTGCCTAATGGAAAGAGTTAGACCACGATGCAGTATACTCCCTATTTTGTTTTTAACGTTAAATCTGTCAACTTCACATACAGATCAATTATTTGCGACTTGATGTCTTCACGTAACTAATATATTTGGGGGAAGGTCTTCTTTAAATCAGGTCGTCGGTCGTAAATTAAGTAAAGCATACAAGTACAAGTAGGATTGCGAATTTCATCACGTTACGGCGTGCGTCACGCGTCAACCGTACGTGTAACCGTGCACGCTGTGCCGTCGCCACGCCACCGCACGCGGCAACCAGCGCAGTGCATGTTTGAAAACACGTCTTCACAATATGTCCATTCAAAACTGACCAACTATCGCTTGTGAATTACATTGAATGTGTCTCGAATAACAATGTAGAGCGCACTCCTATACAGTGCATGCCATTGAGCGTTTACTTTTTTTAATGCCACGATTGATGTTTTTATAAATCCACAATGATATATACAGTTTTTAAGTTCCGGTTTCCGAAGTCTGGGGTTTGTCGGGTTTGGGAATTCCCAATTTGGACATCGTCGTATTCATGAGTAAATCTGCCGAAGCTTTTGTATTTATAACAAAATAAATTGCTAAATGAGCCTTGCTTAAATTCAAACCGCATTTCGTCGTACATCGTCATCGCCAGGAGTGACCTTCAGCCTTCTTGTTTGCTTATAAAAATAGTCTAGAATTAACTTAAATGAGATTCGAAAGAAAAATACTGCAAAGTGAAACTTCTTTCTGGTAGATATTAGGTACGATTAAATTACTTATGGAACTCCTTAGTATAGTATAGTATTGATACTAAGAAGGATTGATAAGTCATATCAGATTGTAGTCTCGGGTTTCTTTAAGAAGATGTAGCACCCACTACTAGTAGTAGGTACTAAACACCTCTGTAAAATAAGGTGGCCTCAGAAAAGCCTTTCTGTTCGGCGTCGATTTTTGAAAGAAGTGACGTATTAGCGTTACTTTATGTCCTAAAAACGTTCAAGTTATTTTCAAGTCGCGCCTAAAGAAGCTTTGCTTCAAAATTAAGACTAGTTGAACTTATACCTATTTTTTTTCAAAAGTTGTTTGAAAAATGCACACAGAGGCAGCAAACAGGGCTTATTAGCAAAGTTACTACCCTCGTGCTTTGTTTTTTGCAGTTTTATTTTTAACTTTTTATTAAGAAGTAAATTGGATATTCTTAAAATGACCGTACTTACCGCTCATATATCACAAACTACTATTGCCAACGTTTATAGTTTCGTCGTGATAGGCTATCTTTATGTCTATCGATCTATCTTAACCAAAACTATTTAATACGTGCAATTATACCCATTTATCACAATATGAGTAAATACAATGGCATGCTTAGCTCTGAGTCAGAGAAGAAATAACAATGATTCAGCAGTTTTCAAAGATAGTGGATATAGGGCCACAGATTATATTAAACACTACACTGTACCACTGACACAGATAGCAAATCGTTTTTTTTTAAAATATAGATCTTTATAAAACCTTCATGTGTAGGTCGTAAAGGTATAGGTATTTTAGGTCAATGTGACTTTGCAGTACTACAAAAAATATGAAGAATTTATCGATAAATGGTACACGGCAAAAAAAACCACTTACGAATATTTCATATTATACTGGTACAGTTGTGTTGTTCACTTCTTATAAAAATGCATATTAAAAGAATTTTAACGCAGTTTTGATCATCTGAATGGATTGAAGTAAAAATTATTCAGATCAAATCTAGAGGAAAGAGCAAAAGTCAAATGAGTAAAATACACCCTTCAAAAATAAACTAGGCACTTACAGTTACTGCTACGATAATTTAAGAGTAAATTTTTATTTAAGTACTTATCATACTAATATTATAAATGCGAAAGTGTGTTTGTTTGTTAGTTTATTCGTTTATCCTTCAATCACGCCGCAACGGATTTTTGGTATGGGTATAGTTTAAGACCTGGAGAGTGATATAGGCTACTTTTTGTCCCGGAAAATTAAGGAGTTCCCGCGGGAATCAAAAAATTTTAAACCACCTGGATGAAGTCGCGGGCGTCAGCGAGTTTTTAAATAAATCTAAAAAGTACCAACACCCGGTTAAGCGATTGAGAACTTTCGCAAAATGTAATTAATTTGTTAGATACTTCCTCTTGTAAGATCGGCATTTTGTTCTGTTTAATTATTCAAGGTTATCCAAGGCGGCAGGCTTAGTTTTTATAATTATATTTAAACAAATAGTTAACGATACAAAAAGTCCATAGCCGGAAGTTAAATCAAGTTTTTTTTTCTGATGACCTTTCTATTATTAGATACGTGTGCTACAGACGGATGGCATAGCAAATAAATTAAAACACTACTTCCTTTTATTGTATATGAGTGCAAGGCCAGTTTTTAATAAACGGAGCCTCCTTTAAATAATAATCTGTAAGAGATTGTGACTAGTCGGATATAACTTATAAGGTTACCCTTGTTGTTCATTCGAAATAAATTCTTTGAGAAAAGTTCACGGCTTTTTACTAGCTTAACTCATTTAGATGTAGAATGCAACTCGTTGCAAAATGATAATTTTTTATGTTTTCATAAATAAAGAAAAATAATCTAGACCTTAAATAAATATATATAGCTGATCAGTTTCATATGCATTACTACTTAAGTGTGCATATTACTAAGTGGTTTTAATTATTATTATTATTATTTTACTCTTTATTTGCACTACACAAGAAAAACTAAGACAATTATACATGAAATAAAATAAAGAAGAAGGATAGGTACAAAAGGCGGCCTTATCGCTAAATAGAGATTTCTTCCAGGCAACCTTACTTTTAATCCGTTTTGTGTAGGTATACGTATTTTTAAACTACTGATATTACACGGACTTACCTCAACTTTGGTATATGAGGGAACCGACGATGAACAGAAAAACACACGCATACTAAAACTACAAAATCTATACTCCTCCTGTAGTCAGTTAAAAAAAAATGAAGACGGTATAAGTTCTTAGGAATCGATGAGGAATTTTCATGACGCGATTTTGAACAACATCCGTCTTTGAGGGTTTTTAACAGAATATAAATCAATGTCCCTTTATTTATTCATTTACTTTTGTTATATACTTATTGAATCCATTAATTATACTCATTATATAAGGTAGATGTTTAAAAATTGAATTTATGTCTGGAAAAACCTAAGTTGAACTTGGGTAAGACTTTATTAAAAGGTTAACTACTTAAGACTAGGCAACAAGTAGTTTTTGATAACAGAGTAAAATGGTTAAAATGTCCGTCGTAAAATCTGCTGCTAAGTCGCTAACAAAAGTTGACAGCTCCAACAAAGCTCCCAGTAAATCTTACGTATAAGCGATTCGATGATTCAAGCCGAGGCAGATACTGCTGTGAATAATGTTATGTTTATTCTTTTGTTATGACTCTTATATTTCACGTGGTGTAATGGTGGTAAAGCCCAAATTAAAGTAGAATGAGGCGTGGCACCGTCAAAAGTATATTGATATCTGTTACATACATGTTGTCTAAGTTGGTACAGCGTCCCTAATCCGATTTGTTGTCACGGTTTCATCAGAGGGCGGTGTCGCTTTGCTTATTACATGCCTTGTTAGTAACCTTAAGGTGATCGTATTCCACGGATAGACTTGCAAGACTTGTTAAAGCTGGCAGAGCCGCAAGATACGTGCTGGATGGTTCTTTACTTTAGTATGGAACCCTTATCAAATTCTTTTGTCCGGTGCCTGTTAAAATTACAACTTAATCTATGCAAATAAATGATTTGATTTGATTAAAAATTATTTATAAGAGCTTTTGATAAGATGTGTTTAATTTTTCCATTTCACAAGAATGCGCCTCTTTTACCTCATGCCACTGTAACGACCGTGTGCGATTTCCTTAAAATACCACCACGGATTGTAAAGTCTACATATCTTAAGAGCTTATCTTATTAAGCAGGTAAGTATCCTATAATTGGATAATGGTCGTGAGCTCGTTTCAATCCAACATTACATATTCCCCGCTTTTATTGCTACACCCAATTCGAGAGTGTGACTAATTTCTAGACTGTAGTTCTGTACCTACTGGCACTCGGTTAAGTACAGGCAGGTATATTGTTTTAATATGGCATATTCAAACATGAAGATTAGGTACCTACCTTACGAACTGTTAGTTGTTATAATATTAAACTTTTAATCACATTGTAGTTGAGATACATCAAATCACTTAGTATTACGTGTGTCATAAAAAAAAATTAATATAATTTTTAAAATAATTTTTCGTTTTCCATTGGGATACGATGTATGGCCCAAACATTATTTCTCAAGTTTTTTTGGACTTAAATCAGCTATTACCTATTCTGCGCTTTTGCGCCATAGAAAAACGGGCTCTAATTTTTTTTTAACTACTACAAGTTAGCCCTTGACTAAATTAAATTCCTAAATTGACCCTGCCAGGGATCGAACCCGGGACCTCCGCATGTTAAGACAACAGCGCGCACACTGCGCCACGGAGATCGTCAAATTAGATTAGTAGATTAGTCTATTACAGCTAGCTGTCGGGCATTGCAACAGTGGATTTATCCAGACATTTGAGCTAAACTTTGCCAATTGATTTAATTTTAACCTGTGGTCTTGATCGCAAATCAATCAGCCCTGTCTATTAGTATTTAGCTGTTGCCTTTCTTCGGCAAATACTCTTTTGCTCTAGGATACTACACTGTTGAAACTTGCTGTATGTAGGACATTCATATACCTACCTACATTTGGACTTTGAAATAGTAGACTTATTGGTTTGGTAATAGTAATCCCATCAAAAACATAAATGTAAAATGAGAGCCAAGTTCAAAATTGTGATATATATGCCTTGGTTGTTGACTTCAGCGACAAAAGAAGTGAGATCTAAATGGGTGCCAAGTTCAATGGTCAGTCCTGCAATTTATTTATCCCATCAAAAACATAAATGTGAAATGAGAGCCAAATTCAAAATTGTGATATATATGCCTTGGTTGTTGACTTCAGCGACAAAAGAAGTGAGATCTAAATGGGTGCCAAGTTCAATGGTCAGTCCTGAAATTTATTTATAACAACATATAATATTTTATAACAACTTAAAATATCATTTCTTCTTATAACTTAGTATAAAATGTTGAAGACTAAGGCTTTGGCTTTGCTTATTACATGCACCCTTGGCACCCATTTAGATCTCACTTCTTTTGTCGCTGAAGTCAACAACCAAGGCATATATATCACAATTTTGAACTTGGCTCTCATTTTACATTTATGTTTTTGATGGGATATCATTACTTTTTATACAGAAATTATTGAACTCAATCTCAAACTCAAAACATATTTATTCAAAATATGTACCTACAAAGTACACCTTCTGAACGTCATGCTTACAGAGCATAAGACGTGATGGTGACAATTAACTACGATATCTTAAAACTAAAGCTACGAGGGTTCCAAACGTGCCCTGGTCTGAGAAGAGCCCGCAATAAACTCCGCTTTTTTTTTTATTATCACCATCTCACAAATATTTGAAATTATATATATTTACTTATAATATAACATTACATAATCAGCCGCTGTAACAATTCATACCCATGCCTTGCTATCATTCAAATAATCCTTTACACTGTAATAGGACTTTTCTATTAGTTTAGTTTACGTTTTACATTAGTAGGTACTTATTATTCGGTGTAAGGTCAGTGTGTCACCCACCAGTAATTCTATTGTACGACTCATTGTACAAGATAATTAAAGACGAGAATTCTCAAGAAAAATATATAGTATACCTAGAGTTACACTGACATTGACAGATTACATCTATGGTCAGACTACCTCTACAGCACATTTCTACATCTCATCAATTTTGTTTGCAAAAGTTCAAAATCAAAAGTTTTTTGTGAAACATTGAAAACAAGCACGGTAAACAGTCGATATCACTAAAACCACTATAAACAATGAATACAAATCACAATGACTGACAGCTTGAACTGACGACTTCAAATACGTTTCTTCTTCTTTTCTGTCAATGACGTTTCGTTGCACAAAATGTATGAATGCGAAGGTAAGGTTTTAATGCAACTATATTATTATTCATTATTATTTACATTAAAATAATAATTATGTGTCATTTTCAATAGTTAAGGAGTTACTACCACCGCTTAAAGCAGTATTGTTTCAAAATAACGGTTGAATGTCACGTACTTTGACGTCCTTAAAATAATGATTATAACACTACAACATAAACGTCAACAATATTAAAATAATACGGCTTTAAGCAATGGTAGTATGCCCCGTGTCAGAGTTTTGATCTATACCTAGGTAGATCATAAAAATGACGATTTTTGTACGTTTATATCTAAATAACCATTTGAGGTGTGCTTATGAAATTTGGAGCACATATGTATCTCACGGGTCTCAATATATGTGCCAAATTTGACATGTTTATGTGAAATAGTTTTTGAGTTATGAGGGGGTCAAAAGTGGCTCCAAATGGTTCGTGTAATATTACACACGGTGCTGCTCGCCAGTTTTTTTGAACTTTGGCTGGACACGCTTCCGCGTGTCTTGATAGATTCACTCAGTGTCTAAAAAATAACTGTTCATTATTAATTTACAAAATCTGTTATTAAGAGTGCAGGAGGTAATGATTTTCAGATTAACGCTATTCCTTATTTTTAGAAACAAGACAGTTGAATGACCTCGACAAAAACCAAATGATCACGATGTCAACGCTTGCTTAATTATGCGCAATATTTTTTGTGGTCATACAATATGAAGTTAGGTATCTGATTTTTTTCTCACATTATCATGTACCGTTCATAGACCTTTTGTAGACCGTTGTAATTAAATTATCTATGTCGTAGTTTCAGTACACTAAAAATGCATTAAAAAATTCGGTTAAAGCGGGTGAGTGGCGACCCAGGGCCCAAGCTACTTGTTCAGGGGCCATGTTCACATATTCGTCTTTAGTCTCGCACACGTAGAGGCTAGATTATGTGGTTCTGCTGTCCTACTATTATTATAAATGCAAAAGTTTGTATGTTTTTTTCGAGGCTGTCTCGATTTTTGAGCCGATACTGAATTGATTCGATTGACAAATCGGGACAGCTTATAATCTGACAGGCTACATTTTATCCCCGAATATAAGAAAGTTCCCGCGAGAATTGAAAACCATAATCCAAGCGGATGAAGTCACAGGCATTACCTAATGTAGAATAATATTATATTATTGTAAATGCACGGTAATGATTCTACGTGATGCAAGGTGATGGCCTCTATTTGTACATACTCGCTCTAAATGTGTCTGATTACTATTGAAACTTTGGCCAGAGTGAATGGAGATTGACAGCAACACAAAGCTATGAGAAACTAAATAAGTTTTATAGCACTCTATTGGCCAGCGAGCTAAGAGCCTAGACACTAGACTCTACAGATAGCTATAGAAATAATGCTTTTGCGCTTCTGATATACCTATGTGAGCATATCGATGGACTTAATGTATGTTCTATTCCGGGCTATAATATATCTCTGTGCCAAATTTCATCCGTACAGCCAATTTGACGTGATTGAGTAAAAATCACCAAATAGAGTACCTGACTAGTATCTATAAGAGTACCTGAGAAATGGTAAGAATCGCAAATAATAAAAGGAATAAGTAAAGATTAGATAAATAATGCATAGAGTATATATCATTAGCGTCGCAGGTGCGCGGAAGTATCCGGTTTTCCTGTCTGAGAGGAGGTCACGGAGAGGTCGATTCAAGGTAACGGTAGGACTTAAGTGCTTTGTAATACGTGCCGGGTTAAATACGGATTGCCAGTGTAATTAAACACTCGGTCCAAGAGCCCATGTGAGGTTATGAGGAGGTACTTGATAAAAGGTATATTAATAAGGGGTTATAGATAATACCTTAAAAACTTTTTGTTGTGAAGTGCCTGTCAGATCTTTAAAGAATCTTAAAGTATTTATCAAATTCCTCCTCACATTTATTCATGAGATATTTGGTCACATTGGCTTCAAGTTGAAACTAAACACAGCTTCCAAGCACATGTGCACATTAAGCAATGTGAACTCTACATGTGCATATTAAACGTTTTAAATGTATAAAAATAAGCAAAACAAGAAAAGAAATTCACAATTGTATTTGATTTTAAATAATATGTTGGCGATGGTCTCACATTTGCATACTATCTTGGCTTTACATTGTTAGTGTTAATTTGTAAAACAATCATTAATATCAAGAATGTTTTTATGACAAACTAGATGATACCCGCGACTTCATCTGCGTGGATTAAGTTTTTTGTATTCCCCCAGGACCTCCTTAATTATCCGGGATAAAAAGTCCTATGCCCTTCCATAAACTATCCCTGTACCAAATTTCATCAAAATCGGTTGAACAGGTGGGCTGTGAAAGCGTAGCAGACAGACAGATGGACAGAGAGACAAAAACACTTTCGCATTTATAATATTAGTATGGATATGGATATGGATAGTATGGATGCTGCGTTGAAATTAAGTAATAAACACCAATCAATTTACAAGTTAAGTATAAATTCATTTTACGCACATGCATGCATGGTAAACATATGACGTGGAAACATCGGTATTTGTAAAATAGGATGTTGTTAACGAAATAATTTGTAGATGACTAATAGTTAGGCATTTTAAAACTAAAAGTAGTGCGGAGTTGCGGACGAACATGTAAAGAAATTTATTAAAAATTAGATTAATTAACAAAGTTCCAAAACAGGAAATACGACAAAGGAGTAAACTAAAAGATGTAATAAGGACAGCAAAAACCGGAAAATGGAACTAGGCGGGACATCTTGCAAGGGCAGGGAATGAAAAATGTAGCAAAAATACTACAACTTGGTTACCAAGATATTTAACTAGCAAAAAAGGAAGAGCTGTTACCAGATGGAGGGACGAGATTGAAGCATTTGCAGGAAAACTCTAGTTCCGCACAGCCAAAAATAAGAAGGAGTGGAAGGAGAAGGGCCTTTGCCCAGCAATGGGATGAAATATAACTCATCGTAATAAAAAAAACCTACAAATTAAAGAATATCAAGTACAGGTACATAAATATAAATAAATATAAATATAAAATAAATAATAAATAAATATTATAAATTAATAATAATTAAAAGTTTGGATGGATGGATGTATGTTACTCAATCACGCCCCAACGGCTGAACGGATCTGGATGAAATTTGGCACAGAGATAGATTATAGTCTGGAATAACACATAGACTACTTTTCATCTCGGAAAATTAAAGAGATCCCTCGGGAACCGAAAAACCATAATCTACGCGGACGAAGTCGCGGGCATTAGCTAGTAAGGAATATATCACTTCCTAATAAAGGTAAATAACAACATCGAAATGAAACCTGTTACATGTTTGAGAGTTCTCCGAATTTTCCCAACAAGGTGGGTCATCCCTCCTGGCTCGGCATTGTGGATTATGGCTTAACCTGCTGGCTTTGTAGCGATGGAATTGCATCCTTTCGCATCGCTTCCTATATGTTAGAAAGATTAGTAGACGTATTCGTTGCGGACATAAAGGCAGACAATAAAAAATAATAAGTAATTGCGTAATATATTTTAGAAGTCAGGAATTAAGATAATAGCGTCTTTAGAAATCATCTATAATAATTGATTGAATAGGTAGTGTATATTGTGTTCATTATTTGTTATATAAGTTGCGTTTTTTGCAAGAACGCATATTTCGTTCCCAGCGCGAAATAGATGAATGAATTGTTATTTTATCGATGCATTTGGAATAATTTGCAGTAAAATAGTATTTGGCAACGTAACTGCCTGCCTAGTGCTTACTAGATTTCCGCTGTAAGCGCCACTGCCACCAAAAGTTCGTGGGCGGCCCGACTCGTAGAGCCTATATTCGTATTATATAAAAGTTGTTTTACAAAAAAGGAAACTAATCAATCATACTAATTATTATTATAAATGCGAAAGTGTGTTTGTTTGTTGGTTTATTCGTTTGTTGGTTTTCCCATCAATCACGCCGCAACGGAGCAACGGATCGATGTGATTTTTGGTATGGATATAGTTCAGGACCTGGAGAGTGACATAGGCTACTTTTTATCCCGGAAAATTAAGGAGTTCCCGCGGGAATCAGCGGACTTTAAATATAAAACGAACACGGACGAAGTCGCGGGCATCAGCTAGTTTAAATATAAAACGTAAGCTTTCCAATTAAAATTTATGATTAATCGATTTCAATAGTTCATACTCAAAGTACCTTATCTTGATTAAATAAGAGATCCGATAAAAATTATTTCTCCTACACAATAGGTAGGTGCGATTGAATAGACGGATTTGTATTGTGACAAAGATTTATTCGTGACCGATTAGATAGACGATCGGTACTATTAGAACATAATTGGAGTTGTTATGATTGTGGTGATCGAAAGAACCAGTCTCGTGAAATGACGTCAGCTAACATGCCATCCAATATGGCATTTTCTTTCATACGTTTTCAATGTGGATACCCATAAGCCGTTTTATTAATTATTAATGTTTAATTTTATCGCTTTTTACGGTTCTGTACCTCGAGAGGAAAATAGGAAAACTTCGTTATCCCTCTGTCTGGCTTTTTGTCTGTCTGTATCAAATACTTAGGTTTACGTTCCCTTGGGGCTGTAAAAAAAAATCAAGCTTCTAAGTCAACGCAATCGAAAGATACGGCCGTTTATGCCGCATATTTTGCATATTGTGACACTCGCCAATAAGTCATAACCGGATTACTGTGGCGAAAATCTGTGTTTAATTAAAACAAATAATAATCGTATTGCGGCGATAAAAATAACAAATGGCGGTTGTGATTTCGTTGTGTGTAGCATATATATGCCTACCGATTGTGCCGAAAATCTGGTTTTGTTTACAGAGTGCTTATGTGAGTTAAGTGATATTGTTGAAATGCAGGGGCGGCACATGCATTTGTGCTCGGGGACTTTAATGCTCACCCGACCGGGAACTTTGGTAAGGAACTTTTATCATTTTGCTTGGAAGAAAAATTTGTATGTGCTGATATTCAGCTGTTAGGTATAGATACCTTTACGTTCATAAGTGAAGCTCATAACAACTGTAGGCGGTGGTTAGATCACTGCTTAGTTACAGGCGCTGCTGAAAACACTATTCAAGATATTGTTATTGAATACGGTGTCTACTCCTCTGACCATTTTCCCCTAGTGATTAATTGCAATCTGACTAAGGGTTGTACTCCTTTACTATGCAATGCAAGGTTGAATTTGCACTGTAGGGAACAGGAGTTGAATAAAGTGATTTGGGGGGCTAGGGATGTGGCTCAAGTGGAGAAGTACACCGAATTGTGTAATGATGAGCTTCGTAATATAGATTTTCCTATAGAAATGATAGAATGTGCTAATAAGATGTGTCACTGCGTTGACCACAGGCAAGTTATTGATGCTATGTACTCTAAAATTGTTAATGTTATGTCAAGGGCGGCGATTGCAACGCATACTGAAGGAATTACTAAGAAAAAATAGTGGTAGGTTGGAATCGACACGTGGGCGAGGCGCACAGGGAGGCTAGGCGTTGTTTCAATTTGTGGGTCTATGTTGACAAGTCCTCTGGGGGGCAGTATTATGATTCTATGATTAAGAGCAGAAAGGTATTCAAATCCAAATTAAAATGGTGTATTAAACACCAGGAACAAATTAAAATGGATATAATTGAGAATAATCATAAGAATAAAAAGTTTAAAGAGTTTTGGAAGTGTACCAGAAATGTAACACCTAAGCCTGGCCTGCCTGTGTGTGTCGATGGCGTTTGTAACCCTAAAGAAATAGCGAATTTGTTTATGAACCATTTTAGGGTGCAAGCGCTACCTGTGTCAAATGCCTCTGTAAGTGAGCGCGGGGTAGTGCTCGATGCGCAACTTAGGCATGCTGTGGCGTGGTTTAAGACCGAGGATGTAAAAAATATCGTGAAGCATATGACTCGTGGAAAGTCGCCAGGACATGATAGGTTGAGCATCGAGCATCTTCAGTATGCGGGTGTGCGCTTGCCTAGAGTTTTATGTCTGCTTTATAACCTATGTATTATTCATTCATACTTGCCAGAGGAGCTGATGAGGAATGTGGTGGTGCCAGTTGTGAAAGATAGAACGGGGGACGTTTCTGATGTCAAAAACTATAGACCGATTTCATTAGCTACTATAATAGCCAAGGTACATGATGGGCTCTTGGATAAACATCTAGACCAATACTTAAATCTACATCACGCTCAGTTCAGCTTTCAGGCTGGACTCTCCACTGAGAGCGCAGTGTTGACCTTAAAGGAGACTATCAAGTACTATACAAGCAGGAAAACACCAGTCTATGCCTGCTTCCTGGATCTTTCAAAAGCTTTTGATCTGGTTTCATACCCGATACTATGGGATAAGCTCAGACACACTGGCATGCCTCAGGAACTCATCAGTATCTTTAGACACTGGTATGCGCGTCAAGGTAACCAGGTAAGGTGGGCGGGTATATACTCCGGCACCTACAGGCTGGAATGCGGAGTTCAGCAGGGTGGCAGAAGCTCTCCGAAGCTTTTCAGCCTGTACGTGAACGAGCTGATTGAGGGACTTAGCAGCATGTATGCGGGATGTTCTATTGATAATCAAATGATTAATAACATCAGTTACGCGGATGATATGGTGCTGAGTCCTTCAGTCTGCGCGTTGAGGGATATGCTGCGTGTGTGTGAGGACTATGCAGAAAACCACGGACTTAAATATAATGTTAAAAAAAGCATGCTCATGGTCTTCGCTGCAGGCAGTTGTTCTCCGAGCTATGTGCCACCGGTCAGATTGTGCGGTGCAGAGCTTATCAGGGTGCACCAGTTCACTTAACTTGGTCACGTGGTTACAGGAGACATGAAGGACAATGGAGACATAGATAGGGAGCGGAGGGCGTTGGCGGTTAGAGGTAATATGTTAGCTCGCAGATTTGCTCGTTGATTTTGACTACACCCAAAAATCTCTAAGCGCTCTCCGAGTCCAGTATAATAACATCTTCAGGATGATGTTGGTACTGCCTCGGTACTGCAGTGCGTCCGGTATGTTGGCAGAAAATCGTGTGGACGGTTTTATCGCAATCATACGGAAGAGGATCGCCTCAACCAAAAGTAGACTGGAGAGTAGTTCCAATATTATTCTGAGGGTGATAGCTGACAGACAGGACAGCGCTTTCAAAGCGTACTGGATGTCGGCTTTAGTTTGTAAGTATATTAATTATATTAACTAACATAGAATAAGTCTTACTAACACATATTATTGTCCATTATTATTATTGTAGTTTTTCTTTTTTTAGAATTACTAACATAGGTTAAGTCTAACTAACCACTATGGGCCTTTGTAGTCTGATAATAAAAGTTTCATTCATTCATAACCGATAGGGTACTTCCCGTTGACTTAAAATCTTAAAATTTGGCAAGTAGTCAAATCATTTCATTTTCCAGCAAAAGTATTGGAAAACATCCGAAAATCGTTAATCAGGGTTACTAATTATTAGGTACAAACGCGAAAGTGTGTTTTTTTGTCCTTCAGTCACGCTGCAACAGAGTAAGTGATCGACGTGATTTTTTGCATGGATATTGTTGAGGATCTGCAGGAGAGTGTCCTATATGCTACTTTTTAAGGACTTCCCGCAGGAATTAAAAATCTTTCAAATCAGGCAGCTGTTCAGTCACGTTCGTAGTAACTTTTTAAAGGTTTTACCGGTTTTTACTTTTCAATGTGGTTTTCGCCATCATTATGGTGCATGTACAGTCTTATATCGATGACATACGCCGAGTAGCATGGCGAATTGCTATGGAAATTATTATGTAAATGTGAGGCTATAGCTTATTTTATCCATATTAAACAATTCATAGAATAGTTAAGCCAACAATCTCCCTTGTGAAGCCAACAATCTACTGTTTGTTTAGTTTTCAATAAAACGCTGATGTTAGAGCGCCAAATCCGTGTTTGTAAGACGATAAATCAATATTATTATAATATTATAATCACTAATCAGTAGTATATTCTAAGGTCACTATATTAATATATAATCAGTTTACTTATGTATTACAACGATCTGTGAATAATAATATAATTTTACAAGGTCTGTTCGGTAAATAAGAGTTGTTTGTAAATTAATAATTAGGTATTATATTTGTCTAAAAATCAAGTCAAGGAATCAATATATTATGTACTTATTTGAAGTGTTACATCATATACGTTTACCCACGTTTTCAGTTATGTATTTGAAACCTCTTTGTAGTTTTGCAAGTAACATATAACTAACTGATGCTCGCGACTTCGTCCGAGTGGTGTAAGTTTTTTGATTCCCGCGAGTATTCCTTAATTTTCCGGGACCAAACTATACCCGGGTTCTCAACTATACCCATGCCAAAAATCAAGTCAATCCGTTGCTTTCACACTTTCGCATTTATAATATTAAGTATAATATTTCCTTGACTATAGAGATCTTACAATAATGTTACACATCAAATCAAATAATTTTTTCTATTAGGTAAAAAGGATCCTATTTCTAAAGTCGTACACACACAATATAAATTAAAACTAATGAAAGCTTTTCACGACTTCCTTACTTTCTCGTTGGCGTTATTGTCAAGTGCCAAGTGGGAAATATCTATTATAGTTCGTTTCTCGTTTCGTTCTGTGACACATGCTGTCCGTATGCTGTCCTATAGAAAATTAAGAGTTGGAGTTTGAATGACTGCTTTAAAAATAAATATCTTTCCTCGAGATCGTAATAAAACAGTTGCAGTTATAATATTACTTCCGCTTCTGACCTTTACACTTAATAAGGTATCTGTGTCAATATTTACGTTCCGTGATTACCGAGGTAATACCAATGTTGAATTTGACTGTAAAGGCTTTCGCTACCGGATACGGATAAGGTGGTTCCGCTGGATTGCATCATACGATTATTATCTCTTGGGATATTTTTAAATTATGCAGGTACCGATAAATCATTGGCAAGCCTATTCATAATTATTATTATTATTAATAATATTTAATTTATCAAAACTAATATTATAAACGCGAAAGTTTGGATGAATGGATGTATGGATCGATGGATGTTTGTTACTCAAACACGCCAGAACGGCTGAACGGATTTGCATGAAATATGGCACAGAGATAGATTATAGTCTGGATTAGCACATAGGCTAAAAATCCTCAATCCACGTGGACAAAGTCGCGGGCATCAGATAGTGTTACAATAAAATTGGAAAGATAGAAATAAGTACCTTTGTGAACATGTTTGTGAATATAGTAGTAGAAATAGTAGACACAGCACGTTGAGGAAAACTCGCAGCACACATTATGTGTGCTATACACAGTAATGTAGATACAATGGTAAACTGTAGGGAGTAAATTCTACTTTTGGCATAAAATAAGTGATTGTCAGCTGACCGTGGACTTCTACGCTTCATATTCATCTAGTTTGAATTTATTTGTTATT
This sequence comes from Erebia palarica, assembly GCA_964035005.1. NCBI lineage: Eukaryota > Metazoa > Arthropoda > Insecta > Lepidoptera > Nymphalidae > Erebia > Erebia palarica. The sequence continues at coordinate 32,917,705 of OZ035984.1, read as the reverse complement.
TTTAAGGTATCGACCTCTGAATATCTCTAGCTCCAATTGGCGGTAGCTGGTGATGGCGTACGTTGTACATGTAGACACGTACCCGCATGACTGACGTATGACGCATTAAACGACGCTTTCTTCGCCAAATACTTATCCACATTGCGTAGGAACAATATGGCACCTACAACATTGACGACTACGGAAAACGTTTGATGATATACTTACAATTATTATTATGATTTTTTAAGTAACTAGTTTAACTTTACGATTATAATAAATATCATCATCATCATTATCCAATGTAAAGCAATTTGTGGGCCCGAAAACACAAAATAAGATCGAAACAACCTCTTAGACAACATCGTTCAATGAAGTGTCATCTTTGCGTTTAAAGTTGAATTGAATTGTTACAAAAGTTAAAAGATTGTTAATTAATTAATTGATGAAGGTTCGATTGTACTGATATTAGACTCATTCGATGTATTTCACTCGGTTCGTTCCCAACGCCTTAACTTGTATAAATACGAATGTTTTACCAACGGTAAAGCAGTCTCCACCGAGACTCCAACGATTATTTAATACCATCGGTGTTTTAGATCGTTATACCTTGTTTACGAGCCTGCGGTAGCAACTGCAGCATGGTCAAATGATTTGATACTGTAGTATTGTTTAACTGAGTTTTATAAATTAACTAATTACATTAAATCTCTCGTGGTTAGAGTACAAATATATTAAAAGTGTTTTATTAATACCTACTTCTGGATTGTTCTCCAACAAATCAGAAGTGGGATATGAATCACGTTGCCTTGATATTGTTTTGCCTTCTGCACATTAGTTTTGATAATTGAAAAAATAATATAATAATAATGGGTAATTTTAAATAAGTTATTTTTTTTTTTTTACCGCTGGCTGTAATACAGGAATACGAATTAATTGCTAATCAGACCCATCAATAATCAGAAAGACCGAGCGGAAATGTTCATGGCTTCTTATTTTGTTTCATGTGACGTACGCTGCGCCTGGGCGGGCTCTGCACAGCCCGTTCTCTCGCTCCGAGCAGCGCTTCGAGGGCGCTCCGGGCATCACCGGCGCGGCCAGCCGCGTGACGGCGGGCGTTGCCAGAGTGGCTACCGGTTGCGTGTGCCCCTGTGCCGTGCTACCGACGAGGTCGACATCCGGAATTCCGGAGGTGTCATCCTTGCACTCAATAATGAGGGTAGAGATGGTCTTGATTTACTTAAGTTTTTGGTCCAAGCATTAAAGTCCATTACTCCTGACTCGCACAAAATAGCGACTATGCGGTTGCATAAAGTAAACGAATAGGCATGATGACAATAACCAAGAATCAATGAAATTATGAATTTATCTGATTAAATAGGATTCATCAATTATAAAAATAAAAAAAGTATTTATTTTTCTATTTTGAACGAGATTGTTATTTATTTTGATAACATGAAACTGTAAAATACAGCAATCTGCCATACATGAAATAAAACTACAAAATACAGCAATTGAGCGACATTGAGCACCAGTCAAGGCGAATTACGTCACATCTAGATTCCTATAGTCCAAAATCCGTAAAATCTGCTTTTTATATATTAAGAACTTCATGATAGTTGTTAGAGGTTATGTTGATGAAATGTTGTTTTTATAAAACTGTACCTTAAAGTTTAATATGAAAGGTGATTGCCTAGTGATTAAGACGCCTGCTTCCTATTTGGAGCGTTTGGGGAAGCGCCTATTACCTATTATACGTATTGTATTACGAGTACCTAATTGATTTTTAAGATATAAAACCTAACCTCAAAAGGATCGAATTTATTATTAAATTAGGACCTCAAACAATATTATTAAACACATATTCATAATGTTTTGTAATCAATTGCATAGGTTATTAATGTGGTATTTCCAATTGCAGTGGAAGTCTATTTAATAGTGTTGACTTCCTTAATTATAACATGATTATATTGGATTTTTATAGGTATTTTTCTTGTGAAATTTTAAACGCAATAATCTTTGTTTTCTCAGTATTAACTGGTCATTGGTTCTTAACTGAAATATAGCAATAGTAGCTGACCTATTTCTCCTAAACCGTGCTGTGTTTCTGTTAAAATATTCAAACGTACAGCTTAATTATACATGAGACATGGTTACATTTTTCACGACACTATCAGGATATACTGAGTGAGGAGGAATCGGACTTTAATAATATATTAACCTAATTTATATTAATATGACAAAGGTGTCATGTGAAGACTGTGTTTTTTTAAATTATGTTTCAGGGCAAAGGTGTCGGAAAAGCGTTACTAATTTTATTTATTTCTGTTGGGCAAAGGTGTCCTGAATTATCGCTTAGATGACAAAGGTGTCACAAAGGCGTTATAAAGGCGTTATTGGTTTTATTTATTTTTGTTGGGCAAAGGTGTCCTTGCTTGGATGACAAAGGTGTCACAAAGGCACAAATATGAATAAAACTAATAAACTAATATAAGATGACAAGGTTGTCACAAAAGACTTATTGGTTTTATTTGTCTCTGTTGGACAAAGGTGTCCTTGCTTAGATGATAAAGGTGTCTCGAAGGCACAGAGATTGATAAGGCTAATGGTTTTATTTGTTTCTGTGAACAAAGGTGTCCCTTATTATTGTGTACAAGACAAAGGCGTCAGCAAAATAATACTATGTAAAGCTAATTATAAATATAAGCTTATTATTATTATTATCGCTACATTTACGGGAAAAAGGTGTCCTATGTTGTTGTAATTGTCGTTACATATTTTTTTTGTTTTTATGAAAAATAATTTGAAACGTTACATGGATGTGAGGACACATTTAATAACGGATGGCCGAATCGGTTAGTGGATATCTGATAATTATTAAGTGCCTAACACAATTTACTTTATATCGTAGTAATATTAACGAGTTGTCATATTTATTATTTGATTGAACAAACATGTTGACGACCGCCATTTTGTATTTTTCCGAGTAACGGTACCTTCATTGTTCAACGGTTGCGGCGTCAACACTAGCTGTGTCAAAATTATTTTCGATGTTAGACGCCACCGAGTTTCTTGCTGGTTCTTCTCTCTAGGACGTGGCATTCCAAACCAGTGGTAGATTCGCAGTTGTGAAAGTATTCGTATTAAACGTGATAATAAGTTTTTGAGATTAGTGGCTGTAACCTTAGATGTTTTAAATATGTTTTTGTTAAAAGTTCATAAAGTGTTTCAGATTTTGAAAAGTACATCGAATGAGGTTAATTGTATCAATTTACAATTTCTTGAGAATAGTTTATGTATGTTTGATAAGACTGGAAGTTCAGCAGTTTGATTAGTGTGTTACATATAATTATTATTAGTAATTATGGGCAAGAACGCCCCAGGCAAAAACGTCTGATCATGATTTTCATGATTTGGGGTATAAACGCCCGTGATATGACATAAACACGAGGACGTGTTGTTCTCAGGACGGCCGAACTGTCATCTTTGCGTTTAAAGTTGAATTGAATTGTTACAAAAGTTAAAAGATTGTTAATTAATTAATTGATGAAGGTTCGATTGTACTGATATTAGACTCATTCGATGTATTTCACTCGGTTCGTTCCCAACGCCTTAACTTGTATAAATACGAATGTTTTACCAACGGTAAAGCAGTCTCCACCGAGACTCCAACGATTATTTAATACCATCGGTGTTTTAGATCGTTATACCTTGTTTACGAGCCTGCGGTAGCAACTGCAGCATGGTCAAATGATTTGATACTGTAGTATTGTTTAACTGAGTTTTATAAATTAACTAATTACATTAAATCTCTCGTGGTTAGAGTACAAATATATTAAAAGTGTTTTATTAATACCTACTTCTGGATTGTTCTCCAACAGAAGTTTATCAATCCGATGGCTTATGCCTCAGTCAAATACAGTATACTAGATGATGCCCGCGACTTAATTTTCCGGGATAAAAAGTAGCCTAGCCCCGGGATACAACCTGTCCCTGTATCAAATTTCATCAAAATTTTTCGAAAAGGTGGGCCGACAGACAGACAGACATACTTTCGCATTTATAATATTAGTATGGATAATAGGCTTACCGATACATTTCTAGATTTATCATGACTACTGTGATGATCTCCTGTAATGACCGATTTTCATCCACTACTTGCTAGATCCAGTCGTAGTCCCATATATTCAATCATCTTAAATTTTATTGTATTCGACAACATCATTTCATTAAGTGGAATACATCACAACCTTGAAACTTGTGAGTAATCCTTGAATTTGTAGGCAAAGCCACACCCTAATAAATAACATATGTGCCCAGCAGTGGTACGTTGATGGGCTGTAGTCGAGTGTATACTTCAAGGCGTCGAGAAATCAACTTCTGGAAATGGACGTTTCACGGCGACTAAAACTTGCCGGCTACTTTTTGTTGCCCGGGCGCGCGAGTTCCTACGGGATACTGCCGGTTGGTCTGGAGTTTGGAAATCTGTGAACCAGATATGCGTGGAATGTGGATAGCGCTTTAAAACAAGATCACGAATATTCTGAATTGAAACATCCATACATTAAAAATGTTTCGTTATACTAATTGAAAGGTAATATTCATGCAACCTTAAGATAAAGGCAGTAGAGGCAACGCAATACTTTGCGTCAGCGTGCGTTCGTAAATGTCGCGTACATTATATGAGAAATATAACTTTTTCCCCTGCTAGGGAAATGTAACTCACATAAGTATGATCAAGAAATGAACATAATTTAAACTCGAGGTAAAAGTCATCATAATTCATAATTCAATTCATTCATTAAGAAAACAGAGAAAATCTAATTTATTTGATCAAGCTACAACATTTTTAACCCACCGTAAGATGCAAAGGAGTGGAAATAAATATTATGTATGGTTAGAAGTAGGTATAGTAGAAGTAAACACGGATAGTACTGAGGTTTAGCACTATACTCACTGGACTGTTTAATTAATATAAACATAGATTTTACGACAGAAAAGTTTGTCGTACTTTGTATGGTTAAAAGCCAAGGGAGTTTACAGGTGTTGGTTTTAACTTTTAAGCTAGGTATAAGTTATATAAGTTGAGCTATTTAAGTTTTAAGTTGTTTTCTGTTTAAGTTGTTCACTGTGTTAGTTTATCCGTGACGTCTCGGGCTCTCCTGAAAATCAGCGTTACGGTGTGATATGTAGGTCTATCGACCACACTAACAAACAATATTAGTTTTAAATTAAGTACGTAGGTACTATAAGTATCTAACGAATTTCTCTCTGTAACACTTACAAAAGTTCTACATAAATGCTCTGTAATGACATTACAATAAATAAATATTGATTTATTAAAAAAAAGTATTGCAATTCTGCAACCCTGTAGGTTGCAGAATTGCAATACTTTTTTACAGGAGCAATACAGGGGCAAACCCTGAGCCGTTTTGAATGAATTTCTTAATTTTATAAACAAAAAAATTTACTAATTACGTTTTGTTATAATTGATAACCGAGTAGAAAATGAATGAAATAGGTCCAGATATTAAAGACATACAATAGCTATTTTCGTAATATGTATAGTTTAACTTAATTAAGTTAATGATCGTTTCCATGTAATTATACTATTTTTAGATTTCCATCAGACTATTACAAAAACAAAGGATGTATTAGCCAAGACTGCGTGCATGAGAGAATATTTTAATTTTATTTGTATCAGATAAACGCAGTTGCGTATAGGTACCTATAATAAAACAGCAGGCAAGGCATTGGAATTTTTCTCTCTCTCTGTTTGATTTCGCGGGATAACAAGAGTCTTATATCCATGTTCATTATGTAACAAAGCGACGGACGGACTGAGACACTTTGATTTATTATCTATAAGTACTTCTATACTAATATTATAAATACGAAAGTTTGGATGGATGTATGGATGGATGGATGTATGGATGGATGGATGTTTATTACTCAATCACCCCAGAATGGGTGAAGAGATCTAGATGAAAGGACATTGTCCAAATTCGCCTAAGAATCAACAAGGAATTGAAACATACAGTAAATCTTAATTTATTTTGTACCTTCAATTTTAATAACTAGAATTTAACGGACACTTCTAAATAATAATAATGAAAAAAATGGGAATTTAATCGATTTTCCATCTGGAAACGACAAGTAAGAGTAAGAACTAAAACAGTTTAAAGCGTTTAGATAACACGAGAAGGTAGAATAATATTGAAAATGGCTCTCATAACGATACGAGCAGGAAACAAATATATTTTGTCTTAGTGTGCGAGTGAGACAAAATGCCATCTTTTCCATTTTGTTACTGTTGAGATTGACAAAGACATTATTTTATAGGTAAAAACGATAAAAAATCGATATTTTAAGCAGTACCGATCTTTATTTATCGACTTTATAGTATGGCTGTACCTGGTTTACTTTTCGTGACAATTGTGTGGTTACTATTCTTGAAAATAAAAAGTGTAGTTCGAGAAAGCTGAGCTCCGTATAAAAAACGGCCATCCAGGTGGTTTATATTCCTATATAATTATAAACCACCTGGGAGCTAATTAAATAACCTAAATCTTGTGTCAACTCTAAATTAACTAACATTCAAAATCTAACCTCAAAATCAAAAATATTATCGGTAATAAATAAATTCTCTGAAGTGTCCGTTGTTTAAATTTACTTTGGTATGGTATTTATGTGTTATTTTGATTTGGATAATATATGTTTCATGACTGTTGGTTCTTAGGCGAGCTTTGTATGGGCGATGGTCAATGTCCTTTGGCACAGAGATAGGTTATAGTCTGGAAAAGCACGTAGGTTTTTTTTTATCCCGGAAAATGAAAGAGTTCCCGCGGGACCAAAAAAATATCAATCCACGCGGACGAAGTCGCGAGCATTTGCTAGTATTAGTATAGATCTTTTGAACCTAAGCCTATGTCTAGATTTGTCTCAAAGGCTGAATATGTAGGTGAGCGGTTTCAAGGTACGCGATCGCTTTGATCTAGATTCTAGATAATACGAGGGCAGACAATAAACACATTAGATATTTTATTACATGACATGTTATACTTTCAAACAATTTTATTTTATGAAAAAATTGCATAATAACATGCGAAATGACCTTTGCGTTAGTGTGCAGTGCTTCAATCAGAGCAACGGAGCGCCAGAGCACGTAGCTTCACTAATTAAGTTCAATTTACATACTTTCAAACCCAAAATTTTACCCCTTTAGGGGTTGAATTTTCAAAAATCCTTTCGTAGCGGATGCCTACATAAAAGCTATCTGTATGGCAAATTTAAGCCCGATCTGTCCAGTGGTTCGAGCTGTGCGTTGATAGATCAGTTGATCAGTCAGTCACATTTTCCTTCTATATATTCGATTCTATCCGATATCATATCTGTTTTCCGAGAAACAGTTGTAACTAGTTCGGAAAACAGGTGCACAATAATATTTTGATTGTTATTCAACTATATTAGTTTTATCCTAGAGGCTTTAAATGTTACTAAATGGAAAATGGAAATCTATCCCATACTGTGTGTTTTTGAAATAAAACCTGATGTTATCTTATTGTTATGTTTAAAATAATATTTTACTTATGTGTTTATTCATAGGTATTTCATGATAATTTACATTCAACCTTAGAGTTTCGAGCGTAATGATCTAATGATGATTTATGTTTGCGTGCTCAGAAATTGTACAAGTAGGATATTATTATGCGCGACACTTCCTGCCGGACACTGATCTCGGTACACTGATTATTGAGGTGACTTCTCAAGGTGGCTCGAAGCGAGGCTTGAGATGGGATCTGTGACCTCCTTTAAGGTAAGGTCCCATGTAATATTGAGACAATTAACTAATTGCTTTAACGATGCAACATTTTATTCAGTTATGGGAAGATTTTTACTATAGTTAAAGATCAAATAATTAATCACAGAGATACTATAGTAGGTACTTACCTATTACTCAAAAAATTTGTAAGTTAGGTACTTGATATAACTTATGATTATTTATGATAATAATAATATAAGCCTTTATTACTGAATTTTGTTTTGTTATTATTTACATTTTCATATAAATTAATTAATTAAACTAAGACACTAGTAGATGTTTTGTTTTATTCATACATTTTGCCCATGGGCATAGGCCTCCTCCAGGTTTCTCCATAATAATCTATCCTTTGCTGTCCTTTGCCATATGTTTCCCGCCGTGCCTTTTATATCATCCTCCCATCTCTGGCAAGGGCGACCTTTTTTTCTTTTTCCTGTTCTTGGGTACCATTCTGTGACTTCTTTCGTCCATTTATCCCTCTTGTCTCTCATGAAGTGCCCTGTCCACTTCCACTTTAGTTTTTTAATAGTTATAGATATGTCTGTAACTTTTGTCTTGCTTCTGATAGTAGAGACTATAAATAATCATACACACATGATTGATATAAATATCATAATACATGATTATTTATAGTAAGTCCGAATTGTTTAAAATACCATTGGTTGCACTATCGCCGTAATACTTAACTAGTAGGTACTGTAACGATTACTAATTATGCGAAGTAAAGTGAATCGGTATTTATAAAAAATCCTACATGAAAAAACCGGCCAACTGCGAGTCGGACTCGCGCACCGAGGTTTCCGTACAAACCTGTAGTAAGTTTAAAATTATTAAAAGTATTTTTATTATATGATGTAACTAAAAATTTATGCTTTTCGCAATTTTTCCTTTATTTACAAAATTTCTAGATTCTGAGTTCACGGGAAGTACCCTGTAGGTTTTGATTCCCTTGCGAGTGTCGAAAATTTGCAGCATAAACGGCTGTATCTTTTGATTGCGTTGGCTTAGAAGTTTGTTTTTTTCACAGCTCCAAGGGACAGTAGGCCTGAGTATTTGGTATGAATTTCAGCTAGATACCTTTCAGCTAGATTCCTGAGAAAAAGGGGCTTGACACACAGACGGACGGACAACAAAGAGATCCTATAAGGGTTCCGTTTTTTCCTTTTGAGGTACGGAACCCTAAAAAATTACGTAAGTATTGGTAGTATTTAATAATATGTCTGAAAAGCGACTGCCCCTGGCTTCGCTCTCCCAGAAATTTCAAAAAATTCGGTATTGCCCGTCTTCATCATAAAGGAAACCTCACTGTAAAATTTTAGCTTTCTAGGTCGAAAGGTTTGGGTAGAGTTGGCGTTTTCAGGGTTGACGAGGAGTCATTGAGGTAGGTATTGTCATAAAATTCTATATAAACAAGTATATATTAGGCAATATCAACATAAAATAGCATTGAAGCATTAGCTTTAAAATTAAAAGATCATTATCTAGCTTCAAAACCTTGCAGTTATAATGTTTTTCTTTGTTCAGTTTCTCGATCTCTTGCTTAAACGGACATGATCAGATCAGTAAATTATGGTTTAAGCACAAACTTACACAATCGTTCATAAATACCCAATAAACCATTTAAGTATTTAAACTAAATAATTTACAGAAATCTAATACCTTTATACGAGCAATTCTTGTATGTATGTAAATACATATATATAAGCTGAATCTCGGAAATAGCTAAAACGGTTTTCATGAAATTTAGTATGCAGGGAGTTTCGGGGGCGATAAATCGATCTAGCTAGAAAACTGCTACAATATCATTAGATACGGCAAAATTTACCTTCGTAGTAAATTTTGCCGTCATCTCCAAGGTTATAATAGCTCAGATGGGAAATTGGGCGGTCCAACAACCAGAAGGCCCGGTTCGAGTCCAAATGTCACCAGTCCGACGCTCGGTTACCCAGGTACTTAATACCTAATAATAATGCTAATATTATACTTATATGACAAAATATGACTCTAGCTTATGCCATTTGTCATGTTACAATGTAAGGTGAACTCTTGATGTTCAGTAAATAGTGTGGTCCATTAATAGTCACTAAATACCGTGGTATGTATTGAACATGTAATCTAGTGTATTGATGTTTGTCTAGTGCATTTCGTCAACGGAATGTGATTTATTAGTATCTAATTTATTTATTATATAATTATCACACTGATGGACCACAGTATTTACTGAACGTCTAGCCTTAGACTATCTAAGCGTTATGTTATCCTAGTATTTGTTTTACTCTTTCCTTTTCTCGAATTTTGATTAATTAAAATTAGTGGAAAGTTTTCGTGTTTTTTTTAAAATTGACGACCCGGCCTTTGTAAAGTGCTATTCTACCAAAATTGTGCATGAATATTTTCAACTCGAGTGGATTAGCAAAAAATCACGACACACCTAAGAAAACATTAAATGGATCGGTGGAGACAGAGGAACACCCACAGTGGTGGAATTGCATCATTGCATAGTAAACTAGGGCTCTACTTGAGTGTTAATTAAAGTATTAATTATTGTTGATGTCATAGTTATGGACATCTCCTAGTTGAAAAATATTTGAATAAACTCTTGTACAATGTTTACTTAAGTTATTAAGAAGACATTAAGGACACATTACAATTTAATAACTACATTGCATTGATCATATTTCAATATACTACCTTGATGTCTAAGTATCATTAACACTTAAGGCTCGGGTAGACGTAAAGCGCGACCACAGCGGACCGCGATGCGTACGGGGCTCCTATTGTAACACAAGGTACTGAATGAAGGTGTGTAAACATTGCTAAAGGCTCGTAAGAATCACTTTGCTGTAGTCTCGCAGAGTACCATGCAGTAATAAATCTTACAGTTTGTCCGCCCCTTAGCACGAATATTGTTGACTGAGATGGTACGTGACTATCTTGCCACTACTTTATGGCATTTTTGTTGCAACTGTGCAGATACGCCAAAAGTGATAGAGTTGCCAACCAATAGTAGGAACGGAGAAGAGAGACGCTGCGTTGATCTGACTAGATAAAATAAGCAGTTGAAATATACTACAGCAATGCTATCCACACGGGCTCCAATAGCGAAAAACGAGCAACACTGTGAAGGAAGTAATATCTCAAGGAACCTAAGATGTTAAAAGGTGAGGGAATAAAGAGAGAGATTGTCAGCCAATGAGAACAGATTATGATCGTCACACGGTAGTTATCATACTAAGTTAGACATGCAGTATGACTGTGCCGCTATACCTTCGCGCGTTGTTTGTCCAAGACCTATAGTAACATTATCATCTAGGAACTACGGCCATGACCGTTTGGGCGCGAAAATTAAACAAAGTGTCAACAATGACAACCTCGCTGTGAATTGAGCAATGCTCAGTGGAAAGTTAGCTTTCTTTTAATATTTGTTGTATGTAAAGAATTAAAGTCGAATATTTTTATGGCATTTTAAATATTTCGGAGAAAATCACATTTTTGAGTAAATATGTGCCTATAGCTAGTGTTATTTATGTCTTCGTTGAATAAGTAATAGCATAACTCATAAGGATGTGGTAATTGGTAAACGACTTCGTGGTCTCATTGATGCAATCGGTTTATATTATTTGTTAAGGGGGGGGGGGGGGGGGGTTGGTCAGGGCCTTTAGGGTAAGTATAGATAATGCGTAATAGTTGAGATTGTTTTTTCACGGCCATGGATAAGTTCAAGATTAGTTCATACATACCTGTATTTGTCATGTTAAATAAGTGTCAGTACTCGTACACAACAACAGAGCACACTTATCAAGCTCGTGCGTCCAACAGAACCATTTGAGCGTTTTATAGCTGCCGTAGCTATTATGGAGCTTGAGCGCCTATAAGAGATCCTAAAGCCGACGGCTTATCAGAAGTTTTCTGTCGTATTCTTTAAACATTAGAAGATGATTCCAAACCGGCAAACGCTTGAAACGGTTGGCCAGGTTTAGTACCAAATGTATGACTAGGAGGCCTCGCGCGTATATTTCTACTGAATTTCCTGTTATAAAAAATTAAACAAGAAAGAAATCAAGTTGAAAATTGAAACCTCCGATGTATTACGTCAAATAAACAACTTTTGACACTTTCTCTAGGTTGACCGAGCATGCTAGAAATCAGTTTAGCGTAACGCATTGTAGCTTGTGGTCAATGGTGCACTGGCTCAATGGGTTTCTAGGCAATCACCAGTTTTTATTACCTTAACTGTAGACTCGTAATGTGACAACATTTTTTTAACCCTTTTGTTTAATAGTAAATATGTAGAATTAAAAAATACGACTGCCTGCCATATTATTTTTGGAGTTTACCTCCTTAGGAAGCGATTTGCATATATATATTATAGCCTTTGGAATCTTATTCACATTTTTTATTAAATGATATTTTTTTGTGAATCACTAAATATTGAACTATAGTGTTATATATTTTTGGAATGTACTCATCATTTTCTAGATGATGATTATATAGTTAATCTTATTTTCGAATATTTGTTTTAAATTTTGGTCTTTAATGCGGGACCATGGTCACCCCATCAATTTTTTTAAAATTTTACTAGCCTAAGTCACCCGGAATAAGCTAGGGATTCTAACGATACCTCATTTATCAAAATCGGTTCAGGCATATAGAAGTTATGGTGGAATATACAAACTCACATACATACATACATACATACATGAACCCTGAAAACAATATACTCCTTTTTTCAGGCAGTCGTATAAAAATTAAAGAACATTTCATAGTAAATCTTCAATGGTAAGTCAGTGGCTTTCATTTTTTGATGACCACTGAGTTACAGAATCGGGCTGCTGGACTCAAACCCGGGACCTCGGGAACATTCTAACCACTAGACCAACCAGGCAGTTTCAACATTTTAATATGTGCAAACTATCTACTGTTCTTAAGATTAATGTTTAGCTAACGAGGAAAGGCGTCCCAGCGCAATTTCAGTAGGTACAAAGTCAGTCATTATCGCTTTCACCGTCGACTTGCGAATTTACGTCAACCGCCATTATGTCACCATGAAATCAGCTGTTAATTGTATTGGCTCATGATTTTTTATGGATTACTGAGCATTATCGTTGGCTGAGGCGTTTTTTGTTACTTTTTTACTTTCCTAATGCTGTGGGAATAAGTGAGAACAGAGGTTTAACATTATAGTGCAATGTTGATAGTTAAATTATGTGTAAATAAAATACAATTGTTGTACAAGAATTACCTACTCTAAAAAACTATACACGTATATAGTTTATTCTAAAGAACTCACTGGAATAATATAGACATTAGTGTACCTATAGTATGTACATATAGTTTATTAGGTTCAAGCCGCAATCGCTTCAAATTCAAATGTTTTTCGGTTTGCTTGGGTATTTCTGAAACTTTCTTAGTGGAGGCTTGCGGTACAAAGAAAGCATGACCTCAATGTCTTAAGCTGTACCAAAGTGTTGATTATACTTTACGAATCTAGACGCAAATATAAAGTTGTATCTACTTACTCGTACTACACAACAAATTTAACTTTTTAGGTAGGTAATAGCTGCACCTAACAAATTCGTTATGAGGTAAAACAGAAAAACGGAAATACAAAACTGTCTTTAGCTGCTTTAATTTAGTGGCATGCAAAGTTTGTTTATTTTTAGGACAGTTTTCTTTAGTCCCCTTGTTTCCACATACTGGGTGTCAACAATTAGTCACGGGCATGGTTTTGTCGTAGGTACATTTGGGTGTTAGGTAATACCTGTGTTGTGGCTACTTCAATGGTATGTTAAAATATGGGTGTAACTTATTTTATTATGAAACTCGCGACCTAACCTACCTTTACACATATTCTTGTGCATAAGTGTGTAACTTTTTGGCAAAGTATTGTTTAGTGCATAACCGCCTCAAGGTTGTAACAAAGAGTTTCTTCTGTATATAACCTGTTTTATAAATGGAAGAACATTTTGGTGTCATATTTATAATTTGTACGTACAAAGTGTACGTAACGGCTTATTCAAAAGATCTGCTCAACTTTATTTTTTCTAGGTACATCCATAGTTAATACTACTATATTTATTAATGCGAAAGTGTGTCTGTCTGCTACGCTTTAACGGCTCATCTTTTCAACTGTTTTCTATGCAATTTGTTATAGGCTGCATGTCCTGGGGAAGGACATAAGCTACTTTTTATCCCAGAAAATGAAGGAATTCCTGCGTATGAGGAAATAAAAAGCCCTTAAACGCGGATGAAGTCGCGGGCTTAATCTAGTAATGAATTTGTGAAACTAAATCTCTGTCCAATAAAATTAGATTTCTTTTTCACTAATATAATAAATTGATCATAAGTTCAAACCGACGGAAATGACGTATCTTCTCCCCTTGCATAAGCTTTACGCAAAGTTTGAGGTTTATCTTTTCAATGCAATCTTACTTCCAGACCAGAACAAAATGAAAGAAAGAAAGCAAAATCTTTATTTTGAGGCACTGCACTGAAATAAACTTAAACTAAACACTTACATACAAAATCAACTAGTGTGTACAGCAGTGCAACAAACAGGTAAACCACTCAGCGTGTGTTGGGACTCCGGGCCTATATAATAAACGGACGAAACCACTATAATGGCGCACATCTGAGGTGCCCCAACGCTGATTGATCATACTTAGGTACCTATTGACTGAGTTCTTTAGTAAATACATTGCAGCAGCATCTAACATACCTCAGCTCTTGCTGTTCAGTTCGTCTCGAGATAGGTGATAGGTATCTACTAGGCATCCATACAATTTCTATAATATCTATACTAATATTATAAATGCGAAGGTTTGGACGGATGGATGGATGGCTGGATGGATGTTTGTTACTCAATCACGCCACAACGGCTTAACAGACCTGCATGAAATTTTGCACAGAGATCATACTAATAATATAAATGCGAAAGTGTGTTTGTTTGTTGGTTTTTGGTTTGATGGTTTGCCCTTCAATCACGATAATATTTTTGGTATGGGTATAGTTGAGGACCTGGAGAGAGATATAGGCTACTTTTTATCTCGGAAAATTAAGGAGTTCCGAAAAACCTCAATCCTCAATCCACGCGGACGAAGTCCCCGGGTATTAGCGAGTTTTCTCTATAATTAAAAGTTGACTTACTTACCGGTATCCAAAGCGCGACGCCTTGTACTTTTCTCTTTTCATTTCCACGTGCTCACCAAAGTCACAATACTCCACGGTTCATTGCACAACACAAGTACCACTGTGTACGTAGGTGGGAACAATCACTGCATTATCACTTGGCTGAGTTCACAGCAGTAGGCAGTCACATGACATCGGTATTGACGATCAACCTGCGAATAAAAGTGTTTATTCAACATTTGTGAAGTAGTAGACTTGCCTCGTTGGTCTAGTGGTTGGCACGTTCAACTGCGGCCGACGAGGTCCTGGGGGCGAGTCCCGGGTCGGCCCATAATTAAGTATTGGGGTTTTCTGATAAGAAATTCTCAGTACTAGCCCGGAGGTAGGAAGTTGGCGGTTTTTCAGCCCCGTGCCTCGGAGAGCACGTTAAGCCGTCGGTCCCGGTTATTATCACTAACATGATAATAGTCGTTAAAGCCCGCCAACCCGCATTGGAGCAGCGTGGTGGGTCTAAGCTCTAATTCCCTCTCTCCTGTAAGAGTGGAGGCCTGAGCCCAGCAGTGGGACGTTAATGGGCTGTAGTGGTGGTGGTGATGGTGGAAGTAGTCGAAAACTGAACAACGTAGTAATATTGACTACCTCCGTGGCGCAGTGTTCACATAACGTGCGCAGGTCCCGGGTGCAATACCCAACAGGGTCAATTTGGAAATTTATAATTTCTGAATTTTTCCTGGTCTGGCCTGGTGGGAGGCTTCAGCCTTGCCTAGTTACCAACCTACCGGCAAAGACGTGCTAACAAGCGATTTAGCGTTTCGGTAGTACGATGCCGTGTAGAAATTGAATAGGGGTATGGGTTTAATATAACAGCTATGCCCCTAACAGGTTAGCCCGCTACCATCTTAGACTGCATCTTCATTTACCATCAGGTGAGATCGCATTCAAGGGCTAACTTATGGAGAGTAAAAAAACCTTGTGGATGAACTAGAAGTTTAATTCGCTATAATCCGCTACAGAAGACAAATCTGTGTGGTACAGTGCGTGTACACCTGCAGCATGCGACACCCACCACCCAGCAATTCGCACAGGCACAACACCACACCACACAAATCCTCCAAATCACTCTCAATGAGAGTGCCTGTGCGAATTGCTGGGTGGTGGGTGTCGCATGCTGCAGGTGAAAGACACGCACTGTACCACACAGATTTGTCTACTGTAGCGGATTATAGCGAATTAAACTTCTAGTTCATTCACTATCATGGACTTCCGCAAAGTAACGCCTGCTTCTATTCAATAAAAAAAACATGTTTAATACTAGAGTCGGATTATTTGTATAAGCTTGTTTGTAACCGAGGGTGTGTGACACAATCTATCAACTGCAGCGCAAGCACAAGAAGTGCGACAAATCTTTCGTGAGTTTTGCAGATAACATTGTACATGTGGCTGTTTTAGTCCGAGAGTTTTATGCTGAGCGAATTAAAAATACTAATTCATACTTTTACTAATATTATAAATGCGAAAGTGTATCTGTCTGTCTGTTCTATTTAACGGTTCATCTTTTCAAGCGATTTTGATCAAATTTGGTATCACGGAAGATCAGAGATTTCCCCCGGAAATCAAATTAAGTAACCTCTATGGTAACCTAAGTACGTCACACTGAAAAATTATAGTGTATGTACGAAAAAAAAACATACAAGGCAAAATTTTCACTGGCTGCTCTAAGACGGAATCGATCTACCTCTACCTCATCTAAAAATGATTTTGATTAATAAAATTTGTATATGACAGCACAATTTGTCAAAAATCTTCAGGTCACAGTGATTGTGCTGAGAGATATTATTATCTGGCGTTGAGTTTGCATCGTCACCCGGCATATAAAAGCATTGCAAGGCAGAGAAAGCGTTGTTGTGCCAACTTATTGTGGTTTTGGCGGCTGATTATGTAAAGCTGGTACACAGACACTCGTGTCATGATCAACGATTAATGAGCAAGCTTAATCATACATTTACCTACTTGGACAAAGAGCATTGCTCGACGTTGCGATCTCAAAATCCAATTGACAAGCATTGTTTTTTAATATATAGGCTAGCGCTTGGCTGCAATACTCATCCAAGTAGGCAATTTCGTACAGAGCTGCGACTTCACAGCGAATTAAATCTCTTCGATCACTTGAGCAGTCGACTGCAGTTGAAGTTTCACCTGATAATTACTGCTCGAACGGTACAGGTACGTTGTTAAACTGTAGCGATAAACTGCGCGAGGTATCTGTGTGTAGCTGCTCAAATATTGTCTTTCTGTATAGAAACGGTTTGAATTCACCAGTAAGTATACATGCTAATGCCTTCTGACATACGTTTTAGATATACTATTGTTTGTGATATATCATGATCCAAGAATTTTTAGTATCATTGACGCCTGGAGAACGTGATCGAATTGGAAATAGGAGGCCGTAGAAAATTGATTGAGATTGATCGTTAGTGGAGCGCTATAACTATACCTACCTAGTACGAACACGGAACTCTTTAGAGACCGTAAAATCTGATTTAAAAAATAATCTGGCTTGGTTCCTAATTGTTTATTTACTTCCTTTCGTCATTAAAATTTAAATGAATAAATAAGTACCTAATTGCTATGTGAGTCGATATAGTGCAGCTGCACGGTTGAGTGCCGAGTTTGACTCAGCTTTTAGTTACGAAAAACTATTGCAACAGATTCAGTGTACTCTGGACAAAAGCAACCAACTAGACCTAGATCTAGACTGACGCGCCACTTGGACAGCCTACTTGCAATATGGGCCTTTCAATTTGAGTATCAAATAAGTGTAGTTTTTAAATGTTATTGACCTGAAACTTTTGTAGTGCTTGAAAATTGAATATCTAAAGAGATAACTACCTTCTTTTCTTTGAATCTCGAGTCCCTTTATCACCTTAAATATTTTATCTGGGGGTTTACTACCATCTCTCGCTTAAAGCAGCAATAACGAGTACCTATTTGATGTTTTTTTTAAATCCGACACCTATTTCAACTTTGGTACTACTACGCAATGATTGATAGAAAATTGGCGATGCAATTGACGTTTTGGAAGCTACGTGCAAATTGGTAGGTTACAAAAACAATACCAATTTATATTCGAGTCGTAAATATTGCCCATGGCAGAATGTATCTTACAGAACTATTAACCGGTATTGACATCACGACGCGTTGTGTATTCTGCAGTTAGCTGCTCTGTAAATCGTGAGAATACTGGTTTGTTGCCAACAGGACACGAAGTCCGTAAATCTATATAGACAGGGTATATTTATTTAAATAATTACCATTTTTTATATTAGGAGATCGGCCGTCGTTTGAGGGAAATGGGCTGCGACCCACGTTCTGGTTCCAAGGTTATCCATCGCCATCGCGTGGCAATGTTGCAAGTTTGATAGGTACTTTTGACCCAGGGGCAACCAGGGATGGTCTTTTTGATTGGGGGTTTATTTTTATTTTTTGTTAGTAGGTATATAAGGATTTGTTTTAAATTTATTTTATAGTAAGTTTAATGTTTAGTTTTAGTTAATAATAAATATTTCTTTTTGTAAAGCGTTTTCTGGAGTTAAGGTAACTTTTTCTATCAAAATCTATGTCCTGATCTCTCTCCGGTCGTGTCGGATTTTTCGTCCCATCGGGCTATGCGAGAAAAGGAACAGAGATCGCACCTGTGTAAGCGCACACACTTATGCACTATAATATCTCCCGCCCAAATGGCTAATCTCTGTGGAGATAGGCTGCCGTGGCGGAAATTCGGTCGGGTGGACAGTGATGCTCACAATTTATTAGAAGTGTATTGGAAACCGCTCCGTCTAGAATCGGATATTATGGGTTTTCAATAAACAATGGGGACGTTATTACTGCGCCAAAGACTATGTGCCCTGTCATTTGTCGCAGTTCATTTTAATTCGACACGGACGCCTCACGAATGCAATCTCACTATGAATTTCCCAACAGACATTGTTACACTGTGAAAGTTTCCATTGATTACGCTCAGGCAAATTAAAAAATAGAATATCCGCTTCTTTTTGTTTCACGATTGAGTAAGTTATATAATTAGCTAAAATATGCATTTTAAAGCTAGGGTATTATGTTAATTATTCGATTTCCCAAAACTATAAATCGAAACTTGATTGATTGTCCTCGAGATGGTCTACAATATTTAAATTAAAAGGTATTTCAACGGTACAGCAATTAACAAGTTTGTCCTATAAATAAATAAATAATTGACCTTCGCTAGTGTCTTATCGTTAACATTTCATTCAATATAATTACCCTTTTTTATTGCTCACGTAATCAGACTTTAAGTGTGCGTTTTAAGACCAATTAAATTGTATGTAGTATATGTTTTGGCGCCAAAGACTTTATGTCTATCGAATTGCGCAAGCCGACCTTCATCTCTAGGTAGCCGCTAGGACCCGCGGCAGTATGCACCATTTGCGGGCAATCGCTGGCACACAGCACTATAATTACTCATTAGCTTAATGGATTTCAGATTTCAGTTCCATTATATGCTATGCCACGACTTTATAATAATACAGCTTGATTGCATATTTGATTCATTCATTGGATTTGATGTAAGGTACCTATACTATTTATTTGCGTTTTGCAATTTGCGTCAGGTAGCAAATGAAATGCTTTTTATATGATAAATCTTATATGATTTATTTATTTCACGTAGGACAACTTGTGTCACTTAGGATTATATACTATAGGACCGTTGCTCTTTTCTTAAAAAAGAAAAATGTTTCAATAAGTAAACAATACAACACATACGTTACGTTACAGGTATTACACTGACTCGTGGGTCGAAGAATATGTACCTATTTGTGTATCCAGATTTCATACGAATTTCTGTTAGGCATGTATACAGGCATCATAGTTCGAGCGGCACACTAACATATCACGCTAGAGCAATTTTCCCACGGTTAATTTAAATATTGTCACATAGCTGTTATAAGTACCTACCTACTACCTACTACCTACCTGTGTGCCATACCTAAGGCAAAAAAGAAGAATATTGGATCGCAAACGGTCTTATGAACGTTTTATCATTTTAGATTTGACATTAAGGTTTCAGGCTGCATTAATTTAATGACCTCAATAAATTTATCTTTTATAATAGGCACTGCTAAGTCTTAACTCTTAATATCTTGAATGCCTTTTTAATTGCCGTTTTCTTCAAAGGGGAAAATTATTACATCAATGTCTTCTTCTTGTCCTTATCCCACGCTATGTGGGGTCGGCACAACATGATTTCTTCTACCACTTCTGTTATTCACCCCTTTTATATGCATATCCTCTTTCACACAATCCATCCGTCTTTTCTTTGGTCCTCTCTATATTTTTCCTTTCACATGCATATGTATTAAAACGATTACATCAATGTAAGTATTAAAAAATATTTGCTTGAACTCTGTAAGTGTAGACAAAAGTCATTATGTATTTTAAAACAGTAACGCGCTGACCTTCTGAGATGGATTACCTACTCTGCAGGTTTAAATCTTACACACACGTCAGAAGGACGAGCGCATTAACAAATTAAAAAAGTAAATAAGTAGAAGGAAAAAGAACTAGCAAACAAGGCGACCACATCTCGGTCAGCTGTGTATAAGTGTAATTTACGCAAGAGATGTGTGTGTGTGTGGTCAAACATCGATCACAACCGGCCTTGCCCGAAATTCCTCGTTCAGTTTATGTGGCTTCTTCATTTGCAATTCGCAAAACTAACAAGTTTAATTGAATATTATTTATTGAGCAAATTCTAATTGAATTTCTCGACAAATTGGTTTTTATAAGATGATTTTGGACTCTATTTTCTTAGTCTTAAGGCCTATTGGAGCAGTCAGCAGAGTCTTATTACATGTAGGTACAAACTAGCTAAATGAAAACGAAACCGAAGTTGACGCGCGGATATTTTTTAAACAATATAAAGTTAATACAAACTGTGGTAGGGCAAGTATTGAACTGAAACTTATAAATCACTGCGTTTCGACTTTTGACTGCACAAATATGTTTTGAACGTAACTCTATTTCACGTGTTATGAGCCTGGAAACTCAATTTTATCATACGTATAATATAATACGTAATCAACAACGATTTTTGTGGAGAGGAAGACACCCCAAGACACGGTATTTTTGAATGTCCTGGATGTGTGGACCTGAGGATAGAGGCAAAGGGAACGAGCGACAATGTCGATGGCCGAAACCTAATAACACGAATGCTGTCAAACGAAGATACGTGGGCATGATACGGTAAAATGCTAAGGGCCATAATGAAGAGAAGAGAGGAGAGGGATAGGAGGAAAAGAAGGAAATACAGAACTAGAGGGTCAGCATGAAGAGTTCCGTGCTGACAACTGGCAGACAATTAGGAGGTTATTTTGTCCGTGCAAGTCGGACACGCCCTGCCCAGCTGGCAGAAGTCCGAGGGATTTTTTCCTTTCCCAAAAATAATTATAATACGTAATCAGAAGAAGAAGTAGGCATATTAAATCGTGTAGGAACTCCGTTGGGCATTTTATTGCAAATACATTCCTGTTTCAGTAATTCTATTGTTTTGTCAAAATAATAAATTTACTTAATGCTAGTCGAATGGGACGTCACAGTCACCACAAATGCAACCGTGATACATGGTTGAGCAAAAACAATGGAGTTTACGTCATATTCTAAAATTCAGTAGCTATAGATGCTACCGACAATGGGGTTCGTGAGAAACCGTAACTCATTGTGCATAGAACCAAATTAATTTCGTGGGTACATTATGTTTGACTATTAGATTATTATTTATACAAGATGATGTCTGCGGCTAACGGATACGTCCAGGTCATATAATATCTACTCCATGGTCCACGTGGTTCAAGATTTTTGAAATCCATTAGTAATTCTTTTTATTTCTTGGTTATGTAAGTGTAATGACGTAACCATCGCAATATTATATTATCTATAAATACTTGAGCTTAGAAAAATACGTAATTCCAAAATCATAAAGCATTACCTTACGCTTTTTGTGATAAATGCTAATCTAGTTATATAAGAGAGAAAATTAGTATTTTTAGCTATTTCTACTTTAATACCTTTTGAGAAAAATTTACTATTTTAATTTATTTAGTAAGTAAGTAATTAACGTATCCAAAATAGAAACGCTAGCAAACTCCGCATTATGAATATCTATTATATATTTATCAATAACTAAAACAATTTTAGCAAATCATATTATAGTAAAGTTGTATGTATGTATTAGAAGGAGAGGGACATATGCAACATTTGAACTATAAGACAGAGGCAGTAGACGTTTCAGCCAAATGTCAAGATCGTAGGCTGTCGCGTAACCGTGTTGCAATAAAAGGACTTGTTGAGCTTACCGGTTTTAGATGCTATGGAGCAGCGCACAGCCATAAAATTTCAAGTGAATTAAATTGTAGCTAAACGACATTTTTGTAAATTTAATTGAAATTAAAAGTAATTAATTCTTAACCAATTGACATTGGTAAAGTGCGAGTCAATAAAGTTTATTTAAAAATACCTTTAAATCTAATTTTGTTTTGAATGCTTTTACATGACATACCTACTTACCAGTCCTAAACATTTTAAAACTGGTAGACAGATTTTGCGATTAAATAGAGTTACCTATTTTCAATTCGCTGGCGCTTTAGGAGCGCTGAACTCATGCTTTTGCCAAGAATCGTTTGTTAAGTAATTAATTAATTCATAGGTACCTTAATTACGTACCTTTGTTACTACTATTATATATACCTGTTATGATATTATTATGATAAACATAATATTTAATCAAATGTGAACCAGGTAAAATTTACGCCATGGGCTATTGACTTAAAACTTCGAATAGAATTTAATATGCCTAGTGTTCCTTATAGTGATATTCGTAGAAATAATACACACAGATGATGATGTACATACATTTCAAAATCCGCCGGAATATTTCGTATGTATGTACTTCTAGCTGTTGCCCGCGACTTCGTTGGCGTGGATTAAGGTTTTTTGGTACCCGCGGGAACTCTTTAATTTTCCAGGATAACAAGTAGCCTAAGTGCTATTCCAAACTATAATCTGTGCCAAATTTCATCCAGATCCATCCTGCCGTTCTGGCGGGATTGAGTAACAAACATCCATCCATACATTCATCCAAACTTTCGCATTTATAATATAAGTATAGATATGTATTTGACTGATGAGTTTACAAGTATGGCAATTTTTTACGTTCTACTTATTTTCAATGGGCTTTATCGTCAGTACTACTAATTGTAGCCACAGCTTCAGGATAATGGGAACTTTAAGTAAAAACCAGCAACACGATAACATTTTCTATATTTTACACTTCTTCGAGTCACACGTTTACCATAACTATCCCATTTAAAAAAACAAAAGACAATCTGTCGTAACTTGTTGGCGCCAAATCCAAACACAGTTTACGAACTCATTATGATAACAAAATATTATTAATGAACAACTCCAACAATATCCAATCTAGGATACTCATAAAATAATAGAAAAACAATTTAAACAAAACTGAACGATAGCAACAGGCGAATATTAATTAATAATCAACTTAACAACATGGCATAAACTAGCAAAAAGTAACTTCCTCGAACATTCACTAGATGTCGCTAGAATTCTGACACGATCAATGAGGTTTGTTCTAATAGGTTGTATATATAGTTAATAAAATAATATTAGAAATCACAAACGCCGACTTAGACGATATAAATCTATATACCTAAAATATGCCCAAAATTATAAGTGGGCTTACAGCTCGGCCTTCCTGTGATGAGCGAGTCCCTTCGCTCTGAGATGCAAAGCCATAATTTATGTTAATAAATAATTAAAACATCATTCAATATACTAGACTAACTCATTCCTACGAGCAAACTAGAAGTTCTTTTTAATTTATATTAAGAATTAAAGTATTTAGCTCATTATCTTGACATAGTTTATTATGTAAGGTTTGAACTAATACAGTGTTAAGTATCTTATGATTGTTCAAGATTTAAGATTCAAGATTAATTTATTGCAAAGAGTTTTCTTAGGGTCTTAATATAATATAGTTGCTTACATCCAAATACTTTCAATATATGACATGCAATATTATAAAGTAGGTACATAGTTTCATTTATGCAACGTTATTTTAATTACATAAGAAAGTTCATCCAGTTATTTATTTTTTACTTTCAATACAATTTTTATATTATCACACAACACACACAACATGTTAATTATTAACAATGTCAATCCATGAAAGTCAAATAATAAAATCAAAAAAAACTATGATATAAAAGATACTCAATAAGTTTACGTTTCAGTACATAAAGTGACAATTGTTTCACCTTTATGCGGATTTGACAGCTTATTAAACAGTTTTAAACCCATTGCATAATAATTCTTACTATAGAATGCAGTGTTTATGTTATATTTTAATTATTTTTTTTTTTTACATTTGAAATTAAAATCTTTGATAATTTGGTATATTAGAAGGAATATCAATTAACCATTTAGTTATACTTTTATTTAGCAATTCACTTTCATATAATCAGAGCCAGACTCCATTACCGAGTACCATAGAACAGTATCGCCACTCTGGACTATACAAAGCCGTATAGGACAAAATTAATGCCTCTTTCAATTCCTAAT
The DNA here is from genome assembly GCA_964035005.1 of Erebia palarica. Classification (NCBI taxonomy): domain Eukaryota; kingdom Metazoa; phylum Arthropoda; class Insecta; order Lepidoptera; family Nymphalidae; genus Erebia; species Erebia palarica. The sequence continues at coordinate 32,893,104 of OZ035984.1, read as the reverse complement.
AATCCTAACAGTTTGAACACACTACCTAGAACTTTGTTCCCGAATTGTACATAACAGCTGATGCTACACTTCCATTAGAAGTATTATCGTTGGTATTTATCGCATAAAACAGTGATGTTAGAGCACTGACATTATAAACCTTAACCATGTAGAGTTTCAGATAACAAGGTTATATTATAAGTGACAAGAGCAACATCGTCTTTTCACATTACAGAACATCACCTGAAGTAAAGATCGGTTTTTTTAACCCTGACACAATTCGTTAAGTATATTTCTCCAGAAAATTTATCTCAGATGAATGTAAGTGTAGCAACAGTTTGAAGCAATTAAATTGCCATGTTTCACATACAACAAAAGTTTCCCAACCATGTAAATTTTGTGAACATCACTTTTTATTTTAATTTTTATTTATTTGGGTTAACAAACAGTAGCAGGCAGTGCATTAAACAAACAGAATATAACTACCAACTGTGTTAACCACAGATTACTTAATTATTAAATACAATAAAAGTTACACATATAAAATTATTAATTATTATCTTAACTTACCATAATGATGTAGAATATTTATAATCTTAAATCTTTATATGAATATAGTTTTAAAAATATTAAAATTTTGAAGTTAACAATAATTGTTCTTTGATCTGAATTTACTAGTTTCCGAGCATTACACTGAGAGTTTCAGTTAATGACTTTCCCTTACTTATTTTGGTGAACCCAATGCAACTCAATGCCAATTAATCTTTAGGTATTACTTAGTGAAAATTTTAACTTCGTCTGCCCAATGACATGATACATTTGCTTACTCTTAACTCAAAGTTCTGTAAGTGTAATTGGTAACAATTTCAACATTCTAGAAGGTGAGAACACCATCATTTGATCAAATGATAATAAGATTCTTATAGTTTTAATTATATTATTACACATCTATGATTGTTTACCTACGAGTATGAGGATACATATTGTTCTTCTTTAAGTGCTTTCCAGAATTGTTATTATTACCCATTCATTTCATCTAAACTAATATTATAAAGAGGAAAGATTTGTTTGCTAATGTAAAACCTGATGTGCTGCCCAGTGCCTACTAGCTATAATTGGGTATGGAATATTATGATGAGTAGTGATACAAGTGCGAAGCTCGGGTGAACTGCTAGTCTTATCTAAAGAGCCAACTGTAAAATATCTTAGCATAACATTAGTGGTACATCTTAGATGGTCAGCTCGTATTCAGAATACCTATAATAAAATTAAGAAACTTTTTTTTGATTTTTTTCCAGAAATCAAAGAGATATTGCACCTATTGAGACGACAATAATGGTTTATAAGTCGCTGTGGCTTCCGATCATGACCCATATTTTATATGTGCATGGGCTGGGGTTGGAAAAACGTTTTTACTAAAGTTAGAACGAGCGCGCAGAACCTTACTAGTATTTTTTTTTTTTTTTTAACATTTAGATACCCCACTGATAACTTATATAAAGAGTGCAATCTACTCAACGTTCATTAACAATATTTAATTTCAATAATTTTACGTTGTCCACAATCACTGCACTATAAATAGTTTTAAAAGAGTAATAAAATTTACAATATCAGTTACTAACACAAGTTTAGTTCACTCACAATTTGAATTCAACTCATAATAGTATGCATTTAATGTATTCAGTAGAACTAACAGGGATATTTCTTTTGAAAGAAAAATAATAATAAAGGAAAAGGTACATTTTAGGCCCACTCTTGTACACTCTACCATAAATAGAGGAAAATACATAGATTTTATTAAAAATATAATAATTTAGAACAGTAATATAAATAACGAGCAAAAAAAAAAATAAAAATGTATTTTAAGTTTTCGATACGTTTCCAAGATGGCAACCTTCAGCCGTAGAGAAGGCAGGCGCGAAATGTATCAAATGTAATTTCTGACAGTCACTGTCAAAATAACGTGTTTTTCTTTTGAAAACGTCAAAAAATATGAATCCGCATTTGTCCATACTCATGTTTAGTGTTCCATAACTTGGAAAGATTAAATAATTTCCCACTGAAATTAAGACGAATTCATAGATTTGACCAATAAAAACTGGTCTAGTATTTTATTTTTCTTCATTTGTCTGCTTGTACAAGACTTGGCCTACGCCCCATACAAATCTGAACCGTCTCCTTTAACCTGACTAAGAACTACGACGCAATTGAATATTTTTTTTTTTTAATTGCATTGCATGCACTTCACACATACACAAACCAACAAACACAGACTTTTTTTTTTACCCCATAAATAAGTAATTAGTTTTTAGTAATATTATCCTGTATCACTGGAAGGAACTACCCTCTGCAGTACAGGTTATCATAGCATAGAGGGCAGGGGACAGTTATATAATTTTGTTACACCCTTTTATGAAAATAATATTATTATTATTCTACCCTATTACACTTTCCTATACACATGAAATAAATGACCTATATTCTATGAGTCTCAGACAAACACTACATTCACCTTACACAATGAGAATAATTAATAACAATTAAACACAACAACAGCCCACTTTTGGTCATTCTCCTTTATAATAAACTGGACATCAAGACACGCGGAAGCGTGTCCAGCCAAAGTTCAAAAAAACTGGCGAGCAGCACCGTGTGTAATATTACACGAACCATTTGGAGCCACTTTTGACCCCCTCATAACTCAAAAACTATTTCACATAAACATGTCAAATTTGGCGCATATATTGAGACCCGTGAGATACATATGTGCTCCAAATTTCATAAGCACACCTCAAATGGTTATTTAGATATAAACGTACAAAAATCGTCATTTTTATGATCAAAGGTATAGATCAAAACTCTGACACGAGGCATGCTACCATTGCTTAAAGCCGTATTATTTTAATATTGTTGACGTTTATGTTGTAGTGTTATAATCATTATTTTAAGGACGTCAAAGTACGTGACATTCAACCGTTAGTTTGAAACAATACTGCTTTAAGCGGTGGTAGTAACTCCTTAACTATTGAAAATGACACATAATTATTATTTTAATGTAAATAATAATGAATAATAATATAGTTGCATTAAAACCTTACCTTCGTATTCATACATTTTGTGCAACGAAACGTCATTGACAGAAAAGAAGAAGAAACGTATTTGAAGTCGTCAGTTCAAGCTGTCAGTCATTGTGATTTGTATTCATTGTTTATAGTGGTTTTAGTGATATCGACTGTTTACCGTGCTTGTTTTCAATGTTTCACAAAAAACTTTTGATTTTGAACTTTTGCAATCAAAATTGATGAGGTGTAGAAATGTGCTGTAGAGGTAGTCTGACCATAGATGTAATCTGTCAATGTCAGTGTAACTCTAGGTACACTATATATTTTTCTTGAGAATTCTCGTCTTTAATTATCTTGTACAATGAGTCGTACAATAGAATTACTGGTGGGTGACACACTGACCTTACACCAAATAATAAGTACCTACTAATGTAAAACGTAAACTAAACTAATAGAAAAGTCCTATTACAGTGTAAAGGATTATTTGAATGATAGCAAGGCATGGGTATGAATTGTTACAACGGCTGATTATGTAATGTTATATTATAAGTACATATATATAATTTCAAATATTTGTGAGATGGTGATAATAAAAAAAAGCGGAGTTTATTGCGGGCTCTGCTCAGACCAGGGCACGTTTGGAACCCTCGTAGCTTTAGTTTTAAGATATCGTAGTTAATTATCACCATCACGTCTTATGCTCTGTAAGCATGACGTTCAGAAGGTGTACTTTGTAGGTACATATTTTGAATAAATATGTTTTGAGTTTGAGATTGAGTTCAATAATTTCTGTACAAAAAGTAATGATATCCCATCAAAAGCATAAATGTAAAATGAGAGCCAAGTTCAAAATTGTGATATATATGCCTTGGTTGTTGACTTCAGCGACAAAAGAAGTGAGATCTAAATGGGTGCCAAGTTCAATGGTCAGTCCTGCAATTTATATATCCCATCAAAAACATAAATGTGAAATGAGAGCCAAATTAAAAATTGTGATATATATGCCTTGGTTGTTGACTTCAGCGACAAAAGAAGTGAGATCTAAATGGGTGCCAAGTTCAATGGTCAGTCCTGAAATTTATTTATAACAACATATAATATTTTATAACTACTTAAAATATCATTTATTCTTATAACTTAGTATAAAATGTTGAAGACTAAGGCTTTGGCTTGGCTAGTTTCCATATACGAATTATTATTAAGTAGGTACCTAAAAGTACAGTTTCTACCAGCAAGCCAAATTTTCGGAAGAATAAAATAAGAACTTACAGCTTTACAACTTGTGAACGCTATAATTCGTATATGAAAACTAGCCAAGCCAAAACCTTAGTCTTCAACATTTTATACTACGTTATAAGAAGAAATGATATTTTAAGTAGTTATAAAATATTATATGTTGTTATAAATAAATTTCAGGACTGACCATTGAACTTGGCACCCATTTAGATCTCACTTCTTTTGTCGCTGAAGTCAACAACCAAGGCATATATATCACAATTTTTAATTTGGCTCTCATTTCACATTTATGTTTTTGATGGGATATATAAATTGCAGGACTGACCATTGAACTTGGCACCCATTTAGATCTCACTTCTTTTGTCGCTGAAGTCAACAACCAAGGCATATATATCACAATTTTGAACTTGGCTCTCATTTTACATTTATGCTTTTGATGGGATAAATATTACAACAAACAACTACCGACAAATCTCTTTTAAAGAAAACTCCATAAGTGGTTGTGCGACAAGTCATTTGACTGTTTCAGATTACCCTAATAAGCTATCACGGAAATTGTAATGTTATATACTTGACATAGAACTTTATAATTTTAGTATTTCACAATATAAGTAACATCGTAATTTCTAACTGCGCTTCTTTCTATAATATAATATAATTAAATTAATTGAATTAGCACTAGACGAACGACTTCGAGTTGAACGAAGAAATCTGTCCATATTTTTCTCCTTTGAAATTCATTCCGTAGCTGACGCTCTCCATCAAACCAATTATTATCTGTATTATTCTCTACCTCGGTATGGCCACTCGCCATACCCTTGGTTACACGAATAATAATGTTTTTCTCTCCTGACCTGACCTCCATCAAGCCGATTATTATTTGTATTATTCTCAACCTCGGTATGGCCACTCGCGATACCCTTGGTTTCCCGAAAAATAATATTTTTCTCTCCTGACCTGACCTCCATCAAGCCGATTATTATTTGTATTATTCTCAACCTCGGTATGGCCACTCGCGATACCCTTGGTTTCCCGAATAATAATATTTTTCTCTCCTGACCTGACCTCCATCAAGCCGATTATTATTTGTATTATTCTCAACCTCGGTATGGCCACTCGCGATACCCTTGGTTTCCCGAATAATAATGTTTTTCTCTCATGACCTGACCTCCATCAAGCCGATTATTATTTGTATTATTCTCAGCCTTGGTATGGCCACTCGCCATACCCTTGGTTTCCCGAATAATAATATTTTTTTCTCCTTCGAAGCTGAAACTGACAAATTTCAGCTTAGAAAACTCATTCGCAACAATAAAATATTAAGCCTACCGTTCCTTGCCCATAATAAATTATTCTGGTCAAACTTTAAAAGATAAATAGACCGATAAATTCTTTATTGCCACACAAAACATAAAAATAACTGATAAGCAAAAATAAAAACGGAAAATAATGCGTGCGCAAGGGCAGTCTTATCACCAAAATTGATTTCCTCCAGACAACCTGTTTTCTTAAAAGAACTTTAAAAAGGAGCGGGATAGTGCAACAAAAAATTTGAAAGTTACCAATACCAATATCAGCTGATTCGATTTTCTTTTTATTAAACTTTTCTTATAAATTAACATAAATTATTCTCATATTGTGCCAAAAATCTTTACTTAATATTATAAAGAAGTAAAGTCTGTGATGTTGTAGGGTCTCTGGATCTACTGAACCAATTTTGAAAATTCTGGTACCAATAGAATATAAAGCCACATTATATTATGTCATAGTCTATGTATTAATGCGAAAGTTAGGGAGTTCCAGTGGAATTTTTTAATAAATTATTTAACACGGACAAATTCGCTGGCATCTGCTAGTACAACATTAAGGTTATGCCATTGGCATTCGCATCTAAAAGTGGTCATTGAAAATCAGCGTTGCACTGCTGTACAAACTAACAATTTCTGATATGATCTAACTTAATTTACTTATTTATTTATTTGTACATTTTGTGAATAAAGTTCAATAAAGATTTTTCTATTCTATTAGGTATATTTTAAACTGGCTAATAAATCTTATCATGTAGCTTAATAATTGCAATATGCATTGCAATTATCGTTATGTACAACACTCTTGTATTTGCAGTTTTTATTTTTATTTTGTGTTCTTTTCTTAGACTAACTTTAAAATGTTAAGAAGTACATATTTAATTTGATGATAGTGGTAATCGGCCAATAACTTCAACATAAATTTGTTTTTTACCGTCGTAGACTGCATGTTTACTTCGTAAGGTAATGTAAATTACTTTGAGGATAAACCGAGATGGAAAGAAAAAAAAACATGTCGGATGTACGCGTTACTTACACTTTACGTCGTTGGCGTGGAACAGAAAAAAGTATATTTTCCTGGAATCCCACTTCTGAAGCTGTAGCCACAGCTTCAGGATAATGGGAACTTTAAGTAAAAACCAGCAACACGATAACATTTTCTATATTTTACACTTCTTCGAGTCACACGTTTACCATAACTATCCCATTTAAAAAAACAAAAGACAATCTGTCGTAACTTGTTGGCGCCAAATCCAAACACAGTTTACGAACTCATTATGATAACAAAATATTATTAATGAACAACTCCAACAATATCCAATCTAGGATACTCATAAAATAATAGAAAAACAATTTAAACAAAACTGAACGATAGCAACAGGCGAATATTAATTAATAATCAACTTAACAACATGGCATAAACTAGCAAAAAGTAACTTCCTCGAACATTCACTAGATGTCGCTAGAATTCTGACACGATCAATGAGGTTTGTTCTAAGTTGTATATATAGTTAATAAAATAATATTAGAAATCACAAACGCCGACTTAGACGATATAAATCTATATACCTAAAATATGCCCAAAATTATAAGTGGGCTTACATAATGAGGACTGCACTATTCAAACTGATATGAATGTTTCTAATTTAACGCACTTAAAGTGATTTATTGTTGTAATGATCGATTGCTACGCTAACTTTACGATTCGATGTTTCGACATCCATTAGTCTCACAGTACAATTTGTTTAAAGTTAAATCGTGATAGATAAGGCTAGTATTTTGAAACACTGTTTGCTTAAAGGCGTGAAGTTGGAATAGGTTTGAAATAGCACTATCAGTAAAATCTGTATCTTCGAAATAGTCGCCTTTTATGTCAAAAGCAAACGGATGTCACGTACCTATAGACGAAAAGTTAAAAGGTTGAAAATGGTGTAAGTAATATTTCTTTACTAGATGATGCCCGCGACTTAGTCCAAGTGGATTTTAAAGTAATTGTTTCCCCGCGGGAATTCCTTAATTTTCCGGAATAAAAACCCGTCCATCCCCGGGATGCCACCCCTCTTTATATTGAAATCGGTTGAAAAGATGAGCCGTTAAAGCGTAGCACACAGACAGACAGGTTAGCCCGCTGCCATCTTAGACTGCAATTTCACTTACTATCAGGTGAGATCGCAGTCAAGGGCTAACTTGTAGTGGATAAAAAAGGCACACTTTCACATTTATAAATTTACTGCGATACACGATTTGCGATTTCACGATGTTAGGTATATGGATACACGTTAAGATGAAATGGAGTCTACTCGAGCATAACTTTTTAGATTGCACGTTAACTATCATTTTCTACAACCGAGAATGGGATCCTCTGTTAAAAAAATACGGCTACTACTGCGGCAGGGCCATGTGGCTTTCTAAGATTTTATAAGAAACTAGCTGATGCTCGCGACTTCATCCGCGTGGTTTAAGTTTTTTTTATTCCCGCAGGAACTCCTTAAGTTTCCGAGATAAAAGAAGCTTATGTCACTCTCCAGGGTCCTCAACTATATCCATGTCAAAAATCACGTCTATCCTTTGCTCCGTTGCAGCGTGATTGAAGGACACACCAACAAACAAAAACACTTTCGCATTTATAATATAAAAAGAATGATGCTTGTCAGCTGTGATGCGAGTGGTTGCGATTTGCGTGGCTGGGCGCTGCGTGTGCGTACCAAAGGTCATCAAGTTATACCTAACAAGTCAGAATTAAAAAACACGACTGCCCTGCCAAAAAACGAACTAAAAACTTAAAAATCTAAATTAAAAATCTCATTCACATTTTAATTAAATGATATTTTTTTGTGAATTACTGGATATTGAACTATAGTGTTATATATTTTTGGAATCTACTCATCATTTTCTAGATGATGATTATATTATATATAGTTAATCTTATTTTTAAATATTTTTTTTCAAATTTAGTCACCCACCCTATAAATTTTATTAAAATTTTATTAGCCTATGTCACCCGGAATTAGCTAGTGATTCTAACGATACCTCATTTATCAAAAACGGCACAGGCGTATAGAAGTTATGGTGGAATATACAAACTCACATACATTCATACATACATACATGAACCCTGAAAACAATATACTCCTTTTTTCAGGTAGTCGTATAAAAACTAGATAATGCCCACGATTTCGTCCGCGTGGATTAAGGTTTTTAATTCTCATGGAAACTCTTTGATTTACCTTCCCCGGGATACTAACAACCTCTGTACCTTTCATCAAAATCGGTTGAACAGATGGGCAGTGAAAGCGTAGCAGACAGACAGACAGACACACTTTCGCATTTATAATATGCATATCACTTTAGTAAGCACATAGTCACTTGCGAGAATGTCATAAGTATACGTAAATAATAAAAGATAATGGGAGATGTTTAAAAAACTTTCAACTCACGTAACGAACATTGTATTCGTTAACACAAATTTTATTTTATGCAATAAATTACGCGACAGTTTGTCTGTACTTTTACGCAGCCCGTATGTTTAACCGATTTTAATAGAATTTACCATAAAATAATATAGCTTTAATTCCGAAGATTGACATTATTTTCATCCCGGAAAATCTTTGCGGAAAATCGCTCGGCTTAGCACGAGATTTCCATAGACCCAAAATAAATCAACACGGAGGTCCCAATAATCATTTCGTACTTAATATAAATTCAAGTTAAATCATAATAATAATATTTTAATATCGACAATAATAATTCGTAACGTGAAGTACACCTATAATTCAAATGAAAAGTACAGTAAATTGTTTTAATTGAGGACAAGGATGTCTAGACCCGTGCGCAAACTACGAGCACTGCAAATGGAATAATGTACTGTACCTGCCGATATCGGCCAACGTGGTCCTTGCCGTCCCTTTACTCATATGGGACAAAGTTCACACAACACTAGTCACTAGGCAATTGTACCGGAGGTCACGGGTTGAGTGCCGTCGGCGCACGATCACTGAAAACTAACCTCTGCTCACTCTCGCGCCATGTACCTCTGAACCGTTGACGAAAGCGAGTGCGAAAGGGACAACCGATCATTTCTTTCTTTCACTCGTGTGGCGAAAACGGCTTTCATAACGCATACTCGATGCGTTTTCTTCATGTTTTCTTCCTTGATTCAACTTATCATACTTCGCCAGAAGAAAGTTCGAGTTTTTTAAATTTTGAAGACTTTACAAAAAATTATAAGAAGAATCATAGTCTTAGTATATTTACTAAAAATTAAGTTCATATATTGGTTATTTCAAAGACGATTAAATTAATTATTATAAAATGTAGAGAATACCTGCCATTTAATTGTTTTATCTCGAAAATCTTTGGACCCACTTATGAATATGAATAAACAAGATTAAAGTCTTATTAATAAATAATTATTGTTTGATTTTCATAAAATTTACATGGTAAGTGATTGGCACAAATCACGATAATTATTATAAACCAGATGATGCAAGCGACTCTATCCGGTTTTATTGATTTGCGTGGGAACTTTTTAATTTTCCGGGATAAAAAGAACCTGCAAGTAAAAGTAGCATAGTATGTTTTCCTTCCGTTTTGCCTATCCCTGTACCAAATTTGGTTAAAATTGGTTGGGCCGTGAAAACAAACCAGGTGGAGAAATATACAAACGAACTTTCGCATTGTATAATATTATTATGGTTAAAATGGATTAATAATGGTCATTTTAATATCATTTTACTAAGTACGTTTGTTTACATTGATATAATAAATTTAAGTGCATTAGTAATTCAATGAGGAAACTTGATCCCATCCGTAAAGATTTAAGACTTACCGGTATAGAGACCTAAGTAATGGTATGTTCCGCTTTATTATTACCGTTTGCTTCTTTGAGGGATCATAGCAGCCATCTTTTTAAAATAATAGTAGGTAGTATATTTACACTTAAACCCGAAATATCAAACGAAATAATCATGCAGAACGTTGATATTTAAACCGATTTTACTATCAAACCTAAACTGCGTTTACGCGACAATGTACTGCTTTAACAATTAGGTATAACATAAAAACTCTTACTTCAATTCAGATTTTTTATTGTATATTTATTTGTAATATACATTTAAATCATGATACTTTATCATACTGTAAGGTTTCGTCGCCTGAGGAATTATTGTTGGAGTCGACTAGCTTTATTGCCTAGAAGAAGACTAGACTATATCGCTAAGGAGCGATCTCTTTCAAGCAATCGAGAATTTTCTCCTTTTATGTAAACTCTTAATTCCTTTTTAAACTATGCAGGTAGACCAACATAATATTATAATTTTTAGGGTTCCGTAATTCGAGGGCAAAAAAGGACCCTTATAGGATCACTTCGTTGTCCGTCTGTCTGTTTGTCTGTCTGTCAACCACCTTTATCGCAGGAACGCGTTGTCTGCGAATCAAGTTGAAATTAATGTCAAAAATACTTAGGGCTACGGTCACTTGGAGCTGTAAGAATTCAAGCTTCTAAAATCTAAGTCAACGCAATCAAAGATACGGCCGTTTATGATGCATATTTTGACATTCGCCAATAAATTAAAACGTATAGGGTACTTCCCGTTGACGTGAATCACGAAATTTCGCAAGAAGCAAGTTCTCACAGCACAAGTATAGGAAAAAAACTAATTAGGGTAACGTTAATTAGGGTTCCGTACTCATAGGGTGTCGAATTGTTTGTAAGGTACTACCAGTTTCGCGCCATATTATGTAAGTCAGTTATTTTACAGCTGATTACGCGTTGTTATGACATCTTTCTTGTTATTTACTGAAAAAAATATATATTGTGTGGAACGGAACCCTTTGGGTACGAGTCTGACTCGCACTTGACCGTTTTTCAGGTCAAATCAAAATAATTATGATAAAATTTCATTCAAATATGCTTAGATCCAACTGTAGATAAAAGAAGGTTTATTATAAGTTGATCAGTGCCCCGACGTAACCCACTATGCATAATAAAATACGTGCTGAGTATGTATATCGAATACAGAATCATTTACATCACCTTTTGTTATTACCTTTAATTGCTGATAATAATCAATAGAAGTGTAACCACAGGTGTAACGGAGAAATGCAAGTAATATGATGCACCTGAGCGGAACACGATCCGCCTCGTCGGTTGTTTACCATGTTCACGGACATTGATATAGATTTCCGCAGTTTTTCATCGGTATCTATACCTGCCTAACTAAACAAACAGACCCACCACTAGGTGGACGGATGGCAGACTGAGGAGTAGGACAGTCGCAGGGAGCCGCTCAGCCATACTCGCGGCGTATGTGGAAATCCGCACCGGAACCTTACTTATCTGTTGATGATGACAACGATGTTAACATGCTAACCAAGCTTCGTTTAGGTAGAACGTCTTTAAAATGGTGTTTTACGTTACGGGGAAAACCTAAATGCAAAATCTCAATTTTCCACACCCAGCGGTTTGAGGTATACTTCTTCTAAACTAAATATATTTTTGTATAAATTATTAACTTATTCGCAATTTATTTTTAAAATATTATATTTGCTTTTAAAAAAATGGTATAGTCATGCAGGCATACTCATTATACTTAGACTATTATGTTTATGTGTTATGTTATGTTTTAAAGACAATTAAACATTAAAATTTTGACACCGGTTAATTAGACACTTATTGCTACCAAAAGCACGCAAACAGCTACCATTTCCGAAAACGACTGATAGTGGTTATGAGGTACCTAATGAGGTACATCAAGTTTCATTGATTCTCTGTGGAAGAAGCAAGAACGTATACATTTTTGTGCCGTCATCGTTCACATTATAAACATGCCTTTCGTCAGAGACTTACGGGTTAAGAGTGTTATAAGACTTTTCTAACAGAAAAACGAAGGTGTTGTATAATGCACTAACAAACCGTATAATTTCTAGACAAACCACGGTTCGTTAACTAGCAAGTTCATTCCGTTCATAATTCCCAGAGTATCACTTATGTACTATAACCATATTACCATATCTGAATATTATACCTATTATATTACATCGTTTAATGCTCTATGAACTATAGTAGAATGTTGCAATATTAAAGTCAGTTTATCTTAACAAAGTTTATGTGTCGAAACGTACCAACCTGCTGTGAAATATTGTATTTTACCAATACTGGGCGTCGCTATACCGCATAACTATATTATCATCATCTGAGTAGGTAATCCACTGTATCAAAAAAAAATTTGTTCATGTTCATAGGTACTCTTTAAGGAAAATAAAGGAGGAAGTGTTTCCTTGTCCACTGTGTTTCTGTTTTTCTTCATATATTATAACTTTTTGGTATTTTACAAAAATTAGAACCTCTAGCTTCGTAAAATCGTTCGTGAGTTCGTAAGATTGTAATGATCATTGCGGTTCATTATTTAACGTTTCTATTAAACTTCCTAAGGTGCATTATGAGGAAAGATGCTAAGAACATCCTGGAGACTTCAATCGAGAGTAAAGTGATCTGTGCCTCACCAGGCAATTGATATAAATAGTATAAAATGTATAGGTAAATATAACTAGAAATAAATTTGGTATATAAGGCCTACATAAAAATTGTCTGAATTAGAAATATCACTCGTCCAGGGACGTTTCAGGCTTGCTTCGCACGCTTTTCCTGCAGCTTACTCCTATATTATGGAGGTACCTTTTGTCACCATACCAAGTTCCAAGCTTGTTATATTACGGTCTCTCTAAAAAGGTATACAAGTAAAGCGTCGTAATAATGAAAATTACCTATTATTACCTATTATATAATATAATGAGACAAGAAGCGCTATGTTGTTTAATGTCGCAACAGAGCATACGCAGCTGCCAGCTAGGGCCCTTTACATCATTTAAAAGAACCATTAGCGAGCTACACGTAGTACGTTTAATAGTTTTCATAGTCATTTGATGTATACGGGAAGTAATAAAGAGCATAGTTCGACTGGTACTGCGGGTGAAGTGCCAGTAAAGGATAGACCGCACAGGTGCACAAGCTAAAAGCCCTATCACTCAAATATTACATAGGAGCAAACACGTTCACAGTTATAAGAAATAGAATAGAAACCTCTGGTTCATTAAGACTGTAACAAAACTTGACAAATGGGATAAAAGAGAATGCAATCGTTGATAATTAGGCACTATGAAACATTAAGTTGCTACTGACACCAACAGTACAGAATACTAGCTATTCCGACAGAGTGACCAGGAGTAGTAGATACACAACCGGGAGCCGCGACGCCCACCTTTGTCTTTGGTAACTCAAATCAACATTTGTTTGCCTTGAAATAAAGAGGCAGCGCGCGCGGTAGTCTTCTCCGTATTTTGTTTTCAGTACACCAATGTCAACCGTATGTCAACCTACACATAATTTATTCCAAGATGCAATCAAAAACAATGAACTCTACCTCTGGCTCTACTACACTATATCTGTATGCGCTTGATGTCCGCAAGTGTGAAGTGTCCTTTACGGGTTACTTAAAAACACCCGATTTTCATTCCCGATTGTTGCATTTTGAATTTTTTTTTCTATACTTTGTGTAATTTTTATTTTCAAATTTTTTCCAAATGTGGTTCTTTGATTTATTTCATTCTTCTTTAATTCTTTCATGAACTACCTGATTGGTGACTTTTTTAGTAAGCAAAAAAACCAAATCAAATATCAATCCCTATCTGAGAGGATCAAAAGCAAGGCATTTTTGAAGTTTTTGAAGTAACCAAGGTAGACTGTATAGCCGTAGAGCGCACGCAAGGCTAATCACTGCCTTTTACTTTGAATCAGCCTCAAATTACTGCTCGTAAATAACCCAAGCAGTCTTGAAGGTTTGGGAACACTCATTATGATACAAAGCACGCTCCCGGCAGATTAAAATCAGATAACAATTAGAACGTAGATTTAATTTTTTAATAGCTGGCTATACCATTGTCCAAAAATAACAGTCATTCTTTATAGGAAAAAAATTTTATTGGAAGCCTATTTACAAAGTAAAAAAAAGTCGGTAACTCTTAATTAGCCGATTCAATTATTATCTACATTTCAATTATTTACAATTAAAAGCATCTTTTCGGAATTTTATATAAATAAAGTACAAAAATTTTATAAAGATTTGCATGAGTATTTTTAAAATGCTGGATATATTTTTATATTTTGTACATTAAAATGCTAGGTCGTCTTTTGTACTGAAATTCGGACATCGTAACACTAATGAAATTCTAACAAACAAGGATATTCAAATAAATAATCATTAATATAATCTTAAACTAAATATTCACTCGTCAGTTTTTTTTTATAACTATCATTATTCATTGTTTTAGTATTTATAATAGTCAAAAAGTCAAGGAATGGAGTAAGCAGTTTATGTATTTTCGTATTTTGATGTAGGAAAAATAAAATAACAGCTATTGTCAGTAGTCAAATTATAGCTTTTAAATTAAAGTCATTTTATGAGATTAATTTCCAATATCATTATCATACAGATACAAAGAAACATAAAATATAATATTATGGCCGAATAAACTATAATTTAATGATGACTATAAAACTGCATCACTAATATCAAGAACAACGACTCAACTTATAGTATTCTTTTGTTCTGCTTTTTTAACATAAAGGGCAGTGTTTTGCTAACTTTTAGACAAGTTTGTTTGTGACTATTATGCTATTGGCATATTCGTAATCAATTTAACACTTTGGTAAAATGGTAACTTCTATACAAGTACAGTTCGCGCGCGAGTTGAATGCAGAGTAAATGTATGGCGATGGTGACACTAATTACATTAATTAATAACATCATAGTACGCAATTTACTTTGCATTCAACTCGCGCGCGTACTATACATTAATTTCAATCAAGAATTTTAAACTGAGTATGGAAATTTAATATTGATGCCTGAATAACATAATTAGCAACTGATATTCTCAGATAGTAACAATGGTTTACTTAGTTTGGTTTAATTAGAATAATATTGAGACCAGTTTAGAGTAAGTACTATCCGAAGTTTTCAAAGTGATGTATGAAGTATGGTAGACGTCTAGTTCGGTTCACTTGTTCGCATGCTGACATAATGGATTTTGTGAGTGGTCGAGGACCACAGGAGAACACGCCAATTTTTGATACCTGTGAATATAAAAGTAGTAGTAGTAGTAGTAGTAGTAGTAGTAGTAGTAGTAGTAGTAGTAGTAGTAGTAGTAGTAGTAGTAGTAGTAGTAGTAGTAGTAGTAGTAGTAGTAGTAGTAGTAGTAGTAGTAGTAGTAGTAGTAGTAGTAGTAGTAGTAGTAGGTTGTGCGCGAAGGCTAAAAGTAAAAAAAAAGTACTTAGTAAGATTTTCTTAATAAGACAGCAGCTAAACGAAGCAAATATGCAAACGAGTTCGCAAATAAACGAAGAAAGAACAGTTATCGGGGACTTGGAATCTTCTCCTTCAGATAATTAATGATGATGACACATTGAGCAAAAGTGACGGTTAGTGAACATTATTTTGGGAATGTGTAGAGAAACTACTTTTGTTGAAGGATAGGCATTGAGGTATAATGTACTACATATTACTTTAGTGAGGATAGGGCATTACGAGTATATGAAGATACAACATGAACCTCATTGAAAGACATCAGAAGTAAAATCGACATTAAAAAGGTGTTAAGTACCAAGTTATTTTACTAGTTAAGTAATACCTTGCAAGAACTAAAATATCAAGTTAAAATTTTATAATTCCAAAAAGCAATTTATCAATTGCTTAAATGGATCTAATTCATGTCCTTGTATAGTAAGTAATAGGGGAGCGGTATAAGTCACGATTGAACTCGATTGCACCCGAATGGAAAGGTAAATCGAATAGGTTTAAACGACTAAATTAGTTTATAAGTGCGAAGTATATTGCGAGAACAATTTATGGATTTTCATGGATTTTATCTTTTATGCAGGTGTACTTATCCTCAATTGAGATAAGTATCGATTACGTATAGAACAATGATGTTTAAATCATTGCGACATTGATAAACTAAAATCAAATCGTCTAACCATATCGATTTTCATCATAGTATCCAATAATATAAAGTTTGATTATCTATACTCACGTAACTATGTTTCTTCTGAACGAACTTAAGGAAGGACGACATGTCAGGCCTGCCGAAATGATTTACCGCCTTTAGCCCTGTGAACATGGACGTCCGAGATAGCCTTTGGAAGTGGTTCTCGCAGATATACTGAAAATTAACGATATTTTATGTAAACAATGTAAAATATGAAGGAAACAGTATGAAAACCCCAAAAAAGACTTAAATACAGAGGTCGTGGCTTGAATATACTTCTTGGGAGTTACTCGTAGCAAGCACTTGGTCTCTTATAATGGTTTTTTCACTATTCTGAAAGATTTTGATAAGCCAAGTTTTTACGCGGCGCGACTGCAATCTGAGAAACTAAAATATGGCGATCTAAGCTCATCGTTGTCCTCATACGTATTTAAGTAAAATGGGCTGTGAGACTGCGGACGAAAAATTAGCAGGATGTAGTGCAGTATAAAGCAGATTAATTAAATACAGTTTTACTTACCAACATTGTAGTCCTAAGGTCGAACTTGTGAAAGAATTGCGTGATAAATATGTGTATTTCGAGAACATTCGTGACATCCTTTCGCTCCACATCGCGTAAGACGTCGATAAACCATTCGAAGTGCTTGTGTGATGGACAGATCCAGAGGAAATATACCTAAAATTAACAGGATTATGTATTCTATACTTAAAAAGCATTTTTTATATTGGTTTAGATTTTATTCGGTAGAGTCAAAACATGATGTTACTAAAGAGACACCTGTATTATGTAATAAATGAATTACGTATTGAATTTTGAGTGGGTAAGTAATAAGTATCTAAATCTGAGCAAAAGTATATTTGACTTCACATTTTGTTTTAAATTTCAAGTAAAGACAAACTCAAAAGAAGTTATGTTAATTCCTGTCTTTTAACGTTTAAATTATCGTGAGTGATATTCATTGTAAATATTATGTATATTTATATCCCGAATAAACTCACGCGTTATGTCGGAAATGACTAGATAAGGAACGAACGGGTTCGAAACTAGTCGGGCATTTCCGACATAACACGTGAGTTTATATGGGAATTATGTATATTTAAAATGAACAGTCAAGAAGGAGAGGACCTTCTTGACTGTTGATATTAAAACTATACTAGATGTGTTTTAAGAAGAAACTTAAAACATTAAACTTGACAGCACCAAGGCCGGGAGCATCAGCAGAAAAGGCTGAAACCGGCAAGCGGCGGAAGTATGCCTCTCTCATAAAGAGTTACATATTTGTTCTGTTTGCCGTGGAGACCCTGGGGCCATGGAGTCTTAGTGCCATACATTTTTTACGAGATATTTTACCGCGGTTAATTGCCTCATCTGGTGGCAGAAGTGCTCGTTCTTTGCACAAAGGATCAGCCTGGCTGTCCAGCGCGGAAATGCAGCCAGCATTCTTGCCACCATTCCACGCGGGCATGATTTATATAGTAATTAGGTTAGGCCAGCTAGCATTATGCTCTATTGTATTATTTTCAATAAAAAAAAAGTTGAATTAGAAGAAACTAAGTTTGATTACCTTCTTACAAGCAACTCCTGAATATCGATTAGTAGATGTTCCAAATACTAGATCGTTCAGTATAGAAGCATACGGAGTGACTCCGATGCCGCCACCGACCATCACTGCCACTTCGAATTTATACCAATCTTGATTACCTCCACCGAATGGACCTTGAATTCTGTAACCAAGTGATGTTTTTAATATCATACCGATATTATAAATGCAAAAATGTATTTGTTGGTTTATTGGTTTGTCTTTCAATCATGCTACAACAGAGAATTGACGTGATTTTTGCATGGATATAGTTGAATACCTGGAGAGTGATATAGGCTTTAGCTAGGCTAGATATACTTTTTATCCCGGGAAATCAAAGAATTTCCCCGGGAATTAAAAAATCATTAACCACGCGGAAGGAGTTGAGGGCATCGTCTAGTCTTATCTAAACAGTTCTTGAATAACCTTGGAAAGTGTGTCTGTTTGTGTTAGTTCATCATGATTTAACTGCTTAATCATTTTCAACAAAATTTAACACAAAGCTTTAAAGCAAAGCTAAAAAAAAATTACCGAATTTTAGGCTGAGTCTCCGGATTAAAGTTGCAAGGATCAAAATAATTTCTGAGCTTCCAAGTCCAAGGTCCTTGCGCTTTGATATGGCATGAAAGAAAATTCTCATGAGGCGCTGACGTGAGTGTAAAAGAGTGGAATTCTTCTTTTTTAAATGCTGTGCAAGCTAGTCGAACCCATTGGCCTATGAAGATACAATTAACATATTAATTATGATTATTTTTCGAAGTATGAATTTAGTGTGGTGATGTTTGAATTTAAAAAAACCGATTAGGGCTATAGGCTTAATGTAACTGCCATACCCCTGACCCAGTTAGCCCGCTCCTATCTTAGGCTGCATCATCACTTACCATAATGTGGAATATAAAAGTCATAGTGTAATCTTGTTATTTGCTTGGATATGAGTTCACGTGTTAATTAAGGTTGTGGCTTATAATTATATTTGCTCTATATACCTGATAAATATTTAAGATTAGGTGGTCTGTAGAATTTTATTTTTATAACATCTGATGGCAGCATTTCAGTTTCCAGGACATCTAATGCCAAATATTTTGTTCGTAACGATACGACCTGAGAAAAAAAAAATCTAAATATTTACATAAAAAATAAAATGGATCGATTTATCACTATGGTATACTACAAAATAGAAAATTTCCCTTTCATCGGAAATTTGAGTTTATATTTCAGTTTGCGATTGTTAAACAACGTTGAGCGAAGTCGGTAACTGGATGAGTAACCGAATTTGGAGGTTCAAAGGAGGTTTGGCCTTTCGTTTCCTCCGTGCCTCGGAGAGCACGTTAAGTCGTTGGTCCCGGTTATTATTAGTAAAATCTGATAATAATCGTTACAAAAACCTAAGAGTTAAATATTCTTAGTCGAGTCGTATGCGGAAGGACGTGGGAACCCACCGCATTCCCAAGAAAAATCCTACCATTGTGTGATTAATGGAAAGGGGTCACGACCCTCAGTAATGAGGAATACGACGCGAAGAGAGACATTTCAGTTGAGCGAATTAACATAACTGACCTTATCAAGAGTGTAAATGATTGCTGGTCCAAGGAAGAATATCCAAAATCTCGGCGCACCAGTGAGCCTTGCAAGTCCGTGTACAAGACACAATGCGTATAGGGCCACGTGCAGAGAATGTGCTCGCCAAAACCAGGGATATGCACGTTTTCGTATGGTTGGGTGTGCAAATATAAATATTATGCACATTATGATGAACAGTAAGACACCAGTAACACCTTGAACAATATATGAACTTTATGAACATAGGAAGATATACTTAGTACCTATTCTGAATGAAAGGATGCTGAAATCCCTAGATCCAGCATCCAGAAGTTTCATCTCGAAGCTGAGTACTAAATAGTACTTTTCGTACATTTTCAGAAAAATATTTCATTTTTATATTGAATTGAATATGTAGTTAAAAAAACAAATTATTACCTGTTACTGTCTGGAAAACCCAATAGGTAATTCCCGGTCTGAAGTCTGAAGTGAAATGGACTTCCTTTGTTAAACAACGTAGATTTTCAACAGGTTGAGTGGAAACGTGGTAGAAGTTTACCATGTGACCTGCTGTGTGAAGCAGTGAGAAGAAAAGAGCTGTACAGGCGACTATCTTATGGAATTGGATGCTTGAATCTAGTGGGATATATTGCTGGATACTGAATTCCTGAAAAATTATCAAAAATTAAACAAACATCACGCAAATGCAATAATTGTATTCATTAGAGGTAAAACGTTAACAAAACTTAAGTACCTTTAATTTAGTTAGCAAATTTCTTGACATAGTAAGTAATAAGAGACTGTAGCAGAACGACAACGAAGCAGCTGATCCTCTTGTTATAGCAATACCGACACCCATGATATGCCTCAGGTCCAAATGTTCGGACATAAACGAGTAATGTGCAAATCTTTCCACGAAAAGGCCGATGGTAACCACGTAAAAGATGAATAAATAGAAAATGTTCTGTCTGTTCTCTTCTAAGAATGTTGTTAAGTAGTCCCATTTTAGCAGGAACCAATGTCTGAAAAGAAATTATCGTAAAAGAAAGAAATGATATCGTTATCGTGAGATATGTTTAATGTGATATGGTACCTGGATTGTTCCATCGATGGTTCAATGTGAAAACTGGTCATTCTTGCAACATTGGTCGATGTATCTAAAAAGTTCTGTTTGGCACCTTTGCAGTCTAGGCCAATAGCAACGAACTCCCCTTTATATTCTTTCATCATCACTTTGAAGTCTGAATACGTAAGATCATCTTTATGCTGAAGACCAGCATTCTGAAATGAAACTGACAGATTTGTAAAACGATAGATTGTAGGAATTTAGCGACAAATAGCGGCGCTCTTCTAACATAGTAATAAATGGCGTATTTAACTTACAGAAAACATCCCGTCTATTAGTTCAGTAACATGTTCATCTCTCAAAGATGTTGTTCTTGCTATTTCGACCAAAGAGCGCAGCATCTCACTCAATTCGCCCTTATCAATAACACCATTCCTATCGTTATCGCACATGTCAAATATAATTCGAAGTTTGTCATCAGTAGCTCCACGGGAAAATAATACTACGGTATCTAGAAATTCCTAGAACAAAAACGAAATCTTACATAATATATACGGCAATACCTTCAAAACATTGTGAATCCAATAGTCGTACCTGGAACGATATTCGTCCATCACCATCTTTATCGACAATATTGAACATTTTCTTGACAAAAACTGCATCTGCTTTCATTCCAAGAGCGCTTGCAAACTCACTTTTTGATAACGAAGTTCTCATTACAATAGACTGGAAAATGAGACGTTAGTTATTGTTAAGATATCAAATATAGTGAAAACGCAAGAATTAAATTTATTGAAGTTTACCTCTGGATCAGAATCTTCGTTTCTTCTTCGTTTTTCACCGGGTGCAAGACCAAAAGTAATAGCATAAGCTTCTCGGAAGAAATGTTCCAATCTCCGCTGTCGTCGTTCTCTTGTTTCTGCTGAGGCTAATATTTGGTCTCGATGACCCTAAAGCAGAATATTTAGTTCTTTAAACATATCACGCTATGATTAATTAGCTGGCGTACTTAGCTTAGGTGTGAAGAAAATATGAGAAAGCATACCTGTGTAAGATTTAAAGCTTTCTTATGTTGTGCCAAAAATGTGTCCAACTTGACGAGAAATTTACGCCTTGATGCAACTGAGTCCATTTCTAAGACGAGATCATGTTCACGCTGTACCCTTATAAGAACCAGTGGCCGTTTATTATTCCGACTTTCCTAAAATAAAATAACTTTATCTTAATACAGACATATATTTATTACGTTTGTTGAGATGTGTCAATTGACAAATCCGTTGCAATATGAGCCGAACAAGAAAAAAACTTTCCTAATTTAAAGCTATCCAATAACAAATACAAAGAAGTGATTACAGATTTCAGCAAAGTCTTACCTGGCTCTCTAATACTGTAAGTTGATCTGTATGCTCCAAAGGTACTGTGCGTAACTTATCGCCTTTACGATCGGTTACGTGAAGTGCAGATTCTGGACCAAGTCTCAGCTTCACTAATCTTTTATGTGAAGCATGCACCCATTCCCGGCACACCATTTTATCCACCGAACCTGAAAAAAGAAGCAATTTCATAATTACTACTGCTATAAATTAAAATCATGACAGTATTAAACAATTTCCAGACTAAAATATATAATTTCTTAATAAATGAGTTACCCTTTTGTTCAGCATTTTTCATATGTTCTTGTTGTATCTTGAGTCTGCGTCGGCGACTATTCTGCAGTTTTACCACACCATATCCGGCGCCCGCACACAATATTGGTACAAATGCGAGGATCAAGCAAGTATATATGTAGGCGAATTCGTTACCCTAAAAAAAAATTCTAATTAAAGGATCCCGCAAGGAAGAGATCATATTATCCTCCCTCAGGGCATGCGGTAAATCTCATTGAATTAATCAAAATAACAAATATACTTTAGAATTTAGATGCATTTACCTCAAAATAGTCATATCCTCTCAAATATTTGCATGGAGGAAGTTTAGAAGCATTCAACTGGTAGGGCTGTCTACACGGATCTCCTTCACTCCAGTGGAAAACGTCTCTTTGAATGTCACTGGGTCCTACTGCAGTGCTGTTCACTATTATGTCCCACAGTTTAATTCTTCGAAGTTCGTCGATTTCTTCGCGAGTGAAAATTCTGTGATTTAAATGAATTTAAAACATAGCATTTATAAGTAATAAAATCGTCTTATATTACAATTATTCATAAATAATAATCATCATACCCGTTCCCTTCATTTTCGAACCAAAATCTGTCAGCATCTCTTATTCTTGTGAATTGATCGATAATAATCGCTCTAAACAATTCTCCTGGATGACCGGTTGACTCGAGCATTCCACCTTTAAGCAACAATTTATTGTTACCTTCACACAGTTATCTAATTAGACCTAAAGTTTTGCAACTGTACCTACCAATATAAACATCGATATTATCTAGTCTGCCTTCGTAAATTTGAATGAGATTTTGCAGCAGATCGGGATTGTTTTCAAAAAGCTGTGGATTGATTTCGTTGAAAGTTTTTATTTTCGGTAAACCAAAATATTCTCTGAAAGAAGTAAAGCTATTATTAGTACAGGCCCAAATTTTCCAATTCCCATGATAAATTCTAATACATAATACCATAATAATAAATAACCTAGCGGTGTTGTAGTCAGGTAAACCGTTATCTCTTCCACGCATGATATTTAAGGCACCCAGATCACGCCTTGAAAACTCCATCGGTCCAAAGAGATTGTCCCTAACATCTGAGCAAAGTAGTGCATCCTCCCTTTCCGATAATTGTGATGCCATACCCATAAGCACTTCTTCTATAGGCACTTGTGACATTACATCCTGAAAACATTTGAAGATATCAATTTACTAATTGATTGTGTGTTGGTTGGGTGAAAAAGAAACGTTTCTACATTGATTCTGCCGTTTTTACTTTGGGTTGTAGTAATAACAAGATTGACTTTTACTTTAATCTGAAATGCTTGATTTTACAATAATTGTTACTTAAAAATGTAAATATTTCAAGCGCAATATAATAATACTGTTAATTTATCTATAGTTATAATTATTGAACAGAGTATCAGAATATATATTTGGGTATCAGGAGTATTTTCTACTTACGTTGCCGTCCCACCATGTCTGGCATAATCTTATAGCGTCGTGTCCACCGGGTGCCCTGCTATATCTGCAGTTCCTGTCCCTGAGTAGCATAGCTGGAGGTACTAGGGTATGTCCGAAGCGAAATGCGGCCACTGCAAAGGCGTGTGTAACACCGGGAGCTAATTCTGCACGGTATCCTCCGTACGGTGGCATGGGGATCCCAAGAAACGCTGGTACGTACTCGTAAAGGATGATGTTCTGCAAAAAATCATTAGATCCATTTTAAAATTTCATCGTTGCAATTGCTTTTTAGCACCTGACCAATTTCTAGCAGCGTAGCGAGTGACAAAGAGCAAATAATCCGATGATATCCGTAAGAATCTTACGCCGGTAGCCGAGATTCCATATCTGATACTGGCGGCTGGAGAGTATATATACCTACGTGTATTTATGTAGTAGCTTTATTTTTTGTTTTAGCAGTATTTTTATCAAAATCTGTTAAAAATTGCGCGATTTCATCACTACATAGTATAAAACAAAGTCGCTTCCCGCTGTCTGTCTCTATGTATGCGTAGATCTTTAAAACTACGCAACGGATTTTGATGCGGTTTTATTAATAGATAGAGTGATTTAAGAGGAATGTTTATTTGTATAATACATGCATAGTAGAGAAACACTGATAATTTTAGAGGTTTCTAATGTGATGTCGTAAATAAACAAATTTTTTTGCGCTTACAATGCAAACGCTCAGCCAGAACCCTACGAGATCGATCAAAATAATGTACTACAGTACTGTACACCTTAAAAATGTCTGCAAAAAGTCTGCGATAGTGTATGTCTATCTCTGGATAACCCATAATAACCATTTTTTATCCTTTACTTTTTACGAGAAATAACGGCTTATTTACGAAGCGATTTTGAGCAATACAGAATTAATACTTATCCAATTAAGTACCTTAAATACATTGTGCATTTAATATAGATCAGTATGGCCCTTTGCAGCATGTAATTTAAATGAACATTTTCTAGGATATTACAGATTTAAAATGCAGGGACGTGGCGGTTGCGGCGGTACCGGCCGTGGGGCTATTTAGTATCAGCATTGCACCCGTGCGAAGCCGGGGCGGGTCGCTAGTAGTAGTAGTATATAGTTAAGTTTTGTGATAGTCACTTGACAAGTTTATTCCAAATTATAAACTATTATAATTATAATTAAAATATTAGGGCGATTGTGTAAAACTTGCATCAATCATTGTTACAGTCTCAATTGTTTTGATTGCCTGAATTTATGGTATTTTCGCTGCGTAAATGGATTTTGGCCAATAGTGGAAGAAAGTTTTTTTAGTCAATCGCCCTGCTGGGTTAACATGAAAAGTAATTATTCTCTCCACGGCACAGTTATAAAATATAACATTTCGCTAGTTTGTGCAAAAATCTAAAGTAAAGTCAACCGATATAGGAGCCAAAGGAGCGCTGGTAGGCTTTTTCGCCATGGCTCTCTCAATGATACGATCAAAAGGGCTCTTGCCACCATAGATATTCCTGCGCTCATTGAGCCGGCAGGGATTTGTCGGGATGATGGCAAGCGACCTGATGGATTGACGCTGGTTCCCTGGGAACGGGGACGGGCGCTAATGTGGGACGCAACATGCGCAGACACATTGGCCCCGTGTCATATCAGGGAGACAGCATCAAGGCCGGGAGCCGCAGCAGAAAAGGCTGAAACCGGCAAGCGGCGGAAGTATGCCTCTCTCATAGAGAGTTACATATTTGTTCCGTGTACCGTGGAGACCCTTGGGCCGTGGAGTCTTAGTTGCAAAAATTTTTTGCTAGATATTTCACCGCGGTTAATTGTCTCATCTGGTGACAGAAGGGCTGGCTCATTTTTTGCGCAATGCGCAAAGGATCAGCCTGGCTGTCCAGCGCGGAAATGCAGCCAGCATTCTTGCCACCATTGCACGTGGGCATGATTTATATAGTAATTAGGTTAGGCTAGCTAGCATTAAGTTCTATTGTATTATTTTCAATTAAAAAAAAACCGATATATTGGTCTGCTCTACCTGCAAACTCGCGATCGCAATTCGGCGTGCCCTCTGGAACAACTGTTCATCACTCCAGTCTGGGTGCTGTCGGTGAACCCGCGCGGCTACCACATTGTGCCAACGCATCAGCAGAATGCCGAAGGTGACCATCGCTGGGTTCTGATTGGTACGCGGATCTCCCAACACTGTGATGAGAAATAAAAAATAATAAATTGGGATTAAATTTAATATGGTCGAAAGTCAGTCTTTAATGAACTTCAGAAACGAAGCTTGTTAAAATGATATAGAATATTGGATTATTTATTTTTGAGATGTTTATCTTATCTTAATGGATTTGAAAGGGTATAAAGATTTTCGAGGAAGGGATCACATTTTAAGTTGGTTTAGATTACATTATTTCAAATGTTAGAAAACGAGGAAGTCATTATATAATTGGTGAACAGTCTATTCACGTATATAAAAGCATCAATTCTAGCTACCAACTTCGATTAGAAGAGAATTAATATCAAAGTAATTAACGAAAATAAAATATTCCTTACGGAAGAGTCTTTCAGGGCTGAGCATTCTCATATAATGGGGAACAGGATTATTGAACAGTGGTACGCGTTTTGTGTTACGCATGGGTAGCCCTCCTTCACTAGCCAGACTTCCATTCTGTAATAAAAAGTTTTTTTATGATGGAAAGTAGATATAAGGTTAAAATCATAGTGAGTTGCAAGAATACACTAAACGTCTCAAATATTTTGAGAACCATGACCAAATTGTAACCAGATTTATTAACACCCGCCCCAGAAAGATACACTTGCTTCCATATTGAGTACATTGTCACCTTGAAATTCAATCTCAACTACTCTGATCCTCAGAACAGAAGTTTATAATTAGTTTATAGTGTTGTACGCTTATAAGAGTCGCTAATTGTATTTTTCTTAATATGCTTCTGATTTGTTTATCTAAGACGTTTAATTAAATGATAAGTATGGCAAAAGCAGGTAGCTTTAATAAATTAATTTACTTTTCTTCTGAGACGTCGCTTGCTACGCTACTTACTTGCATTTAAGTGTCAACTTGTCAATTACAACTGCCGATAAAAATAATAACTGAGCAATCGATTCTTGATAGTAAATACACATAAAAATGCGATAAGTAAATAAACTGTCACTTCTTAATGTAGGATAATGTATGTGTTATAGTCAATATCCGAAGATCCGCCATTCCTAGTTTTGACTGTTATTCGATGTGAACTAAAATGAACTTTTCATATTATTTCACATCGAGTATATGAAAAGTTCATTTTAGTTCACATCGAATAGTTTAATACTGTTTGCCACTTTGCAGCTAAACATGTAACATTTTTGTCTGGCGCTCTCTCTTGCGCTCTATATTGTTTGAGATTTGGATTTTATAATTCCACCACTTGTCCATTACTACTTGCTTCCTTGCTATAAATTGAGTTAAACATTCCGACTGATCGATTAGACCTTATCGGTCTAACCGAATCTAACGAAATACACCGATCGGAAAATTGTTTTTTTTCTGGCGTCTTATCGCCGCTAATATTAATTAATGATTCCTACTCTGAAAGTCTACTGTAGTCTACTGTCGAACACAGGCCAGAAATAATTTATCAATTAAATCAAAGGTGCCAAGAATTTTCTAGCCTAAGTTAGGAGCGGCAAAGTTTCGGAGTTTATATATAACATAATATATGCATATGAGTACAAATACTGTAGACATATTAATGTACATAAAGAGGCAGGCGTGGCTGCTGGTGGCACCTGAAATGACCTCATTGCATTCACCCAGGCCTCGCTCGTGCTGTACACGAAGCTACCGTCGATCCATGATGTTATCTGGTTTATCTGAAAGAAAATATAAAGTCTATGTGTAAAATTACTATATATACAATTATAACTTGTATAGCCGGTCGTAGCTTGGGGTGGTGGATATTATCTTACGCGTCACGCGTACATAAGTACGTAGCAGTTGATATGGCTCGACCGTGACAAAGGATGATCATCCTCCGAGCGGGTATTGTGCTCGGCGACCACTGGGACCAAATTAGACAAAAAGGAAAAGGAATATTTTTTTATAATAGAATTTCGAGTGATGTTTAGTCATGTAAAAAAAACAGATCGATAATGTAAATCTGCTAAAATTTATTACAGATGGCAATGTACGTTTTTCAGTTCATACCTAAATGAAGTTAGGTCTTAATAGTGGTCCATAGTCCATACTAAAAAAATAAGGATTAACCACTAAGTAACACTTGAACAGAGGCAGAGAATAGGTAATAGTACAGCTGCTTAAGGTTAGAACTAGAGGAAAGTTTTTCTTTTTTATTTAAAAATATAATATATTGATCACTATCAAACTATAATATTAGTCAGTCGCCGCAATAAGAGGTCTGCAGGGCGACCGCGTGTCTCTGACAGCTACAGTGTAAGGATCGCAATCACCTCTGATTGGATAACACTCTTCCACTGTTGGAAAAAATCCATTGACGCAGCAAGAATACCATAAATTTAGCCAATCGCAACAATTGATACTGTAACAGTGATTGATGCAGAAGATACGCGGTCGCCCTGCAGGACTTCCAGCTATACTCAGTAGATTGATCAGAATGCACAAATTCTACATGTACCTACTAGTTACGTATGTTCATATCTGCCAATTACGAAAATAAACAGCTTATATTAGTATGTGTCTAAATATCAGTAATTAATCCGCCTCTTGCACGCAGAGCCAAACTTTATACAGTCCTATTCAGTTTTGATACAAAATATTATATAAGTTGAAATGTGCAGATATCTTCATGGCAACGGGATGTTGGCCTTAGTCATAAGGTGAACAAATTTACATTATTTATAATTAATAAATAGTTGCGTCCAATTAATTTAAGTGATTTTTAATTAACAGTATATAGCAAATAGCGATGAAGAATGTATTTAACTGTATCTATACATCGCGACGTTCATATAAAGTGGAAACAATCTTGTCGGTACTTATTTGATGTTAATCAGTGCTAGCGTATTCAGATGCGATCTAGGTTAGAAGGTGTGTTAAATTTTATTGCCTAGAATTCGACCTTCGATATCGAGACCGACAGACGTATATTGACGTATCAACGTCTAATGATTGTTTGTATCGAATGTGTTGAGTTTATAATTATTATTTAATGTTTATTAAGGTTTGCGAAGCGACTCGTAGTGGCAACTGTATGGTGGGCGTCACAATATAAGGAACTACCAAAACGAAAAATGTAAATCTGCAAAGTGCGATGGATACTGCGGCAGTGCAGTTTATACAGACGCTTCTCAGTGTGAGTTTACGAATTACTTTTTTGGACGGTAAAAATCAGCGTACATTACATGCTCTTGCCACCGCGCATTGTGGCTGTCCAAGCTGTAGATCAATATCTATATTCTATACTAATATTGTAAATGTGAAAGTTTGGAATGGATGGATGTTTGTTACTCAATCACGCCCCAACGGCTGAACGGATCTTGATGAAATTTGGCACAGAGATAGAAACAGAGATAGTCTGGAATAACACATAGCATTTTAACTCGGAAAATTAAAGAGTTCCCGCGGGAACCAAGAAGCCTCAATCCTCGCGGTATTATGTATAGCGTGCTAGAGCGAGGGTTATGTGATATGTCTCAGGAATTAAGTCTCATTTTAACATTTAACCATCAGTAAAGACCGAGGAAATGTAAAGCACGCTCTATAGGTTATAGTATACCCAAGGAAATTTATGAAACGTGAAAATATTACCTGTTCCCTTGGACTGTTAGGGCTCTGCCCAGTCGATCTGTCGTAAGCAGCTCTGAGAAACGGCATATACGTCGCCCCACGGCACTCCGGGTCGTACATGTGGTCGCATTGGTCCACCGGGATGCGGTGCTGCTCGATGGGACACCCTGACTCTGATGCCATCACTATTTCGCCGGTCACCACTTGGCCTAAGATGTAACGAAATTTGTTAATTTTCAAGTAGACGTGACGTGACGATCAACGATTTATCATCTATTGCATCGCGTTTGAACACCGAAATGGCAGGCTCACTAATGGAGAAGTTTACCATTTTTTTATTATGAAAATTAAGTCAAAATAAAAGAAAAATATGAAAGAATTATTAAAATATCTCAAAAAATGAAAAAGTTATGGAACTTTAAAGTTGCGCTTGCAAGACGGGTGGCGTGACGTCACACCACCCTATCAACCGACTTTATAAAGCCGAATTAAAAGAAATAAATGGACTTAACGTGACTTAATTGAATTAAAAGCACTTAATTTGGGTGTGAAGATAATTTAGAAGTATTAAATCTCGGCTGGGTATTAAAACTCACTCACAAAATTTCTCACTCGAGTAAGATACAGCAAATGTACATTAAATAATTAAACTTTTAAATCGTCATTTCTCAGTAATTTTTTTGTTGGTTTAAAAAAAGAAACCACTGATTTATTAGTTTTAATGTAGATATATTTTACTTCCGTTGTGTTAAATATGATATTCACAACATCATAAAACTTCTCCATTCCACATCACTACTAATCCTCTGTAATTGACTTTCGAAAGTCTAGAGTTGAAATTTCAATTTCAGCTTCAATGTTCCGCGAAGAGATAACGATGTAAGAAACGTATGTGCTTTCGTCATATTATGAAGATATCTGCTATACATAGAGTGGGGTGTTTCAAAGACCCATAATGATAAGCATTGTCACCATACAACAAAATCTAGTTCAACTATTCAGCTTAATCGGTACATGGGTTTATTGAATGAAAGCCAGCTCGAGGCTGAGTTTGTCTTATGAGACCTATTGGTGGTCCTGCATAGGCATGTATAAAATTTTCGAGAGCTAATTTGAGAAGTGCGATTTTGTGTACTTATTAAGAGCGAAAACACACTATGCACCAGATAGAGGATTAAACGTAAGCACAAAAAGTCCACGTCAGAGGAAAATTAGGTTTTTTCATGTTGCCTAGTGTGCGCGCTCCAATTGAAAGGGAATGACGCGGAATTTTTATCCGCCAGACAAAAAGTCCGCGTCCGTAGTGTTTTTTCCGTAGTGTGTTTTCGTCCTAAAAGTGAAAAAGATATATATCACATTTTTACAGGTCACAAGGTGTTTTGCTTACAACTACACTAAGCGCAGCTTATTGTTGTAGTTGACTGCTTACCCTCTTAATGTCACAATATTTTCAAAAGTGAGAGTTTATACATGATTTATAAGCAGTTTATGACTAGGTGTAATAATTAAAGAGTGACCATCATATTTACCAAAGAAAGCCAGCAAGGCAGTCCTGTTAGCCAGCGAAGGAAGGCCATCCTGTCCTCTCATAAAAAGCTTCGATAGAGTCCTGGCCCCAGGGCGGTCCACACCAGCCATCATGTAAACTCCATCTGCATATGACGCTGGAGTCTTTCGAGTGAGCCGACTACCTGAGAAATAAAAGGATTCAAACTTAATTCATCATTCATACGTAAAAATTGAAAATATTACGTACATTGTCGCCCTGCAATTTTGATACAAGGGGATTTTTCCCACAATTTATTTGAAGAAATGACCTGAGATAAATTCAAATACAATAATAATATGTACCTATAGTGGATATGGCCTATTACTATAGGTATAGTACATAAAGAGGAAAGGAAAGGAAATCTCAGGAAAGCATTGGTTTTTTAATCTATATTAATTAGACTTGCATAACGAATTAAAAATACTTTAATAAATAATTGTCCAATCTTGTATTTTCAACATATTTAATGATGCATATAGTGTTTATTGAAGTAAATAAATGATAGCTTCACGGTTTGTATCATTTTAAGTGTTTAAAGCCCTGCAGGTGATTGCAATCATTTTGATATGTCAGAAGTCAGAACTTAACCATGTTTCATTAGTTTAAATATTATAGTATGCAAACCTTTGATATGTATATTGAGATGCAAACTAATAATATCTTTATTCATCTTTCAGCTAGGCAAGAATCGCAGAATTCTACATCTATATAATGTTATTATTCAAAGCCGTAAGTAAAGTTTCATTTTGCCAACTCCATCGATAGGAAGTACTCTATAAATCAGAAAATATCTTAGAATTAATATATTCTCGCGCAACAATGAACATCTTTATGATGGACTTCGCGGGCGGCAGTTGCTAGGCAGGGGCGCGGGCGGGTCACGCTGTTACTCTCTAATTTTTTGTAGATATGATTACTGATATTTGCAATACTCTAATGACTCTAATAAAAAACCGAAAACGTTAAATACCCGAAGTCAAAAGATAAAAGAAACCTTGGATTAATATTGGATGTTTCGTGATTGATTGTCTCGGATGGTTAGGTATATAGAGGTGGTCTAGCCGACAATCGTACGTAGGGTCACCAATCCATATTATTCAAATAATGTTCTTATGTTATGTTTAAAACATTATGGTAATAAATTAAGCTGTGAGTGAACGGGTATCTGGGTTTTAGAATATTCTTGTTGCCTTACTTACTTGCCTATCAGTAAACAAGAATAGGTATTACTAATTGCAGCATCGAAGACGGACGGGTAAAAAAAAGCTAAAGCTTCTGTACGGTACCTATGAATGAATGTTCAAATGATTCAAGATTTCAAGCCCGCCAGGGCGTCTCAATGGAAGCTGCTAAAATCAGCGTCACGGCAGTGACGGTGATGATGAGTTAAGCTAATTTAAGTTAAGTTTGAGTTATTCTGAGCCTACGCTAAGGTGTCCACTAGCAATAAACAGTCCTCGTGAGAGAGTTTCTGTAAGTGACTTGCTAATTGCTGTGTACGGTGTACCTACAGTGCAAGTGATTTGCCAGGGCTAATTTCTGGTTTTTTTTTTGCCAGTTGATGCTTGGCTAAATCTACAAATTTGATATTTTGTGCTCTGTTCAGTTTGCGGTTAACAGGTTTTTGTGGTAAAAGGTAACCCTAGCTCTGTTTTATTGTTAGTGGCGTAATGCATCGGTTCAATCGACATGAACTTCGAATTAGGAGCGAGGAGATCTTCGAATAGTTCTTTTGTAACTTGTGATAAACACAGCTCAATTTATACTTTGTTACGGAAAATTATTACTCTACTATTTGTTCTAAAAGATTAATTCACAACAAAATCCATTTAAATAGATTTAGATTCTACATAATAGACCTTAGTGCGTATAGTTTGAATCAAAGATCTGTTATTCCTTTGTTGTTCAGATGCAGTTAGAATGTAGACAGTAGAAACATAATCTAGTTACTTAAAGTTTAATTAAATTAATCTTGATACCGAATGGAGCTACGTTATTCTGTCATGATCTGACTATTTTATTATATAATAGAGATGATATCATTATAGATGATTGGAACGTAATACGAAGCATAGTAAAGTGCAAATACAATAATTAGTACATTTATGAACGTGATTGTATGTTGAATCTAAAAAATAAAGGTCTTGGCAGTGGAAAATGGTTCACCTATTATTATAGCATTTTATAATAATACACACCAATATACGTCCACTTCTCAACATAGGTATCTTTGAATACTAATAATTCACTTCTGTTCAGCGATATTTAGATGCATTATTTAGGAGAACTTAAACTACTAACCCAACCCTGTAATCTAAAACCTCATACTTATCTTGCGAAATTTGCAAAAGCTGTTTGCACCTATGTGCTAAAATATTATATACTTAAATGTAACACGTTAATTAATTGATCACTGACATTAAAATACAATTTCATACTGTGACATTATTATAGCAAGTAAATGTAAATAATTTAATCTGTATTCATGTATGCTATAAATTATTGAGCACTTATTAATAATACCTAACCAAGTTAGATTTCTTAATATAAAATTAGAAAGGCTCTATAAATTAATATTTTGTAGTTCATAAAAAGTTCATTTATTGTAATTTTTTTACGAAACATTTCTCATTCGATAGCACCTTAGCGTTGCCATTATTAACATTACATTGTGGCTAATTCTGTTGTATACAATCTGTAAGTTACACTAAACTGATTCGAATCTCGCACTATCCTTTGCTTCATCAGAGACCATGAGGAAAGAGGAAAGTTATAACAAACCGTCTGGTGTCGTTGGACACTCCGTTAGTAGGATTCGGACCTGCGACATCTTTCTTACGATGCGGCTCTCATCCGACTGAGCCATTAAAGGGTTTCATAATGCATAACACTACCTAAAATAATTACGTACAGGTACTCAGACTCTCTCCATCAAAAGTGGATCTATAGATGAAAGAGATATCTAGGGGGATAGACACAGAGTTAAACGCTTAGTTATTCTGTGGCTAATTCGGCCACATCATATTAAAATTTATCATAATTGCGAAAGTGTGTTTGTTTTTTGGATTATAATATTGGTGCCTTATCGTGATTGAAGAATCTCGCCGTAACAGAGCAATGGATCGACGTGAATTTATGCATGGGTTGATTATCTAGGTTTTAAAAATTGCTTTAAATGAAATCCAAATTATCGCGTAGTCGTTCTGTTCATGGGTGGCAGATATTTCCGTTGAGGACCTGGAGAATGACATACTTTTTATACCGGAAGATTAGGGAGTTCCCGTAAGATATAAAAAAAACTTGTGGAATAAGTTTTTTTGAGATTGTAGACGAAGTCGCAGGCATAAGCTAATAAATATTAATAATATTATTAACATAATACTAATAATATTTTTTTATAGATAGAAATTAATTATATCAATTACTAATCTATGCCCGCATTATCAATAGTAGGTGCTTACACAATTATTTAAGACAATTTCGTAATTAATCGGATGATAAATTAATAAAGTAGGTATTTATCTCATGTCATCTAAACTATGGACTGAGTGGTGTAAGTTATCACGAGTCAATATCGATTTCGAAGGCTTGTTATCATATTCAAACAAGAGTAAGGGTGGCAATTTTTTCTAGAGTATTATAAACTAACTCAATATTAATCAAATTATACAAATTACCTTTCACTTAAAATATTTATATAATATCTATTAATTTTAAATACTGACCCTGTCAATCCTTATTGATTTTGATAACAAGTTCAACACGCAACTGCCACTCTAATTACGCCATTCCGTCATAATTCAAAAATATTTCAAATTATTTAATTAATGATACCTACCCTCCTCAGAAAAGAAAATATTATTAAAAAAGTAAGTTTGGCAACCCTACTGCTTCACTCAGAAGTAGGATTGCGAAATTGAAATTGAGCTGCTTTTGATAAGTTGATATATCTGTGTTATCGATATTCGTAAATTTATGGTACTCCCATATTATAAAAGGGGTAGGGTGTGTCTACAATTTATATGTAGCGATAGCTTAATTTTGTAGTAAGTAAGATAAGGAACGTTGATTCAAATCTGCAATATCAAAATTTTAAAATTAATTTTTACTTCGAATGAGTATTCATTTTATTTCGTGGTATAGACAAATTAAACAAGTTATGCAGCGTTCTTAGGCTTTAGTTACCTAATAATATTATAAAAAAGTAGGCACCATGAGCTAAATCCACAACTCATTAATTCTAAGTTTCATTTGTTAGAAATAGTAATCCTCTATTTATTTTCCACTAAACAAAACTCAAAGTCGTGATCAATTAAACCGGTTTCTTATGCAATCACTACTAATTGGAAACTCATGAAGTATATCTCTCATGTCATCTCAGTCTGTATATCAGGCTGACGTAATATATCACAGAATCACATCACTTTCACGGCCTCATTTACGTATGCGAATGTTTTACATAGGCCACATATTATTATTTGGGTTTATGAGTGAAGTTGGTCATATAGTGGAGCAGGTAGAAGGAGCGTGAGATGAAAAAAAATCCTGATTCCTGAAGAACCTTCTCCAGTTTATTCAATAAAAGCATCCGCTCTAATTACGTAGTTTTAAGGTTCCATTTTCAGTACAGGGTTCTTACTTACTACCACAAAGTAATATTACTTTAATATTGATGACGCTCTTGTTTCAGAATTATAATCTATTTATATAAAATATAATAATAAAACGTCCATAATCCGCTTTAACGGCTCTTGCATTGCACTCGGATTTTAAGTCCATAATATTGTGATGTCATTTCATGATTTATTTTACAAAAAAGTTGGTTTACTTAAAAAAAAAAACCGAATTTCGGATCTGCTATATACACAATGATATGTTTTACTGAGTTAAATAGCTATGATATGAAATACACAAAGTGTTACAGACAGTACATAGTTTTAGAAACGATAGAACGAAGCGCGTTGAAGTTTTTTGTATGATGGCTTAGCAAATTCCTTTTTAAAAAAGAATGGCTTATAGGGTACTCACTAAATATAGATATAATACTGCATACTATAGGTACATTGAATAGAATTGCGCATTGCCTATTGGAGGTGAAATTAATGATACCACTTTAATTATATAAGTTCCACACATATATTTTATTACTTGATACTGAAATTACTGCAAATTACTCTTAATGTCACCCTATACAAGTAAAATACTACCAGTTATAAAGTTCAAGCGATGAACGTAAAAGGTTTTTGATATTATCTAACATAATGTTAAATAAGAAGTCTTAATTTTATATGTGATAGAGATAGTGACACTTTGTATAACATTTTGGTTTTCATTGTTATGGGATTTGCATAGAAAACTAGGGAAACGATATTTTTGTTTCGTATATTTATCGCGTATGTTACAGCGTGTCCGGGTGGGTGAGCGAGCTCTAGGCCATCGTATGAACAAGGACTCGAAGACATCTAGGGACGAAATATGCCCTTCTAGCCTAGGGGCACCTCCCGCCGACTTGCTGGCCTAACCATCTTTGTAAATTATAAATTTATCTTATTATATAACCTTGAATATTCATTCGAACCAGTTGCATGTAAAGTGAGAAGTCTTGAATTATTACTAAACTGGATTTTTCAATTTAAAGTAAAGACGTTAAACAATGTTTTAATTAAAATAGCATAGGTACCTACCAGCTTGTCATTTATTGACCCACATTCAATAGTTTGTAATCGTACCTACGTACCTACATGATTACGATTTCAAGGCAGAATCGATATATCAAGCCAGTAGTTAAAAGAAACATGACATGACCACCGTCAGTTCAAATCATAATATCAAACAAAGGTTTTGTTAAACTCGTAGGGCTGTCGTAGAATAAACGCTTGAAAATACTTAGATATTCAGCTTCACGTATTAGCCTTAATTTAGTTACAAGTAATTATTCAATGTACTTTGTCTTAAATTAGACCAATAGTTGTCCTATTTTAGCAATTAAACAGTCGTAAGTGATATTCGTTATGAAAAATTTTAGTATAAATTGGTTGAAAGTTGTAAATACAGTGAGATAATTTTTGTAATCTAAAAATAATATTAGGTATCTTTGTGTTTTAGCAAAAAACTAAACCGTACGACACCCCTACAGTTCACAGCTGCTCATTTCTACTTACTGCTCAGTGGTTTACGCCGTACAATATTGATATGTCGCTCCAAATCTGACAATTGATTATCTTCCTTCGAATGTTACTTGTTTAGATATCAATTTTTAGATTGTGTTTGTCTATTTTATGCAATGCCAGAGTAATTACGAAATATTTGCATCCTATGCACTTTTTTATTTCCTACATCCATACTTTAATATTCTAAATGCGAAAGTTTGTCTGTCTGTCAATCTGTCTGTCTGCTACGCTTCCACGGCCCATCTTGTCAATCGATTTCGACGAAATTTGGTATAGAGATTGCTTGTATCCCGGGGAAGGATATAAGCTACTTTTTATCCCGGAAAATAATAAAAGAGTTCCCGCGGGAATAAAAAACTTGATCACGCGGTCGAAGTCGCGAGCATCATCTAGTGACGACATGAAGCATAAAATAAGCGAAGGTTTGCAGATTTCCTAAACTTGGTACAATTATAAGGAGAAACCTTTTCTTTTTAGCTTCGCCACAAGGAAAATAAAATTGATAGAGAAAATAAATATGGTTTAGGTGTTTCTTTTGGAAACCTAATACTTGTACCTATCTAAACTCATAATATATATACTGCACGCGTCAATATATGAGAATTAAATCAAGTATCGAGGAATTTACCAAGCCAATAGTAACTGTTGCTACTTAGAGTGCATCGAAAGAAAAAGGTGATTGAATATGTGCTGTTTAACATACTATAGAAAATAACCAACCCACAGACCCCCAGTCAGGATAAGCTCTGTTGTTGAACCAGCCATCGTAGCGCTGCTTCTCATAGTAAACCTCTGAAACAAAAGAAATAAATCGTTATATTTTACAGTTTCCAGTAAGGTTTTATGTAAGTACATCTCATATCAGAGGATGATGATCTTCATAAAACAATAACAACCTTAAAAGTTAATAGGTAGTTTCTGAATTCAGATTTATTATAGGTATTAGGTATGTATGTACTCTTATGTATTTTGCACGCAGGATATACTTAATATACTATATACTACTATAATATACTACTATAATACTTAGTATGTACCTACCTACTTACGGCTGATTGAAAATAAAACAAATTAATCAATGTATATTGAAACGAGTGTTATCCTTGGCCTTATTTTTGTGCTTAATTTCTAAGAATAAAGAGCATGAGTTACGTTTCGTTGAATACTGTTATTTCTCAAAAGATAAACACATACGATAAAAACTTAACTTTGTAACTTCAATGTAAGTCAAAGTCACGACTTGCTGTATTTTAAGGCTAAGCTACACTAAATGCGTACAAGCTGCGTCACGCAACAGCGACTGCATGGTAGGACGTTCTTACAAACGCGTGCCGACTAGCTATGAACACAGTTAATTAACAACAGACCCAAAGAAAAGCAGTGATAGTCTAGTGATCATTTGCCTACTATTCGACACTACGGCCGGGAGTTCGATCCTCGAACAGGATGTCTAAATCGCTGACTGCACTACTATAACTTTTCGGAGATTATTATATCCACCCTTCGAAGAGCCCCATATTGTAGTCATGAGGGAACACAATTGTGCATAATTATTATGCACAATTGCATAAGCTATTATTTATCACTAGCATGTAACTGTTACTGGTGTCTGGTAAAACCTCATGCAGGTTTTCTCACGGTGAGAGTTCTTCATAATTTTCAAACTCCTACAAATGACGCAAGCGGTCTGCAACTGATTCGTGTTTATTGAAACACATTTCCAGCTTCCGTCTCGCGTTATGTTTGTCCAAGCCTTATGAAATATTGAGGGTGCACTTGATTTGAAACGGATATAAAGCCTGCAACTGTAACACCTGCACAATAAATGCAGCACTTACATATAATGTATAGTAATTAAAATTACATGAGTACAGAATTATATTAAAACGTTTGTGGCACGCAATCGATATGTTATGTTGATGAGGTTTTATGTGACAGATTTTTTGTAGCAATAGAATAATAATTAATTAATTACTTTGCGTTTTTGCACAACACATTACATTCTGAGGCTAAAGTTAATTGCACATTAAAGGAGATCAGAGTAGTACCCGCTAAAATTTAATTAATGAGATCAGGAGCACGCTGCGACATACTGGGCCACACTTCTATGAACTCATGCATCAAGGAAATTTTGGTATTTTAAGCAGTTCCTGAATACGTACGATGAGTGCGGCCTTTTTAAAATTTATTTTATTTTAAGAATGAAATAATAATAGGTGCGTTCATAATTAGATCTAGAATTTTTGTTACATTATCCTTTTTTTAAAATTCTACTACAAGTTAGTCCTGACTGCGATCTCACCTGATGATAAGTGATGATGCGTCTAAGATGGTAGCGGACTAACCGGTTTCTACACGGCCTCGTACTGGAACGCTAAATCGCTTGGCTGTACGTCTTTGCTGGCCGGGTGGTAACTAGCCACGGCCGAAGCCATATACCAGACAAAGATAAAATTCTTAAAATCCGTATTTATCTCATAAATCTGACAGTAAACAAGTATATAAATTTTGTTTTTTATTTGCTTAAACAATTGTGCAGGGACATTAAATAAATATAAAAGTATTTTACAGTGTTTCTTTACGCCCTACTTATTTTACTACTAGAATTTTGACGAAATTTGGCAGCTGTTATTTACATCGGACAAACTACTATTAGTTTAATTGCAGTGTAATAGGCCTATGCCTACTACACTGCAATTTTTACAGGGCCCTATGGTAAGGGTGCGCGTGGCCGCTAGTTCGAGCGTCGCTTATTACACAGCAATAAGGACCAATTTAGGGACCTTTTCAGCCTAAATCTTATTACACTACACTGATTCAAATGTAAGGGTCCCTGCGAAAAGCGCAGTGTAATAGGCCTACGAGGATCTTTTTAATCCCGAGAAAAAAGAAATAAAAAACCTAAATATACACTGACAAAGTTGCGGCAACTAAGTAAGCTAGTTATTCTGTAATATTTTACCTTATTTCATTAGCATGCTTTTGCTTGTTATCTGAACATTATATCTCTCATCATGGTAATATGTATATGATATTTAAATAAAGCTATATATACAAACTCGAATTGTGTCAACAGCTAACGATCAATAATATACGAGTACATTATACAGTGTGACTAGATCAAGATACAAACTGCTAGATATACAATAGAAAGGCAGATAACTATATTAACGGCTGTCAGCAAGACCTCTTGTGCATTGGGCGTAACATAAGGTCCAAATGTTATGGTTACGTTACGACACTAAGTATATTAAATAGCATTTATATTACATATTATGACAATTGCTTGTAATAATAATTATCTTACGCCCACTCTGCTATTAAATGAGTAAAGTTCGGTTCTTAAATGTGTGTGAATTCTAGCAATCAGTACTTGGCCAGCTTGGTGGACTATTGCCAAATCCTTCTAGAGGAGACTCGTGCTCAGAAATAAGCGAGCAATGGGTTAATGGTGGAATATGACTGGTGAATTAGACACATAATAAACACATAGCTTTCATAGAAAGTACAACTAATGTAGTTGATGCGTTTCATAAATACCCAAGTACTAAGTAAGTACCTAATCTAATCGGTAAGTAAACCATTACGGCTATAGGTGTGGCTATAGGTTTAACTAAATTAATGTTCTCCAATTAAAATGCAATATTTCAGTCATGTATGCAATTTACGATTCATATCAATAAAATAGGTTTAACCTTATAATGAAATAGAATCGCCCTTATAATGTCAGATGGCAAGTCGGGACGATAAATTATTTTTGATGTGTATCAAGTCGTGAGTCAGTGTCGCGGTCGCCAGAGTGACAGCTTGGAAGTAGGTTACACATATACAGGGTGATCGCTTAACAATTAAGTACTCGCAAACCACTCTATTGATCTTGTTAAGACGTTAAATATGACGCTTATCCCTTAGCACACCGGTGTTTTAATATCTTTTTTTTTTTAGCGGCGCCTAAAGTTTTTAATACGTAGACAGTTTGTGATTTCTCTTTTAAGTATTTAGTAGATTAGTAACCGATGTTGACTGAACTAAGATTATATTTTTCCGCATTTCAAAAACATCGACAAGCGTTGTTTATCGTTTAAAACTAATAAAAATTAGTTTTAATGTTGGGCCTGACGCGTCAACTTTGCCTATCTTTGTTATACTCGCCCGGCTTCAACATAGTGTGTAGAAATCAAAATTATTTTTTACAGTGGATACATCCTCAAGCATCAGGATTGAGGATTTGGAGTCAGAATTTTTTATGGGACCACCTTCCACCACCAGCTTCGACAAACACTGAAAAATAATTTTTCAAATCGGTTAAGGAACCACGAAGATATGCAGTTAAATACATTTAAAAACAAACGCGCCGAATTGAGAACCTCTTCCTTTTTTTGGAAGCCGGTTAAAAAGAAACAGCATAAAAACGACACTAAAAACATGATAAATGTTTCATAAATAAAATGTACTTTGCTAATGTTACTAAAACTCCGTACTTATTATATTATATAATATAAAAAAACGTGTTTTCGTAAAAAAGCTATAACGTATTCATAACTAATTATTACAAAAACTCGTTCAATTAGTTGGTTGAACCATTTATTAAAAAAACCGTATAATACGTATTGTTCGTCTACATTATGAATCATAAATCATACAATATTTTTAGCATAATATTACTAAAAAATGTGTCTTTTTGTGTTTTTTTTTGTGTTTCTTTGGTTGTAACAGGTATCCAAAGTTTTGACTGCAATTTATGGTATAATATGAATTATTATTTCATACCAGTCATGCCTGGTTGCCTATTTCGACCTACAGTTTTTTATCCACTACAGGTTAGTCCTTGACTGCGATCTCACGTGGTGGTAAGTGATGATGCAGTCTACGATGGTAGTGGGCTAACCTGTTAAGGGTACGGCAGATAAATCAAACCCATACCTTATCGGTTTCGACACAGCATCGTATCTGAACCTGTGCCGGAACGCAACGCTAAATCGCTAGGCGGCACGTCACGTCTTTGCCGGTAGGGTGGTAATAGCCACGACAAAAGCCGGCCAGACTAGAGGAAATTCAGAAATAATAATTTCCTAAATTGAACCTGCTGTTGATCGAACCAGGGACCTCCGGATTGACAACTAGCGCCGACCACTGCACCAGGGAGATAGTCAAATTATTATTATTAACTGGAATCTGTTCAAAGTCAAAGGATTTACCTTTGCCTGGCGGTCAAGATCACAGACATAATTGTTTAAGTAATTTGGAAATATAAGTCAACGGTAAAAACTGAATCCGGTATCATCAGCAAGAATCAATTATTTTCATACCAACACGTTTTTTGTCATAATAAAACTTTTTATAATAAAGTGAACTCATAATAATCATATAATTTTGAACCGACTGTGATGTAATGTACCCGGATCAGAACATTAATTCTTTACTCCTGAATTCTTTTTGGGGCATAATAATGAGGCGGGTCATAAAAACAATCTTTAGAACACGTAACGCAGTTAAAAGCACGTAACAGAAGATTGTTTTCATATTTATTGTTGTTATATATATTTCTTCATCTAATAACTTTAAAGTTAAATGCCAAAAATCTAATTTTATATTGAACCCGGATTATTAGGTTTTTTAAATCTTTTATAATAGCTCCGTTAGTATTTGCAACAATACCTAAGGTATTTATGTAGGTATTTACCGTTATATTCAGTTATTCCATTGATAAACACATAAACCATGAAGATGAATCTATCTGTTATCTAACTACTCGGTTTTAATCGATTCAATAAGGAAATGATTATCGGCACTTAGCATGTGCGTGTAGATCACCAACCGATCTGCTTTCCGAGGACAGTTCCGGATACCAATGCAAGTACCTTCAGCAAAAAGCTCAAAAACTTTTAAATACTGTTAAAATTACCTCCAGGGTAATCATCTGCAAGTAATTTTGTATACCTACGAAATATTTTATACTAAACATTCACTTAAAAATAATATTTTAAATATTTGGAAGTTTTTTCAATACGCATTATATCCTATAAGTTATTCAGGTACTCTGAACTTTGTTTGTTATCTCATTATATGCAATTCGAATGAATACTGTGTTAAACCACAAAATAGGTAATAGTACTAAGTTATATGAAAACTCTGTTAAGTATATTATAGTGTGATTCAAGTGGAGGACAAAGAAATTCCCCAAGCTGACAATGACGTAGGCATTCGCTTAGAAGGACTTTTGAAAATTCAACTCCTAAAGGGGTAAAATATGGATTTGGAATTTGTACGAAAATCAAACTTGACGGGAGCGAAGCTGCGGCCAAAAGCTAGTATTTTTACAAGTCATAATTAACAAAATAAAAAAATACGACTGCTCTGCCAAACAAAAAATTAATCTAGTTAGATAGAATCTTATTCACATT
Source organism: Erebia palarica (assembly GCA_964035005.1). Classification (NCBI taxonomy): domain Eukaryota; kingdom Metazoa; phylum Arthropoda; class Insecta; order Lepidoptera; family Nymphalidae; genus Erebia; species Erebia palarica. Next base: position 32,849,291 of record OZ035984.1, on the reverse strand, counting down.
TTTATTAAATGTTTTTTTTTGTGAATCACTGGATATTGAACTATAGTGTTATATATATTTGGAATCTACTCATCATTTTCTAGATGATGATTATATAGTAAATCTTATTTTCGAATATTTTTTTTCAAGTTTAGTCTTTAATGCGGGACCATGGTCACCCAATCAATTTTTTTTTAATTTTACTAGCCTATGTCACCCGGAATAAGCTAACTAAGGGATTCTAACGATACCTGATTTATCAAAATCGGTTTAGGCGTATAGAAGTTATGGTGAGATATACAAACTCACACACATACATACATACATACATACATACATACATACATACATACATTCATACATACATACATACATACATACATACATACATACATACATACATGAACCCTGAAAACAATATACTCCTTTTTTCAGGCAGTCGTGTAATAAAATCAAACTGATTCCGTGTCCTCATTTTCGTAATTTCTTGATGCTGCTCCCATAAACTAAGAACGGCATAATATTTAACTTTAAGTATGTGAGAAACAAAATTGTATGTATAATTATTCGCACTTAGAAACAACGATGAATTATATTGTAAGCATTTTTATTTATTTTATTGTTACACTAGCTAATGCCCGCGACTTCGTCCGCGTGGATTGAGGTTCCTTGGTTCCCGCGGGAACTCTTTAATTTTCCGGGATAGAAAGTAGCCTATGTGCTATTCCAGACTAATCTATCCCTGTGCAAATTTCATCCAGATCCGTTAAGCTGTTCGAGCGTGATTGAGTAACAAACACCCATCCACACATCCATACATCTATCCATCCAAACTTTCGCATATTTATAATATATTGTTACATGTTACATTTATGAGATTACTAGATAATGCCCGCGACTTCGTCGGTGTGGATTTAGGTTCTTTTCAAAATCCTGTGGGATTTCACGCAAAAAATTTCGTGAATTCACTGGTGCCATCCTATTCTCTGCTGCGGCGTCAATGAAGGAAAAACCAGCAAACAAACAAACTTTCGCATTCAATATATCATAGTCAATGCATACAAGTTTACCTACATGCTATATTATCACATTATGTTTCTCCTAAAGAATCTGCGTAAATTAAGCAATTAAAACTGTATTTTAAATATGCTATTTATATTTACAGTAGATAAGCTACTTCTCAATTTATTTATTCTGACGCCCAATCCATATTCATAATTTATCTTATAAAATGCAAATGTGTGTCTGTCTGTCCGTCCATATCATTTTCATTTTACAACCTATTCATTTATAACCGATTTTGATAAACTATGATAGCGCAATAGATTGCATTCCGAAGACGTAATAAACAAAGACTTCTCTGTATTACTGAATCAAAAAGTTCCTATAAACAGGTGAACGAAATCGTATGCGTTATACCTATAGTGAGTAATAAAAATTAAAAACGAGATCATAGTACAGACATACGGTGCCGTGCAGTTTATATAGGCATAAAAGCGCTTACCCAAATTGAAATACGTCAATGCTCATATTTCATCAAAACAGCTAGTAAATAGGTATTCCGACTAACTAATGCCTACCCTAGCTTAAAAACCTGTGCACGCCACTGCAGACATATATATGTAAAAGATATATTTTTGAAAGGTAAGGAACTATGGACGCGAATGGCCTCCATTCACTTTCACTGGTGCGAAATAATGTGTAGGTACACGTGATGTCTGGATCGTGGTGCCTGTGTGTGCTACGGCCCGCATACAGGCGCTGTGCCTGGCGACATAGTAAACGAGTGATGTCGGCCGCAAGATATGTACTTACGCAAAAAAGAGTAGGACTTGGCCACAGCGGGAGCATCTAAGAAATACAGAACTAGGTCGATGCAGACGTGACGTACGCTCCTTAATATAAGATGGCAAACAAAAGTTACGCCCGTGCGTCTGCGTAACGTCAACGTTATGGTCGATTACCACCAAAGCTGCCAAAGGAAAAGAGAGGAGAAATGTGTGTCCACTGATACTAAGCGGAGAGTTGTGGGATTAACGATATCCTATTGGAGCCTATTGGTTATTCATGTAACATCTCCGTCTTTCTCCGCCTTGGGATGGGCTCTTGTGAAAGTATTTACTAAATAATCTTGTCTAACAATAATTAAACATTCAGCTAATTGAAATTAATACGCTTTTATTTTTTTATTTTTTGTGCTTACTGCTTCCTTTTAAACTTTTGGTTAGTTTTAATTTTTTGTTGTAACTGTGACGTCACCCGGGGTCACAACTGAAAATCAGCGCCTTGCTTTGTATGCATTTTCTGGGTGGTGTCACAGACGAAAGTGTTATATTTGTATCTAGTTTTGTCTGTTGAATAAACTATATTTCTTTCTTTTGAAAATTCGAATAAAACACAGCGTTTGGTGCGTGCAGCTCTTATAGTTTTCTGTTTGGCTTCAAAAGGTATTTACCGAACCTTTAAAATAGGTCTTGCAAGTTGCATACTTTGGCATAAATATTAAATCTTCTGCAACTTTGCCTGGTGGGAGGCTTTGGCCGTGGCTAGTTACCACCCTACCGGTAAGGTAAAGACGTGCCGATAAGCGATTTAGCGTTCCGGTACGATGCCGTGTAGAAACCGAATAGGGGTATGGGTTTAATAAAACTGCCATGCCCCTAACAGGTTAGCCCGCTACCATCTTAGACTGCATCATCACTTACCATCAGGTTAGATCGCGGTCAAGGGCTAACTTGTAGTGGATTAAAAAAAAATACTACATCTTCGATTTAATATTTATCGCCTTCGAATTCCGCAGTCATTATCGTTACCTTCTAAATATAATGAATATCCATGTTCCTTCCATTCGTTCGGCTTAAACCGGTCTCTTAAAAGAATGCGTTCGATTTCGAAATATCTGATCCCGAACATTAACTTTATTGTAACAACGTTAAGTTTATAATACTTACGAAAATACTTAAGTGTTCAAATATAAAATACTTTTGCAATGAATTTCGCACTTAAAATATCAAAATTACGATTATTCTACGAGTAATAAAAGTTTTCCATGAGATAAACGATAACTTGCTATTGGAAATTGAAAGTTGAATTACAGGAGAAGCGATAAGACTGTGTTTACGTGGAACAGATGCGGTGGCGGACGTGGTGAATAAGAGCGACAACACACTATAGGTACTGGTATTTGCGCAAAACGTCAAATATATGTCACCGTAAGTTTGTGAAAATCAATGAAATGTTTGTTTATCGGGTTAATATACCTAACAGATTACAATGTACCGAAAAATAATGCGTTAAATTGTAATCTTTCGACAGTGCAATTTCGCGAGTTAGATTATAAGTAATCTAACGGTTTTTACAATATTACGGTGACATATATGTATCTGGTAAATAATGCTTGCGTCTTCGTAGGTTGAGGTTTTCTAAAAATACCCTGTAACAAAAATGTCGTCTATTGACCGAAAGCTGACGCCCGCGACTTCGTCCGCGTGCTTTAAGTTTTTTTAATTCACGCCGGAACTCCTTAATTTTCCGGTATAAAAAGTAGACTATGTCACTCTCCAGGACCTCAACTATACCCATACCAAAAATCACGACGATCCGTTGCTCCGTTGCGGCGTGATGGAAGAACAAACCAACAAACACACTTTCGCATTTATAATATTAGTATATGATAACGAAGTTAAAAGAAAACTATCACAGCTAGGTAGGCTTTACAAGTTTACAATTATTAATAGTCGACCAACATATAAAATATCCGCATCTATACTATATTATTGCGAAAATGTGTCTGTCCGTCTGTTTGTCTGACTGCTAAGGCTTTCACGGCCTTACTTTTCAACCGATTTTGATGATCTCGGATAATTAAGGAGTTCCCGCGTGAATAAAAAAGACTTAACGCCGGACGAAGTCGCGGGCATTATCTAGTTAAGTATATTGTGACGGGCAACCCTACACTGCACGTGGCCCTACACCCACTTCGCCGGTTTTTTTATATCAGTATGGATACTTAGATTTTAATGTTTTAAACTAATAATGCAATTCAAATTAGGTCCTTGACCTACCGGATCCGGAAATTGCACTAAAGCCTTGGAAAATGTTCCTCAGCTGGTTTCGTGACTGAAGTTGCGCTTGCACACCAAATGTCAAGATCTTAAAGTAAGTCAACGACATCAATTATATTATTGTATCTACCTACCTAGTACCTAGTTGATAATAGAATACGAAAGCTATCACAATTTTTGATATTTCCTTGCAGTTTTCCGGCTAAGAATAGATAGATAAATTCTTTCTTGCCACAAAAACATAAAAAATACTTACAAAGTTTTTTTTTAACTACACAAGGGTGAGAGGTGTCATGTGTCCGACATACATCATGACATAACATCATGTCTCATGACACTCGAGCATTACTTAACATAACTCACATAACCCGAGCTTCCAAAAGTAAAATAAATGATTGGACTGAGGGGCTGGGTATTGAGAATACATTTAGCGATTTCTAAAATCTATGTATCTATTTATAACTTACAAGAGCCGCCCGCGACTGCGTCCGCGTACAATTTCTGATTTTCTATGAATTTTTTAAAAACCTATCTATAGAGGCTTTATATAAATTATGCAGGTTTTTATGATTAAAAACTAATAAACTATGAATATTTTCTATACATCTTTTTGTTTATCGAATTTTTATCTCTTGAATGTGTTAAAACGAAAATAAACAATTTCTCGTACAAAGAGTAGGTACCTACCTACTATCTAGATATAATATTATGTTATGCCCCATTATACCCGTATGTACAAAGAGTTTAAATATACCATTAAGCCTTTGATACCCGTCTGTACGTGGGTTTTGTGCCTGTTATGAAAAGCCTGTGATCAATCTCGAGGCGGATGTATATAGATTTGTACCACGGAATTTTAAATCAGGTTATAGAAGTGGTAAATCCAATAGGGTTCTTCGACTTTTACTGTCGCACTTTATAATAAAAATAACTCGAAAGAACTACATAACTACAGCAAATAAACAATCAATTAGTTGACCGAGTGAAGCGAAGGTCTCCGAGTCTACTTGAATGAATTTGCACTTGTCCGTCCGTCCGTCCGTCTGTCAGAGCCTTTTATCTTTTGACTTACTGAAAGTAATTATTTCAAATTTAAATATAATATGTAAACCGATGGCCTCCAGCCGAATATGGCTTAAAAAGATATAAAATTCTTTACTTCAGTTGCGGTATATCATTTTAAAGATAATTAGGAATAGAGTACAAAAATATATTTTTTTTACATTTCCCCTAAAATTTAAAAAAAGGGGGCTTTCATAGTGGAGGTTTTCTAACGTCCAAAGTTGACCTCAGAACTCTCAATTTTCTGAAAGACCAAGCTTGAAACTTGATCAATTATTTGAATTATTTCCTGTAGTTGAACAACAAATACTAAAATAAGATAAATATTTTAAGGAAACGAAATTATTTAATTTTTAATGAGCTTCAGTATTTTTAACACAACTTCACAATGATCTCAATAGATGGCGCTCTGCAAAAGTTTAGTCGTTTATTGGATACCGCGAGGTCTTAGTTCGGGGCGAACCACTAGTTTATTTATATAAAACTCATAGCCCAGCCAAAACAAAGTACGTTAACCTAACTGTTACCTACTAATTTGCGTGGACACAATCTCACGTTCCTAGATCAATTTTATTCCATTATGAAAGAGCCCTTGACTCTGATCTTATCTGTTGGTAAGTGATAATGCAGACCAAGATGGTAGCCGGCTAACCTGTTAGGGTCTAATCCGTTTCTTCACTGCATCGTACCGGAACAGCGGAATCGCTAAGCCGCTCAGCTTAGATTTTTCACGCATCGTACCGGATTGTTAAAATCGCTTAGCCACTAGGCTTTTCTGGTAGGATGGTTCTCACTAGACCCGACGTGAGCAAATTCATTAATCGAACCCAAGACTTTTAAGACCGCAGCGCTCACCACTGCACTGCTACTTCAGACTTCTGAACGTATAATCTAAATTCTGTGGTTTGTATGAACAAGGATGTAAACCCGCATAGTGCCTACATGCTTGATACTCATTGACACCACTCTTTGATCGGTCACGAAGCTTTTGTTATCCAGCTTGATAGCCGTAAGTGTAAATACTTAAGTGGGTTGTTTTGTATACGGCAGTTACTAAATGAAATGCACTAATCAGTGTTCAATAGGTACTCGTACCTTCAGAGTCTGACGCACTTGTGAGTTGTGACCTTTTCAAGAAAATCATTCAACTAAGCCTAACTTTATCGAAGCTAGACACCGATATTATCAAGGTTGAAAGTTCTATATTTTCTTCGAAAGTAGGTATGCAGCTATTCGAATCTCGGGTTTTGTACAACCTTAGAAGAACCATTGAACTACTAAGTGTAATTATAGTAAAAAGTAAGCCTTAAAAAAGGGCTCGCAGCAAGATTTAGGAATCGAGTCTTAACTCTTAACACCTCCTGATAGTTATGGTAAATTATAATTTATCATTTACCAATTGTCAAGGAAAACACTGTGAGGAAACCTTTATACCTGAGATTTCTTAATAATATTTTCAAAGGTGAGTGAAGATGCCGATCCGCACTTGGCCACCACTTGGCGTGGTGAACTATGGCCAAAACCATTGTTATTCTGAGATGACACTTGTGCTTAGTAGACGGCCGGCGTTGGGTTGATTATGATGAACAAAGCTGAGAGATACCAACTTATTAAGTGCTAGCGACTTCGTCCGCGTGTATTGAGGTTTCTCGGTTCCCGCGGGAACTCTTTATTTTTTCGAGATAAAAAGTAGCCTATGTGTTATTCCAGTCTATAATCAAGCTCGGTGCCAAATTTCATCCAGATCCGTTCAGCCGTTGGGTGGTTGAGAGACAAATATCCATCCATTCATCCAAACTATCGCATTTGAGTATAATACTTTGAGCATAATATAATAGATACCTGGATCACTGAAGCAGGTTGAAATACACGCCAGCATACAGAATATGAGCCCTATTTTGGGCCGATAATTCCGTTCGGCCATCATGCACGGTATCTGTAAACAATACAAAAAATTAAAACTTTCTGCAGCTTTTTATTAATAATGATAATGTTCTCCCTCCCGAATTTGTATATTTGCCCGCAATACGGTTTGGAAATTCCCGACAATTTCAAAGTCCCGGGACACGAGACAGCCTACAATTAAAGTCCGGGGAATTCCTGGTTTTTTTTAAAGAGGGGTAAGCCTTTTTTAGAAGAATTTTAATTTAGTTAATTTCTTGTGAAACGTGTTAAAAAAAGGCAGTTTTTTTTGTAAAAATCAACATTTATTAAACAGAAAATTAAATCTTAATAACTTTAATGTTAATTTCAGTCTTAATAATTGCTTTGTTTATTTATTTTATCACACACAGATTCACTTTTAAACAGTGTTATAGTTATTAAACGAACTTAGTTAAAAATCATACTAATTCTTAATAACTTTACTATAATCTATTAATTCTAGTATCCAACCCAAAACCTAGCCCGCAACTTCGTCCGCTTCCACAACTACAGCCCATTAACGTCCCACTGCTGGGCACAGGCCTCCGCACTTATAGGAAAGAGGTTAGACCCACCACGCTGCTCCAATGCGGGTTGACGGGACTTCGTCCGCCTAGATTAAGATAATAGAAATTTACCGTGGTACATCGTTAATTTTCCGGAATAATACTAATCTATGTCTGTACCTTTCGTCAATCGCTTGAACAGATAGGCCGTGTTAAGATAACATACCTATAGATTTTCACATTTAAAATATAGGTAAGTATGGAATATGGTGCCGAGTAAGTGCGCAAACACATTCCCTCACTCTCATAGTCCCATGAAACGGTAAACCGACACGACTAGAGAGAGATTAGACGCATCGCCAACTTCCTAACTCCTGGCTAGTAAGCCCAATTAACATAAGTATAGTATTAAGCTTTTATTTAAAAAAAAACATTTATTTCGCCTATCTCCGACATTGAACCTAGCGGACCAACCACCATTAGACCAACGTGAAGCCTAATTAATTTTTAGGACACAAAGGTTTGACTTTGATGAAGGTGTGGGTGCATCTCAGATGATTCAAGTATCTCTTGCGATTATACCTATAGGTATACCATCCTACTTTAGTCACAAAAACATTGTACATATTATGCTCGTTCGGCATGAGCAAGGTATGTATACAATTTAGGTACTTACCTTGATAACTAAATATAATATTATTTACAACGCGAAAGTTTGTGAGTATGGATGTGTGGACGTGTGGATGTGTGGATGTATGAATGTTTTTTACTCTTTCACGCCAGGACGGCTAAACGAATCTGGATGAAATTTGGCACAGAGATAGATTATAGTCTGAAAAATACCTAGGCAACTTTTATCCCGGATAATTAAGGAATTTCCGCGGGAACCAAAAATCGTCAAACCACGCGGACGAAATCGAGGGCATCAGCTAGTAACTAAATAAAATTTGACATACAAATAAGATAACGTATTATTCTAAAGAATGATAAACTTTACTAGCAATTTTGTTAAACCTAAGTGAATTTTTGGTTGCTAAAAGTGTAAAATATAAAAGCATATGCAATAAAAAAATTATGCAAAATTCAGTGTTTTTAATTTGTAAGTAGTTATTAATAGTTATATTTCAGGTGTGACTTGGAAAAGCATTTAAGTACGTACAAGGTTGAACAGGAATGTTTTGAAATGTACATAGTTTATCATGTTTGACTGAAATGAATATACCAAATAATATTATTTATTTTATTTTTATCCATTTTTTTATATTAAAAGCAATATCAAGTATTAGTAACATACAATTTTAAAAAGATTGTCTTAAAATATTTTTTAGTAGCCTGCAAAATTGTGAAATGAAATCTGTATTACCCATAATCTGCATTAATTAAATACCTATACCTACTACATATAGTAAAGATAGTGAGTTTCAATGAACTCCTTCCTTATTCAATATTCTTGGACTACAATTCCCTATTGGGAAACTTGGGCTATGGGCTATTCCCTATTGGGAATCTTCGAAACTGATTTTGCAGAAACTTGCATGATTTATTAAGTAAAACAATAACAGTAACAGGCAAGACTGGGTTATCTATTTCTAATTCACTTTTGCTACGACAGCGTTGTAAATAAATGCTACCGTTATGTACGAGGTAAGAAATGTTCACACATTTACAGTTAATGGCTGCATTGTGCTAAATCATTTTATGATAAATCATTTTTGGGGTCAGTCAACTCTACTCAACTGCTGGTAAGTTTTATGAAAAAAATTAACAGTTTTTTTTTTAAATTATGGATCACTGGCTGATTCCGGGTCTTAATCGGCGTGGATTAAGGTTTTTAAAATTAAAAACCCTTGGTTATAGAGAGAATATGCAAAATTTCAAGTTCAAAGAACCATTGGTTTGAACTGTACGTTGATAATTATGCCAGTATTTTTTCCTTTAGAATATAGATTAAACAAAATGAGGCATAATATAATATTTTGTAAACATTCAGTAATGATATGCGCTTAGACTCACCGATAGCCGGTCTAGCAAGGTTTCTCCAAAACCGATCTTGACCATATCGAAGTTGGCAAGACTTACGCAAATTATGTCAACTTGTTAATCCGTAGACCTTCACAAACCACTGTATTGTGCTACTTGATAGCGTGAGGCTATTTCATTTACTGTTTATACAATGCCTCTTAAAAGTCAATGTTGGTTTTGTTTAGCTCCAACTTTTTGAACATCCGGAGCATTGTATGTAGTTATTAGTGTTACAAACCATATTTTGCAAGTCCTATGTAACGTTCACTTACGACAAAACAAAGTAGTCAATGTATGACAGATATTATAATTATTATAAACTACTTTTCCGGCGAATATAAAAGGAAATAATTACTCATACGGACAAAGAACTTTATATTTAAAAAGTCAAACGTTACTTAGCTAAAGTCAATATAAATAACTTAATTTTCATATGTTGTACAAAGGCTGGCTGCAACTCTTTATTACAACAAATAAAAATTAAAAATGTAGGTAACATTGCATTTTAAAACTGCTAGCATAGAACTTTTTACACAGTATAAAAAATAAGGAATTCTAACACTTCTAACAATGGTTTTAGAGAGTGGGTCAGGGATTACCAGATTTAACCACTAGAATAGCAATTCTTACTATGCACGATCATTTTCTATTTCCTTTTTACAAAATCCAGGTTTAATGACCATTCAAACCAAACAATATGGTACCCTCAATTTGATTGAAACACTACAAAATAATCACCTAATATAATGTTTCAAATAAGTACCATATATAACAATTTTTGTCGACCTACCTACTTTTAGAGATTTTATTTTATATTTTATAAAAAAAATTACCTACTTATATTAATTATTATGTTGTTTAATTTATTGTTTGTTTATTTAAGTTTAATCATAATACGTACTGATTGTCGACGGTGGCGGCGACGCATGGTGTGCGGTAAAACGTGCAAAGTTTATGTTCACACCATGTTTTTTTGTGACACTATTATAGTGTTATAATAATAAATAAAATATATCATGCTAACGGCATTCGACCACAATTCTTCAAGTTCAAAGAAAAATATACAATTTTATCAAAAGTGCTTCGTTTAAGTTCCATAAGACAAGGCAAGGTCCAAGGGCAGCTCAAGATGCGTTGCCATTTGACCCACATAACAAATTGTGCAATACCAGATTCACTCGGACAATGGCGTAGGTAACGAGGATTTTTGATAACATGTTTGATTTTACGTATTTAGATAAAACTACATGATTTTTTTGTTCTGAAATAGCTTACAACTTGCAAAGCTTAGTACTCTAATTAGAATGACGGCTTTCATGTTTGTGTTTTTCAATACATTTGTTAATTTTTAGAATTCCGTACCCCAAAAGGAAAAAACGGAAGGGTATAGGATCATTTTGTTGTCAGTCACACTGTCTGTCTGTCAAGACCCTTCTTCTCAGGAATGCATGGAGGTATCAAGCTGAAATTCATATCAAAAACTCAGGTCTAGCCCTAATATAAGTATGATAGTGTAAGGGATAGCTCATAGAGCTGTGAAAAAATCTAACTTCTAAGCCAACACAATCAAAAGATACAGCCGTTTATGCTGCAAATTTTCGACATTCGCAAGGGGATCAAAACCGGGTACTTCCTGTGAACTCGGAATCTTGAAAGGTCTGAAGCAACGTCTTATAGCACAGATAAAGAAAAATTGCGAAAAACATAAATTTTTAGTTACATCATATTATAATATAAATAATTTTAAACTTACTACAGGTTTGTACGGAACCCTCGGTGCGCGAGGGTTACTGATCCATACTTCCATACTAATATTATAAATGCAAAAATGTTTCTGTCTGTCTGTCCATCTGTCTGTCTGCTACGCTTTCACGGCCCACCAGTTCAACCGATTTTGTTGAAATTTGGTACAGGGATAGGTTATATCTCGGGGATTGACATAATTTTTATCCCGGAAAATTAAGGAGTTCCCGCGAGAATAAAAAAGTTAATCCACGCGAATGAAGTCATACATAGTCATCATGAAAAAATAAATACCTACTCTTACCAGAATAAGGACTTTATTATGAGACCGTAAGTAACATTTACTCTTACCCAGGATCTGGAAGGAATTGATACCCCAAATGATTGATCCACGAAAATTTAGAGTAAAAAATGCCATTTTCTTAGGACTATTATAACCCGAGAGTATAAAAAAAGAAGTAAGTCTTCAAAATCATAAAGTGTGTAAGTCTACGAAACAAACTTCATACATTTAAGCAAACAGAATAATTCACTGAATAAATAAATCATGATACTGAATAAAATTCAAAGAAATAATACAAAGAGTCAATTCAAATTCACAAGATGATTTCTCATGACATACCGATAAGTGCATGTGTTATTAAAATATAAAATAATGGTCATGTATAATTACGCTTAGGCAAGCGTTCGAATTTGACCCATTAATGCGTACAAGGCTGGCTTACCCAACAGCTTGTCTGATGGCCCAGACTTCTGCCACGGAAGTGAAACCTCGTGTTTAATCCATCGAACATAGATAAAACATAATAGAGAATTGAAAAAGTAAGAATAGATTTTTAATATGAGACACAAAGTGGTGTATTTTCACTAGTTAATATTTTTGAATTAATACTAACATGAAAATCAAAACAATAATGAATCAGAAAGATCAGATATATTTTATGTTTCTATTTTGTTATTTTATAAGTCTTAAATCATTAAAACCTTTTTTAAACAAGCTTTTATCGTCCGCCGTATTTAATTTAGCGTGACGTCATTTTATATTTTATTTTCTTCTCGGCCTACTTTTTTAATTGATGCCATAAAATAATTTCAATTGATAGACATGGGGTGCCGGGTGCACAAAAAATAACTAGTTCGCCATATTGAATTTAGACGTCACGACGTGACGTCACTCAGCAAACCATGCATTATCAATTGTCATCCAAACTCTCAGTGTGTTCAAAATTTCAGATCAGTCGGTTGGGAATAACTGCTTTAAAATTTGCAAGATTTGACCTTAAAAAAAACCCACAAACAATTTAAAATTGCGAGTTGCAAAAATTTGGGATTGTTATCGAGGGTAGCAAAATGTCGGTCACTTCTAATTGTAATCTAGTTATACTTAATGCATCGCACTGTCTTCATCAGTTAGGTACACCAATCCTTATTATGCCTATGAACGTTAATAATTTAAAACTGTATAATCTTGTATATCTAGTAACTCTAACCTTTAGATAAGGTATTGCAACACACCATATTTATCGTCTGTACAAAATGTTGCTTAGAATGGACAAATTATGTTTTCTTACTTGATTTTTTTAAAGATTGATATTTTAAAATGAATTCCCTTTAAATTGATCGTAAAAGTGACTCAACTATAATGTTATTATAAAACATTAAGATACTACTGTATATGTCGAAATGCTGGCAAATAACCAATTTTGTTGCCTACGGTTATGTAGAAAATCCTTATCGAGCCTTTTATAATATGTATGGCCATATTGTCTTTACAAGACGTGAGTGTACTATTTATTTTTCTTACTTGATACGGCATTCACCTTGTTATTGTAAATCTATGAAAAGTTTGGTCTTATCGACTATATCTCATTGTATTTTTTTTATTGATAATTATTTTTCACTTAAAATAAAATAATATGTTCGTGTTTAAGATCTCTTAAGGTAGCATCTCTATCTTATGGTTCTTCTTAGCTTTTTACTGGCCAGTAAATTACTTTGAGCATATAATTGTGTCGTAAAAATACCAAGGTTTCTTTATCAAGCGGTAATCGATTTTGCGAAAGGAAATTACTTTGCTTAAAGTTGACAATATTTGACTATTTCGTTATTCGTATCGATTTAACTATTGATCGTATGCATCAAACTGCACCATATGTGGAATTTTAATGGATTTTGTGGATTCTGAACTCACATACAACTACCAGCGTGCTCTCAAACGGCTATGTCTCTACATGGATCGTTTCATATATATACCAACTGTTTTGGAAACTTGATGTTGGTCAATTATTTGTATGGTCCATGATTATTTTTTTAATCAATCACTTGCAATGATGTTTTAGGCGTATCTACTTCCATGATCACTTATATTGATCCTTTTTTTACTTTTTGTGTCAATTTATTATTTAGTATTTCTTCTACTGTTGTTTGGCAAAATGCTGTGATTAATGATCTAGCTTAAATATTTAGCAAATTAGAAATTTTAATTTTTATTGCCTTGATAATGGAGACACTTTGTTCAGCATTCAACTTTGGATTATTATATCACGGCTTAAGTAATATGTTTCATTGCAAGAATATAGGCATGCAAAATTTTGCCCAAGATAATCTGTTCACTGAACTAGTAGTAGATATGTAAGACAGAATTGATGTTTTAAAAGAGCTCTTCTTTTAATAAGGACATTAAATAATTTTAGACTTTATATAAGCATCAAGTGAAGTAACATACTATAGCGAAGAAGTTAGGAAGGTTCTACAAAAGTATAACTTAACGCGATTCGAAGGTTATGATATTTGTGTTGTCAAATATTTGTTTAAGTACAATGAACAAGATGACGTTTATAGAAAAACATTCGTATCTAACATTTATATGACGCTTACTTATTTAACTGTGATGATCGTTGTAACGGCTTGATTGGTCCATAAAATAGTTATTGTAATAGGTCATTGGCAGGATGCTAGCAGGAACTGTGTGAGTCATTACGATTTTCCGATGACTATACACATATTATGTAGTTACTTTAAAAATAAGTCGAATTCATGCTATCCATACTAATATTGTCAATGTGAAAGTATAACTGTTTGTCTATCTGTGTGTTAGCATTTCTCGATTAACCGCTTTACCGTTCTTGATATTTAGCTTGGAGAAAGCTTGCATCCTGGAAAGGTAGGCGATACAATTTTCATTTCGGAAAATTGTTATACACACAAAATTTCAGAATTGTTAAAAAAAAGATCAAGCAGACGATTCATGGACATAAAAAACCTTTCAATAAATTATGAGTGGCGTTACCCACTTGTACCATTAGACGTCGATCGCAAGAAAATAGGGCTTGTAATAAACCGCTTAAAAGCTCGAGTTAAACTAAGTAAATTGTACCATTTACATGAGGAACCTGGTAAATAAGTAAGCAGCCCCGGATCTAGGGGGGGGCAAGCCGGGGCCCATGCCCCGGGCGGCACCCATATACCCCGGGCGGCACCCGTACCCCGGGCGGCACCCGTACCCCGGGCGGCACCCGTACCCCGGGCGGCACCCGTACCCCGGGTGGCACCCATACCCCGAGCGGCAAATTAAAACTTGGCAGCTCAACACACACAATTCATCATTAACTTTGACCACTGAGACGACCAGTAGGTAATTTATGGACAATAAGTTATATAAAATTAAATATTTTTCGCTTTCGCGGGGCTATAAAGAGGAAAGATTTGTTTGTTTGTTTGTAATGAATATACTCAAAAACTACACGACCGATTTTAAAAATTCTTTCACTTATAGATAGCTACTTTATCAGAATCCCCGATACATTGTTTTAATCCTTATCAAAATAAAATGGTTGGTCATCTCGAGTATTTAATATTAACCAAATTCACTCTTTACACCATTTCATTCCGATGAATATCTTAGAAGATATCATAGAAATAAATTCACGCGCAAGAGAAATAGGGGCGGCCGGCCGGGCGGAGATACCACAGTGCTAATGTAAAGCCTGATGTGCTGACTGCTACCCAATGTCGACTGGCTATTATTGGGTATGAACTATTATGATGATTAGTGTTACACGTGCGCAGCCGGGGCGGAGCGCTAGATGAAATACAGATAAAGAACAATATGAAAAATATTGTTCTTTATCTGTATTAAACTACTTAAAACTACGAAATATATTAAAATCTAAATTAAAAACTACACATTAAGAGGCCGGTGATCGCCGCTCGCAATTTCTATTCAACCCGCAAATATAAATTTGCCGGTATATTGCTATCTCTATTGGGCTGCTGACACATGATCGCGTGCAAACGCGATAGCAATATGAGCATACAGAATTTGTTGTACGTTTAGTCTTGTTCCGTAAATACCAAAAATGATGAATGATAACTTGTTGTGATTTTCACTTCGTGTTGTTATGCGGTAACTTGACAATATAGGCTATGCTCCTGTTCAGTTAGTACGTAACATATCGTCGGTTTTAATATGATACAAATAAGGAGAAAACATGTCATTCATGTCGTAAAAACAAGCAAAACGCTATGCGCTTACATTTAATTTTGGGAAAATATTTTGAAAACATAATTATCCAGGGGTCTAGATAAATACTAGTTCAATCTTAATAATCGCATAATCTGGTGGAAATATTCTCGAATTACGAATCATTTTGGTATTACGTTTGTATGGGCAATTCATCCTCCGCTGGCACCTTAAGTTCAAAAGAATTTTATTGGCCGCAATTTTTTTTTAATAAAGAAATATGATGGTAATTAAAATATCTATTGAGAAGTTATCAAATAAAATTAGTATGTATGTAGACAAACTGAAGCAAACTAGAAGTTTCTATCACTAATATTAGGTCCTTACATATGAAATTGTCGTTTTGTCGTACTGGCCACTTTGATCTCAAATATCTCCTAGAAAACACAGTGCGTTTTTGATTCCAACGTTTTCGTTCTGGAAATTTCGACCTGCAGAACAAGCCCCGTGGACGGCCGGAGGCCAAAGTTGATAATGAAGAATTGAAGGCTATTGTGGAAGCGGATCCATCGCAAACCACGTCCGAGCTAGCGGCAGGTTGCGGTGTTAGTGATAAAACTGTTTTAATCCACTTGAAGCAAATTGGGAAGGTGAAAAAGCTTGAAAGGTAGGCCTCATGAATTGAGTGCAGCAAACCGACAAACGCGCGTCGACTGCTGCGTTACATTACTCAACCCGCACAATAATGAAGGGATTTTAAATCGAATTATTACCAAATTTACTCAAAAAAAATTACTTGTGAGCGTTTGGTGGACTAGTGCCGGTGTCGTTCACTACAGCTTTCTTAAATCTGGCCAGACGATTACGGCGGATGTCTATTGTCAGCAACTGCAAAACATGATGGAAAAGCTAGCTGCTAAACAACGTCAATCGCTCTAGGCCACTGCTGCTTCAGGACAACGCTAGACCACACACTGCACAACAGACGGCTACCAAATTAGAGGAGCTTCAATTGGAATGTCTAAGACATCCACCGTACTCCCCGGACCTTGCTCCAACAGATTACCATTTTTTTCTAAATTTGGGTAACTTCTTGCTAGGGAAAAAATTCAACTCCGATGGGGCAGTCCAATGTCCCGTCCGAATGGTTTTTTTAGTAAAGGGATCAATGAACCTATGAGATGGCAAAAGTACATAGATAGCAATGGTACATACTTTGATTAAATAAATATATTATATTTTAAAAAAATCGACTATATGTCCCTCCCTTACAAAACGGCAATTTCATAGGTAAAGACCTATTAGAAACAAAAAAAAAATAAGAAAAGTGCTGACGCGAGCATTTCGTTCGCGCGCTGATAAACAAAAGGCAGCTGTAACTCAGCAAAAAATCAATAATTTGATATACCTACAAGGACAAAAATTGGCCGATAGAAAAAAAAATTGAATTTTAATTAAAAATAAACGAAAAACAGTTTTTAATAAAAAAATAGCAAATATAAAAAAATTGTAAACATGAGAATCAAAGGCGGGGGCGGCATTTTTCAGTTTTTGCCCCGCCTCGAAAAAATTGAAGATCCGGGGCTGTAAGTAAGTGGTGTAATTTGAGAGCATAGGCTTGTAAGCAGGTACTAACGACATGTCTCTTACAGGTTCCTTCTGATAGTTTGTATCTATTACCTTTTTACTTAAGTTTGACAGATTGACAACAGAATTGGTTTAAATAGCATCTCGTCCAACTTTACATGCCAAAGATTATTAACAAGGATATTAGCATAATAACTGTGGATCACCTAATCTATATTCAAAGTTTTAAGTATTGCATACATTTAATTGATTTCACAAAATCTGTAAAACGTATGGTCGGGAAGGCCGATTTTTATCATCGACCTATTTATTGTAAGATACATTATAAAGATTAACTATACCTACCTACAACATTATCTTTAAAAACCTGATTCCTAGTCAGCTGTTTCTCAAATGTCAGATATAGTTCATTGAACAGAAATCTGGTAACAATGATGCTTTGTAACTGTATATTGCGTTGTCTACTTATAGGTATCATAGTGAGTGTACCGATTTAAATGTTTTCTAAGGGTGCTCCCATAATATATTGATCAGATAAATATTTGGAGATAAAGATGGAACTCCTCAACAAACTTATGACTCGTGATCATTGCAATTATTTCAGTGGTTTTTGTAAGGGTTATTAAAATATTGAGGTTTTTAAATATTTCTCATGGTTTACCTATAAATCTCTAGTAGAAACAAAACCTTAGAAACAATCTTAAAATGTAAATATCCTTGTTAATAATTCATTTTAATGTACATAAATGGGCATGCTTACGCAATTTAACGATTCAGAGGATGCAACTGGTAATACGATAGCTTTAAGTGGGTAACTAGCAAAAACGTTTTTGTCTGGTGAACTCAAGAGGTGGTCCGTGTCCTTGCATTCACCAAGAGGCACTTCTCCCACCTTATCATCGAATGTCATCATCTAAGATCGGACCACCGACCACGGCTAGTAGACAGGCAGAACTCACCTATTAAATTCGGCTGAGCATCTCCAAATTTCCAGTAAAATTTTCAATTGTCTTGGTAAGTGTCTTTGTATGTTTTTAAAACACAAAACGTGCGCACGAATTGTTTACGGAGCGAAAGTGAACACGGAAGTAATTAGTGGTGTTTAGGTTAAGTAAAGTCGCGACGTCGTCGAAGGCGGTCGACTGGCGCGCGGTTGATGATCGACTCCGGGTAGTTTCAACGACGGTGTCGCGAGGAGAAAGTCTCGGCCGTGGTGCGCCCGCGTCGGTTGGCGGATCCATGGAGGGGACGTGACGTTGCCGCAAAATCAACAGACACCTGAACATCCTCTTTGTAATTGCTTCGTGACTACTGGCTGATACGCCTATTGGCAATATTGATAAAGATGATCACCACCAATCTTGCCGCAGTAAATTCTCTCACTACTAAACCTTACGGACATACGGGCGGTTTTCATGATTGAAATAAATTTTGAGTACCTTCGAGTTATGAACGTCATAAGTACATAGAAGAGTTCTATTCTTTACTATTTTCAAAGAATTCATTTTCAAAGAAAAAGGTTTGCTTTTATAATCCTTTAATGCCTAGACCTAATCATTACTTAATGCTCTGATTAAAAAGTTAATCAACACGTACTTAACTTAAGAAACAGGAGCTATCCGGCTATCCCCTGTTATTTCAGTATGAACATCTTTAACACTTTAAATGAATATGAATGACTCTTGGACCCGGTCATATAATTTAACCAATTAGACCTTTCCCACGGAACAACATTCTTATTCCCTCGAGGGAGTATCAATTTGAATTTGACAAAATATATACCTAGTAACATAACATTGGTTCTAGCTTTGGTATAAAATCAATCAAATAGTTCTAGTAGTTTATAGTATGTTCATAGAAAGTTCGTTAACTCATCTGATGTATCGTAATATTCCGAGTTGAAGCTTTGTTGAATCGGAAAGGAAAATGGGTCTTAGAAATACCTACTTATCTACAATAAGTAGGATTTTTATTCAAATAAAGTAGTCAAATGAATTTTCGTAAAAATATATTATTCTACCACGACTACTACTGATACTTATAATTCCCGCAACGTTGACCGCGTGAACTTAGGTTTCAGAAAACTTCTTAGGGAACCCTTTATATTTACAGGGATAAGTAACATGTTTCCTTTCCCGGAATGCAAACTAACCAACCAATTAATCATTTTCTCAGTTTTTGACAAAATCGGCTTAACAAATAGCATTGAAAACGATATAATATTAGTATGGAACAAAATAACTATGGCCTTTGACATGGATACCATAACAATTTCTTTTTCATCGTAAAATGTACGTAACTTTATAGGCAAACAGATCATCAAAGACATTAAAAATATTTATCACCGTAGTTAGCTTAAACAAATAGGGACAAGGGGAAGCTTTGGCGCTTTACATCCTCGATGACAACCCGGCCATTCGCCATAACAGGCACGGACTTGGTTGACACAATAAATATCTGATTTACTACAAAGTTATAATATAATACTTCATTTAAACTATACAATTTAATATATCAGAAAAACCTGTGTGTATAATTAATAAAAGGGGGTCACTTAAAGATGCAGGAGTACAGAAAAATTCGATGCAAAGACAGACTTCATTCGTCAATGAAGGAAGGATGTTGTTATGAACATAATTTTTAACTGAATTATAACAGTAAATTAAATACAATATTAGACGACATTGTTTTCGGCAAATATTATCAAGGAAAGGGAAGTCATAAGAATTAAAAAATATATTGATTGAGGATATTTTAAATAGTTTGCATAATTAATAACTGAGATTTCAGCGTCTGAGTAAACTTAATTAAAAATTTGATATGTGTTTTGAATACGAACCTGCTTCATCAGAAGGCATCTGTTTATACAATTATCGGTTAAGAGGCGAGTCAGAGGCGCGCGCTGTTCTTCCTAAATGACTCCTTCAAAACGATATCCATCGGGAAGCGGGATACTCACTAGTTACTACCAAACACTCTGATTAGTAGCACACATCCTGCTGTACAATAAAATGTACGAGAATTTCAAACTGTGATGGCATTAAAATAGTTTTTTTGTGCGTGCGTACTCAGAAATGGATACGTTTACAAACTATCAGCTCAACGAAGAAACCTGGGAACACCTGTGCTCTGTGACGTTTCAAAACAATGTAGAAACTGTGCCAACTTCGAAACAACGCTGTCAGGCTAACGCTCGGGAACGTGATAGGACACAAAAGTTAGTATTTAAACTTATAATAAAGTTACTTCTTAGCTATTTTGTAAAGAAAGTTTTGCTAAGTGTCGAGGAAAATTACGACCGTTAATTTAAGTAAGGAATCGTGTTTTCTGGTTCAGATATTAGGTAGATACATAAGTAAGTAGCAATAATAATTAATTACTCTGATTACCCACTACTTATGTTTACTTAAGTGTGTATGTGTTTGTGAAAGGTGAAAATGTAGCGTAAATAAAACTTTATCTATAGTTATACCTTCTACATTCAATTGGCGCAGTGGCAAACGGATAATATATTATAATACACCTTTCAAGGCTTATAGCTTTGTATTTTTCCATTTTATTAAATACTAAGCTTTAATCGCCTATACCTACTCAATATACCCACTCTTTGATGTTCCAGATAGTAGATAAACTTAAAAACTAGTTTTAAACGGCTCTACGTCCAAATAATAAGGTAAACTTCCTACATAACATAATTTGAAAGAACTGAGTTGGAGTTACCTACTCCCGAAATCCCACGACATTGTAATTTAATCCATTGAGTATCTAAATATAAAATTTCACCCTAATCGTTAGAACCGTTATCCGTTTTCCCTAAGTTCGCGCGCGAATACAAAATTGGCACCTATCAAAATGTAAAGTAAAACATTAGCTTTACAGCTTTGGAATACAAGCATTATAGCATTTTCAAGAGATCATGTCAAGATGTCAGATATCCAGAAAAACTTGCAAAATGAAACGTAATTCTAAATCCTTTTTAGCCACCAAGTATTCCTACTCCTTTATCTAGTGTATTTAAAGATAGGCATCAATCATTTAAGGGAGTTTATTTGTTAGAAGTAAAATGTGTCAAATTAAGAAATTGTGATGAAAAAGTCAGTTCACTTCGCAGGTACAAACAAATAGTTTGTAAGTAGTCAATCAATCAATCAATATTTTTTATTTATTAAAATTAGATACAATGACGTCCAATGCATCGAAATATTTCTAAGGTCCAATGACTTTAAAAAAAAAAACATTAAACACAAAAATAATACAAAAATAAATAACATGTTTTAAATATTTTGACATAATATAAATTCCCATTATAAAAAATTCCCCCCATATAAAAACATACCTTATATAAATCATAACGTAGTAAAGTACCTAAGGTAACGGGCCCCTATTTCGTCATAGTACGTCATTTCGTTAGTTTTGTTTCTGGCGCAGAAAATAAGCAATTTAAATATTATTTGTTTAAATTATATATTACTATAAAGACTCTAATTTTCTTTTTTTAAATTAGGTATCACCATCTCACAAATCACTATCAGAGCCGTTAGAGCAAATGATTGGCAAGCTTCCTTGTCATTTAAGTAATCGACTTTACATAGTTTTTGGTGTCCAACAAAATTGTTATCAAAATACCATTTCAATTCCTAAGCAGCGTGAACATGGCATTCAACGCGCTCCGCGTCTTGATTCCCACGGAGCCGCCGGACCGCAAACTCAGCAAGATCGAGATATTGCGTCTAGCTGGCAGCTACATCACACATCTGGACAACCAACTTTACACTGGTACGATAATACTTCAATAGCAATAATTTTACTCTACTAGCTGATGCCCGCGACTTCATCCGCATGGTTTGAGGTTTTTTTGTACCCGCGGGAACTCTTTAATATTCCAGGATAAACAGTAGTCCATGTGTTATTCCAGAATAACACATGGACTCTCTCTGTGCCAAATTACAGCCACATCCATTCAGCCTTTCTGGTGTGATTGAGTAACAAACATCTATCCATACCTCCATCCATCCATCCCTCCATCCATCCAAACTTTCACATTTATTATATTAGTACAGATTTTCCATCCTCCATTTCAAATTTCAGCGAAATCGGTTCAGTCACTGTGGCGTAACACGGTAAAAAACATCCAAACATCACAAAACTTTCACATTAATAATAATTAGGATATCCTCACATAAGAAGTCACTTAATCTTCAAACGAACGCGCCTCTATAAATTTTTGATGTGTAAACGCTCATGACGTATTGAATGCTGTGCAAAGTAGGTAGGTGTTAACGTCACGTTGTCATTACTACATTAGTCACTGGCCATTTAGGCATTAGTTCAGCAGCTGGCCTATTATACCTAGTCGTGGTTTAGGCACGTTTATTTTTATATAGGAGCTGTACATAATTATAATGATTAACTAAATTCCTGTAACCTCAATCACAAAAAAGACTCAGAATCTTTACAATTGTGCATTGTCGAGTCAACATCTCCTGAGGATGCTCCGGTGCCGGAGTCAAACGTACGTTGAGAGGAATTTGAAAGATTTGTGTGTGGTTGGTGTGGTGGCGTTGCAAATTACTGGTTTATTGGGCGCTGTATATCGCAAGCTACACGTTGTACCCCATGGATTTGTCGGTTTTGGCGGATTATAAGCGAATTAAGCTCCCCTAACTGTCTTCTTCGAAATATTTGTGTTTTTTTTTATTGGTTGGAGATAACTTTTTGTTATATTCATACTAGGCTGATGTCCGCGACATCGGCCGCGTAGGTAAAGGTTTTTAAAAAAATCCGTGGGAATTATTAGATTTTCCGGGATAAAAGTACTTAATCTAGAAATTGACCTCAATTTCGATAACTTGTAACCTCGAAATCCTGTAGCAGAGGCTTTTGAGGTTTAGCTAATCATTAATTATTTTGCCCACAGTCCTTATAAACGAAAAGTGCCTTGGTACTTCCCATTAGTCAGCAACTGATGTCATAATAAAGCGTTACACGATTTCCCGTCTACCTATCACTTGCATACTAAACTGTGAAGTAAATACGCAAGCTAAATCCTTAATAATCCTTTGTAGAATACCGCAGCATAACCTATATGCTGCGTTATATCACTAAGTATATCCATCCAATAATCCATACTAATATTATAAATGCGAAAGTGTCTGACTGCTACGCTTTCACGGCGCATCAGTTCAATCAATTTTGACCAAAATTGATACAGGGATGGATTGCATTCCGGGAAAGGACATAGACTACTTTAGCCCGGAAAAATAAAAAGTTCACGCGGGCAAAGTCTCGGGCATCATCTTGTGCACACATGCTCTAGGACCCTGAGCTTTTGGGTGTAGCTTTTCTCTACTTTCTTCCCAGCGTAGAGTTTTTCTTTCAGAAATTCCACCCCTTCCAATGTCGCGCGATATCATATTGTCTGCAGACTGAAAAATCCATAGAATGTATTTATTGTCAAGAAAAGCGGAAGCTATCATGAAGATTGCGGTTAAAATATAGCGATAAATGGCTTTTGTTGGAATTGACTGAACTAAGCATTCTTGCCGCAACTGGGTTATAGATAGCCAATAAGTAGTACTATAGGGTGAATAAGAGGTGATTACTATAGAGATAATATTATGGGTGATTGCGATCCACACATTGTGCCTATATAGCTGCTGTAGCTTTCTTATGAAAACTTTGGTGCTATATTAATAGGAAATAAATACTTAAAATAACTGTAACTGCTCAATATCAACTTTAAATTTTACAGGGAACATGGAACAGCCGTGCATTCAGAAAAGCGATAGAGAATACAAAAATACCTCACTCTGTACCTTTTGCTGGTCTACGATTAAAAAAGATGTGAGTACCTAATATTTGTGAGTTGCTTACTTGATCATGGCTAATTTGGCGAGAGTATAATATACTAGATGATGCCCGCAACTTCGTCCGATGGTTTTTTTTAATTCCCACGGGATCTCCATAATTTTCCGGGACAAAATATGTGTGGATAAAACATAGTCTCACCTCGTGATTTACCTATCTCTGTACTTCCAAATTTCGTCAAAATCGCTTTGAAAAGATAGGCCGTTAAATCGTAGCAGACAGACGTAGATAGACATCTACACTTTCACATTTATTGTAATATATGACGTATGGACTGATAATTCGGATCTCGGAGTAGTTCAGAGTTCGGTAATTCAAATTCGAACGATCAGTCATTTGCTCTAATCTATACAATCATTTGCTCATCCTAACCTCATAGACTGTACTGAGAGTTTACTTTCTGTGTACTTATCAGTATTTTTTATTACAGAAATCTTCAGCTACCCTCATGAGCAAGGAATTCCAAGGACCCTATTAAGAGTAGCTATTTGAGATTTTATAAAGATTTAGACTAGTCATTAAGTAAATAAAAAATTGTTGAATTAAATCTCATTATTATATATGCTTAGGTACCTAACAGCTATTGTATTATATTATTTTATTAATATTAAAACCTACGGTTGATGTGAATTTGTTTTATTATCCTTTTTCCATCACCGATGTTGGAAATAAAATCCCTATCGGAATAAACTGCGCCAAGCGTATTCTGCCCATTGTGAAGAACTTACGTGAAGATTGGTATGGTGGTACTAATAATTTAGAGCAAAGAAACGTACAGGCAGTTTCTACCTTCAAATTTAATTTAGCCAAACCTAATAAAGAATTATTTTGTGAAAAGTCATTTTCTTACTTAATATCGCTATATTACGTAAGACATAGGTCCTTAGAATTATACCCTCTGGAGCAGGATGTATATTTCAGAATGCTCGTTTGGAAAAAGGTTCTGTAAATAAATGACTGAAAACGTATCAAAATGGCACCATTTATTAATCTATAATTTTCATTGTAAACTAAATATTGTTAGGAAGGTGTTTAAGTAAAAACTATCGGAAATAATCACAACCAGAGAAATTATAGTAGGTGGATAATTTAATAACATAAACATAAAGTATAAATTGGCAGTTAAGTTAAAGTACATATTTAACAAGTTATAATAAACTAGACGATGCCCGCGTCTTCGTCCGCGTGGATTAAGATTTTCGATTCCCGCGGGAACTACTGAATTTTTTGGAATAAATGTCCCATGTCCTCATCCGGGATGCAACCTACCTCTGTCCCAAATTTCGTCAAAATAGGTTGAAAAGATGGGCCGGGAAAGCGTAGCAGACAGACAGATAGACAGGCAGACAGCCCTACATTCGCATTTTTAATATGAGTATGGATATTGTGAGAACGGAATACCAAAGACTATAAGAACCAATTCTGAGATATGCAATAAAAGTTAATATGGAAGGCAAATTCATGTTTACTCTTAAAATACATTTTTATTGGTTATTGGCCCAAAATTAATTATAAAACATTTAAATTCAAATTTACTAAATATTTAATGAATACTTATAATATTTTTTGTAAAATATACCTCAGAACATATAATTTCGATACTCAGAAATTTTCCTATAAATTTCAGTAAAAAATCTAATATAAATACTAAATTATGTACACTTCTTAACAAATATCAATAATATAGTTACAATGAAAAAATATTTGTTAAATTTTATGATAATTATTCCATTTATCAAATTGGAAAATCATGTTACTTAAGTAGCCACTGAATATTTAAAAATATGGATTCAAGCACTTTAAGTACAGAAAAGTATGTACGTCGTATTTCTATTTTAAGTAGCTCAGTTCTAAATTATTATCGTGCTTATATAAATTAGTAGTATTTAAGTAGATGACACTCAAATGTCAATATGTCAAAAGGACCAATAATATAATATCTAGGTCGTATTATTTATTGACTAGTAAAAATCTAGTCATTATTTATCTTAATTACACTGAGGTGTTTAAATACCATAATCGTCTAATCTAATTTATTGATGATTTTCATCAGCGATGATTTGACTATTTAAAAGCCTCAATGTAAATAAGACAATACATACAGTAAATCTTATCCTAAAACTTCATAAATAATAAAGGCAAGTACATATTTACAGTGTAGCACATATTCATCGAATATATAAAACAATCATAAAACTTTATTCATAATACTCACTACAGAAATGCAAATAAAAACAATTATTACAATAAAAACTTTCACATTAGGGACTCATGCATAACATCAACAAAATATAAAGGTACAAATATAATGTGTCGTGTTGTATGTTATTGATAAATGCGAAGGTTTGTATGGATGGATGTATCAACTGCTGAATGGGTCTAGATGAAATTTGCACAGAGATAGATTATAGTCTGGAATAACACATAGGCTTCATTTATCCCGGAAAGAGTTTCCGTGGGAACCGAAAAACCTCCGAAACCTCCGAACCGAAATTTAAACTGATTTAATTAAATTTTGTAATGCTGTCCCTTTTAGGCAAATGCATATTGTAGTCTGCCAAAATTGCCAGCATTAAAATATTTAACTTAATCAATTTAAGAGTCCATGTGCAAGTGGGCCTGAATGCCACAAAAAGGCATCCAAAATAATTAAGACGTTCATATAAAATCGCCTTCTGACGCATTACGACACGCCACGACACATTCATTTATTTGCACCTATAAACGCTTCTGCAGCCTTAACATACTTAGACACAATATTTCCTTTACGAACACATCACAGTCAAATGATATTTTAAACTATACTTATTCAACACCATCTTCTATATACCAAATCAATCTACAACAGTTCATTTCTATTTACAAAGTTCCAATAATTTGGAATTGCAACATCGTTTCCGTAAGTTCCATGTAAAATGGAAATACAATCCCTCAGCTATCGAATACTGTTTCTTTCTCTGCCGATGAACGGACTGGATTCATGATTATTCTTTTCTAGATTGCCCGACAGGGTCGGGTCAGGTCGACTTCTCTTGAAGAAGCCTAATTTCCATAACGCGATTATGAGCAAAATAAGAACTATTAATCCTACTATTATAGAAACTATTATCACCCATAACGGTACGTCTGAAGGTTCGCTGATCTTCAAATCTGGATACGCATCTGTCCTCGCCTGAAACAATAAAAACGAAATGATGAATGTTCGATTTACATTTCTGAAATTGAAAAACTTGCGATTTGCTTCCTCGTTTCTAATTCGAACTCTAGGATATGGAATGCCCTTCCGGCTTTCGTTTTCCCATCCTCTTTTAATATAGGTGAATAGGCATTCTAGGCAAGCGCGCTCCACCTTAGGCTGCAACATCACTTGCAAGCAAGTCTGATTGCAGCCAAGTTCTAGCCTATATATTTAAAAAAAAACAATTTTGGTTGCTGATTAACAAGGTCATTTGTATCGCATATTATTATGTAAATACTGGGACCACTATGCATTTGCGGTATATCCTAACAACTATGGTAAATTCAGGATTTACATGGCAACAGACTCACAAAGCATCAAATTCCTTAAAATATAACAGCTTGACACGCAGTTCTTCTGATGCTGCAAATATTCATGAGTAACCTTAGGTAACATAATATGCCTGCACACTTATTTCTAATAATAGTTATCGTATCTTAATATCGTTAATATATTTGGGTAGAGTCTAATATTATGTAATAACAGGTATGTAAGACTTTTGTAAGTACTTCTGTTTGACCTTTATATTTATTTTCTACACAGAAGTAAGGTAAAGAGTAAAAATACAATGTCCTCCCGACCGAATTTCAGCCACGGCGGCTTATCTCCAGGGAGATTAGCCATCTGCGCGGGAGATATTATAGTGCACAAGCGTGTACAGGGGTGCACTCTCTGTTCCTTTACTCTCATAGCCTGATGGGACGGAAAATCCGACACGACCGGTGAGAGGTCAGGCGCAGTATCGATGGCTTAACATGTTCTCCGAGGCACGGTGGTGCAACACCGCCAACTCCGGGCTATTACTGTGACTTTCTTGCCAGTAAAATCCAATACTTGTCATGGGCCAACCCGGGAACTCGTCAGCCGCAATCGAACATGCTAACCACTATCCAAACGAGGCAGTCTTAGTAAAAAATATAATAATAGTTACCGAAAAAGAATCATCCTCATGGTCCTTCTGGTGTATATTGTAATGCTCAGGTATGTGGATGAAGGCAGTGGACTCGATGTTGATATGACTGACTCGCGGGTAGTCCTCGACCAGCGTTGAGTTCCAGAGGCGCGCTTTCACCGTGATCGTTGTGGACCGGACGCGACCCAACCGGTAGATCACGCATTGGAACTGAATGCACTTGGCAGTTTTCTTTTGACAATTCTGAAAACAAAGAATTTGAAGAATTGGCAAATTTGAAAACAAAGAGTTTGACAATAATTCTGAAAACAAAGAATTTGAAGAATTGGTAAATTGTTGATATAATATTGTGTCACTTTTATTCCACTACAAGTCTCCGACTGCGATCATTACAGTTAAAATTTCAACAGGCAACAGGTTAGTCCACTACCATCTTAGACTGCATCATCACTTACCATCAGGTGAGATTGCAGCTGAGGGCTTGTTGTGGTGTAAAAAAAATAAAAACATAAAATTTTTATTTAATTAGCAACAATTCCCGCTTTTGTCTGTGGTATCTTATGGTTATAAAGCCCCATTCAAATGCTAACTATATTTGTCCAACCATTTATTTTACTTTTGACATAAGTACGCCTATGAAGTGTCATAATTATTGACAGGCAGCCATCGACAAAAAAAAGCAACACTAATACAATAGTCAAGCGACGTGCCCTTGTAACCGATATTTCGTAACTCGTATACTCATCTGGTAATTACAAATTTAAGACTTTCCTTTTCAAAATAGTCACGGAGTTTCAATACTAGCTTTCTGGATAGTCCTTTGTCATACATCTTTGTCGATGGATGGTTTATATCCATCAGGTGACGGATTAATGTATATTTACTGTACATGTACTGTACAAATGTGCTTTAGATAAATGATTTAATTTAATACATACATTAATTTACTTGTTTATAAAACAATAAAAAAATGTTGAGCAAAGATAAATATCAATGTGTCGAATCGATTAAAACTTCTTCATAAAGAAAGTCGATTGTTATCAAAAATCGAATCAGAACATCATTGAAGGGACCTGCCAAATGTAAAATAAATGGTTGGACAAATATAGTACGGTTTTGTGCCTCATTTTAACTTCATGTACAATTTCGTTGTAATATCAATATCGGGACATTTTGTGTATTTTGAGTGAAGTTAGCAAGAGGTGCCAAGTTAGACTTGTGAGGTGCTAAATGGTGCTGGCGAAGTGCATTGTGCTGGCTTGGCACTACTCAAAGCCATAAACCAAGAGAAGAAGAAGAGGTGCTAAATGAAAACAGACCAGAGCTAGTTTTTAATTTATGAATTTCCAAATTGACTCCATACGGAATTGCATCCGAGTCGTTAAAAGGCAGACACCTCTGTTCAAAGAAGGCAAATCAATACTTCCAGAATTTCGTACTAGTGAACTCACCATATTGACGACATGTTTCCGATGTCCATCTTCATCGGTGTAGGCTTCAGCTTTTATGATGTCGTCTGCTCTTTTACGCCTAACTTTGTTTTCGACACTACTGCTGTATCCAACTATGTTATAATTCTTTATCCTGGAAGAGTTATTTTTCTTTTCACTTGAGCTAACGCTTAGCTTTCCAGTACTTAGGAATGGATCCATCTCCAAATTTTCAAGGTAAGGCTCTGGCTCTGACCGTGTTGTTAATTTGAGTGGGTTGATTTGGCTCTCCGAAATAAAGCATTCTCCATTTCTTTGATCTGTTAAAAACATACAATTTGTTTGAAATATTTATCATTCAATATAATTTTTTTGTGTTGGACATCATAGAACGATGGAATAATTAATATCTTCTTCGTCCAACATTTTACTGATATTTCATTGGGTTCTTTTATTTTCTTTGCAATTTTTTTTGTTACTATGCGTTGGATTTTAATTTTGCATACTATCGCATTTTTTTTTGCATACTATCGCATTTAAAATATTAGCATAAATTGTTGAAAATTACCAAATTCGTCATCGACTGTTGGGACGTCTTCCGGGTAAAGTAACCATTTCCCTTGAGCATTGTCAGATGCCACCTGATGAGGCCAGGATATCACCACCTGAACCGACGATACACGCCATAGACCCTTGTTAAACACCTGCAATTCAAATAATATAAATTATAAAATAAATTAGACGTTTGATTTTTGGAGTTTACCTACATATGAATCGATTTTCACATATAAGCCCGGGGTCTGAAAATTTATGGAGAGGAAAATCAAACTTTCTCCGTTACGTTATTTACTAAGTTTCCATGGTAACACTTGATTATCATTCCATGGTACCTTTCATTTGTGATGTATGAGTAAACTCCAGTCATGTGTTGGAGTAGACACACACAATTTTTTCAGAGGTATGCCTTTAATTTTTAGTACGTAAAGCTTAACCGCGCATATTGCTGCTATACCAAAGCGGCAGATGTCGTCCGTGTTTCCTTGAACGATTTCTCAACGAATGCTCTGCTCTATTCTGCGTACTCATTCAATTCTGCTGACATCATAACTCATAATCTTTTTCACAAAGACCTTAATATACTACCATGTACTCTTAGCTCTACGGCTCTTTCAGCTGTTATGCGTATATATCGGTTATGTAATGTTTTGAGAGATAATTATGACGACCTTCCCTGGCGCAATGTTAAGAACCGTTGTCTTAACGTCTCCGCACGTTAGGTTCGATCCCCGGCAGGCTCAATCATTTGCAAAGGCTTTTCACTGGTCTGGCCTGGTGGGAGGCTTCGGCCGTGGCTAGTTACCACCCTACCGGCAAAGACGTGCTGCCTAGCGAATTAGCGTTCCGGTACGATGCCGTGTAGATACCGATTAGGGGTATGGGTTCATTGTAACTGTCATACCACTAACAGATTAGTCCGCTACCGTCTTAGACTGCACCATCAGGTGAGATCGCAGTTAAGGGCAATACTTGTAGTGGATAAAGAATTAATAATGTAGCGTTTACCAATTTGCTTTTGATATCAATAGCCATTTAATTTAGTAATAATGGGTTGTATCAATACCTGATATGTGTGTAAGACTTGAGTTCCGATATCATCGAAGTAAGTCATGGCTGATTCTCCCTTCACTTCACCTCCGTAGAACACTTGCTGGGGATGCGAAGCACTGCAATTATGTTTGAGAAATCGTTAATACATCTTTCTTGTTAGCAAAACATGTTTACATGTGACAACAGGTTTTGGCCATTCCTATCCGAGGTTCAAATCCCAGGCTCCACCTCTTTTCGGAATCAAGTGAATAAATATCATCGTTTCCACTAAGGAAAACATCGCGACCTCTACGAAACGAAACGTCTTCAGATAGGACTAATAATTTATGGAATAATATATTTTAGTCCTTACCCTGTGATAAATAATTCGGCGTTCTTGATCACAAGTGCTTCTACTTGTTCAGGTTTCTTTCCCGGGCGTTTTTCTTTGGACGTGGAATTGGCCCAGACCGTGAAAATTACTGATGGTTCATTATCTTCTAATGCTCTGGCGTCAAATCGCAACGTAATGGGCGGGCTGCCAGCAGGTTGTCGCTTGAAAGGGTTCTCTAGTTGACAGGATACTATCGTTTGGTTCACACTTGTGCAGATCATGTGCTTACCCTGGAATCATATTTTTTTAAATTGTGAGATAGGCTTGCGCTTGACGACAATCATGCTTAGTGCAAAGCAATGATGAGGTCTAGATTGGAACGCGCTTGTCTAGAAGATGCCTATTCACTCTTGCCTTGAAAGTACCTAAGTTATACGTGGCAGAAAACACGTGCGCTGGGTGGGTATTCCAAACACTAGCGGTTCGGATCAGAAGCGTCGAGCAAAAACGTTTCATGCGAGCAGATTGAACGTCAACCACATATATTACAACATACTTTTTAACATGTTATTATAATCGTCCTCGTGTGTTCGTGAATGGCCCAAGATAATTGAACGGGAAATCTATAAGATTAGAAAATAATAGTAGCAGTTCGGCATCAGACCCATTTAGCCTATTGGATCTAACCTTCTACAATGTAAGTTAATGTTAACAATAAACATCTATAAGGTATTTGTACAGAAATATGGTATTACGGCCACATGTTATGTAATAGTTACATATATCATTAAATTATCAAACAGAAATTAGACTATTCACGTCGTTGTTTTTGCAAAAGATGAGTACAAATAACCGTTAGCGCCATCTTCCATAGAATCGTAGTACCATATCGCAGAATACCGTGTGACACCATAATTTCTTTGAAAGACCTAATTTAAAAACAAAATTAAAAAACAGAATGAAAATATCTGTTCCCTTAAACTTGATGGCTTGTAAGACATTCAGGAAGGCGCTCTGATTCGCTTAGCGCTCGGAAGGTTACAATAAATCACAGAATAGATAATAGTACGTTGTTACATGACGCGAGGTCTAATTTCGGGCAAACCACTAGTTCACGTATGTGTCACCATACATTTACTCTGCATTCAACTTGCGCGCAAACTGTAGACTGTTTAAGTACTGCAGAATTACTTACTGTTATGTTTGCAGCTATGTAATGTAGACTAGCGTGGTGTTGTACAAAAAGTTGTGCTTCATATGCCGATTCCCCGTAGTTGTCCACTGATATCGAGAGTTTTATTTCTTCTTCTTGACCCAATGTCAGCGCGTATGCTTTACCATCTTTGGCTGTAATTTATGCTAAACCAATGAGCTATACTTTACAACGACCTTTAATTATTAGTGTATCTATACTGTATACTAATATTACAAATGCGAAAGTTTGGATGTATGGATGGATGGATTGATGGATAGATGTTTGTTACTCAATCACACCAGAACGACTAAACAGGTCTGGATGAAATTTGGTACAGAGATAGATTATTAGCCTAGAATAACAGACAGCCTACTTTTTAACCCGGAAAATTAAAGAGATACCGCGTGAACCAAAACATTTTATTCCATGCGGACGAAGTCACGGGCATCAGCTAGTAATACATAAGACCTACTACCTGTGGGTGGGAAATAAATTTCAACTCAGCACTTTTTGAAAGCGTTTATAAAAATGCATTCGCAACGAGCGCACAACGTACTTTTTTCTAGCTCCAATACTGGATGAACAATCAAATCGCTGACACAGACACCGTCGGCACCACAGTCATTCAAGAAGTTAGCGCTGAATGCAGTCCGAGCAGTGGCATTCAGCACTGGATAATCGTCTATCCTGGGCAGTTCGCCTGTCGTGGAGTACCGTGGCTGACCTTGCACTATTTTGTAGGTAACTTGGAACTGTAAAAATATTAATTATATTAATGTTTAATTTTATTTTACCACTATTATGTTTCTTGTTCTGTGCAAAAATCAACCAAACTGATGTTCACGACACCTCAATTATCACCAATTTCAAAGACTACTAGCATTTATGTATAATAATGATTACTAGACTTATTTCTGCATATAGTTTATTTGGTTATATTTTGTTAAAAGTTCTGAAAACTTTACTTACTTTTATAGGTGTCTGTATGTCTCTTGTATTGTTCTTCAAATAAACAGTGTGCTCTCTGCAATCTTCAACATTTTTGCGAATACGAATTCTCTTACTAATAATACTAACTCTTTGCAAATCAAAAAATACTCTTGAGTATTTCCTTCCACTGGGAAATGTTTCGGCTTCTATAACGTAATTAATTTCATAACTGTTGGTTTGGGTGGAAGCAACAACAGATTCGATAATACAACATGCTTGGAAATGAAAGCAAGTGTACTTTGAAGAAGGATCCGTCTGACATCCTTGTTTGGTTGGATCGATGTTAATATTGCCATCAGTTAGACGAATTGAAGTTTTGATATCGATTATTGGTTTCGTACGAATAAGTGCAACACTACTCTGTAAAATAATACACATTATTAGTTAGTCATTTCATCTGAGATATTGAATTCAGTCTGAGAAAACATACAAAACACTATGCTTAAACATATTTAGTACTGTATAGGTGACCTTATATAGAAACTACCAACTTAGGAATCAATCATAATACTAAAGTTCATCTAGAAAATGCTTTATCATTTTTTTCTTGAATTTAACAAAAGATTTCTCATTGAAAACTTCGTTTGGCAAGCTATTGTACAGTAGCGCTCCCTCAAACTGTATAGTTTTCGAACCAACATTTTAGTCCTAGCTTTGGTTAATTGTAATTTTTGCTTGTTTCGTGTACAATGTTTATGTGATTTAGTTTTAAAAGTAATTTGTGTGTGCATTAAATTTGAATTAATATTTTCTGTAAAAACTTACATTTTCATAAGCACCGACTAGTAAATCTGGATATCCATTCGCATCAAGATCCATTCCACCGGAAAGAGAATAGCCAAATGTCTTTATAACCATTGGTAAAGATTCTGCTTTTATAATTTGATCAGGCTTTATTTTAAGACCATTCTTCCTATCGCCCATATGGATATACACTACACCATTATCTTCGTAAGGACTTCCGATTGCTACATCTTCACAACCATCTTTGTTTAAATCGCCCGTATTTGCAATCGCGATACCAAATTGTGATTCAGGCTTGCCTGTTAATCTTATACTGTAAGCTTGAGGTAAATTGTGGTCCTTGTTAAGGTATAAATAAACAGCACCTCCGATGTCTTTTGAGAAGTAAAAAGGTGCACCAACCAAAAGATCTGGTAATCTAAATAGAAAAAAGAAACACAAAATAAATGCTTAGTATAAAAAATTAAAGGATGAAAATATTATTAGAACTAACATAAAGCACCACCTCCTCCGTGTTGTGTATAAAAGCTTCCGTATTACGTTCGATCCCTGTCATAAAAGCGGTAACGCATTGGAAGTGTATGCTGCTTTAGAATTAGATGTTCATTGAAAATGTTAATCACTGGGAGCACACACTAGGCTCACTATAATTAGATTAAAAAAATATGAAAAAGAAATGTTAATCGTACCCATCGCCATTGACGTCAGCTGCAGCAACCTCGTACCCAAAACTGGATCCAAATTGTTCACCACCAAGTACAAGGGTGAAGTTAAGAATGTCAACGTCTGTTCGAGTCCAGTCGTCGATGACGCGTTTGCTGAATAACACAACTTGTCCCGTACCGTGCGCTCGAGGCGCTCCTGCAGCGTAAGAGGGTTTTGGACCGAAAAAACTTGCTCCAGAAACAGACATACCTGAATAAATATAACCCATTGAGACTCAAAGAATAAGAAAATATAAATAAATACAAGCAAAGCAATCCAATAAATTCGATATTGAAAACATTAAAAAGGAAGAAGTCGATGATATAATGAAAAAAATACAAATTTTAAGGTAACAGTGTATGTTCTTCAAGGAAGAAAATTTATATTATTATCGAACTAAAATAACTGAAATAGAGAAATAGTTTATGTGCATACCAAGATAACTATATTTTTCAACCGGACTAGCGCCGTCTTCGACTGGTGCCATATAAACAACGTGGTCTCGCTCTAATAAGTCATCTTTCGTATCCTGGGTAAATATAGTCCCTCTCCAAGTGTATGGCCCAGGACTTCCAAGAACTAACGTGTCATCTTCAAGGAGCGAACTACTTGTACCGACTTGACAGAAACCGAATTCTTCGTGTTCTCTGAAAATATAATATGAAAAAATCTTAACTTACAGCTAATAAAAAAGGAAAACATTAAGTAATAAAAAAATTACCTAATTAGACGGTTTGTAACTAAAGAGCAAATGTAAATTAAATAAATACCTTTGCACAGAACGACCTCGGCATGGCTCCCACACGTCGATCAATTGAAGGTCGTTACCTAGCGTGTAGCAGAGTCCTTGGCCAAATTGCGATTCCCCAGATTTGCGGATATATCTGTAAAGTTTTATTAGGCTATATTCATCAGCTATTCTCCCTCATGCAACTTTGAATTTAATTAAGCTTTTCAAGTTATCACATAACAATTTTAAAAATCATGATTCGGAATAATTACACACATAAAAAAAATTCGTACCTGTGAGCACATACAACAGCTTTTTTTCCAGCGCCCTGGCTTCGTACAGAAACGCCTAGCCACTGACCTTCCTTGATCTCGTCAGAATGAGGCCCAGTCAGATGGGAAGAATCAAGACCTAAACACAATCAGTTCTCTTCATTACAATTATCATGCTTAAATAACTATATGCAAATAAACAAGCTGCAAAACATATGACAGCGAAATTTTCTGGAGCCAGATCATTCAGCAAAAGATCCTTTTAATGTATTAGTATTTTTTCATAAAAACGCCTTTTTGGCAAACAATTTCAAACAAGCACAAAACAATTAAATTACGCACAAATAACAAAACCGATTAAAATGTAAGTCGTCAAGTTAAGAAAAACCCAAAACATTATTCATTTACATTTTATAAATATAATTCAGTACGTAATTTATACGCATCTATAACATTTATGCTTTCATAACTTAGGTAATGAAAAACAAAAGCAACAAGCAATTTGATATATAAAAAGTGTTGCTTTAGTTTTAATTAATATTATTTAGGATTGCTAAGAAACCCAAGATCAAACCGAAGTTGTGGATTGTTGGCAAATGCAAAGCATTGCAACCAGGCGTGTATGATGCAAGATAAGAATATCTTTTTACCGTGAGCCAAATTACAGAAAACTTTGCAGTAAATACAACAGAAATCGTGTTTCAAGACGCATACACTGCACGTGAAAGTCTCATTATAATAGCTCTCATCGTCGATCAAAAGAAAAACATGCTTAATCGTCGTGGTTTTGTAATAAGAGCGAATACTATTTGCAAAGCTATGGATATTATGGGATTCAAAGTAACCATCAAAAATATCGACAATTTTAAGAACCTTGTTTCTCCTATTATGGAAAGTAAAGATTATAAAACAATATTTTGCAAAATGGGTATTCACTTTAATTACAAAATATTTCGGACGATATTGTATTATTAAAAGTATAAAGCTAAAGTTATTATACAAAGTGACGGTTTTCTTCTGTGACCTGTAATGAATTTGTCATGAGGGTACGGCGTGTTTAAGTATCATCATTATTTTGTGTGGTCTCAGGTTAATGGTAATATTCGAATTCTACTTTGTTAATTTTGAGCTGATAAAATTAATCAATGGCCGATCCGTTAATTCACCAGAAGACACCAATTAATATGTTTAATTTGAAAGATGGCTAACTGTTACTCTATGTACTGATGTTATTCGGCCTAGCGTTATGTTTGCTAATTATTACTTTGTTAAACAATTTACTGTCGAAAACCCAGACATATAGTGGTTTTTGGTACTCAGATAGTATTGTCTACTGTTACAAATTTTGTTAAGAAATTAATCATTTTAACCAGTCACCTTATTATGGCATTAGAAAAGTTGTTTGGTAATAACATTCCTAGGTATTGTATTAGGACCATGAAAATTGTCGAATGCAATGTCCTAATGTTTGGATGTGGATGATGTTTAATTTTACAGTGACGAAGAATAAAAGCTCGTCTATTGTTCAAAATTGCTGTGATAAGACATAATTTAACTAATATAGAGGTGTATAATCAAAATTATGTAATCACTACTGATAAAGCAAATTTATGGACAATTTTCGCAGTTTCGTGAACAATAAATACAGTGATTATTAAATTCTATCAAGTATAGTGCTGGCAAGCTGTGAGTGGGTGTTTTTGCAAGCAGTTAGTGCTGATTCATGTAATTAGATTTGGAATTTATTTTATTAATATACGTAACATTATATCTGTCATTCTTGATATGTTAGTCTGATATAAGAGGCAAAGAAAATAAATTCCAAGTCATAAGTAATGGTTTAAATATAAATAATGTCCGATTCATTCAGTTAGAACATGCTAAATATTTCTTCAGGGCATAGCTGGAACTTAGTAGAGTCGGCAATTAGTATCAAAGTAAAATACAGCGATTAGTGATTTATTAGTCAAGGAGCGAATGATTAAATGTAAAGGAGGTTGAGACCACAGCTCACTTACTCGTGTTTATCTTGCCGTACTTCGCTGTTTGGGGCACCACCGACAAAAGACAACATATCATTAAAACTTATAATGACATTAAAATCGTTCCAGCATTTCCTTGCTAAGTTGCTACACTTAATGATTCCTATAGGTGTTTTGTGTTTTAATCTACTAAATATACATATTGTGTAACCTAGATAAAATAAGCACTAAGACTGGCCATACACGTAGACTGAAGCAGTCATCATAACTCATAACCAATCTCTTCAAACTACGACATAACGGCTTAACGACTAATCACCTTTTCATTGTCATACACGAGACTGCTTGAGCAGTTACGACGACTGTTGGAGCCACCCGTGTATAGCCGCTCTGTTAAGTGTACTAATTAGTTCTACGAAAGTATCTTTTTTCACTACTTCATCTAACGTCGTATTACTAATTTACACCTACATGTGAATAAAATGCTTATTATACAACGCAGCACGTGTTTTATTATATGGATCTAGAAGTGAAATGGGTCATGAATTTCTTGATTTAAATTACAGTTAACACATATAACTTAACTTTTTATAGTAAAACTGAATTAACTGTGACCGCCTTTATATGATTAATATTGTTTTTTTTTAATTTTCCTACATACTATTTTAAATAATTAATGGATTATTAATTACCCAATTGATATAAACGATAACTCTGAATAAATTACACTCCTACTATAACTAGTTATATCTACTACGAAATCCAATGAAATATTCATTAAAATGAAGCTTACTGTGTCCCTACTCTCTATTAAGAACCGACTCATGAAGTACCAAGAGATGGTACTTTTCTTACTTCTTTTTCCATCTGTGACGATTTGCTCGCAGTCTTCTGGGGAAGGGCTGACTCGACATTTCCAAAGCGCCCCGGATTTGGTCGTGTTTGGCTGCAAGTTTTGACCAAGAGGAGCGCCCACAAGCAACCTGTAAAGAAAGATACATTGCAGTTAACACAAAACAATCTAGGATACTAAGCCTGGAAGGATCTAAGAAGGTAGATATAATTATT
The DNA here is from genome assembly GCA_964035005.1 of Erebia palarica. Classification (NCBI taxonomy): domain Eukaryota; kingdom Metazoa; phylum Arthropoda; class Insecta; order Lepidoptera; family Nymphalidae; genus Erebia; species Erebia palarica. The sequence goes on along the minus strand of OZ035984.1, from coordinate 32,809,888 downwards.
AGTACACTATAAAAAACAGTTTAGAGAACCCCACTTTTTTGGATGTAACATCCGTCATATCAATTTTCTTATAAAATGTAGCTTGTCACCGTGACTCGTAACGAATCGATTTTCATCCCATCCATCAAAATCGACCTAGTAGTTTAGGAGCTACAGTCACACTACGGTGCATAAACGGTTAGTCAGTACATAAATACATACATACATACCTAGATTGCTAAAATCTTTACCCTTCCTTTTGGTTTTGCCGTAGTTGGGTAATAAAAATAACAAGGATTATTATTTTGTTACGCTCACGGGTGCATCATTATGTGATTATAGTGGTCATAAAGCCGTGGTACACGCCAGGAGCCGGGGCCCGTGGTCTGTAGAAAATTATAATGTAGCCCCTAATTATTTACAAACAGATCGTAGATAATCATCATAGATACCCGTTATAGTAGAGGCACATTTGTTCCTTGATTGAAATTATTTTTTAATTACTATGCGGGCCCTTTTATTTTTATACGACTGCCTCAAAAAAGGAGTATATTGTTTTCAGGGTTCATGTACCTATGTATGTATGTGTGTATGTATTTATGTATGTGAGTTTGTATATTCCACCATAATTTCTATACGCCTGAACCGATTTTGACAAATGAGGTATCGTTAGAATCCCTAGCTAGTTCCGGGTGACATAAGCTAAAAAAAAATGATGGGGTGACCATGGTCCCGCATTAAAGACTAAAGTTCAAAAAAAAATTTTTTGAAAATAAGATTAACTATATAATCATCATCTAGAAAATGATGAGTAGATTCCAAAATATATAACACTACAGTTCAATATCAAGTAATTCACAAAAAAATATCATTTATATGTGAATAAGATTCTAATTTAACTAGATTAATTTAGATTTTTATCTTTTTAGTTCGTTTTTCGGCAGGGCAGTCGTGTTTTTTATTTTTTTTAATTATGACTTGTTACAGGCTGATATATAACTTATACCTACCTACCTACCCAAATTTATTTTTAAATACATATGTATTAATTAACTTTATATAGATTTAAATGATGCCCGCTAGATTAAGGTTGTTATTTAAATCACATGGGAACTCTTTGACTTTTCAGCATAAAAAGGTAGCCTATGTTCGTCTTTAGGCAAGCTAGCATCTCTCATCAAAAATGATTAAACTTAAGAACCATAAAACGGTAAGTAACAGACAGATAGACAGACAATTTATAGTATACTAGCTGATTCCCGCGGGAACTCTTAAATAAAGAGTAGCCTATACGATATTCCGATATGAGAAGCGATTTTTTCGTCTGTCTTAAAACGTAATTCAAGCCGAAGCATAAATAACATGATAAATTTGGATAAATTATTATTATTGCCTGTAAAATATAGAGATTCGTAATTATTTATTATTGACGAACGATCCTATATGCTTTACTCATTTCTCAATTCCGTTCTCTGCTTTAAGATAAAACGAAACAATTTTACTTATAGTATGCGAAGTTAGAATAAGAAACTAATTTGAAAATCTCACAATCCTTATATCCTGTTTTGAACTAGGCATTTGTCGTTATTCAGGAATATCGTTCCGGAAAGCATAGTATTTTCATTTAATAAAAGTCTAAATGAACAATCGATCATCTGATGGCGAATCGATTAAGTGGCACGCGTTCGATTATTCGATCTGAAATAACCCATCCCGCATTCAATTTACCATTGGTTATGGAGAGCAAGCCCTATGATTGCCCTATGCATCTAAATTATCATAAATTATTCACTACGTAGTCGTTGTATTGAAAATTTTCTCGATAAGACTTCTAGTATCATTATGAGTTGAAGTCTTTAGTGCCGAACGGTCGGAGAGCTAATTGCATTATTATTCCAAGAAAACCCCTACCACTATGGAATTGGTTCGGAGTCATTAACAAACGTAGAGAAAGCTACAAATACCATAGAAAATAATACTATGGTAATGTAAAATTTCCTAATAATACCTACTGTCATTTGGTAGTTTTACCTGGAAAGTTTCTCGGGAGTTTTGAAAATTGGTGTATTTTATAGACTTTGACGTGCTCTTTCCAAATTTTCACTTTGCCACCGTTTCGTATCATTGCCACTCGCGCCGCCACAGTTTTTTGACAATAACTCATTTCGGACTAATTTTACGATGATGGACTTTCCAGGTAATATTACCAAATGACTGGGTTAATCCACCCACCCTTTCAAATTGGTATTATGAAAACAAAACGCGGAAGATGTATGCAGCATAGTTTGAGCTCCGGAAAGCTTCGAACGATGAAAATAGTTATGTATGTTATAAATTAAACAAGAGAAAATTTCGTACAGTTTATGTACTAATCTATTTTTTGTAAAATCAATATCAAAATTTCCTCGTACGAGAGCCGCAAAGTTAATCTTCAAAAAATTAAGGTTTAACTTGATCGAAAAGAAATTCAATACTAATAATAGACATAAACTCCTCATTTCATATCCGAGACACGATTGTGTTCCAATTCAGAGGGCGCGCATCTTTTATTGTGTATTTCTGATTTATCATTATCATGCAGCCATTGTTCGTGATCTGTGAGTTCTGTACGATTCAGTACTTTGTTAGACACCCACATGTGAAGGTCATCGAACTTTCCTCGAAGGGATACGAAAAACATGGAGATACAATTAAGCCTTCAATGTTTTGCTTACTTGCGACATTGTCTTATCTAAACATTTTATGTTAAAAGCGTTAAAAAAGCCGAGCGGCCTAAAGCGGTAAACTAATTGTCTGATACCTATTACCTATGGTATACATACTCCTCGTTGGTCTAGTGGTTAACATGTTCGACTGCGGCCGCCGAGGTCCCGGGTTCGAGTCCCGGCTCGGGCCATAATTAAGTATTGAGTTTTCCTGACTAGAAATTCTCAGTACTAGCCCGGAGTGAGGAAGTTGGTGGTGTACCTGCCCCGTGCCTCGGAGAGCACGTTAACCGTCGGTCCCGGTTATTATTACTAGCATGATGTCGTCGCTCTCGCAACTCGCATTGGAGCAGCGTGGTGGGTCTAAGCTCCATTTCCCTCTCTCTCTCTCCTATAAGAGTGGAGGCCTGTGCTTAGCAGTGCACGTTAATAGGCTGTGGTGGTGGAGAATGTTAGACATACATACATAAGTATATACTTTTATTTTATGGGTGTATTTTAAAAGTAAGTCTTATGCATAGCGTGACTGATGCAAGATACAGAGTCACGCAACTGAAGAGAATGACTAGACAAAAATAACGAGTCAAATCTCTGTATGGATCGCACAATTCTGTATAATTGTTATAGTTATTTTACAGACTAAGGAAATCTAGTAGGTAGAGTAATCGAGTAAAAGAAAAATAAACTTAATAAAATTGAGTAGCATATTAAAAAATTGCTCTCTGTTGAGCCTTTAGGCTCTGGCCCGGCAAGTAAATACTCTGATTAATGTGGTTGAAATCAAAAGTACTAATAACCTTGAAAGGCAACCTTTCTTCATATTACTGAAAAACTTTACTTCTACAAGCTTTTTTATAAGAATTTTTGAATTTGCTACAGTAGGGTACACACTCTAGTCTAGAGACTACACACTGTTTTAGAGTGTGTTGAAGAGTCTCTGTGTTTTATTAGGAAGTATTTTTTTTACGTCACTACAAGTTAGCCCTTGACTGCAATCTCACCTCATAGTAAGTGGTGTCGCAGTCTAAGATGCTAGGGGTATGGCAGTTATATTAAACCCATACCCCTAGTCGGTTTCTACGCGGCATCGTACCGGAACACTAAATCGATTGGTAACAAGCGATGGCTGAAGCCTCCCACCAGACCAGACCAGAGAAAATTCTGAAATTATAAATTCACAATTGGAACCTGCCGGGAATCGAACCCGGGACCTCCTACGTAAAGACAACAGCTTACAGCGCCCAACTCTGCGCTAGGGAAAATGCGTCTATCAATAACGGGCCCGCAATTTCGCATTTACATATATGTAGTGAATTTCACTGGACTCTTGTCAAACACTTCTTTATTACTGCAAGTGGGTATATTATTACCCAATGGGTTTCTGTAGTGGGCGTTTATATTTAAAACTGCAAAAGGCGACCGCTCGTTCTCTCTCAACTAATTTATTTTACAAAGGGTTTGTTGTAGAGAAACGCAGCGCCCACATGATGTGAATCGATCTCGCCCTCATTGGGTTCACGGTATGCGCCTACGCTCAAACATTTAACGGCGCACGAAAACTCATAGAATTCATTAAATTAATGTAGCGTTAATATGCCAACACTTGGTGTTAGTATTTTTATAAGAAAATATATGAATTTATTAGTAGTGAAAAAGTTAAATGAATCGGTAGTTTACAAAATCAATGAATACTGATGATACGTTAACAACTCAACTTTAAACGTAAATATAATGTATTTATTTTGAATACCTACCATTTATTAAAATTAAAAGAAACCTATACATATATTTATAAATGCGAAAGTTTGGATGGATGTTTGTTACTCAATCACGCCAGAATGGCTGAACGGATCTGGATGAAATTTGGTAACGAAATAGATTATAGTCTGGAATAATAATAGTATAGAATAGGCTTTTTATTTCGGACAATGAAAGAATTCCCGCGGAGAGAATCGAAAAACCTCGATCCACGTGGACGAAGCCGCGGGCATTAGCTAGTAAAATATAAGTATCTACCTATCTAGGAATCGGGGTCTGAAGAAGCGACGCGCTATACGCCACCCCCGATCGTCGCTCCATATCCAGCTCGCTCCCTGCACTAGTTTCGAGCTTGAGGCGTGTAATTTTGCGTTAGCAGTATTGTTTTGTACATTAAACAACTCTAGGTCATTACTTTAACATTCCATAGGATTCCTCAGAGCTCGCGCGCGGACTATAGGTAAGCTTTATGAAAGTAGCGGAAATAGATTCGCAGTAGACGCTTTGGATTGAAGCCAATTTATAGTATTGAGATCGACCTTGAAGCAGCAATATTTATTGTTTGTAAAGTAGTAAGTGTTTTGAGTTAACAATTCATAATTATTATAATCTTTCTTTTTCACCTTTGTTATTTTATTATTGATGTCATGTGATCATAGTACAGATACGATATATAGAGAAAGCAAGTCTAGTGCCAATTTAATACGCGGATTTATAGTTGCTATTCTACTAAAATGACAATCCTCAACGCAATAAACTGATATTATAAACGCAATAGAGGTCTTCTACACCTACAAGTAGGTGCAAGCATATTGTTTACAAAGTTGACAGAAACTCGATCGTTCCATTACACAGTAAAATCAAGCAAACATCTAAAGGCCACTCCTGTTTGAACTGTTATCCTTGGAAGAGCCTCGCCCAACAATAGCGATAAATTTCCATCACCGTGCCATCAATCCCTGACATTGGTTGATAGTAGTGCCATATTGCACTGCCGTTTAGATAAGTTTAACAATAAAAACGCATTCCAATTGTGGGTGGTGATATACCGGCGTGGACCAACCGTTGAGTCAATAAGTTATCTAAAACTAGTTCAAGTTTAGAGTAGTTTTCCCAGTGAAAGAAGATAACAAAATGCATGTAACAATTTCAAAGCGGAAGACTTTTAATCCCATCATCAATAAATTCAAACCGATATCTAAATCTAGGGGAATTATTGCGTGTACTTTTTTACCACTTTAATTAAAAGATACACAATGCGTCATCATGATCTTGGTTCCATCTACCGAATAGACAAATCCGTATCCATATAAAGTATTAATAAATTGTATTCAAATCGATTTTTTCCGTTTTAAATGACTATCAGTCATTGCTTAATTGAAAACCTCAGATTTGAAGCATTCAATTAAAGTCCTCTTCGACTTATCTAAGTCAACGCTTCACGACTTAATAAAGTAGAAATGGTAGCCAATAAAAAGTAATCTATTGGAAAGACTATTAGATTAGGGCAATTGAAGAGATCAAAGCGGCCATGGCGGTTCGATCGAATAAGTGTGATTGCGAGAATGCCTGCACGCACGGGCGGCGTTCGGCGTGCGTACAATCTACGTGCCGAAAGCGCCCATAAGTGGCTTTGTATGAATAGGATTTTGGGCTTTTTATTATACTCATTCAAGGCAATAAAACGTTCTCTGATATGACGTTGCGGTGCCGCAGTATAGTCACACAAATGGCAGCCGACGGCCTGCGTCGTGTTGAAGGACGTCACTAAAATGTTGTCTCTTGAAACACAGAATGTTTGATTTGCTGGAAAGCTTTTTTTGTCAGTGTTGGCGTAAAAAACGCTCTCTCTTAAATAATTCTAGCAAATCAGAGCTTGTAGGGCGAATGGGGAAAAATTGGGCTACATTTAGAGTGATCGTAGGTATACCATGTATCCATGTATTAATTGGCCTTGGGAAGATGGTTGCTTGCTGTGGCACAAGCAGGCATATCTCAAAGCGAGTGTAGTCTGGGGTGTGAGCACCGAGATTAGCCGAGATAGAGATCTCGGAGCCTCCTTATATGATGAGATCCTTTTGACGACCTCCGTGGCGCAGTGTGTAGCGCTGTTGTCTTAACTTGCGGAGGTCCCGGGTTCGATCCCCGGCAGGGCCAATTTGGGAATTTATAATTTCTGAATTTTCCCTGGTCTGGCCTGGTGGGAGGCTTCGGCCGTGGCTAGTTACCACCCTACCGGCAAAGACGTGCCGCCAAGCGATTACGCGTTCCGGTACGATGCCGTGTAGAAACCGAATAGGGGTATGGGTTTAATATAACTGCCATGCCCCTAACAGGTTAGCCCGCTACCATCTTAGACTGCATCATCACTTACCATCAGGTGAGATCGCAGTCAAGGGCTAACTTGTAGTGGATAAAAAAAAAAAAAAAAAAAAGATGGTGACCACCGAGGGGGTTTTAGTAGGTCCAAACCTTACATAACCCGACTTCTCCCCCAGAAGTTGGGTATCTTAGGAAGATTTCCCCCTCGATAAACAAAAAAAAGGTATACCACCAGAGATTACCCCAATAATGCGGATGTCATTTGATACAAGCTGCACCCTGCATCAGGCACAGCAAAAAATTTTGATAACGTCAGCAGTCCCCTCGACACTACGGGTCACTTAAATTAATAGAACTGAAAGTAAAAAATGCGCCTCTGGCAAGTGGCAGCTCTTGCTCATTGTCATTTGTTGTCCAAATTCCAACAGGTTTTATGGGCTTAGGGACGATGTACTGTCGATGTACCTCATACTATTATGAGTATATTATGTACCTACCGAGTTGTGAGTCTATAAACATAATATGCTCTCGATAACTGTCATGCAATTGTTATTTTTACTCCAATAGTAATATCAATAAGAATACTGACTGAATCAATATTTAAACATAAGTCGGTATATTTCAATATTGTGTTAGGTAGGTGCTTCAGTGGTAGGGACGTCGTCGGTGGTCCACCGCAAACACTTTTCGTTCATTAACCAGGCTTTATTACCCTGCGCCCACATTTGGAAAGCCCCAATGGCTGTCCCGGTATGCCTCGAGCGAATTTAGGTTTGGAAATGCTGTCACAAAAGGTTATGCGTATAACAACTTGGGTTAGCTTTAAAATATATTATTATAGCATACGACGCGCATTTCAAGACTACTTTCAAGGCAGAATAACTACAACCCTAGATCCCCCGATAATAGTGCAGACGAAACGATAGTAAGTTCTAGATTAGGTACGGACTACCCAGGTTCTACAAACTTACGTCTTTTTACATATCATAAACTGATAGTTGGAGCCTCACTGCAAGCACTTTTAGAAAAACTCAAAATCTTTGAGCCTTCAAGGCTCAACTCCGATAACGTGTAGATGTGCTGTACAGATAATCCGAAAAATAATGACTCTCATTTGATCGAAAGTTACTCGTTCGGTTCAGTGACAACGTCGGTGGTCCAATATCATAAAATACTTCTGAGCAATTTTCGAAATTTTATTATCTCGTACCCACATAAACTGGGATGCTCCAAGCACATATGGGCAACACATAACATGTGGCCTCGAGCGAATTTAAACTCAGCTAGAAACTCAATTACTATTAACATTATAAATGGCTTCGTAAGAAGATATATTGTAATTGTTTTGAACCAACTATACAACCTTTGACATCATCTTTGTTCAATTATGTGGTAAGACTTACTATATCAGGCAGTAAGTTTGCGCATTTGTTTTACTTACTAAGTAACTATTATTTTATCTGTGGTTTTCTTGGAAAGTGAAGAGGTTAGATTCATTATTAATTAAAGGATGTCCGCGACATCAGTCGCTCGGATTTAGGATATTAAAAATCCCGAAGGGCATTTGATTTTCCGGGATAAAAGGTGCAGCTTGACTCCTAAATGTAAGCTTATATTCTGATTGGCCGTGAAAAGATAATATCTAAACAAGCTTTCGCATTTAGAATAATTATTATTAAAATTGGCATTCTAATTAATAGACTCATTAAGGAAACAAGGAAAAATTTGAAATATTTACTCCGCTCGTAAAGGAATCACAAATTTGCTAAGAACGGCTACCGGAAAGGCACGCGCCGTGTGTGGCGCAAATTGTATGGAAATATACGCGCATGCAAATTCAATGTATGCCATAATTCGAATATAATTTGTCATAGTTTGTTTAGAGTTTCCGAAAGCTGTAAAATAAATGTCTTAATAAAGCGAACTGAAAGATAAATGACATATTGTAAGCACATTAACTAATTTTCTTTATAGAGGATTCTCAGAATTAATTCTCTAATTTTCTTCATAAGTTCTTAGTTTATCATAATAGTCACGTACCCTTATTGGAACAGAATATCTTTTATCCTAGAAAGTTATAGGTAAATCTTGAATTACTTTGTCTTTTTCCTCTATTCTTTAGTTCACTATTTTATAGGAACGTAAAAAGGAGAATCGAAGAGCAGTGAAATAAATGATAGCTCCAATTACTTATGTACTGTGTATTTTGAAATCAACCTGTAGGAGGAAAGTGAAAACTTATATTTTTATATTTGGCATTTATTTCTCATAACCACACGTTATGAATAGAAACTATAGTCCGGCAGATATTAAGTGGGTTGACATCGAAGTCGCGTTAAGCCTTTCTAATCATAAACCATCGCTTTCCCCACTTTGACGACCCTTCGACCAAGAAAGATCTCAATTAACTCTGTCCATAATTACAGCCACACGAGTAAAATCGTGACTGACGAGTAATTTCGTCACAGAATACTTTAGAACTCTGTCATTTTTACATTACGACGTAAATATGAACTGATATTTTAATAGGAGCCCTATTCTAGGTAGAATGTATTTTCGTACAAAAATAATAAAAATAAATAAATTAATTAATATTATAAGCGCGAAAGTTTGTAAGTATGGATGTATGGATGTTTGTTACTCTTTCACACCAGTTCGGATGAAATTTGGCACACTGATAGATTATAGTCTAGAATAACACATAGGCTACTTTTTATACCAGAAAATTAAAGAGTTCCCGCGGGAACTCGAAAATCTCAATCCACACGGACGAAGTCGCGGGCATCAGCTAGTAAATAAATTAATTATTTTCTTTTCTACTAAAAGATCAACAAAGCCTACTTGTAGCTTATGATATCGAGATATCTGCTGAAAACTCATCTTTTTTCAGCGATCGTGCATCGTAGACGTCAACACAACTAAGTATAGAAAAGATAAAACTTTTAGACATATCCGTAGTGAAAACCCCTTTGGGTGAGCTCCTACTCAATGGGTACCTATAAAAAATTAAGATGATTGCTAATAGGTATAATAAAAATCGCTGAAGTGCGATATATGTAATACTAAAAGAAAGCTGGTTTTATGAGTTATTGTTTTAGATCCCGTAGGCGTCTTTACGGTTGAGATATGAATAAATATTTCCCATTTTCTGCTGCATCGTCTCGTCCATTTTAGGTCAGGAATTTTAGTGCAGAGGAAACTAACTAACTTTCTCCTTGTTTATTGTTTGAGATTTACAAATTGAGCAATGTAAACAAGACTCTGTTTGCCGCCATCTTACCGGGTAACAACGGGGAACAAGCGAGTCACGAGCGTTCCTATCTCCAAACACCGCTAATGAGAGATCGCTGCAACCAATAATACTCTTGCAATTTACGGTTATGCTCTAAAGGCTTTTCCATACCAATTTTAAGTTATTATGTAATTTCGTCAAAGCAAACGAAAGGTAAGGTAACATCGTAATTATAGAGATAAAAAGCCGGGACAATAGTAACAACAAGTGATGGAAAGTAATTTATGTACGAGCTCTAATGATAAACGATGGATGATTAAACAAGTTACATAAATATTTTTAGAATAATTAATGCTTTAAATGTTCACTATTTATATTAAAAAAAATTATAAGGAACGACACATATCGACCGAAAAAAAAATCAAGTGGTTTACTTCGATTGTACATCATTCTGGCGAATACAAATTCAGTGTAAACTCCCGAACATTTGAATTATTCATTCAAACTTGAGTCCAGTTTATAGATATATCGAAACCTTAGAAAGTTTTAAAAAACTCTAAAGAAAGAAAAGGCCCGACTTCTTAACATGCTTCATAGCGGCGTAGCTTCAAATCGGTTTGTTCTTTTATTTTGACGACAAGCTGCGTGGAAATAATATTATCATCAGTATCAAAATTCTCGTTTTACAAGTAAGCTGTCTCGATGCATGTCTAGTAGCCCGAGGACTGCCATTTGCCTGTTTGTGCCCCTTTCCATATTTGTACGATCCTCGAGTTCATCTCAATTGAGTAATCAATACTTTCGCTTACACGTTACATGCGTAAGTTTCTACTGGTATCTTGTTTTTACTTTTACTTCTTCGGGGTTAAAACCAGATAGGTACTACTGCGAACGTAGTATGGTAGGTACATAGAGGTAATTAGTTGAATATGGCAGTAAGTTAAATAAGTATTAATTATTTAATCAACTGTGACTACAGATATAGTTAATTATAGTTCATATGGGTTATTAGTCATACTACGATAGTTATGTTTTTCACAAAATAACAAGTGAATTCTATCCATTGTAAGGTTAAGTGAAACTTCTGAATTTTGAACCTTTGATAGAAGTCTTTCGAAAGTATAATATTTGGCTGATCGTAAAACAATTTTCATGAAAAAGTTTAAGTGAATGTTGCGAGATAATACTTTGTAGATATTTAACAATGTTTATCAGACACTTGGTAAGTAGTTGGTGAGAAAATCTTGGCATAGATCATCAGACATTCACATAAAATTGTTATTATAAACTAAGTGTTATTAACGTATTGATAGGTCAGCCGTTTGGTTATATTGTAAACAAACTTTTAAACATACCTACCTATGTATCTAAGAGTCTGAACACAAAAAAGGCTATATTAATTGTTTATAAACAAAATATGTGCGGTTATACCAAATTTTGGCCGCTTTCAACTGGAAGCAGTTGAAAGCGGCCAACTAAACATCAGGCAGCAGTTGGACTAAGGTGCATCGGTTACATTCGACTAAAATGGGCTATGCCAGAAGACTCACTTTGTCGAACATGCAATGGCAACAAGGAATACTCTGTCATGTAGCACACGATAATATGTTTCAGACTTTGATAAAAACGCGGTGTTAGAGTGTCACACCTCGATTATTAAGCTATCTACTTACGCCTCTACTTTAATCTTCCACAGGGATCACCTACAGAGCCTGTAGTAACTGCACTAATTATTGTCCTTACTTAAAACTAGTTTTTTAACCAGAAACTACTACATACAGACGTAGTATGATGTAGGTACATGGAGGTAGTTAGTTAGTTACCATTAAAACTAGGACCAGAGGTCCAATTATGTAAGCCAATCCTAATCATTTGACAGTTCATAACGTATTATCGAACTTTTTAAGGAGTACACACGTGCTTTTTGACGCGCAGGCATCTATGAACTTCTTAAACAGGTCGAAATATACGTTTGACATATGATTACAATTACGATTTCCTTACATAATCGGGGGGCTGACAAAGATATTATTCTGCATTAATTTTAAATCAGAGGCCCAATTATGTAAGCCAATCGTAATCATTTGACAGTTCATAACGTGTAACTCGAACTTTTTAAGGCGTTCACACGTTTTTTGACGCGCAGGCATCTATGAACTTCTTAAACAGGTCGAATTATACGTTTGACATATGATTACGATTACGATTTCCTTACATAATCGGGGGGCAGGAACGGATGTACTCAAGCCTAATAATAATCGTTGCAAGAACCTCAGACAGGGCCGTGACTATAGTCGGGCATACACCAACACATACCTACTGATTTTCCTATAAAGAGTACCGAACAAAATACATAGACTCCCATAAATGTACAATGTTACTCAATGTTGGTGTTTGCTCATTATCGTTTCATTCAGTGGAAAACATCTATGCCCATCATCGGCACACCAGACACCAGTCATCACTTACTTAAGTAAAATTGCTACATTAAACATATCTATATCACAGCGTAACAACTAACAGTAAAACGTTGCCTATGACATTTGCATAGGAGTAGTATATTTACACTCAAAACCGAAATATCAAAAGAAATAACCATCCAGAGCGTTGATATTTAAACCGATTTTATTATCAAACCTAAACTGCGTACCTTCCTACATAAAAAATCTTACTTCCTTTCTGATATTTTTTTGGATATTTTATCATACTGTATACAGTTTGGTGGCCTGAGAAATTATTGCTGGGGTCCATTAGCTTTATTGCCTAGACTACTATTTCCCTCCAAACAACTGATCAACTAATAGGCACAATTATTCAAGTTTGTTCTGCGGGATCTACTCGTAAGTGGCGAGCCGTCCCTGTGCCCCCGGATCCCGTCCCTTGCTGTATTTATAAGTCTCCGCCAACCGACTGTATTATCTCTTCGGGCTGTAGCTATACTGACACTCACTGATCGACTGCAGTGTAGATATGTTGCCCTTTGCGTGAGAAAGGCGCGTCTTGGTTAAATATTGACGAAGTGGCATACCTGGCTGCTCCACAGTGAGAAGTGTAATTAATATCGTTGCATTTATTTAGTTGTTACACGCGACTCTGCATTTCAATTGAAGACTGAGTATAGTTGAAGGTCCACATAATTATTTCGGTGTTAACTACCTCGTTGGTCTTATCCTATACCTTATCCAATATGAGGATCATAGGTCGAGTTCGGACAAAAACAAGTTGGGGTTTTCTGATAACAAATTCTCTGGTAATTTAGCAGGAAGTGCCATGCCCCTAACAGGTTAGCCCGCTACCATCTTAGACTGCATCTTCACTTACAATCCGGTGAGATAGCAGTCAAGGGCTAACTTGTAGTGGATAAAAAAAGTTGGGAAGCCATATTGATTTTGGCCATACCGTTGATACGATTATGTCGATCTCTACTTATCGATCACGATTAGATTCCAATAACAGAAAACCCTGACTAGTGATCCAGACTAGTGATGCTACTTTTGTGCTGTATCAGACCTACCGAAATAATGTAATTCTTAATAATTATTTGCTTTCATCTAAAACAAAAACCGACTTCAAAACTATACCTATAAGTACTAACTTAAACTTAAAAGTAAAAAACTTTTAAACTTTAAAAGTAAAAAATTACCTTGGTATACATTTTGTTTTTTATTGATTTTATCAAAATGGCGGAATGATTATGTAACACACATACAAAAAAAACATACAGTCGAATTGAGGATCCCTCCTTTTTTGAAGTCGATTAATAATACTTTGGGAAAGCCGATGTAATAGTAATCACATCGGTAACGTTCAGACTAGGTAGGTAAACACATTGGATCATGGTATGAGCGTAAACACATTGATTCATGATCGCATCGCACCGAGGATACACGACTCACCCATTCTGTTTGAAAAGGCCAAATTTAAGGTACTGTGTGTAGGACTTCATTAAAAGCACTTAATTTACTCTAACCTATTCACTATGCGAAGGGACACAAAACTTTGTGGATCTCTTCAACATATTTGTTTTTCATCCAATATACATTTTAAAAAGAGCAAGCATTCTTCCTCTATCATCTTGGCAAAGAAGAGAATCCCAAACCAGTAGTCAAATAATTGACGATTCATGATGATGGCACTAAGTAAAAATTTACTGTACTACTACTACTGTAAAAAAAAAACTTTTAATATGTACCTAAGGTCATAAATATTACTAATTAAGGGATTCGGAAAACAGAGGCAGCTTCTTGGTGTTATACTGTAACTGGATACATGGACTCAGTAGTGAGGCGAGGCGACGCAAATTACTTTAATTATACCTTCCTATATTGGCGATTTTATCTCATTAACGTTGTTTTCAGTATGTTGAAGAAACGGCACACATAGAATTTCTCATCGTTTGTACGAGTATATTGATTAGATATATAGCCAACAGATTTGAGCCTCTTAGGTTTTTATACAAAAATGATCTCTCTTTACTGATCTCTGTCTATTCAGTTGAAGAGACAAAGGGGCGAAAAGATACATAATGTAAGGAGGGCTCAATAACTTGAGTACGTACAAGTAAAAGTTGAACAAATAAAAGTAGGTATAGGTACGCTTTGTCTCAATTATCGCACCATTATCGAACAGCGATAACTGTAACTTATTGATATTATTTTTAATGATAAACACTTTCCATTAATTAAGTTGCAAAAAATAATTGGGTAAATACATAATAAATGATAAAACATTAATTATTTGTTTTCCCCATTCGAGCAGGAAAAAAGTATTGTGTGCAAATTAAAGAATAAAAGAAAAGATTCGTCTTCGTTGCCATCATTGGTCGTTAGCTATTTATCTAAACCAATATTATAAAGAGGAAAGATTTGTTTGTTTGTAATGGATAAACTCAAGAACTACTCAACCAATTTTAAAAATTCTTTCACCTATAGAAAGCTAAATTATCAGCGAGTAACATATGCTATATTATTTTTTTAAACAGAGATCCTAAAATTGCAATTTTGTGAACTTAGTCGGAAAAGATCATCTCTTCTAAGAGCTTACTAGTTACTAGCTTAGTAGTAATAGTAAATAGTTAAAGTTACACGAAAATAATGTATGGTGGAATTGTTCCTCTCAAAAAGTTCTAAAAAAGTCGTATAAATTTCGAGGCTGAATATATCGTCTTTTTGTGGGGAATATGAGGTCCAACTCGCTCATATTATGGAGGATAGAAGTAAAATACGTAGGTATGTATTTTATTTTATTTTAGGGACTGGTAAATTCTACACATTTTTCCTCATGTTTTGTATTTATTTTTTCCAACTTAATTTCTTATAATTTGTTGTAAATATTGTCAGTTCAGTTTGACGCATTACTATTACAGCCTTGTTTTGGAAACAAATATAGGATACGGATCTCAGACAGTTCCAACGGGACGTTTTTTTAGAACATAAATCCACGCGGACGAAATCGCGGGCTAAAGTCAGCTTGTGTATATTTTGCTACACCCACTTTGCATTTTCACATTGGAGGCAAATTCATTTTTAGATTAGATGATCTCTACCAATACAAATGCTGTACTCAAGTCGAGGAGCTCCTCAAACCCCACTGTCCACACAAGCTCAGTATCAGTGAAGTGTAGGTGCTGTTATTATTTACCGGACTCTCGCAACCGGTCTGCGATAATCTGCATGCTATCGCTGCGTAGCAACCTTTCCGTGATTTACAGTCTCTCTTGTTATGTCAATGCAATTGCAAGTACGAACACAAGAAATTGGAGAACTCCTAACAATAAGCTTTGTGTTTGTATGTAGAATATTATGATCTTGGTTCTTGGTCTTTCTTCTATCTTTTTGTGAACACAGAGAAATTTTCCTCCTAAATCCTCAAACAAAAAATTATTACCAAAAAATAAATTAGAACTGCTGATAGGATGTCAATCTCTATTTTAAAAAATATATATATTTTTTTGCTGTGTTATATGCTATCGATATTATATTTATGATTAATCGATATAATATATAAAATATAGTATTTATAGGCTTTGGATGCATTAGGTGCAGTTTAAGACCCAAGAAAATTATAATAATTAATTATTACCTTTTATCATGAAGTATTTTTTGTTTTCATAAAGAGATAGAAACGAAATACCTAGTTACGAGTTATTTTTATGCACTGTATTGTTGCTTTGTAAAGCAATACAATTTCAGTATATGCTGTTGTTTTGTTGCACAATAAAAGCTGCAAGTTCGCCAACCCTGCGCAGTAAGAAAATAGAATATAAATCCTGTCATCTACCCCACCAGACCTTCCACTAGCTCTTCAAACCCGCCTGCCCACACAGGCTCGATAACTGCCTGAAGTATACCATGAAGGCACGGTCGAAAACGAAGCGCGGCGGCAGCGATTCGCTACGGCACAGCACTGAACACACGTTCGATTAACGATTAAGGGCCGGTCCACACGGCGCGTTGCATCAGCGTTGCGTCGATGTAGCGCTGTCGCTGCGTCGTTTTACATACTTATAATCATAGTGTACACACGGTGCGCTTTGTTGACGCAACGCACTCACGACGGAACTGCCACCCCCGAGACGGGCGGGGGTGTACTCATTGCGACCGACGCCGGTGTAGTAACGCCCGTGTGACCGGCTATGCGTCAAAGTATATGTGTCGCCGTAAGATTGTAAAAACCGTTTGATTATAATCTAACTCGCGAAATTCTAAACTGTCGAAAGATTAGAATTTAACGCATTATTTTCCGGTAGATTGTAATCTGATAGGTATTTAAACCCGACAAAACCTAAGTGCCCTACTTCTACGGGCACTTCATTGTTTATGTCGAACCCTAACCTAACCTACAAGAAAGAGACAAGAAAACGTAAATAAAATTAATATTTCAAAAATTGACACTCAGAACATTGAACAGTTTAGAATCTTTCGACAGTTTAGAATTTCGCGACTTAGATTATAATCTAACGGTTTTTAAAATCTTACGGTGACATGCATTGCGACGACGCAACGCGCCGTGTGGACTGGCTTACTATACATGAAACGGCGCGCAACAGTGGCAGTGTAGCACAGGCGTGCGCTCCACATTGTAAGGAAAACGCTTTTATAAATAGTTCCTTGTATTACTTACAACTTCACGTAGCCACGTTGGGCACGTAGCCGTCATGCATTGTATTTGTCCAGCTCTTAATTTACCCGCTCTCAGAACCGGTCGGCGATTACCTGCATAGCAACTGCGTACTTTGATTTACTGCCTCTCCCATTATATCCTAATGCAAAATTACTATTGCTATGAGCGTAATCTTATTAGATCCTACATTAGTTGGCCTTTTCATATATTTCTTGGTACATTAACAGTCATTACTCAAAATGAATATGCTTTATATCTCCATTCTCCAATCTATGGTTGTGTGAAATTGTCGTATTTTGAAATCTGATTCTTGGTATATCTGCTGATGATTATATTGGTACTCAAACAACGAATAATAAAAAAGAAAACTTGAGAGGTGTCCTGTATACACTGAACAATTTCGCAACGCGCGACAAAAATAATCACGTAATTTTTTTTTTTTTTTACAATGTTTTGAATATAAATTTATTTTTAAAGTTATTTTTTTCTCACATTTAACGTTAGCACTGCTCTGTTTCATTTGTCATTCTTGGTCATAATAATTGTTTTATGGGTTGTAATTATTTCCTTAAATAAAAGTTATTTATTTATTATTTACTAACACAATGAATCCATATCCATACTAATAGTATAAATGCGAAAGTTTTGACGACCTCCGTGGCGCAGCTTTCAGCGCTGTTGCCTTAACGTGCGGAGGTCCCGGGTTCGATCCCCGGCAGGGTTTGGAAATTTATAATTTCTGAATTTTCCCTGGTCTGGCCTGGTGGGAGGCTTCGGCCGTGGCTAGTTACCACCCGGTAAAGACGTGCCGCCAAGCGATTTAGCGTTCCGGTACGATGCCGTGTAGAAACCGAATAGGGATATGGGTTTAATATAACATCCATGCCCCTAACAGGTTAGCCCGCTACCATCTTAGACTGCATCATCACTTACCATCAGGTGAGATCGCAGTCAAGGGTTAACTTGTAGTGTTAAGTGTGTGTGTGTGTGTGTGTTTTGTGTGTGTGTGTGTGTGTGTGTGTGTGTGTGTGTGTGTGTGTGTGTGTGTGTGTGTCTGTCTGTCTGTCTCTCTGCCGGTCTGTCTGTCTGTCTGTCTGTCTGTCTGTCTGTCTGTCTGTCCGTCCGTCCGTCCGTCCGTCCGTCCGTCCGTCTGTCTGTCTGTCTGTCTGTCTGTCTGTCTGTCTGTCTGACAAAAATAATCGTCGCGACACCACACTGTTCAATGCGAAATAGAAAGACGAAACGAAAATAACTGGTTTGCTTTCTATGAGAGAGAGAGAGAGAGACAGACAGAGAAACACGCGCACGCCGCACGGCTTACCACTACAGCAAAAAGTGTCGTTACAACTTTTGGTCCTAATTTTTTCCGTCTAGCCCCCTTTCGCAACGCGCGAAAGGAACTCCGTTCCAATAAGCTGCAAAGAGTAAGTAAGTGTTGAACGCTCTAGTAGCGTTTTCAATACTTACTATACATACCATACATACAACAGATACTATATCAATGTTCTACCCTGGTTCTACTTTAAGCTACGTATACAGGAGAGTTAGGACGAAAACACTAAGGACAGGACTGGACGAAACGTCTACGCGAAACGCCCGCTTTGTAGGTGAAACACGTTTTATCCAATGCGGTAGACTGTGCAGCTCCGGAAGAGTGCGTGCGGACTTTTCACTTTATAAGTGTACCTAAGCCTGTATTATAATACTTATGCATTGTAACAATAGCACATATTAATTAACTAGCTAATGCCCGTGACTTAGGACCGTGGATTTAGGTTTTTCAGTTCCCGCGGGAATTCTTTAATTTTCCGGGTTATTCCAGACTATAATCTATCTCTGTGCCAAATTTCATCCAGATCCGTTCAGCCGTTAGGGCGTGATTGAGTTACAAACATTCATCCATACATCCATACATCCATCCATCCAAACTTTCGCATTTACGATATTAGTATAGATTACTTATTAATAAATAAATAATTAATTAATCGCATCGATTATTTCTAATAATACTATAGTAAATAATTTAAATTCACAAACTTAACTAAAGTCCTGCACGTCTTACTTCGTCTTTTCTTGAAAATCCTCAATGAAAATAATCACTCTCGCTGAGGATGTAAGTGAAATACATAGTTCTGATTAGGTACTCCCTAACGTCATTCCAATGCGTCATGTTTAATTTTAGAAATTCGGTCTTGAGGAAACGCAATATCCAGGTCAAATTATAGCTGGGCGGTGCTTACTTATCAGTTATGAATGATGGTAATATATTACTACGAGTATCTACCATTGATAACAAAAATTTAATTGATAATGAAGATCACTATTGAAAATGAAAACCTTTTACGTAAGATTACAATAACGTTTGTTGTTTTATTTGTATAGAAGAAAGTTTTGGTTTTGTGTTTTTTCCGATTTCCTTCAGGGTCTTATTTGCTATCTAAATTGAATTATTTGGTCACTTTAATTTTTTTTTTTAAACAAACTCTTACTTTAAGTGTCATTTTATTACGGCCACTCTTGCGCCTAAAATGTATACGCATGCCAAATATAATATACCTACACAAAATTTCGAGGCCGAATTTCAAAAAGCTTTTTGGCGGAATTTTTATTTAGAATTTAAAAAACAGGGCGAAAGTCGTAATCTATTCACAAGTATTATTATAACCTTAACATGAACTGCTAGATCTGCACGGAATTGCATTGCATCATTACGAGTTGACCCACAAATTGTTCTCTCCTTTTATTTTCTTCCTTTTCTGTATTCAATCTCCGCATCATTATAGTCTTCAATATATATCTACACCTGTAACAAAACAGTTTTACGCGGCCTACACGTCCCACGTGTGACAATAAACCAGCTTATTTTTAGTTTCACGGTTATGAATTTACTAAACTGGTAAAACCTTTGACCTTGAGCTAGCAACACTGTCGCAGGAAGAGCCAATTGAGCGAATGAGTCGCCGTACGATCGTAGACCGTTCATTGCCCTAGAGATCATGTGAATTGGGTCACTGTACCAAGCCAACAACCTCGGAAGGATGATAATATGATAAATTGAAGATATCTCTCATATCGCCATGATTCATTCAAATAAGATTTTGCAGGCACTTGTATTAAAATCTCCTCGTAATGTTTCTTCGTAATTTAGCACTTCAGCTTTGGAGGTTTAACTCTTTTGTGTACCTATTGACTTGATCCAAGAAAAAGCATCAATGCTAAAATTTCGAACGAGTGCTTGTCACATAGTACCCAAAGTACTTAAAGGTGCCTTTAAGTAGACACTGCTGCAAAAGGTTTTTGGTAGGTGTCAAACAAATTACGAATATGAAAACTACGAGTAAAATAAGAGATATCTCATGACTGTCATCGTTAAAATAAGTATCAAATAAAGCTCGACTATCATTTCGAATTAGCTTTTTTCGCTACTCCATTGATTACACTTTTGTTATATTTCAAAGGCTTCGGCTAAATTAGATCAGTCACTCTTGTTTGACTGACTTAGTCAAACTAAAGTGACTGATCTAATGCGACAAATAAAATAATTAATTCTCTCTTTAGTGCACCCTGTAATACTGAATCTGAAAGAATCTGAAAATAGACGACGTCCAACCGATGTGTCTAATAAAGACATGGGCAACATGACAGTCTGTCAATTAGCAGTTGTTTTGATCTGAAATCTGACTTTACAATGCAACGTTCAGGCTTTATAAAGCCTTTTAAAGTATCTCTATATGGGGAAAATTAAAACTTATTGGACGTCAAAGAACAATGGGATATAAGGAAATGGGATGAAATTAGCCTTTAGGCGGTGTTCGCCGCTAATTGGGACCTAACTTGGGTCTGGCCGACAAAACGATACGATCTCGGCATAGACCATACGTGGCTAGTGGCTAGTAACAACTTTAATAGAACTTATCATAAGACTTTATCTAGGTCTTGTTGTACTATAATGCCTACTAAGCTAATAAAAAGTGATCAGACAATTTACTAATAAAGCGTAGCTAAATAAGAAAACTTAAACAATTTTGTATGTAATGTAACCTACCCATCCGTAGCTCAGCAATTTAGCAAATCTCAGTTGGAAAGGCATCCTTAAAAATTTTAGAGTCGATCAAATTACTGAAAAAAATGGTATTCAATAGTAATACATATTATGTCCCACTGCAAACGAACCCTAAATACAGGTGGATTTGTCCCCCTGCGGCCATTATGAAGGTATTCAATAATCCGCGTAGCTTCAAAAGAGGCACTTTCAGTCACCAAATCCCCCTTGAGGCGCGTTCGTCACGTCCCCTACTTTCCATAACAATGGCAGGTACAATTTGTACAAGACAGACAGACAACCAGCGCCATCCTCTATAATTTATGGAAATGACCGCGTACAAAAACATATAACAAAGGTGTCTACTCGAAATTAAGTAGATGGGTCGAATATCGTGTTTCCCATTGTTTAACCTTTGTCGAGGTAGAGGCAGCTATCGTAAATGCCCTCCCTCGGTCTTCTACTATTGTTGTTTGGGCAATAAAAATTTAATTTCGACCAAATACAGTCAACGCCGACGGAAAACTGGGTTTAGCTCGTCGCATACATTTATCACATCATTAGAAGTGCTTGAGGTTTTAAGTGAAAGTTCTATTGTTAATTCTAGCGCTCTGGTATTATTTTGATAAGCAGTGTGACACGTCTTCATCTTCTGAAAGACAAAACTACTTCGTGACATGCAATGACCTTCTTCGGCGGTTCCTAATTCCAGCCAAGTATCTTTTTTTAGTTCATTCACTATCATGGACTTCCGCAAAGTAACGCCTGCTTCTATTCAATATTCTATTCAATATCTTTTTTTTCTTTTTTTTATCCACTACAAGTTAGCCCTGGACTGCGATCTCACCTGATGGTAAGTGATGATGCAGTCTAAGATGGTAGCGGGCTAACCTGTTAGGGGCATTGCAGGTATATTAAACCTACACCCCTATTCGGTTTCTATACGGCATCGTACCGGAACGCTAAATCGATTGGCGGCACGTCTTTGCCGGTAGGGTGGTAACTAGCTACGGCCGAAGCCTCCCACCAGGCCAGAGCAGGGAAATTCAGAAATTATAAATTTCCAAACCCTGCCCCGGCAGGGTCGAACCCGGGACCTCTGCACGTTAAGGCAACAGCGCTCAACACTGCGCCACTGCGCCACTGGTCGTCAAATGCGGACACTATGACTTAACAACTCTCCATCAATCTTATGAACTAAGTCAGCTAGTCATCATCGATAGCTATACTTTGCCCTTTCAGTTTTAATTTTTCCTTGGGGCTAAGTAGGGTTGCAATTCGGAATATGAAAATCTTGTAATAAGATCTTTGATTCTTACTCAGGGTTTGGCCAATTCACTTTTTTTCTCATTGGTGGTGGTAGTGGTATTGTAGTACATTAATATTAACATAGCCCTATCTACTACTTCTAAATCGAAGTCAAACTCAGAGCTTGCTTGTAAGACAAACACCTACCTATTAGCAGTTAGCACTGTGATGTTAGACAAGGCGTCGTATTAATTAAAGTAAAGCTCATTTAAAACGTCTAGCAAGGGCCATTTCTCATATAAAGTTGTCATTTTTATCGGTGTTTTATTCATGATACACGTCCGTGCTTTCATACGAGCTTGTAAGTAAGGTAGCTAAGTTATTTATGCTAACGGGGGCTCGAGTTGCGTTCCCTTTGTCGCAGTAACCGCTGTCACTCGCTAATTGGGTAAGATTTATTGCACCCAGCATGCATTGTTTACGATCTCTTCAATCATTACCATCATCGTGGAATCGCAAGCAGGCTTAACACGAGAATTCTTAATCGGAATCGTGTTACTGGTCGTTGCGACATTTACTATATAAATAATCTATATAGTATAAATAATCTAGTTAAACAATTTACATTCGAATTGAATTGCAGAAACGTTACTTGCTTAATTATCACGTTTTTGCTTACTACCATTGATTTGCTGTAATTTCATGGCACCAGATGGAGTAAAATGTATGTTATAGCTACATCGACCTTTTATAAGTTAAGGATGAATATGAGTATTTGTTTAGATTAGGGTTTATCAGTTTTAGCTATTTGGCTTTGGCAAGTGCATAAGTGCAAGTGCAATTTAAATTGACTTGGCTTATAGAAATAGAACTCAGGAAATCTAGCTTTTTATAGCACCTGATTTCTCATGTCAGAAAAGTTGCTAAAATAATACGCACGTCACGAAAATCGCAGAGTAGTCACATTTCGTAAACCGTGTTAAATTATTTCCACAGATATTACATCATACACCAACACATTTTCACCTAACCTAAGAGTGTCATCAGTTTTGTTTACACGCACAGAACGACGTACAAAAACAGGAACTTACGTGGCTAGATAATGTGGAAAAATTTTACCGAATTCATCGAATTAGTGAACTTATTTTGCCATTCATAGACAAATGAAAGGAAATTCTACACTGTGAAAAATGCTAAAATGATTAGGTACTATAAAATAACTTGTTTTGCAAAACTAAAATATGCTCTGCATAGAAATAACATTAAAAAAAACTTAAATAAAATATTTTAAGGTCTTTTTTGTTTTTTACTAAGTACGTAGCGTAGTTTGCGCTTGACAGCGATCTCACCAGTATGAAATAAGAAACTACGAGACAAAACTAAATTACCTATGAAGTTTAAAAGAGATGAATTAGTCGAATGATTCACTCGCAGTCGCAAGCAATGGATCGGATTCGTAAATAACTTACAACGAATAGTATTTAAATTGGAACAGTAGTAGGGAGTGATGATCCCTCTAACCTCATAAACAAGTAGGAAAGTGTAATCAGTGGATTACGTTAACCTAGATAAATAGCTGGAAAGCGGGCCCTTCGACACGATACTTTCTATTTTTCGATAGCAAAGTCGATTTGAAGTTGGGTCGTGGGCGAACATGTTTCGAAATTAAATAAGCAACACGGGAAGGGTTCTGACTTCTGACACAATTTCGGCTGTTTCAATTGTTTGTTAGATTGCGACTTGCGACTGGTTATCTATTAGGTATGTCGTAGGTTTGGCGTCACCTCTTCTATCATTAGAATAATTTATTCATTTGAATGATTTCTTCTTTGTGCTTCTAAGTTAACTGTAATCCTATTAATAATATAAATGTGAAAGTTTGGATGTTTGTATCAACTTTGTACATGTGTTGATTTTTAATCCTTCACGCTACAATGGCTGAACCGATTTGGCTGAATGTACATACTACGTACCTAGCTTATATAACTTGAATTAAAACATTTTATCCCGGTAAATTAAAGAGTTCTCCACGCAGACGAATTCGCAGGCATCATCTAGTGGTTTATAATAAGTCAACCACTGACTATTGAAAAAGCCCCAAGAGTCGCAAAAAGCGCAACAGGCGAGCGCGGCGGCGGCACACCGCTTTTAATGCGCCGATGGAATCCCGACGAAGTCAGCGACAAACGGTCGAACGTGAAATGCGGCATACTCACTTTTTAAAAGGTTTTTTTTTAACCACTACAAGTTGACTACAAGCCCTTGACTGCGATCTCACCTTTTTTTTTGTTTATCCCCTACAAGTTAGCCCTTGATTGCGATCTTACCTGATGGTAAGTGATGATGCAGTCTAAGATGGGAGCAGGCTAACCTGTTAGGGGCATGGCAGTTACATTAAACCCATGCCTCTATTCGGTTTCTACATGGCATCGTACAGGCACGTCTTTACCAGTAGGGTGGTAACCAGCCACGGCCGAAGCTTCCCGCCAGGCCAGACCAGGGAAAATTCAGATATTATAAATTCCCAAATTGACCCTGCCGGGGATTGAACCCGGGACCTCCGCACGTTAAGACAACAGCGCTACACACTGCGCCACGGAGGTCGTCAAAAACGTCACTTTTTAGAAGGTGCTGAAAACTTGGGTTATGTCATGCATGTGGATCTTGCGACCTCTTGCTAATGGACTTGTAATGTGTGATCAGCTTAAAGTAGCGATTAAAAATTCAAGACACGGCGACTCATTCAAAAATGACTACCGTTAAAAGACAATCCGCACCATACGCTAATTTAAATACGCTTTTATAACAGCATTAAAGAATTATCACAAGCACATCACGAATTTGCATACAATCACAATGCTATATATGTATGTACGAAATTTGATGTAGCCCGTTGGGTTAGTGGAGAACATCAATCACGCTGACGCCACTCGTTCCCTTACAAAGTGCACGGTAACCTTTACGAGCTATTAAATCTCTTGGACCTGGCGCCAGCAACGAAGAGGTAACTACTGTTATTTGAATTTATTGGACGTATAAATGTTTGTTTACTGAAAAAAAAACTAAATTTTCCACTTTGATGAATTTTGAATGCTATTGAGATGGCACCTAGAGATAGTAGATAAAGTACTTATTATAGTACTCTATTAAAAGAAGAGCTTCTTTCAGTCGTAGATATCTCTTATATGTAATAATAATTGTGGTGTGAAAATTATTGGGGCCTGAAGGAGGGAAAAAAGATTGATCAGGAATTTATCAGATAAGCCTCGTCAAACTAATCCAATAACATCCGGCCTCGAAAATAACCGCGCTACATTATTGTAACTGGCTGAGTAAGGCGATCGCTCCCTATTTATTCTATCACTGGCGCTTACGTCACGAAACTTCTTAAGAATACCAAACAGGAATGTATCACGCATGTGCTACCCTGCACGACATACCGCTTCCTCCTGTGACTCATGATCGGGGTAATAATGAGAGTAATTGCCCCTTTTCTCACATAGTGATTCATTATTAACGAAACGAGCGGCACTTAAGTTTATTTGTTGTGCTCTCTTTAAATCATGCCTGAATCGAAATGATTTCTCGCTGTAATGGAACCAATTACGTGCTCCGTTCAAGACTTCAGTATGGAGTTAAATGTCAAATTATGCCCGAATTAAACAGTCTTTTGGCTTACAAGTTACAACACAGGAAACGTCTTGAAACAGAATCTTACATATCCATTTTGTTTATGCGGAACTGGCACGTCTTACTATTCGTAAAAATTGGGCTAACTGCCAGTTAATATGAGCTATTTATGTGATATCAAAACAAAGCCGAAGTCGGTTGGCTTGATGTGCCCATAAAAGAGAAGGGCCGCGATTTACTTCTGTAAGGCAGATGCATAGGTACGTCGTTACTCGCTATACGTTCGGCAGCTTTGAAGATGCAATGATACCCGTGTAAGGTCAGAGGTAGACTGGGTACTGTGACACAGAGACCCTATCACTTTTCCAACCTCACAAGTAAATTTTAGAAAATAATGTTTTTTATAATATGAGTACATCGATTAATAATGCTCATTTCGCATTGGAACATGAATGTACAGTTTGTGCCTTCCTCAGAGTAAAGAGTTAACATAATATTATTATGCCTTCACTACAATTCCTTTTCAAGTTCTTAGCATATACTTAAATAGATGGAGTAACGGATATGACCAGCCGACAGACATACGGGACTAATCACAATAGTACACAGTGGATTTGTTTATTTCACCAATTGTACGTGGAAATTGTATCCTCCTGCCGAAGTGGGTGGTCGTACTCAGCATAAAGATCATCCTTAGCCGTGTTATGTTTAGAAATTCCTTACACTCTGAGTAATACCTAATTTAATCAGCTGCTTTTAACCTATAATGAAATGCATGCAAATTCTTCAACAAAAAGAACCTTAAGAACTTATCATTTTTTGTCGATGCCAATGGCCTGAAAGACCTTTTATTTGTCGCACTGATTGTGCTTATTCTGTTGTATCATATTTTGAAATGAATAAGATCTTTTTTTAATGGAAATGGATAGATGGTAGATACCTACCATAAAGATACCTACTATATAGTCTTCTAATCTCAGATCAAGGTCGAGATTTTCTGTAAATGCATATTATAATGTGCCAAGTTCTGGACCATAAATGAATTATGAATGAGGTGATAAGTAACTTAGTCTAATGCTCTATGGACTGATAACCTTTGCTCAGATTTTTTACGAAGAAAAGTAAGGCCAGTCACTTACTATTTCGTTTTACGATACAGTTGCGTGAATTCGAATGAATCAATTTAATTTTTTCTGCTTTGCATCGAATTTGGACTCCGATTACCACTTTATATGAAGACCAGCCTACGAAATTTTTATACCAATTCTCCTGCGTATTGAAGAACAAGGAAGCTTCCAACTTTTTTTATTTTAACTTTAAAATATATAGCTAAGCTTGCAATGAAATCGCGTGAAAGTTTTTTAAATTATCTTCACAAATGACGAAGTTGGCCCTTAGAATCTTATTAAATTTTTTTAAATTTTGGTACCCACTCCAAAACAAGAAATAATTCGCCGTAGATATTTTGTGAATAACTGGGATTTCTGTGGGATTCTAAAGAGAGACAAACAAAAGAACACGCCCATTCAACCTACAGCTTGAAGCACGATAATTTAAAAAGCAATTTGTTTAAATAAAGTACATTATCTAAAAACTTGACTCGTTTTTCATCTGGAACGGAAGCGTTCGAGTGTTACGAGTAATTCGTGGGTTGGTAGCGCACTGCGCAGGCGCACTCCAAAGTAACCACTCGAGATTACTACAACACCTTAAATAGATTTATCTATTTCATTTGAAATATTTGATCTCACCACTTATCTTCCCACTTAATTGTTCCTTGCGGGTGAAATAAACTTCAAGAAGATTTATTGAAGAACTTGCGTGGATGGATAAATCTCACATTATGTATGTGAGATTTAGTCTCCATAAAAAATACTTTCATAATGGAAGTCACATTAATGTAGAATTTTAGTACCTGAAAACTTTAAGATAGAACCTATGGTTTAGAATTTAGAGCCTATGATCTTGTCGGAGGTTCAATTATTATGTACCAAATACCTACCATTAATTAATAATATTATAAATGCGAAAGTTTTGATGATGGTGTATGGATGTATGTATGTTTGTTACTCAATCACGCTCCAACGGCTGAACGAATCTGGCTGAAATTTGGCACATAGATAGATTATCGTCTGGAATAGCACATAGGCTACTTTTTATCCCGGAAAATTAAGGAGTTCCTGCGGCAACCAAAAACCTCGATCCACGCAGTCGATGGCATTAGCTAGTTAATAATAAAATAACACAATGTACTATAAAAACCCAAACACTCTGTACCCAGTACCCACCAACCGCAACAATCCGAAACAACATAAAGTTAGCAATTTCATGATAATAATATATCTTAGTAATTTGTAACGCTAAGACTATTTCCGCTTGGCTCAGATAATACAAGCTGAATCAAATAAACCACACAAGGTACATGGAATAACAAGAAGTAGTAAAGAACCTAACAGGACGTAAAAGGAGCCCTTCTCACGCGAGAGTCGGCTCCCGCTAAATTGTAATAACTTAAACACACTTGCAAAACAAAACGAGCTCTAAAGACACCGAGTTTATATTTATAATAGCTGATGACGACTCCGTCAACGTGGATTAAGGTGTTTTAGGGGTATGAAAAATAGATAGTAGCCGATTCTCAGACCTACTGAATATGCTTATAAAATTTCATAAAAATCGGTCAAGCAGTTTCGGAGGATTATGGTAACTAACATTGTGACATGAGAATTGTATGTACAATATTTAAACTAGATGATGCCCGTGAGTTTTTCCACGTGAATTTAACATATATTCATCCTGTGGGAACCCTTTTCGGGTTAAAGTTATGATATACAATTATTTATTGCAATCACCGAACTTTGTACATTACGAATTTGTGTCTATGGACGTTGGTTCGTCGAACACATTGGTCGCTGATTTGACCCCAGTATTTTCGATGTGAGATCCAGCCTCACGTAATCTGAAACGTTCTTATTTTACTTATCAAATATTTAGATTTTAATTACTAAGTATATTTCAAAATTATGATGGAGTTAATTTTAAATTAATGCTTTAATGGATCCGAACAATGCTCCACAGCATGTGGTGGCTCCTACGCATGTCCTGTAGAAAAAATAGGTTTCTAACTTCTTGTTATAAATATGAAGCTCCCATTTGCCGATGATAATAATTTAAAGGTTTATTGCATCCGTAGGATTGCAATTGTAACTTTTTGGTTCAATGTCATGAACAATAAATAAAGTATCATTTCCGTATTCCGAAATTAACATTATAAATACCTATACGATTTGAAAATGTTCACGTCTCTAATTTAAGTATATTTTTTTTGCTTATTACGTACCTATGAAATAATAGAGTTTAAATAAAAACTTCAACGCAGATCAAGACAGCAAGAATGATAGAAGAGAATAGTTTTCTAATTCAAATACACTGTAAATAAAGTGTTTTGCTGAGTCTACTTACCTACCACTAGTTTAAAATGTCCTTCCTAATTCCTATCGAGAAAAAGTAACAAGAAACTAAAGGTACAAAAATAAACAATGCAATATATACTTACACAAAACTATTAGAAACTTTCACAAAAATTTGGACATTTTCACTGAAAGGAAATGAAAACGTAGATTTTTGTACTACTTACGTAATTATGGTGTACTCCTTGTTCCGGCTTGTGAAAAATGCTTTCCTGATAATAGTCCTAATTAATGTGATTCTTATTCACGATAGCTAACTAATCGGTACACTTGTTTAGCACCGACTAAAAAGTTCGACCTTTTATTGGCGAAATGTGTTACCGGGTTATTAGCGCCTACATATTTTGTATGGGCTGTGAGACTATTCGCTTTTCTTCTTGTTATCTAAATTGCATAAACACTTGTAAAGAAAATAAGACTGTATAACTGCTAAGCGCGGCTTATCTGATTAAATCCATATTATCCATACAAATATTATAAATGCGAAAGTGTCTCTGCCTGTGTGCTACGCTTTCACGACCCATCTGTTCAACCGATTTTGATGAAATTTGATCAGGGATAGTTTGTATCCCGGAGAAGGACATGGGCTATTTTATCGCGGAAAATTAAGGAGTTAAGGAGTAAAAAAAACTTAATCCACGCGGACGAAGTCGCAGGCATGCGTTAGTCGTCTTCATCTCAAATAATAAGACCTTCATTGATTGCATCTCTTATTTATATTATCTCTTGAAGATATTTCTACAATCTACAAATATTTGTCCATCGGCTCCACGCGTATCTATTGATGCCTAGGAACACGTACAAACCACTGCTAGGAATATGCCATCACTATGAATTTGCAATGAAGGAACTAGAAGTTTAATTCGCTTTAATTTATGTTAGTTCTTAAGTAGGTTAAGTTTAAAATTCATTTGTTTAAATTATTGGAATATTTCTGGAAATAAATTGTGTTTTTTTTATCCGCGACAGTAGGTGTGGTACTATGTGGTACACCGTAAGTACAGTGCCCGCGATATTCACCACACCACAGAAATCTTCCAAATTATTCTCAACGTAGGTACGTTTCTCTCCGATACCTAATTGGAGTTTGGACTTCCGCAAAATAACGCCTGCTTCTATCTATTATGAATTTGCAATTAAAACTAGGTATCTATTAAAATTTATAGTTAAATCTTTAAATGTGTGGAAGCCTTTGATCGTTAGTCATTACCTACATCAAATAAACGTATCCCGCTAATAAATGAGCTGTTAATGCAGACGGGCAACGAGACAGCTCAAACAGTAACGAAGCAATCCAAAAAGCCCTTTCCAAAAAGAAATTACGTGGGTGAATTTATAAAAAGCTTCATAACAGACTTTGATCGACGAACGCTTTCATAAAAAGAATAACGTCTGTTGGTACGCGGCTTTTACTTTAATCTAAAGTGTTTTACTTATCAAGCCATTAATTATATTTATAGACGCATACACCTACAGGCGTGTTCTGAAAATATAATGTAATTGATTTAAATGATAATCATAGGGTTAGTGGTACCAAATACCAATAATGTGTAAACAGTGTAATTGCTACGTGCTTAGAAAATATAAATTGGTTTTTTTCGGTTCTTTGTGTTGTTGTCGTGACCGTAGATCTGATACGCTTTGGTTTACATTGATATACATCTTGGGTGCTTTTGTTGCTGGAATCTTGATGTCTAATGCTTTTATGGTGCCTTCAATACTCTATATATCGAAATATAATAACTTGACATTATTATTGATCTTTCTGACTACCAGAGGCGTTACAAGAACTTTTTAACGTTACATTGTTCGCGATCCAAAAGCGCATCACATAATCTCATTTCCCACACTCTATCTCACTTGCTCCTCGTCCTATCTTTACCTAGTACGTTTACCTAACTTAATTCAATGATTTTATTCTCAGTAACTGATATAATATTTTATAATACCACACGCAAACACTATTTTAACAGTTATTATACTTAATATTATAAATGCGAAAGTTTGGATGGATGGATGGATGGATGGATGTTTGTTACTCAATCAGGCCAGAACGACAAAATTTGGCACAGAGATAAATTATAGTCTGGAATAATTCATAGGCTACTTTTTATAGCGAAAAGTTCCCGCGGGAACCAAAAATCCACGCGGACGAAGGCGCTACTAATTAATATGCTTATGACACAGATGCTCTTATTATCCGAAAAAATACAATACCCAGACCACAGCTTATGTATATCCATAGAAAAATAACCCGACACCTTTTTAACCGAAAATATCTCGTTACGGTGCTCACACAAAACCACGCATATACAAATAAACTATACATAAAGCACAGACAGACAACAAAGAGTCCACACAAGCATGACACAAGGATGAAGGAGGTCCGATCAGGAATCCCACTGAACATAAACGTACAGGATCAAATTACGGTAGCTTAATAATGTCCCTGAATCGCCACACATCCGCTTTTGGATACACATTTCATTGTTTTCTTACTATAATATTGTAATAAGCCTGCCGGGATGAAAGACGTCGTTTATAGGGCACCCGGTGTAGAGTTTCAACCATCAGCTAACGTATTAGGGGAAACATCTATTTGTTTGTATTAACGCTATTATAAATATTGGGCCCAAATATTTAAGACATGGGTGTCAAGTGAAACGGGCAACCAGCGCATATCGATCCGATTTGATGCCTGCGATAGGCTTTTAAGGCGCCTACTGCCCCAGTCTTTTCCCACGTCAATCTAAGGAGATTTCTAAATTGCATATTTTACTTATCAATTTATCATCGTAGATACAGCTCGCAGCGAAGCCGGAGACCAATTCTTTATCTAAGTAGGTAGGTATGTCATACTATCTAAAGTTTCGTCGTCGCACCGCATCCAATCCGAATCCAATCCGTATCCGAAACAGAAAACTCGGATCGAATTCGGATGTCTCGACGGACATGGTGTGTTTCGACCAATTCGATGAAAGTTATTAGGATCGGACGTAGTAAAGCGTTAATATAAGTAATATAGTGGGTAATTCTGTTCGTAAACAATGAACAATGATCCGATCAGGAGATACCTATCTCGACTTCGGAAAATCAAATTCGGATCTAGTGTGAAACCTCTCGTATAAATAGTACTAAGACTACTTCGGACCGAGAATTCTCGGGTTTCGGATTAGATGCAGTGTGGAAAGAGCCTAAGAAAAACCAGATTGTGAAATTCAAGTTGTTGTGATGTTGATTGAAACTATACTATACTAGAACTTACTATCCTTACTGATTAGGTAGTTTACTAAATATAACTTTAATAATTATTATTAATGTAATAAAAGAATACTCGTTGCTTTGGAATGACGTCATAAGGCCATCGAACTTTCCTTAGCTCGTAAAACTAGCCATCGTCGCTCGGATTCGCAGTCAAAATAAATAGAAGCTACAAAATAAACAACGTTCATCGTAAAGGAAACTCAATATCCAATGAGTCAAGGTTCCTTTTTAAAAGAAAATAAAGCTCGGCATGGCTTTTGCCAAAACCTCTCCTTTTCCTGTTATTTCATTTAGGGACCACTTTAAAAGTTGTATGAATAGATAAAACCGATCTACACTAACTTACCTATTAAAGTCTAGACTGCTGAACTCAATATTTTTGATTAGAGGTTTATTAAAATTATTTGCTTTCCTAAATTACCATTACTTTGATAAACTTCAATCTACAGCCTTCAATTATTATTAAGTTTGTCAATCTTTTTGAAGATTCAAACATCGCCTCTGTTTTATTTAAAAAGGTGCACAAAAAAAATTCTTCCTTCTATATTTAATTATGTACTTCGTCTTGGTCTAATTAAGTCAGCATACCTTTAAATCCATCACCTAACCTTAAAAAAAATAATATTTTAAGAGCTGTCATTGAAAAATAAATCGAGAAAATTATTTGGATAAGTATTTTCAATCCTTTCGCATGGTACCTAGGATCAAATACCGAAAAGTAGATCAAATATCAAAAAGCTATTATGTCATAGGTACTCAAATGGTATTGTATTCATATCCAAATTTTTCTCATTATTTAATTAGTACCAAATTTTTCTCATTATTTCATAATTATTGACATAGCTAATCGACCACTCCCACTCCGATACCACTTTTAACCACATTTACCCATTCCTAATCAAAAAGGAAGGACGAAAGATCTGGTAGCCCCCATAACTATTGGGTACCTATTATTATACCAAGAAAATCCTTCGCCAATATGTGATTTATAGAAAAGGATAAGACCCTCAGCAGTGAGGACTGCGATGACGCTGAGACAGTGAACTTATTCTTTACCGGTAAAAATGCGAAAGTGTGTCTGTCAGGTAGTTTGTCTATCAGCTGTAAAATACGT
The DNA here is from genome assembly GCA_964035005.1 of Erebia palarica. Classification (NCBI taxonomy): domain Eukaryota; kingdom Metazoa; phylum Arthropoda; class Insecta; order Lepidoptera; family Nymphalidae; genus Erebia; species Erebia palarica. The sequence continues at coordinate 32,776,002 of OZ035984.1, read as the reverse complement.
AATCTAATGCAGGGATAGATTGCATCCCGGGGACGACATAGAATAATTTGTAGGTATCCCGGAAATCAACCTTAATCCACGTGAACAAAGTTTCGGGCATCATTAGTTCATTAAAGAAGGCAGTACAGGAAGTCTGTAAAGCCTCCAGCTTCAATACCGTCCTAACTTGACTAACACTTCAGGCAACAACTGCTCATGATTCCACGATTGTGTACAATAATGATTCTATTCATCTTCGCAGTACTATCGCCCACACTTGGTACATTTAGTTACTATGTGTTTCTATAGCCTTATCTGAGACGCTTACTTTGATAGCGTACTGCTGCAATGATTGAAAAGGCGCTATTATCCCTCTGATAATACAAGGTTTGATAAGAAACTTGTATGAAATCTATACAGTAAACAAATAACAACTAAAAGTAATTCTAAGTAGGTATTATAAACATACTAAACAGGTGCTTAACATGTGGATAACATATTCATTTTGTACAATGACATCATTCAATAAAGCATCTGTTACGAATTATTCAGTTCTGCTTCGAGTTAGAAATAGAATTAATAAAGCATTTCATAGGTTGTAAACAATCACTATAGTAAACATCGTTAAAATGAAACGCATGTTACTGTAAATATTCCAAAAATCATATTTATTTCACTTTAATACAGGTTAGTATTAATAAAACCCGGCCAGGTGCGTGTCGGGCCACGCGCAGACTGGGTTCCGTATATTTTCCCGTCACAATATGCGGTCATTATACACGTTGGTCGTCTGTTACTCGTAAACTTGTAAAGTCTACTTAGCTGTTTTCCTTTTAACTTCGTTATATATGTCACCGTAAGATTATAAAAAGCGTTAGATTATAATCTAACTCGCGAAATTGCAAACTGTCGAAAGAATACAATTTAACGCATTATTTTTCGGAAGATTGTAATCTGTTAGGTATTTTAACCCGATAGAACCTATCCTAACCTACAAGAAATATATGTCCTACCTATAGATTATATATGTCGAACCCTAACCTAACCTACAAGAAAGTCACAAGAAAACGTAAATACAATTAATATTTCAAAAATTGACACTCAGAACATTGAACGGTTCACAATCTGTCGACAGTTTACAATTTCGCGAGTTAGATTATAATCTAAGGGTTTTTACAATCTTACGGTGACATATATACAACTTTCATGATTTTTTTCACATATATCCAAAAACCACCATTTAGCAGGCAGAGGTGTGCAATCTAACAAAAATTTGCATATTAATATTTAATAATTTGCATATTAATATTCAATAAAGTTTAATATTTTGCAAACGGATCCCAGAATCGAATAGGTACTTAATGGTTTTCCCACACCAAAATATTTTTCACGACATGTCCAACGACGACTGACGAGACAAAGAAGATAGAGGATAGACAAGAAAAAAAATCCCCACTTTACGTGTCTACCCCTATTTTTTTTTATTCGTGTCGGTCGTCTGTATCCAACTTAATCACATCAAATAAATGAATATGAATCCGTTGTTCCCATTACAGATCGTGATCATCAGACACATTGCTATTCAAAATGTGCCAACATACTTAAATCACCTACGTCCGTGAGATCGATGTCAAGTCAAGATTCGTGTAGGGTCCTTTTGAACTCAAACTTCTGACGAATAGATTGGAAATGGAAAAATCTGAATATACTACCTATTATACAAATTACTGAACGTTCTGTCGAACGCCACTAATACAATCTTTTTAATGAGTGTTATTCAATCAAAATAGGTAGGTATCGCATAAAAAACTTTTTTTTTTAAATTATCAAAATAAAAATTGTTACAATTTTGGTGTGTAGCAGCAGTGTTTTTCAGGAAAAACCACGTAGGTTTAAATTGCGTGCTCTTCCGTCAACATATTATCAGTGTTTTAAACTACATAAAGCTAGCAAATCAGTATAAATACATGACAAAAACTAAAAAGAAAACCAAAACTACCTACAATTTGCATAAGAAATACGATTTCAAGTTATGTTTTAAATTATTCTTAGTCAATTTAATTCTAAAACTACTATCGAGACTATTTATTATGCGAGGGATCATGTATCCGCTATTGCGCTCACCATATTTGTTCTATTTGGAAGTATTAAACAAATTAAAATGTTTTTAATTAGCACCATTATCTTATTTATTTAATATTTAAATTCCTTAATCGAAGTAAGTGAAAACTGCAAATACTCTATGTTAAGTCGTTGCAAATACTTTTAAATTTTATGCTATTTATTACAATAAAAAGCTGATGCCCGCGACTTTGTCCGCGTGGTTTAAGTTTTTTTATTCCCACGGGAACTCCAAAATTTTCCAGGATAAAAAGTAGACTATGTCACTCTCCAGGTCTCTATGTCCATGACAAAAATCACATCGATCCGTTGCTCCGTTGCGGCGTGATTGAAAGACAAACCAACACACTTTCGCATTTTTAATATTAGTAAGTATGATGATATATATATATCTGACCACAGAAACTACAGTTAATTACAATACTTAACACAGTCGACCCGTAGCCCGTAGGTCTTTAGATGTAGGTACGCGTAAGCTTAGCCCACACATGTAGACATAATTTTCTTTGGACATGTCTACACGCTATGCCTCGGGACTTTTGCTTATAGAGGTACGCCCACCGAGAAACAAACAGCCATTTATGTTAATATAAAACTAATTAAAGAACATGTCCAATTTATTAAAATATGGTCGACAGTATATTAATTTAATTGATGTAATTACTAATATTGCCTATAAAATTATTGTTCTCAGTTAAGTTAATGAGTTGAAATAGAAGCATATAAAAACCAGCTTTTTTCCAAAGCTCAATTTTAACGTTAAGTTCTATTTTCATACAAAAATTTAACCCTTATTTTACCCCTTTAGAGGTGGAATTTTCAAAAACCTTTTCTTAGCGGATGCCTATGCCATGAAAGCTATCTCATTGCAAATTTCAGCCAGATCCGTCCATAGTTTAAGCTGTGCTTTAATAGATCACCCAGTCACCTTTTCCTTTTAAATAAAATTTAGTAGAAGAAGATACCCAAGCGTAAGTAGATACTACTTTAAATACATATATTGTATTAACAATACATTATAGGTTTAACGTTTTTGGCTCTGGTTTATTCCGTAGAATCTACGTACATTCATCTATGACTTCGAATACTTAGGCTTGCATATTTTTATAAACCACTTCAAGTTAGCCCTTGACCTACGATTGCACCTGAAGGTAAGTGACGATGCAGTCTAAGAAGGCTAACCTGTTAGGCGTATGGCAGTTTTATAAAATTCCCCTAGTCGGTATTGATTATTTATAATGCCTATTGAGAAATTTTAATTGAAAAAGCCCTAACAGTACCTACCTACTTCTATTTACTTTTTTGCGCTTCGAACAATACTCTCCAGCCGTGCGTATCATTATTGCACCTACTATTAAAGCTTGGTCAGACGCGACGCGTGACCGCAGCAACGCGTTCGCTTGTTAACTTAGTACTACTGACAAAGGACAACTCTATAAACATAAACCCCTAGAGTACTCCTACGTTCTGACAGCGGATTAAGAACGGGTGCCATTTTTTAAAATGCTAATTCAAATTATTTATTTGTGAAATACGGTAGCAAAGAAACAACAAAGATGTTCTTTAAAAATGTAAGATCCTATTATTCTACCACAGTGTGGTTTACAAATATGTGATGCAAAGTTATTTTAATTAGACATGCATCAAGACTAGTACTAACTATTAAAAAGTAGTAGTAACTATTTTACGTAATAAATTAGTTTAATTTCACTCAAATGATGGCTAGGAAGTGCGAATATTACACATTCTAAGTCCCTTCGAAAACGTTGCGGTACCGCGAAGTCGCGTCGCTTTCATGGGCTATGTGTCCGTGTACGGCCACGAAATGAGCGGCGGCGGGGCGACGGCGGCAGCGGGGCGATGCGATTAGTCGGAGAGCTGGCGACGAATTTCGCCGCAATTTTGTCGTACTCATTTGAAAACTTTATTCACGTTTAAAACCGCAAAATTTGTCTGGCGATTTGCAAATATTATTGAAATTACTCAAAAAATACGTGATTAAAATTTCAGATTGCCAAAGGACATTGTTCTGTCCCCATACAAAGTTCGCCTAAGAACCAACCGTCATAAAACATTGATTACTGGGTTCAAATTAATACCTTTTTATACTTGAGAGCAGATTAAAACTACGGACACTTGCAAGAAAATTACTTATTACCAAAAATATTTTCAATTTTGAGTTAATTTCAGCATTCACGATCAATCTACTTGAACAAATTAATATCATCTCTATCCATTTGTAATAGAGCTGTAAACAGTATGTAGATAAGACAAGATTCGCCGTAGTTCATCAAAAACATTACAGATGGCGTTATTAATAATGCAGGTATCGTCATAGTTCATCGAGAACTTCACAGATGGCGTTAAAAATATTAAATTATTGTACTTTCAATAGATGGCGTTGCGAGATTCCGAATACTAACGCACTTAGCACTTTAAGCAGCTTTTATTTTGTTTCTTACGATACAGATCTAGCGCTCAAGCGGTTGTATTGTATATTATTTAAAACTTAAGTTATTGATCTGTGGTTAATAATCCAGAGACTGAAACGTATAGTAATCAATTTAATACCCATTTACTTATTTTTTAATTAATTTGAAGTGTCCGTTAAATTCTGATATTTGGAATAACGACTATAAATTAAGCTAAGAATTACTGTATATTTCAAACGTGTGTTGATTCTTAGGCGAATTTGGTCAATGTCCTTTATTTATTGGGAATTTTAATAAAATATTTTTGAAGAGAAATAACCGCAAACGCTCTACCAGACAGGCAGGACTGGATTCGCCAGTTGACGAAATTATATTTTTTCACAATTTCCGTTTGACTATAGGGCCTTCTTGAAATTCGTCGTTAGCTCTCGTACCACATCGCCCCGCTGTCGCCGTCGCTCGGCCATCGCTAGTTTCGTGTTTGACGCCGGAAGCCTTCACATCGTGACGTCGTGGCAGCGCCTGCGCAGCCCTCCAGTTCAAACCATTTCACGGACCACTGCTCTCTGTAATTACATGTTTATGGATCCATTTCATACGCAATGAACCTTATATAATAACCTGTTGACGTAGCCATACACCAATTCGCCATTGTATCGAACGAAATCGATTTGAGAAATGCTCCATAATTTAAAGCTACCCAATCGGAAAACTGCCTTTTTATTCGGTCATTGATAAAAGTATAACCGCTATGTAAATTAGAATTCAAATAAATTCACAAATTCAAATAAACTATTTCTATTTCTTAATATATTATTATGTCTAATCAATAAATTATTCATAGTTAAGCAGTGCAAATAATAATGACCTACTTAGTTCTTACGTTGCAGTTTCCTATGTGCGTGGAAGTGGCTTGGAGTGGTTATTAAAATAAAACACGAAATAATGGAATAGTCAAAATTAAAATTATAAGAGGGTCATTTGCCACCTTTTTACACTTTGCTAGGAGGGAAGTCACCTAATTTAAATGTTTAACTATTCGAACAACCAAGTTATGACTGGAGGTTCAAGATGTAGTGATTATCTGAAGAGCTAATCCTAGAATATATGAGTGTACCGTGTATATGTAAAAAAGTCCATGAACCCATAGGATTCAAACTTAATTTAATTACAAGCCATTGTTCGATAGAAGACAATAGTGTGTAAAGTGCAGTTTACAAGTTTGTCCAGCGAGGAACACCTGTGTGGACAGTGTGTATTGACGTAAACGGTAAGCGGCTATGAATGAATATGTAAGGTAAGTATAGTTAGGTAAATGTCTGATACAGGTGTTACGAGGGCTTTTACCCCAATGGCAATCAAAATAAGACTTGAGGTCATCGCATACCAACAGATGATTGAGGCTCAAAGCGTTTTTAAGAGATGCACAGTACGCTTTTTCACTACTGAAAACACGTGTTTATCAATTACAAGTTAGCCCTTGACTGCGATCTCACCTAATAGTAAGCGATGATGCAGTTTAAGACGGTAGCGGGCTAACCTGTTAGGGTCATGGCAGTTATATTAAACCCCTATGCGGTTTCTACACGGAATAGTACCGGAACGCTGAATCGCTTGGCAGCACGTCTTTGCCTACTAGTCACGGCCGAAGCCAGACCAGGGAAAATTCAGAAAAACTAGATTCCCAATTGACCCTACCGGCAATCGAACCCGGGACCTCCACGCGTTAAGACAACAGCGCTCAACACTGCGCCAGGGAGGTCGTCGTGTCGTCGTGTAAACAACAATAACATTCATCCACATTATTCGTATCGAATAAATGCTGATGACGTCTGAAAATGGCGGGACAAACATGACCTCTTCTCACGCAATGTTACGACGCTACTCACATTTTGCTAATATGAGATTTCGTGTGCAAATAATCACACTAATATTATAAATGCGAAAGTGTTTTTTTGTTGGTTTGGTAGTTTGGTGGTTTGTTGGTTTGTCCTTCAATCACGCCGCAATGGAGAGACGGATCGACGTGATTTTTGGCATGGACATAGTTGAAGACCTAGAGAGTGACTTAGGCTACTTTTTATCCCGGAAAATTAAGGAGTTCCCGCGGTAATAAAAAAAACTAAAACCACGCGGACGAAGTGGCATCAGTTAGTAAGCTTGTAATAAAAGAACTACATAACGATTTACAAATCAAAACAATTTTTTTATTGAAAATAATACAATAGAACTTAATGGTAGCTAGCCTAACCTAATTACTATATAAATCATGCCCACGTGGAATGGTGGCAAGAATGCTGGCTGCATTTCCGCGCTGGACAGCCAGGCTGATCCTTTGCGCAAAAAATGAGCCAGCCCTTCTGTCACCAGATGAGGCAATTAACCGCGGTGAAATATCTCGCAAAAAATTTTTGGCACTAAGACTCCACGGCCCAAGGGTCTCCACGGCAAACGGAACAAATATGTAACTCTCTATGAGAGAGGCATACTTCCGCCGCTTGCCGGTTTCAGCCTTTTCTGCTGCGGCTCCCGGCCTTGATGCTGTCTCCCTGATATGACACGGGGCCAATGTGTCTACGCATGTTGCGTCCCACATTAGCGCCCGTCCCCGTTCCCAGGGAACCAGCGTCAATCCATCAGGTCTCTTGCCATCATCCCGACTAATCCCTGCCGGCTCAATGAGCGCAGGAATATCTATGGTGGCAAGAGCCCTTTTGATCGTATTATTGAGAGAGCCATGCCGAAAAAGCCTACCAGCGCTCCTTTGGCAAGAGAGTCCGTGAATTCCAAATTTATCGACCTCTTTTCCACACGGACATCTGTGCTCGAAGCACAGGGGTGTTCCCAATCTGAGACCTAGAGCCACACGAAAACTTTCATTATCTAAAAGAGTGCCGAGATTTTTCGATGGCAAGGCATGAAGCCAATACCCGGATTCTTTTTCAGATAAGGCTAGAAGCCTTGCTCGATCTCTTTCACTTGTAAGATTTTGAACCAAATTTGTATGTGTCAGCCGAACCAACGGCACATCCCAAAGTTTTTGTGTGAAACATTCCTTCGGGATATCGTCATTGGGACACCTGACCTTCCAACTCTCTAAGGCCTCTGTGGCATAGGTCAGTGAAACTGAATTAGAATTAAGAATCTGAGAACTAAGCTCTTTTATACTATGCACAGAGGACAGAAAAGCCGGAAGAGCAACACTGGAAATTTTTCTCACGCCGATGCCACCATACTTGACCGGTAAAGTAGCTTGATTCCAAGACTGATCATCAAAAGATAAATTTAGAATTTTTTCTAGCGTATCTCTTAAGGTGGCATCCATGATATCGAGTAGTCCAGGAAATTTCCAAATTGGGCTCGCACGGAGAATATAAATTAATTTAGGTACAAAAAGGCAATATTTTAGGATCGAAAATGCAATGTGAGAATTTAGAGCGCCCAATTTGTCAGAAATTATTAATAAAATTAAATTATTTATTTGAATTTACAAATCGTACATTGTCGAGTCAATATCTCCTGAAGCTTCAATATCTGCTTCGGTGTCGGAGTGAAACGTACGTAAATAATAATCTGGAAGATTTGTTTGGTATGGTGAATATCGCAAGATACACATTGTACCACATAGATTTACCTATTGTGGCGGATTATAGCGAATTCCAGTTCTTTCATTATCATGGACTTCCGCAAAGTAACGCCTGCTTCTATCCAAAAAATAATAAGCCTTTATTTCGACTATTGGGTCGTTTCTTTACAAAACCGCAAAGTAATGTTTATTTCATCAGCAACAGGTCTCTCGGGACTTTGACGACTGTATCCTGTTGCAATTATAATCCCATCCGAAGGATGTACAATGTAGATAATTATAAAGAAAGAAATTCGTGCTCAAATTCTCCTACTCTAGTTATATGATTTTTCCGTATCGACCGAAACCCAGCTGAAGACATGATTGAATAAAGTTGTTTTTTTTGATAATTTTTTTTTTTTTGAGTGTGGGATTAAAAGATAGAAGTAAAGTAATTGGTAGGTAGAGCGATTTATAAATTAATTGAAAAACCTTTGATGTTCTGATCTCGAGACTCAGTCAGGATTTCAGGATCAGGACGAGGGGCAGTCCAGATTTTTTATTTTCCGGGATGAAAAATAACATTCATTCGTTTCGAAATTTCTTTCGTAACAATAATGGGTTCGACGGTTACGGAGAATGTAACAGAGTCTAAACAGATACTCTCATTTATTTTATTTTTCTCATATATTTTTTTGTGACGTCATCGTTATCGTTACTCAAATGCTTCAAATAGGAGGTCAAACGATGATAAGAATGAATTAATGAATCAATGAATTATTATGAAAGAGATACAGTTTAATGTACACCAAAAACAACAGTAAAATCGCGTGTGGAACGAGATCAAAAAACAATTTCGCGTTACCAACCACCCTTGGTGTTTACAATAGTGTCGTTTGTTGCAGTGGGCGCGACCAAGGCTTGGCTCTGCACGCCATCTTGAAACGCTTTTGATTTATGATCCAAATTATACTGTACTCGGAAACTCTATAATGTACTGTGAAATTCTACTTGCATTAAGTAATAATGTTATTTATTTCTTAGAATGGATTTTAATGGGAAAGATATAAAACCGCAAATTTATTTTAGAACAGATGTAATAGGCGTGCTATACCCACATGCGTAAAGGCATTCTGTCACACATTTTAAGAAGGCTCGCAAGTATAATGTTATCAATCCGTATCAAGTGTTACCAAACTATGAAATACAAATACCTACTTCACTATTCGCATGCGGTAAGCTGTGCATTATTATCATTGTTTCTGAATGGAACTATTTTGCACTAATAATTTGCACTATATTTAACTTTTCAGTTATCCATTTATTTTGGACGATTCCTAATTATTATTTAAATGGTACCTACAATAATAATTACAATTCACCTACGTTTTTAAATCGATCCCGACACAGATAAGTATTATCCATTTACTGATAAAAACTGGAGCACTTTATTGCGGATTTGCTTTATCTATGATAGGTAGGCACATGGCGTAAACCCGTTGAGAGTGGCACTCGATATCCGTTAGGGGGACCTTTTAGAATATACGATAACTAAGGTTCAGTTTGCGCCTATATTGAGAGAACTGGGCTTGAATTTTCAAGTAAGTAATCTTCTTGTCACTTAGCTTTAAGCTATCGACTTGTGCAGCTATTTGAATGATCCACGTGAATGATTTAAATTTCGACGACTGTGACGAGTTTTCACACAAAAAACCACGTTCGAAAGACAGTATCAAAGTATACGGGCCTTAATTATAACTATTTTAGCAACTAGATTGCGGTCTGAGAAACCTCCATATATTTTTAAGGCGATATTATCGCAACTTTGGTAACTTTTAATCGACATTTCCATTGCTTAAGCCTACCCAGCTGGTGTACCCGTTGTGCGTGCGGAAAAGCTGTAGCCATGCGTTAGGTACAGTGCCTATAATAAATTTTCTAATGAGGAATGTTAGTCGTGTCGTATTCGTAGTGTAAAATATGGCCGGAGCAGTATTAGGCATTAGCGTAGGGGATAATTACTGTTTGACCTAAATGCTACATTAATTGATATCTCGAACTGCTTCGCTTTGGCTGACCAAATTGTTACCGGCCACCGGGCTCGGTGGACAAGGGTGTACAATAATTTACTACCACAGGTCAAGGTTTCATTGTTTACATAGAAAATTCTTTTTAAAAAATCTTGTTGAAAAAAGGTTGGAAACTGTTACCTTCTGTTCTATTCTGTTCTTCTGTTGTATTCTGTGGTAATAGTGATAATAGCCCGAATTATTGTTTGTTCAACGCTAAGGTTGTGAGTGCCTAACGAAAGATTTTCTTCCCATCCGATCGCGTCAACGTTAACTACGATTTGTATGAAATTGTCACTTGCTACCCTTCGCTTAAATCGCTTGACAGCTGGCGCTCGATCAATTCCATAAAAATGTTAGTTAATTTTAACGTGATCGCACAACTTCCACTCGGCCAGCTGATTCTTCAGAAAAGTTTGAAGTGTCTTGAAAGGTTACTAATGTTCTTTCTTCTTATATATAAAATTCTCGTGTCACAATGTTAGTTACCATACTCCTCTGAAACAGCTTGACTGATTTTTATGAAATTTTATATGCATATTCAGTAGGTCTGAGAATCGGCTAGTATCTATTTTTCATACCCCTAAAACACCTCAATCCACGTAGACGGAGTCGCGGGCATTAGCTAGTTTCTTTTATATATTTTACCTAACTTCTATTCTATTTTAGTTAGTATTAGTTATTTTACTCTAGGTAGTTTAGTCATAAAGATTTATTATTTAAGTTAAATTAACAAAGTCTATCATGATTAATTTTTCTTTTAAAGATTTTCCATTTTATAAAATAACAAACACTAACGTAACTACTATTATCATAATATTCTGTTATAAATATAATATAAAGGATATGTCTATTGACGTTCGCATTTCAAGGTGGTCACTGAAAATCAGCGTTGGGACACCTGGCACCTCTGGCGCTAGACCTTGCGGCATCGCTAGTTTTAAGTCTGAGAGACTAGGAGCACCAATACAAGCTGAGTCACTCACCTGTTGGTAGCGTTGCACTGCTGTACAAATTTACAGTTTCTAGTACATTGTATACATGTAACTTAGTAAAGTTTTTTAATTTTGATTTTTTTGGTACATTAGTGTTTATAGCTGCGAATAAAGATTTTTCTATTATATTCTTTTTTATTTCTATGTGCTCATCAACGATCCTTATGTACTAGTATGTTGGTACGTACAATCCTTATGATATGGCTCTAGAATCTAGATAGACCAACAGCTATCGCATCGTATAGCCACAATCTATGCAACAGAGTGGACTATTTTTCAAAATAGTCCACTATGTGGCCAACTAAAGCTACAATTTCATTACGTTAGAGTATAATAAAAGTACCTTCTTCTTTATTTACACCCTTCATTCAACAGCAAGGTTGCGACCACAATCATGACAAAAAGGCAGCGATGAATGGAAATCCGTTTTATTATATTACTAAATCAGTTAGGATCTATTTGAATGCGGGAGGCCGACATCCGACTACCTGATTGATATTCCAGATAATCTTTGCCAATATTTTACGTGGACGTGACTAGACAACAAAATGTTATAAAGAATAAAATGTTGCTCAAAATAAACCGATTTATTGAAACCTTGGACCATTAGGTATATTTAACGTTTTATTTTTACAGTAGGTTATTATTATTAGCATTAGTAGAATCTCCTTTTCTTTTTCTTTCTGGGATGCCTGGTGACTTTTTCTTATCCATTCATAAATAGTAGAATAGTCTATATAGTCTTTTACCACGGCTCTTTCTACCTCCGTCCAGCCCTCCAGTGACTTCTACTAGGACGAGCGGCATTATAATAACTCTTGCTATAGGTACAATCACCTTGGTTCTAGTACCACTAGATTCTCGACCTTTTTCCTTATTATTAAAACAAAAAAATATCGTTATTATTAATTTAAAAAAAAATATGATGGTCGAAGAACTCATCTGTTTGGACTGAATTAATTTAGAAACTTGTTTTGTTCATAACAAGTGAAAAACTCTTACTGCCAACCTAGCATTACTTATGAAAGAAATTCCATAAAACAATATATAAAATAGAACGCCTAGGAAAGTAAACTGTTTTTAAGAGTTAAAGCTTTATCAATACGGTATCACTCTTACTTTTCTCTCAATGGTCATAGCAGGCCTTAAGACTGAAATCTAGATTTCTGAAGAAATGGGGACGGCGTCGCCCTTGGGACGCATACCCGTAAAGCTCATTTTTAATATGTTCCACTGTCCAACGTATATAATTAATCATTATGTACGTACGGTTCTTGAAACAGTGAATACGAATAGTTCCGGCTGGCGTATTGTTATTTGTTTTACGGTCGGTCCTAAATATCGACCGGTAGTGTGTTCCAGCAGACCGTCGTAAAATGCCATCGGGGACTGCTTCCGTATGCAGTAACATCCTAGTATGGAGCAAAAGCTTATTATTTTTTAACTTTAGCCCGTTAAAATATATGGGCCTATAATAAAACAAGCAGATCACAGATAGGCATAAGGTACCTATTCTGTATATGTATTGGTATAAATATATTATCTATACCTACTGTAACCAAACCAAAGCGTTCTCACTGGATTTTGAAATACCCTAAGTCCGCGGGGATGACGTCGGTGGCATCAGGTAGTTAATAATTATAGAGACTTAAAAGAGAGCTTAAAAGATTTCAAATCTTCAAGTTTTAAAATATCGTGTAATCTTTGCGAAGTGCGAACCAATACCAACCACGTTATTATTAAAGGTGATCAGGGGCACACAGGACCACTCTGAACAACGAAAACATAATCAACATTCCACAATGAAGCGCACACAATTAGACCGCATTCACGCCCTAACGTACATACTACGCACTTCTTTTTTCTAACCTCTTTTGTTTTAGTGTCTTTGTTTTGCTGTCCCACACCAAATTGAATTTATTTATTTGCATAAATAATTCTTTGTTTGCGGATATAAATAGTTCTAAGCAATTTTCAAAAAAGGAACGTTAACTATAAAATTATTAATGAGACTAACTTTACGTGGCTGTACGTATTTAGTTGTGTTTACTATATAGGATGGACTTGAGCACAGACATGCTGTATCTTACGTGTCACAAATAAACTGCTATGGACTAAGTAACATTTTCACGGCGTACTAACTAATTCAGGAACATGTATCCTTTGTTTTAGTGGCTTTGTTTTGTCACACACCTAAATTGAATTTATTTATTTGCATAAATAATGCTTTGTTTGCGGATATAAATATTTTTAAGCAATTTACAAAAAAGGAACGTTAACTATAAAATTATTAATGAGACTAATTTGGTATCAACGTGGTTTTACGTATTTAGTGATGTTTACTATATAGGATGGGTTTGAGCACAGACATGCTGTATCTTACTTGTCACAGATATCCTGCTATGGACTAAGTAACATCTGTACGGCGTACTAACCAAGTACTAACTTATTCAGGAACACGTATCCCTACGCCAACTGTTTAAATGCAATTCGTCATGTGACAATTTTGAATTGATATTATATACGTGCCACAGATATTAACAAACTATGGAGTAGGTCAGCCGGTAAATTTAGCTACGCTAACGACTGCTTTTATTTCTTTCGATGATTCATAAAATATATTTAGGCTATATAAACAATGTCTTCGTGAGTTAACATTTTTCGATTTCATAATAATATAAATAGGTATTGAATATTGACTATTACAACTAGTACGACAGAGTTACATTGAGTTTACAGTACCGAAACCATACAAAATCATTATTTTAAACTAACGAAGTGATTTGTTTTATGTGCCTTTATCGAAAAAAGAGGCATGACCTTATGTTGCAGCTTGAGACGACCTAATAAATCAAGTCATGATGACCTAGATAAACCGTGTTGAACTACTTAATTACAATTGGCAACTCGAAAGCTTGAAACTTCGATATAAACTTAGGTATCTACATATTTTATAGGTAGGTATTTACTTCCCTATTTGAGTAGACACCAATCTATACTTTCTATACTTAATATGATACGATTCCATGCAGTCACACGTCACAACCGTAATTTGAAATGATTGTGTCCAATTGTGGATCGTACCGTACCGTATCGTAGGCTTTCCGTGTCATTAGGACCTTATATTGCGAATTGTGCATGATAAGAAAGATGATGCTTTGATGTTTTTCGGTGCATAAGAATAAAACTGTGATTGGAGCGTGAAGGAAAAGGTGCTTTTATACACTTTCAAGGAGAGATTTCTGTATCAAAAATAGAGAAATTTGATATCTGCTGTTAGTCTCACCTGCTATTTTTACATTTAAAACTAGGCTACAATAACAGTGTTGCATAAGTAAAATGAAATTAATCTTTTGGTCGAAGATACAAGGAAGAAGAAACGGCATCGCATAGCAATGAAAAATTAAAAGACATAAAAAATAACGAATTACAAAAATGCAGAGAGATTACAGTAAGTATAACTTTGCAAAACTAAAAAAATATCCAATTTTATTCAAGACATCGGTACATCATATTTGGATAAAGTCTAAACTTTAAACTAAACCCTAGAAGAACAATGTGAAATAAATGTTATAAAAGCAATGAAACCGAAATGAAAATTACTTACTAACATATTTCAACAACACAGTACCACACACATATTTCAATGGCAATTCAAATGAAGTTATGTAGAGTTCATTTACCTTTTTGCCTCGCAATTAGCTGTAGTTATAGTTGAACAAACGTTTGTAGTTGACGTGTAACGTCTTGTTAGTTTTTTTCATGGCGATTTAATCTTAACAACGCGAAGTATTAGCTAAAAATGATCCCCATACGAAAGTTATACTGTTATGAAGACTAGACGCATGTCACCTAGATAGTCTGTTCCAATAGGGATAGTAAATTTTTTCAACTTCTTTACCGTCTGATAGCGTTAATCTCATCTGGAATTCGACCAATAATGATGTTAGTATCTTGTATTTGTATCTACAAATCTGGTCAAGTGGCATATAAGATGACGTGATCAGATGTTAAAGACTAAGTTGAAAAAATAGATCATCCCTATTGGAACAGACTTAAGAGTTACCTACTTACTGTTGCATAAAGAAAATAACTTTTATGAAATAACGGACGAATTGATCATAACGAACTTCCACACAGAACAAAACTGACACAGAATACCTACCGCGAAACTTAAATGGGTGGTTTTAAATTCCTGGTTTTATTGCTTAGGACGACATATATAATTATTATTACGCTTTGTAAATCATTCCTTAAATCTGCTTGTCGAAATAGCAAGGTTGGAAGTGATAAATAATTGTATATTTTTTGTAGCCATATTCGAGCAAATACAATTATGTTTATCTTTTTCTCTACTGATCAGTTTGCATTTGATTAATGTTCTATTATTCAAATAGATATTAATATGAATACCCATGTAATTGTGTTACAAATGATGCGCACGCGTCCCGACAAAATAACTCGTGGATCATACAAGATTAACGTAGCAGAAAGTGGGCCAATTCCTCGATCCTGACAACATCCAATGAGTATTGACTATCGACGCATGAACTTATTCTCTTGACAAATAAAACTGTCAATTAGTTAATTGATAAATGGGTCAGAGAAAGCTATGCATGCTGGTAAAGATGGTAAGTGAAATAAAAAATAGATGCGCGTATGTAAATACTAGGAATAGATAGATGTATACTCTGAGTTGTTTTGTACAATTTATATACCTTTTATTAAAAAGGAAACTGACTTACTGACATATTATCATCAACGTACAGTTAACCGCTGGCTTTACAAGCTTAAGATTTATATAGCTAATAGAGACTAACCCCGGGAGATGCGGGCGTTTCTGCAGAAAGTCTAGATGGGTAGGTACACATTTTATCTCAATTATTAACATTTCAAAGGGTTCGATTCTAAGGTTCAATTAAATATCCATATGAAAACCGCAACAGAACGACGGATAGACTTAACGAAGACATTGACGGGACACAAAAATATTTATTATCTATCAGAAACTATCTAAAATCTGCGTAAAATCGCACGAAATTAAAAATATCTGTTCCGTATTACGTACGCCTTACGAGTTATTTTAAACATACGAAGGATAAAAGCAAGAAAAATAAAATCTTTCTTTTAAATTTCAAGTACCGACTACCGATTACAAAGAAGCTTGGTTTTGATAATCGGCGACTTAAAAAAAATCAAAAGGCTGAACTCTCAATGGTCTCGCTGACTGCCGAATACTGGATTATCGTTAAAATAACAAAGGAACAATAGATTTTGAGGGCCATTTTGTGGAAACACCTTTGAGTTTTTGCTATTTACTGCTCACTAAATTTATTTTAGGAACACCTTTTGCTAATAAGTACATACAAGTATAGGTATTTATAGAGCGTGTTTAACTTTAACGAATTTCATATCTGTAAGCATATTGTTGGCTGTAACTTGTTACATTACTTTATTCATCTACAAGTTGATGCCCGCGGCTTCATCAGTGTGGATTGAGGTTTTTTGGTTCCCGCGGAAACTCTAATTATCCGGGATTAAAAGTAGCCTATTTATATTAGAAGAATATAGTCTGCTATTCCAGACTATAACATATGTCTGTGCTAAATTTTATCCAGATCCGTTGAGCCGTTCTGCCGTGATTGAGTAACAAACATTCATCCATCCATCTATCCATCCAAACTTTCGTATTTATAATATTAGTATGGATGTTAACCACAAGATTAAAAAAAAAGTTAAAAACACATTCTGAAAGTTATTATACCTAAGTGGCCCCGTGCTTGCAAATCAGAACAAGGCACACTATTCCAGAAATTGGCCGGAACCAAACAATGTTCTCCCTGTTCTCGTAATGTAAACACCACTTTAAAGATACACCTACATACTTACAAGAATTCCCGGTTTAGAATTGAACAACATAAACGTTAATTAACATTCGAATTAAAAGGAATGGCTCTAGAGCTTATTTTGAACTGCAAATAAAAGTTAAAATAGGTGTTCGATACAAAAGCCATGAATATTAATATTACCACGTGGATTTTAAAACTCAAGGATACAACCCTCGAACTCAGCCTTGGCGCTTACCTGTAACAAAGAAGGAATAAAGATTAAAAGCTTTACAACGAAAATATTTATCGACGCTTTCGAATTGGTACGGAAGCGCATTGTTAGAACAAACATTGTCCATTCGTGACTTATTTCTCGGATTGAAAGGGGGTGAAATGAAAGTGAGTAATTAAATGTATTTCTATGCTGGACGCTTTGAACGTCGAAATCAATTTATGTGATGTGACCACCGTGGACCGCTATTGTGTTTCACTTTACGCCAGTCACTTGACGGCCGTTGCTGGGGGAGTCTAATGTAAGGAGTCATTGTGCGTTTCGATTTTAATGAATTCTTTGTTTGACTATGTTTCCACTATTCTGTTATTCCTACGGGCTTTGTCTTAAAATTTATACCTAACTAACTTTAAATTGATACCAATAGTTTTTTCAATATTCTGTAGTTTTCATTTCATACACTTCATTCAAGTATTATAATTTATGTCGGAACCCTTCGTGTTCACAAGATAAAATTTTGCTTTGTGTATGGATTTAGGATTGTTCTCCGCTGCGTTCCAAAGCGCACCTTCCAATCCTAAATCTATGGGTATGTGTAGATTCGGGACATAAACCTTCGCGTAATTTATCCAAAAAATATATTTTGCATTTGCTTAATCTCATTTATGTTTAAAATTAGTGAGCAGATTATTATGATTCGAATACTTAAACCACAATCTCACTTACCAATTATATTAAGTACTTAAACACTCATAAGAGGGCGATTGCCTATCTTATAAAAATACATTAAGCTTTAAATACTAAGAGCTTACATTTAATTGGATATCTGTGAATACCTACCACAGTACTACACAATACCTCTACACTGATTAACGAAATCCAGATATATCTTGGCCCTTGTAAGTAACCGCAGTAAATTAGACATATACGAATCCCAGAACAACGAAATCATGTTAAACACGCAGCCGCAAGATCAGAAATAACGTACAATAAACCATTAAATAAAGGGACCCACAATTTAAAAGTTCACACCAAAATAGCTCTTACTACTTCAATTTTAATTCATAAAATACCCTGTGCATTGCTTCCTAAATCTGTGGTAATGCTATACAAAGACAGGCGGGAAAAAACAATACAACACGTTCCTCCGAACGGGACTTCATCTCGTTATATTCCCCATAAAAGGACATCGATTCTTTTTTCGCTCATTGAAATGCGAAATTATTTTTTAATTGACTTCAGTATTAAGGCATTTTATAACCTGCCTTAATGGCATTCACTTGGCAGTATAGACCAGTTTAAAAAAATAAACACATATTTTTTGCTAATATGTACAGGAGTTAATTAACGATCTAAAGAACCAACATTATTATCAATAAATAATCTTTTAACTTGCTGAAAGCATGACTAAGATAATACAGAAATTCGATACCTGTAAAAGCATGACATTTAGCCCACCGGAAAGATTTTAAAATAGGCACTTTACCGTGTCATTTTACATTTAACACCTTTTAAATCTTACATTACTGTTAGACCATATAACCAACAGTCGAATCGATACTAGGAGATAAGTAAAAGGTTCAATTTGGAAACACATTAGGGACAGTTAATTGACTTCTATTTTTAACAAGCCATAATTAACTCTAAATTGAGTTCAAATTTAAGGATTTATCTGGTGGTGAACCATATATATTTATCTGGTGGTGATAAAAGAAAGATAAAACTTAACTGTTGTTTCATGGCGCACCTAAAGGTTTTTAGTTTGTAAATAACAGTTAAATGTTAATTAATCTAAATCTGGACATAAGAAATCTGCATGGACATCTGCAACACGCAACCAAACGAAACTAAACAACGAAAAAATCCACAAAAGTCCACAAAACTGACTGCAATTATAAATGCAACCTTAAAAATTTAATAATTCACTAAACAACTACAAAAAAGCTACAGGGTAACTTACGCTAAAAGGTGAAATTATTAATTAAAAAGTGCGTGTGTGCAATACACTCGGCAAAATTGAAACTTCAGAAAGGTAGCCTACGAAAGAATGAGATAAATGTAACTTGTATTCTATCTCACTACTCTCACTTAGGCTACTTAGCCCGCGAGAGAATGTATTCATTGATCATTCCTTTTTTGTTCTATCACTTCTATATCATTATAGATTTCAGTTAAATTGTAGAGAGAATATTTAACTTTCCGGATGGAAATTAGTCCGATTAAATTAGTTGAAATTATTTGAACTTGCCGGTTTAATCCCTAACATCAGCACTTGATCAATCATCAGCTAAAGTAATAAACTATACGACCAGTTTTGGATTTGTGATTCAATAAACGAGTAATATATTATTAAAAAAAACAGGTTCACAGGTT
The DNA here is from genome assembly GCA_964035005.1 of Erebia palarica. Classification (NCBI taxonomy): domain Eukaryota; kingdom Metazoa; phylum Arthropoda; class Insecta; order Lepidoptera; family Nymphalidae; genus Erebia; species Erebia palarica. The sequence goes on along the minus strand of OZ035984.1, from coordinate 32,756,408 downwards.
CTCTACACAAAAAGCACACTTGTACAAATAGGTATGAACTCTAATGAATGTGAACATTTCCTGTGTGCTCTGCTGTAATGTGGTGTTGGACATCGATTGTATTTAAATCACTACAGATTTAAGGCGACAATACTAATTACAGCCATGTAATTAAATCAACAAGTTTCTATTAAATTTATTAATTTTTTTTCTAACTAAGTTAGGATAGTTTTTGTCTCACATGAGCTTGAGCGTTGCTATAGTTTAATTTAACCATAACTATAATTAATACATTATCTGCATTATTACTATAATGCGGATGGATGGATGTTTGTTACTCAATCACTCCAGAAGGGATCTGGATGAAATTTGGCATAGAGATAGATGATAATCTGGAATAATACATAGGCTATATTTTATCACGGGAAATTAAAGCATTACTGCGGGAACCGAAAAAACTCCATCCACGCGGACGAAGTCTCGGGCATCAGCTAACAAGGTAAGCCCATTCGTGTGAAGGTGGAGCGAGACTGTATTGAAAGTGAATAAATCACAAGAAAAGATTTTGGCAATTTTTGCAAAAGTGTGTCATAATATATCTTTCAGCGGCATGGCAGTATGGGTTGTCGGCAGCTTGTTTCGGATTTGCAATTTCATCTCCACCGCCATGTATGGAATCGATTAATTACGAGATAATATAGTTATTGATGTTCCTGGATTGGCTGTCAATTTAATGGCCATAATAAATTAAAAAGAATAGTTATAACAGTTAAATAAATTAAAAACATAATTCAAACGGATCAGCTCTATGTCTATATAAAAATTAAAATCGTATACGGTTTTTTTTACTAATTATTTATTACACATATCTTAAAAACTACTATCACGATGAGTGTGGTGTGAAAATCTGCAAAAGAGAGTCCCCGACTAAACATGGGCCTAGTAGTAGACATATGCTCTGCTAGAATGAGGTATACTTGAAACGACATCTTCAAGTATTTTAAATCTTTACTACTTATTATTATAAATGCGAAAGTTTGGATGGATGTATGGATGGATGTTTGTTACTCAATCACGCCAGAACGGCTGAACAGATCTGCAAGAAATTTGGCGCATAGACAGATCATAGTCTGAAATAACACATAGGCTACTTTTTCTCCTATAAAATAAAAGAGTTCCAGCAGGAATCAAAAAACCTCAATCCACGCGGACAAAGTCGCGGACATTAGCTAATTTTAATAAAAAAAGCTCATTGCTTGCATTGAGTACACCATATTTATCCAACAATTCACTGAAATTACATACTTATAAATTCTTTAAAGATATCTGCCAAGTGCAACCTCATAATGCCGCTTGCAGGCGGCAAAACGGTAATGATAGTCTTCAAGAAACGCATCCATATCATCAATCCAAGAGAGGATTATTAAAATTAATGATCATAACGATGCTTCTGACTATAAGAGTATGCGCTACTTTTCTTTTGTATCACACTGGTGAAGGTACAAATTATTGGAAAGTGGGTTAGGTTTAACCAAAAAGAGATGTAACCAGCGTTATTTAAATGAAGTTTATTTAGTTTTATCACAAAGCTGACCGTTGAACCTACTCGTATATTAACATATTCCGAGAGTTGTCAATGTATCTAAACTAGGCACGCGTCTAAATTTAATATGAATATATCATTTTGACGACAGTAGTGACATGCATTTGAATGTGTTATATTAAATAATATCAAGTTATAATTTCGATTTCGACCAGAAGTTAAATAACGAAATATTTCAATTTATTATAATGGTTTTCGGCGACGTGATTGTGAAGATTTATGACTTCTAATAACACCGGTGTATAAGGTATAAATAATTCTATGTGGATTTAATTGCAATATAATCCAAGAAAGAGTGGGATTTTGATGTCCTGCTTGGAATTCTTAACCAATGACTGTTTCTAACCAATTTCAAAAAAGTAAGAGGTTCTCATTTCGACTGTGTGTTTTTTTTTGTATGTATGTTACGCGATCATTCCGCCAATTATGAATAAATTTGGATGATTCTTTTTTTTGTTAGGTAGATCATACTTCAGAGGTGGTCCCATATAAATTATATCGAAATTGACTTAGTGCTTCTTGTGAAAATCGACAAAAAACAAAACATATACCCAGATAATGTTATATACTTTTTAGTTTAAGTTGGCACTTAAAGGTATAGTTTTGAAGTCGGTTTTTGTTTTAGATGAAAGCGATTTTTTTTTTTTTAATATTTAAGTAGTTAGGTACCTAGGTAGGTATGTCGAATTTAATCAAAATTTTATTCCATATGCATGCATTATTCACTCTTGCTTTATAAAAATCTGGATAAAGAGGCAAAATATAACTCGTATAGGCAATAATCAAAACGTACAATTTTTCCAGCCCTACGCTTCTTAAAGTTAATCCTTTACAAGACGAATTAGTAATGGCTTCGATAAAAGCCGACAACATTAATGATAGCGTTGCATCGGGCTGGATAGTGACAAAAAAACACGCGTGGAACCGGGTTTCTTTCACCCTCGCAAATTTCACACAAGACGTTTTATGCCAAGAATCTCCCACTGTCATCACAGTACCTGCCCCAATAACTGCATTCAATGACAACCACATTAGCAAATTTCACTATTTGTTATTCAGATTGTGCTTTCTACAGAATATGTTTTGGGCAGTTTGCTCAGGGACATGCGGCCTCGTTTTTCTTTCACTTTTCTATTAAATAGATTAGTATAAACTGAATAGCTGACAAATAAAAAACTGAAGACAAATATATTTTGGGCAGTTTGCTCAGGGACATGACGGCCTCTGATGACCTGAGATGGATTGAGATATTTTATTCTGCGAAAACTCTTCAATTTATTTTTTATCCGGTATAAAAAATAGCTAGCCTATGTGTTATTCCAGATTATTAGTTATCTAATATCTCTGTGCCAAATTTCATCCAGATTCTTTCGAACATCCATCCAAACTTTCGCATTTATAATATTAGTATAGAAATATGGAGAGCTCTCACATTTCAGCGACCCATTCAACATACATCAGAATGGGCTTTGAAATAATGAAGGCATTTATAAACATTTTGCTCTATTTTCTAACATAAAGTGGGACTTTAAATATGTAAATCGTTATTAGCAAGTATAATTTCTCCGAGTGATCTCGTCGTGAGGTCGATATTTGAATAAGGTTCACAAACTTGACATGCAGCTTAATTGAAATGTATTATGCAAAATTCGAAAACCTTTGCAAATAATCCCGCTTATGGTGCAGTGAGGTTAATGTACTCTGAACTGATTCACTCACAAAATTCAAGATTAGGAGTGGAGCTGATACCTAAATATAGACTGGAAGGGTTCGCTTTAAAACGTATTGAAAGCAAAACGTTTTTACATTAACGTGTTTTAATCTGTATGATCTCCTCCTTATTACACGACTGCCCAAAAAATGGAGTGTAATATTTTCAGGGTTCATGTATGTAGGTATGTGAGTTTCTTTATTCCACCATAACTTCTAAATGCCTGAACAGATGGGGTGTATGGGGTATCGTTAGAATCCTTCGATTCTGTGGCTATTTGCCTTCCTGGCTATTTGGCAGGGCAGTCTTGTCTTTTTTTATTATGTTCAATTTTACATTAAAATAAAGAGTTAATAATAATAATAACAATAATCTTGAAATAAGCCTGTGTATTCACGGTATTAACTATGCACATTCCTTCATATCCAAACATACTAATAAGTAAGTATAGTCTTAGTAAAGTTTATATTCTGCATAAAATTATTCGTCATTTCACGTAAAGTTAATTCATAAATACAGCGAGACAGATTTAGCAGATGACTTACCAGTTCAACACGCAATGTTAGTTAACTCCCAAAAATTCCATTCACCCCGTTAATGGTTCAGTTGGACAATAATTTTAATATCCTTTTCCTCATTAGGTAGCAAAAATGACAATGTCATATTTTTGGATTGCCAGGATGCAGCGTAAACAAGTAATAAATAATTACAAGCAAGCATTTATCACTATACCTAATAATTAATTACCTACCAATTAGGTACCATCGAAGATATATGAATGTTTTTTATTCAAATAAACTTTTACAAGTGTTTTTGAATCATCAAAAAAAACGTCAATAAAAAGAGATACTTCAAAAAGTAATAATAAAAGAGACTATGCTTGTAGCCTTGTACCCTTCCGGATTTAACAAGGATTTATTGATGTACAAGGATAATAATAGGTATTATGCCTTATCCAGACAGCTCAAGAAAAAGATTAAAAAGTAAAGATTCTGATTTCGGTGTATAATTATTTTCTTATTTTTGAAGTAGGATGAAAAGACTAGGAAAACTTATTCGGGAAATAAAAGTAACAATTACGTGGGTAAGTAGAATAATATTATTTATGGAATGCAAATCGACAAATCCGTGCTGCCGCCGACCGGATATTTATTTTACTTCGCTCTGCTTCTTTTGCACATTTATACTTATATTATAAAGTATAATATAGTTCTAGAACTTCATACTAGTAGCGTTCTAACTTAAACTGTTAACTAGTTGCATAAGTGAAGTTGGTAACTACTTACAGTTAGTTAACTAGTTTACAGTTTACATCAACTAAAGGCAATTATTTATCAATAATCTCACAATCTCCATCTGAGATGACATCTGATGGCCTCTGCCGTGTCGTTGCCCTATATTGTTATACAAATAGGCTGTAGTACTCAGCGTACCACGCACAATCTTTTGTAATGCGTAATGTACCTATTTGTGAAATGCAATAAAGAGTAGGTACTATTACCTTACGCGACTATAACAATGGAAATTATATTTTGAAAGCTATTTGAATACCTAATAATATGTAAGATGCATGATGATTTTGACCATTTTGTTTTCTATATTGTAGATTGTATTGTAGCCGTTTTACGTATCGAAGGCATTGCAGAAATAGTTACCAGGAAATAACTAACGCACGTATAAGACCCGAGCTTATTACACTAGCGGCACGCTATGATGGCCGGTTTGACACATTACAATAGTGATGTGGAATGTCAATTTATTCTCGAACAAAAAACAATTAAGTTTTGTTTTTGTACCTGATTAAATAGGTTTAATAAAACAAAAATGTATATGTTTATTTAATTTATTTGAACGAACTGAATATTTGAACGAAAATGAATATACATACTTTATATGCACACAAGAAACATATGAATACAAAAGATACCAAAAAAGGTGCCACAAAAGGCCATAATTAATCAGATTCGTCCATACTACTATTTTCACTGTCGTCACTGCTATCATCACATACATTAATAATTATATGTTCGTTTTCTATAATATTATCTATTTTCACATCTCTTTCATAATCTTCCCTTATTAATTTAACAGTTCTATTCACAACCTTTTCCCAGTCTCCTTTAGTCACATGTTCACAAGCTTCTTCTAATAATTTTAGCATTTTTTTTGTGGTAAATGGGGGTTCTGTATTGTGTCTTGCAGCATATCCCTTAATTTGAGCCCACACCAACTCAATCGCATTATACTCACAATGGTAAGGCGGTAACCGTATAACTCTGTGCCCATGTTCTAATGCTATTTCGTCAATGACGTATCGGATCTTGGTTGGTTTGTTTTCTTTTAAAAGACGTACTAATTCCGCTTTTAACATATTCATGTTTGCATCTACGCCATTTTTACGAAGCCATGCGACGATATCAGCTTTCTTTTGGGATTGGGCAGGTGGCTTGTCAATTTGCATCGAGTGGTATGGGGCGTTGTCCATAATTATAATAGATGGTTCAGGGAGGCTACACAACATTGAGGTAAACCATTCAGTAAACTTTTCTCCATTCATGTCTTCATGATAGTCTCCAGTGGTTTTTGACGCAAAAGCCATGAGAGAACCTTCGACAAACCCGTTGATGGTTCCGGCGTGACAAATTATAAGTCGCGATCCTTTTCCTACAGGAACTTTGGAAGTAGATGCTGCTGTGTCATCGTTCCAAGAACGGCCTACAGTATGGTTAGCATTAAGCCATGTTTCATCCAAGAACACAACATTTTGCCAATTTTTGATTTCTTTCACTTGCCGTAAAAAAGTATACCTTGCCATCGCTATATCAAATCTTTCCATCAATATTTTGCGTTTGTTACATTTTTTGTATCGAAATCCAATGGTCTTCAAAATCTTCGTTAAAGAACTTTCCCCACCGAAGAATAATCCAGCTTCCTTCAGTGAATGCACCAACTTTTTTCTTGTTGGATACTCCTTCTGTAAATAGTAGCCGTAAACATGTCTTCGGATAGCATCGGCATCAAAGCTATCGATGCCTACGACTGGTTTTGCTCGTTTTCTCTTTTTTGGTGTGTGAAGTTTATTTTCTTCTGTGCCAGTCTCGCCATATTTTTTTTTAGTTATCCGTCTAACAGTTCGTTGTCCAATATTAAGCGCATCAGCTACGCGTTCAACCACTGACGTTATAGGTAAAATTGGCCCTCCATTTTGAGCTTCACGATCGAAATAGTTACGAAGGCGTATTACGAACTCACGTGTCTGACTATTTAGAACAGTTCTCTGCGTACGTTCGGTCATATCGACGAAATCCACAACAAAGGGCTTGAACAGAGTCCAAATTAACGAGCAAGGGTCAACAGTAATGCAGTATCAATATTTGAAATCCAAAGCCAGGTCAAAACTATATCACAATCGCATTGCACTGACAGTTTATACTTTTCGAAGCAACGTCAATTCGAAACTGCTTTGTTTTGCATTGAGCATTGACGCGAGTTTGCCGGAGGTAGTAGTTGTGCTAGCCAGCGATCCTATGTGACGATCGTATTAGATTCCATTTTTAAAAATTTATTGATATTTTTTTGCGATTTCAGAGGTTTGTCCACATAGTGAAAATTGTTCATATTCACAAGTACATTCACCCCTTAAATGGTGCAAACTGATTTTTCTACACTTGTATACATTTAAGAAATCAATTTAATAAATAAATTTTGAGTCCTAAACCTAAAACTACATTCGATAAAATTTATGAATCTCTGCACATCACTATCGTCAATAAAGTAATACAATTATTTCCTTCAAAGTCGTTATCAATTAATACGGAACTTCATGAGAAACTACATTCGATAAAATTTATGAATCTCTGCACATCACTATCGTCAATAAAGTAATACAATTATTTCCTTCAAAGTCGTTATCAATTAATACGGAACTTCATGAGCGGACAAACGTCAAACCGGCCATCATAGCGTGCCGCTAGTTTACATAACTTATTACATTTTTAGGTGTTACAATTGACAGACACTGCAACTGGAAAGAAAACTAAATAGGTTTGTGTACGCACTGTATCGCCTGCGAAATACAATCTCTGAAGAAGCAGCCACAACTGCATACCATGGCTATGTAGCATCTATACTAATCCCCATAATATAAGCCCATAGCGTGGGCTTATATTATGGGGTAACTCTGTCAATATTGAATATGCTTTTAGAGTACAAAAAAAATGCATAAGATCACTGTGTGGCGCTGATATAATAGCCCCATGTCAGCCTTTATTTAAAAGAAAAAATATATTGCCATTGCCATGTTTATATATATTTGAAACTTGTTTATTTGTAAAAAAACACAATTACTTATTTGAGATGAATAACCGAAACCGGCGACAAAAACTCAAATTAGAGAAAAAAGGAATTTATTCCATGGAATGTGTTTAGGCACTTAACTGTACCTACTCGGTTTTCTACTATATGTGACTTGCTCTAAAATTTCCCAGGCTATTTTTTATAGGGTTTCATTGAGTATTAAGGCATCATAATGTTGCTATTTACCATAATAACCCCAAGAAACCTCAGGTCTTCTCAAAAAAAATTGATCACATCACTTAATGTGCAATCAACTCGTTAAGATTTTATATTATTAGGTAGAAGGAAAACACTGTAACCACATATCATTACACACCGATCTATATATAAATGTTCCCCACCATTGCTTTCGAGAACCATAGAAAAAGTAAGACCATGGATGTATTTTAAATCTTCAGTCTAACAATATAGGTATAATAAACTATAGAGCCACGACTAGCTACTATTAAAGCTCTATAAATAAATCCGCGTGGCATAGCGTAATATGGGAATACTAGTAAATGCTGTGAGTTGTGACATCGATTTAACGATTTTACTAGCTATCAATAATCTATGATAATCCATGTTATTGACCTTAAGTTCGCCTTTAAAGGTCTTCCCACACGAGACCTAAAAGAGGTCAATCTGACGCAAACATAACCACCGAACCGCAAATGTTACGGTAAAACTGGTTGACATTACTTTATTAAATCCGTAATTATAGAAGTTCGCCCTCAATACGAGCGCAGAAAAAGCGACAGCCATTAGAAACACAGTTACGTAAAACGCATTTAACGTTCCACAGATGCGATGGGTTACCCTGTAAAAGCAGTGAAGTGTGATTAGACCGCAGTTAAGTTCAACATGGAATCAATTTAGTAAGAAACACGGTAAGTGTAACTAAAATTCGATATGTGCAATTTTTTAAGTTAATGTTAGCTAACAATTAGACATATTTAGATTGTCTAATTGCTAGCTAAAATTAACTAAAAAATAGATTTTCTTCCGTAAACAATAGATACTGTTAAATTGTTACGGTCGCAATCAGGTACTTCTGATTGGTTAACACTTTTGCATCAAAAATACCATAAATTCAGCCAATCACAACGATTGCAGTTACTGATAAATAATCTGATAATAACCATTTTACTTCTCGATTATCTGACTTAAGCGAAAAGTCCAGATGCGCTTTTTTCGTTTAAATAACCAAAACCACACTAAAATAGGAAGTAGCAAAACGACGCGCCACGAACACACATTATGCGTCAGGTTATAAAACATAAACTAATTGAGAACATTAATTGAGATTTGTGTGAGAAACTTGATATCAAGCATGTCGTGAAGGAAATAGTAACAAGTCATAATAAAAACGCTCTGCCAAAAAACGAACCAAAAAGTTAAAAATCTAAATGAATCTAGTTAAACTATAGTCTTATTCACATTTTTATTAAATTATATTTTTATTTTAAATTATATTTTTTGTGAATCACTGGATATTGAATATATTATTATTATATTATATTATTATTATTATATATATATATATTTTTGGAATCTACTCATCATTTTCTAGATGCTATAGCATATATGCTATAGCTATAGTTATTCTTATTTTCGAATTTTTATTTCAACTTTAGTCTTTAATGCGGGACCATGGTCACCCCATCAATTTTTTTAAAATTTTACTAGCTTATGTCACCCGGAATAAGCTAGGGATTCTAACGATATCTCCTTTATCAAAATCTGTTCTGGCGTATAGAAGTTATGGTTCAATATACAAACTCACATACATACATACATACATACATAAATACATACATACATACATACATACATACATACATACAATACATACATACATACATACATGCATGAACCCTGAAAACAATATACTCCTTTTTTCAGGCAGTCGTATAAAAAGAAATATCTTATTTTAAAGAAAAGTACACTTTCTATGTTCGGTCCTGACATTTCACTAGCGAACGCCAAAAGCTAGCAGATCCTATGACGTTGACAAGCTAACGGACTCAAGACATACCTAGTCAATAGATTAGAAAAAGCAGACACGACTAAGCCTGGCTACACATGACGCCATACTTTATTTTGCTTGATGACTCAAAAAAAATTACCGAACGAGCTATCGGCTTGCTGAATGTATACAAAATTACTATGAATTTCAAGCTGTAATAAATACCTATGTTTGGTTTACGTGTCTACTTGTAGAGGACAGAAGATTATTCATTTTTGGTTACAGAATTAACTTCAGCCGTTCCTTTGAATCAACTTCTTACCTATTTGGGCTAGGTTTTACCAAAGTACCAATGTACCCTATATCCTGTTCTACCATCGTACCCGTACTTAGTACTTACCAATATTTAGATATAAACGCAACCCATATCGTCTTTTTTAATAGGTCAAACTTTTTTCGGCGGCAGGCTATAAGATACTTACCTACTTTCATTTGCTTTTATCCCAAGAAAATTATTAGGTACGGATTAACGGGATTATTGAAAACATTAGTTGAGAGCTAAATCGTCTTGAAAATATGAGAACATATATCACTTACGTATTTATTTAGCTACACGGACAAATTCCTGTGGGCAATTAAGGGCGATCTAATCGCCAATCAAGTTTATCTCAAGACCGTTGTCAATGGTACCGTTAGCGCCACCTAACTGTACCATCGTCAAGTTGCAACATCTCCTGCTAGTAGGTAACCGCTCCTTTTTACCACTTTTCCCCTACTAGTCTACTGGCACTTACTGGTTGCCATACATGGCGTACTCTACACTGGTAATTGCGTTGATATTGAAGTAGTAAATACAACCTATGTTATATATTGTCCTGTTTACGATTGTGTATTTAATAGGTAAACAAACGTTAATTATAACACCCATAGAAATAGGAATCTGCTTAATACATAACACCTTGCGGTATTTACCTATTACGTCAATGCCTGCGTCTTTCAAATAATGGCTCTACGTCTCGATTTCGAAAATGCCCAACTAAATCTGGGTATCAAATGTTTATTTCCAAACATAGATGACTGATGCGATTTTCTGAAGGCTATCCTGGTGGTTCAGCCATTGCTTTAACAGACCACAAACTCTAAGTTTGAGAATATTGCTCATCACATGCTCATCACTGAATAATACTTTAAGTTGAGATATAAAACAACTTACGGTTACTTTGAGTTCGGAACCCACCGTATCATCAAAGGAAATCCTCACCATTACGAGATAAATAAAAATGGGTGAAAATCTTCAGCAATGATGATTGTAATTTGCAACTCAGAATGAGATAAAATCAAATGAATACCGGAAAATACTTAACTGTACCTAATCGTATTAAAGACCAATGAAATCAATCTCGTAGTGGCGAGACTAATATTGCGTAACGACCATCTCGCGTGCCGACTGCCGACTAAGGGTGAAATATGATATTCAGATACTGATGAAATGAGATATCCCTATGATTTAGATGTTTTTGAAAACCTCTTTTTCTCATGGGAACACTCAACTTTAATACAAAGAGTATTTACTACTATTTGGTGCAAAGGAATCTAAATTGACTTAGCTTATACATATATGAAGACAGAAAGAGATGTCATCAGACAAATGCAGGAAGCCGTTTTCCACAAGCAGCACAAGATAGTATAAGAATAAATCCCTATAAGAGACGTATTCCCAGGTTTGGAGATCTATCTATTGCGCTGAGCTATTGGGATGACGATGACGATGGTTGAAGGAGAATAATATTATTTAGTACCGTGAAAGTTTTACAGATTTGTAACTAAAATGGAAACATTATGCGGTCAAAGCCTCCCACGGTCCCGTCAGAAAAAAAATTGAAATTCGATAGCAAAAGAATGTAGTAAACAAGAGTAGAAATCTGTAACGGTAACCTCTTGGCTTGTGAATGAAATGTGATCGGCATATATCAGCGAATAATTTGACCCAGCAAAATGTGTCGTCTTTACTACCACAAATAGTTTAGATAAGATTTCGCAGAACATTGTCTTAAATGTCAATACCAATATTAATACTTGTAACTTTGGTTTGCAAAGATAGAACTTGCATATTACCGACCAACAACATTTTCAGCCGAAATATCAACCAACCTATAGCCAGCCCTCTGAGCACGAGTCTCCTCAAGCATAGAGTTACGATACACAATCGCTAAGAATGAGAAGGGTTTGTCCACAGTCCACCACGCTGGCGAAGTGCGGATTAACCGTCTTTTGACTCAACTTTGCGAATGTTGTGAAAAAATAAGAACTCTTGGGTATGCAGATGCAATTACAATTTACGATTCAAGTTGATCTAAATTTTAAAATTGATCACCAAATATATGTAGTAACATGAAATCTTTAGTCTTTCTCTAATAAATAATCATGATTTTCCCTTCTACCACCGTCATTAGTCATCACAATGGATAGGCGGAGCTGGAAATAGGTATCTTGTAAGGCTTTTCAGTTTTCACACTCTACGGCTTGCGGCAGACTTGAGAACCTGTTCTTAACTGATGTCGGTTTATTAATAAGGGCCTAAGACGGTTTTCTTGTAGTTTTTTTTTATTGTGAGATAGGCTTGCGCTTGCCTAAAAGATGCCCATTCACTCTTGCCTTGAAGGTACCAGAAGTTTTACGTGGCAGGAAACACGTGCGCTGGTAAGTGGGAGGGTTCCACACCCTAGTGGTTCTAGAAACGTCGAGGAAAAACGTTTCGTGCAAGCAGATTGGACTGTACCCACATAAGGCTGCCAACGCTGACGGTTTCTCGCTGTTCTGTGCTTTTCACATGAAGCTTTTCATCAGCTTTACTTTGAGGTTGTACATAATTGCATTAAGACCTTACATCAAACAGATCACAATGTGCTGCAATTCCTATGCAATATCAGTAAGACCGGCATCGGCAGCGCCAGCTATTCACATCACATCAAATGTTCGTTACCTACAGACAGCACAGACCCTCAAAGCTGACACGTTTGGCATTTAGTTATAACAGGGTTTTGAACACTCGATCTTTTATAAGAAATATTTAATCGAATTGTTTTTGAATTGAATTTAATAGTAACATTTTTTATTATTAATATTAAACAAATTATATTTACAAAAAATACAAGCCGTCCAAGTACCGGCATGGTGCCCAAAACACTGGCGCTCGCTGCCTCGCTGAAAAGCAAGGCTAAGCCGTTGGCCTAATAAGCGCCAGATCTTTGGTCACCAGAGGCGTGGATCAGTTTTTGGGGCACGACATTTATAAAACTCTTCCACTACAGCCAATTAACATCCCACTGCTGGGCACAGGCGTCCACTCTCATAGGAGAGAGGGAATTAGGAGCTTAGGCCCACCACGCTGCTACAATGCGGGTTGGCGGGCTTTAACGACTATTATCATGTTAGTGATAATAACCGGGACCGACGGCTTAACGTGCTCTCCGAGGCACGGGGGTGAAACACCGCCACCTTAAAACTCCGGGCTGGCACTGAGAATTTCTTAATTGAAAACCCCAATACCTAACAATTTTTATGCCCGGCCGGGAATCGAACCCAGGACCTCGTGATCCGCAGTCGACTACGCTAACCGCTAGACCAACGAGGCAGTCGAATAAAACTCTTCGTGACCGATAAATTTACATTTGGGTTGGTACCTAATATTGTTTTTATTAATAATTCATTATTAATAATAACAATATTAAGTAGGCACCTATTCACAAGTGGATTTAAAAGCTTATCTTAAATTAGACACAAGTAAGCAAATAGCAATGAGTCAATAATTCCAGGGATTGATGATTATGACGATGACTAAAGCTGACTGTAAGATTTTCTCAAAAACAATAACAATTTAGTCAACGTCTATATTTATTGTCCCTAACAAAGCTGAAAATCGTGACTGTAGTAGGTATGTTTTCTGTAATATGTGTCTGTCTGTACGTGAAAATCTCGAAACGGGACGGGACTTACGTGCGCAGGGGGGTTAAATAAGTAGGCTAAGCTATTTTTTTATCCGTTCAAATAATACGGTAATCTCCGAAACCTCAAATTTGCGCGGATGAATTTACCAAGTTTATACCTAGTTGATTTCACGCCCACTCTGCGTTTGCGATTTAATCGCACACTGATTCGAATGTGGCACTGACATCAAAACTGAATTTGATATGACCAATCAGATGGATTAATCGATTGGTGTAAATTACGTATTTCAAGATACATCACCTCACATTTCAATAATTGACTTTGACGCGCGTTTTCGGTAGTTTTCAGGTTGGTAAATTACGTACATTCCGCGCACGAGCTCCGAGGAATCGGGGTCTGAAGAAACGACCGCTGTACGCCACCCCCGATCGTAGCTCCATATCCAGCTCACTCCCAGCACTAATTTCGAGCTTGACGCGAGTAATTTTGCGATAACAGTATTGTTATGCACTTTAAACAACTCTAGGTCATTACTTTAACATTCCATAGATTCCTCAAAGCTCGCGCGCGGACTACACATCGGCTGTGTTATTTACAGCAGTTTTAAGTTATGTAAATAGTAGTAGTAAATAAGCAGATTGTGTATTATTATAGTACCCTTTATGGTTGACAAAAATTATCGAGATACAACCAAAACAAAGGTACAGAAACATAAAAAGACAAGAATAATATAGCAATGAATAGGTTTACCTAGTATTACAATAATATCTACCAATCTACCACTGTTACCACTGTTTAATATTCATCTTCTCACACACAAAAGTTTTTAATTTTCTGTATGCATAATAAAAAGCTTCTTTGGAGTTTAAAATAAATGAGCGAAATACTTAATTAACATTTTGAGCTGGCTGCCAAATAAATAAGCACGTATATGTACGGATGTTAAATAAAGTTTAAGATGAATTGTTTGACCACGACCGCTAATAATAATACTAAAGCTATAATGGACTAACCCTCGGGCATCCTCGTTAGTTACCTGCGCCCCATTGTATCGAGGCGACTTGTTAACTCGGACACGGTTCCGAGAATCCAACACCTTTACATCAAAAGCTTTGAATATCAACACAAAGCTGTACTTAGTGCGGCCCGAGGACGTATCTTCTTTAACATTCGAATCAATAAGATGTTATCAGTATTTACTAGAGCGTGCAATGTCCCTACTCCCGCAAAATGGTCTCAATCTGACTGGGCCTCCAGAGTCGTTCAGCAATATAGGCGACCTACATTTACCGTCCAAAATTTATACCTTAATCTCTTTCAAATGTCGCAACTGTTACGGTGATGTAGCAGCAGTAAAATAATCATTAAAAAATTAATACATTTAGTTTATTAAGTAGTTGCCAATTTAGTCATCGTAATCATTAAATGATTTTGTTTAGTAAATTTTTAAGAGCTTTATAATAAGTAATTTGACATTAAAATAAAAGTACATAACTTTACAGTTACTCAACTCATACTTACCTTTAAGAACAAACAAACAGACAATGCGTATAGTAGATATTTACCTAAATAGAAAATTATTATAGCTGTTGTTCGTCACATAAACCTATATGAACTCACGTGACATTAGACCTAATAAAAGTATAAATTAGTTTTAAATGACTACCAAACAGAACAGCTGTTTTTATAGGACGCCACCTTTTATCAATGTATTATAAAACACCGGACTATTCTTACCGTAGATTAAAAGTGTTCATTAATATATTTTACTAAATAGGTACGCTTTATTCTCAAAACAACTAATTTACAACATGACTTATTTATTTGTAGTATATAATATCAGCTGATAATTGTCAATTACAATTTGAAGTTTGACTACTACAAGCAGTAATGTTTCATGGATGTGGTTTGCTCTTTGCTCCTCTTAAGATAAGTAATATATCTCGAAGTTCGAACCTGTTTCTCTTAAGTACATTTCATTTTCATACTACAATAGTCAGACTTATGTCGTGTAATGCTTGTACTTAGTTAAATCCTACTTGCATAGTTACTATACAAACAAAGATATTAAAACTTAAGTTTAGATTTCTTTCATGACTTAGTAGCTATAAGTGCACACGGCTTTATAAGCTGTAGAACTATATCTTCTACTTTTTCAACAGCTTTTCATTTCTACGTTTTTAGGAATTATAAGTAAGTACCTACTTTATAATAATATATGTATTTTAAGTTAGCTAAACTTTTAGAATTAATTACCTATCAAATTAGGTAGGTAGATGCATTTTGCTTTTTTTCACTAGGTAATACTAATAATTAGAAGTACTACTAAATTTTTTTAAATACCTAAGCGTGTTCCCAATATTTAACCAAGGTCCGTTTATATCAACCCAAATTCGATAGGCTACCGGTTATTTGACGAAACGATTGTCTCTTGACCTTCGCAACCGGTTATAAACGCATAGCACAGTTATAAGAATAGTATCTATCTGTTTAAGCGATCATCATTAGATTTTGTATTGCTGCGAGAGCGGGACTTATGGGTAAGAGCTCTTATCTGACCAGTTAAAAATCGGTTTAGTTTAGTAGGACGTAAGAAATTGTAATTGGAACACCAAGATACGAGCGATCAAAGTCGCTTGTGCCTATAAATAAAGAGATTCAACAAACTATAAAACACACCAAGTGATTCGAGGGACGTATTTCTCAGTACTAAAAAAGATAATGACGTCAGGTTACTAAGATGAGGCGTTATCTTAAGGCTAATGGCAAACAGTCACACACATAATTTGACCAAAGTTGCTTGTGTCTTTTAATAAGGAGACTGAACAAACTACAAGACCTTCAGCAGCAAAGGAGATTTTTTTCATTGAGTACTAAAAAAGCTAATGACGTTATGTTTTAATAAGATGAGGCGTTATCTTAATGCTAATGTCACACAGTCACACATATAATTTGACCAACGTTGCTAGTGTCTTTGAATAAGGAGACTGAACAAACTACAAGACCTACAGCAGCAAAGGAGATATATTTCAGTACCAGAAAAGCTAATCACGTTAGGTTTTAATAAGATGAAGCGTAATGTTAATGCTGATGTCATACATTCACACACATTTTCATCAGTTAAAAAATCACTGCTGGCGGCACTTCAGGTACTACGTAACGTCCGGTGATATGCATCTTAAAAGCTCGTATGTTTTTGTCAATAGTTCAATATACATATACCAATGTGTATAGACCGACTAGCTAGAATGTCAATCCCGCCCAAAGGCATGTATTTACCATAACAAGGAGCCTCTACAATGGCTGTGGCGCACCAGTAGGAATGCCTAACCAGGTGTAAAATGAAACTAGCCTCTACTGTGCACTTTGTTAACCGACTTCCACGAAGTAGGGGGTACTCAACTCGGCGCATGTTTTTGTCTCTACATTTCGTAACTTGATTTAAGTAGGTAGTTCATGTTTTACTTAAAACTTAAGAACTAAATAATTAAAGTTCTATTCATTAAAATTGTAGTGATTTATTTACTTAGTTACCTTTTAAGAGCTTTGTAATGTGTAATTTGATATGAAAATTAAAGTACATAACTTACCAACTACCTATCTCATACCCAGTGGCGTGCAGTTCATAGAGGCATAAAAGCACGGCTTACCCAAATGAAAATACGTCAATGCTAATATTTCATCAAAACAGCTAGTAAATAGGTATTCTGACTATCTAATGCCTACCCTAGCTTCAAAACCTGTGCACGCCACTACTCATACCTACCTATAAGACCGACGAAACAAACAATGCGTATAGTAGATATTTACCTAAATAGAAAATAATAGTAGCTGTTGTTCGTCACATGCACGGTTCACCTATACGAACTCATGTGAAATACACCTGAAAGTATAGAGTAAGTAATTTACAATCAAATCACGAAAAAGCATTCGAACAAACTCTCCATTTAGATGCAGTATATTCAGTGCAGTTTAGTTTCTTCAATGGGAATTGAGAACTCATAAAGTGGGTACGTCTACTTTTAAAGTTTCAAGATAACTCGTGCGTGAAACATAGTTTTAACACAGTAAACAGATACAACTTTACTGTGGTTTTAACGTTTTGTTTACTTAAAATTATTCATTACTTCCATGATTTTGTTTTATAAGAGGAATATTTTATAGTTACATAAATAACATTTTCATGAGTAAGACGTATTACATACTTTTTACTTAAATGAAATTAATATGATAATTAAACTATAATATTATATTATTAAGATCTTAAAATTGAAATGGTAGTGAATTAATGAGTAACCTTACAACAAACATTTTCTACATAAACCTGTTTTAATTATGTTTTTGTGTAAAAAGTACTTTGAACTACACAATTAGATGCCCTCACACTACATTTTGCGACAGTGTCCTTAACAAGCTGCAGCGAAAGTGGTCAGAGTTAGACAGAGGTCCGGTACCATACTGGGCTAAGCTGGGCAGACATCCAATTAGAGGGAATGCGCTCCCCGGCCTCTCGGACACTATACAGGGTGTAAGTTACCTATGAAATTAAAAAAATAAAGAATAACTATACTAATGATGGATGTATGGATGGATGGATGGATGTTTGTTACTCACTAACGCCAGAACGGCTGAACGGATCTGGATGAAATTTGGCACAGAAATAGATTATAGTCTGGGAATAAAAGTGTTCCTGCGGGAACTGAAGAACCTCAATCCACGCGGACGAAGTCGCGGGCATCAGCTAGTCAAGTATAACTTAGTGTGGTAAATAAATTATTAAGTATTATCGACTATTGAGAAAAATCGTTGTTATAACAAAAATCTAACCTTCTTGCAAACGTAAACTATTGAATTAATGATTTTTCATAATAATTGTGATTAATATAAACAAATAAATAAATAAAATAAAATGAAATGATAACATTCATTCATTGTATAAAGTTATAAAGTCACATCAAAATTAAGTACTGAAGAGTTTAAATTTTCCTAACCAAGGAATTTAAAAATAAAGTTTATCGACTACGTATTTTCTCATTGCCATACAAGGCAACCCCTGAAATCAAGACGTAACTTCATCATTCCTTCACATTCCTTAAAATATTTTAAAGATAAATGAAAGCCTCTTTTCATATCCGCCTGTGCACGCTACTCCATAAAAGGCGACTCGACAATGGCCTGGGAACTCAGCTCATTTGAGGAGAAAATATCACGTCTTGGCGGTCTCGCTAAATCGCTTTTAAATGGTTTTGCAGCGTGTCATAAAAAGATCAGTGACAATCTTCTAAACCTATAAAAGCTTTGTTACTGACTGACCGACGGACAATACACAATTTAAATTAAACCGCTTGATTGTTGCAGTAAAATTCTTCAAGTATGCGTCGCACATTACAGCTTTTTCTCAATTTAGCTCATTATAGCAAAAAAAGGTTGTCTTGACTTAAGTATGAATATCATAGTCTTATGACTTCTAGAAATTTGTTCGTTTATCAACCATTACCTACTTTTTAAATTGAGAGGATTTTCAAACCCCTAAGTAGTGGTTCAGTGCAGTCAAATGCGATGCGGGCAAGCATTTAAATTCATGATTCATAAGGTTTTTGAAGTAGGTAGGTAAGTCTTGGTTCATGGGAATTTCCAAAGCTCACATGCTACAATATAATTGCCGGATCGCGTGTTTTGGCAATTACTGCTGACGGTTAATATCTTCTCTTTAAGACGATTCCAAAAACGGGCAGTTGGTAATTTTAGATTTATTTGAGCGATGCAACGCGCAAAAGCAAATGCGGTTGGTGGTGGTGCGGCTGCTACAGTCACTGAAAAATTAAAGGATACCGCACAGCGCCGTAACATCGCAGTGAAGCATCAGCCGAAACAGCCCGCATTTTTCAGTTCCTACTAAAAATGGGAATAACCTCGCCAATAATAAACATGTGTGGGCAAAAGTCATGTCAGCACCAAGTTTTATTACGTTTTCAAAACTTCTTCGATGTGCTTAATCTGAACGATTCTGACTGCCGATGTCACATGCATTTTCAGTAGGTAATTAGATGCAATAGACAGCGGCGCGTTCGCTTCTTGAAGCTCGAGGTTTTTAGCACGATCTACCTGCCTACTTAGGCACCTCTTATAATTCAGTCAATATACCTACTCTCATATACTTAATTTTACGCCAGTTTTCGTTAAAAGCTACTAAGTTTGTACCTATTACGTTTATGATTATAATGAATAGGACTCGCTATCATAATAATTCCCCTTTATGTAAATCTATATGATCTATAAAAATATAACATACTTATGTATGAATTATACCTACTTACGATTTTTATTACCTTCAAGCAACTACATGTTGGAAACGAGGAAAATCCATTAAGTAGAATAATTAATTTGATAGTGAAGAATAATATTATTTAATTACTCAATTAGAGGGTAACCTTTTATAAGACACCTAGTTACGAGTTCCACGCATTTTGTAGGGAAATAATTGCATTAAATTTTATTCTGAATCCTTTTTTAGGTTCCTTAATCCAATCCAAAATTATAAAAAATGAACTTATTCATATAGTTATATCCGTTGCGTTGTTGTCCGTAGCAAGTAAAATAATTCGAAAAAAATAATATAATATAGGATCAAAACAATTATAAAATTAATGACCTTTTCGTCTTTTCTCTCGAATCTACGGAAACGTCGAAGGGCGTATCTGATTCGCACTCTTGGCCGATATTTTTTATATCCGTAACGGAAGAGAATCCGTATCCCCGTAAACCGATTTGTTATGAACTTTTGACGGGCTTTGTGCATGAGATATTAGAATTATGACAAAAATAAAATAAAAACATTAAAGATTAATCCCTCCCTAGTAGACTGTTGCAAAAAAAATATTAATTTTATTGAAATATAATAGTGAAATTCTCATTCTCGCAGAAGACGTTTACCATTTTTACACTTTTGGGTGACACTTTTGACCCATATAAATCCACGAAAAATTATTATAAATTACTTATAAAAAATACTAATATCATAAACACACTCTTAAAATTGGACTGTTGCGATTAGTTTTTATAAGTTCCATACAAAAATAGTTACTAAAAAAATCAAATCAATTTGCACGATTTATCAAAATTTACGCGTCACAATAACCTGTATTTCTTAAAAGTTTGGCGAATTTACTGATTATATAAAATTTCCCATGAATGTTTAGTATTTAAATAACATAAATTGTAAAAAAATAAAGTTCTATAAAATACTTATATGACCAAAAAAAATTATCAAAAGTCTCATAAAGTCACGTGTAAAATGGATCGCAAACCGCACGACCGGCATACCGAGCCGAGCGCTCTTCGAGGGAGGACGTGTTGCTGGATGGGCTCTTTTGTATGTGTGCGTGAGCTTTCTACAGGCCTTTGTAAAAAACGTGTTCCTAACAATACATAGCGCGACTGCCTTAGTTTGATGAACGTAAAATGTTAGGTTCTTGATCCGATTTAATCGATATTGAATGAATGCGTGATACTGGTATTTAATTATTAATTATCAGTTTTTTTAATAACTATTAAATAATTTTGTACGATAAACATAATTATAATCTCATTTTCTCGTAAATCGGTATTTAAGTATACATAATATTTGTATGGGTTTTGAACTTACTTTCTGAAATATTATATCTTCTTTGAAATTGTAATTGCCAAACTCAACATGGCATACGTTGTTGCTGAGAGATTTACGCAGATACCGTTTTCATAGCATTAATTACATTGAAATTTATTTTTATCCTCTACAAGCTTAGTTAGCCCTTGACTGCGATCTCACCTGATAGTAAGTGATGATTTCTATTCTACGCGGCATCGAACCGGAGCGTCCAAGGTCTTTGCCGATAGGGTGATAATAATTAGCCACGACCGAAGCCTCCCGGATCCCCGGACCGGAGAAAATTCAGAAATTCTAATTCCCAAATTGATCGTAAGCAATACTAATCACGGGTAAATAAAATGTACCTATTATAAAATGGTTTCATTGTTAGCATAAATTTTAATTATTCTTTTACCTTTCACAATAATAACGTGAAGCACTGCCTTTCGATAAAAAAATCAAACAATATTATAAGTCATAAAATACTAACGCAACAATTTGAAATTCTAAAACGAAGAAGCTAATCATGAATACCATTTAATTTGTACTTTATCCTAAGCTGCATAAGGTATATATTGCCAATTGCAATACATATTTTAACACATTATTATTTCTTTTTTGACTTTTACTTGCAGTTGGATCAATTTAGGTAAAAGATCCCTCTTACCTAAATTGATCCAATTGCATGGCCCGCGTATTTTATATTACCTGATACTTGAAAGAGTCGCTTATTTATGACCTAATCCTATGCACGTGCAGATCGCACCTGCATAAAACACAAGCACTGTATTTATCGAATATTTGAACGTTGTTTTGTTGTTTATCAAAATTACAATGGTATTTCCAAGACAAATAAATTGCAAATGGTAGAGATGTCTATATTTTTTCATTCTATAAATCCCACAAACTTTTTACTGTCAATTTTCTAGTCACTTGCGATCATTGAGGTACTCTGCTCTGCTCAACTGCTTCCAACAAAACCGTACAAATTTAGTGTTTTTGTTTTTCTGACCTTGGCATCTCTATATGGACTTTGACAGTGGAATCAGTGAAAATAACAATTAGACCCTTGCTTTGTAATTGGATCGGAGTATTCGCTTCTGGATTGGATTTTACTTGTTTTATATATCACAAAGTAAGATTATTTTATATTCAAATTCAGCTACCTGAAAGATTTGAGATTTTCATTTTTAATTGATTAAATTGATTTGCCGGTTGCATAATCACTCACAATCAATCACAGACCAGAGAAAATCAATACTTACTAATATTATAAATGCGAAAGTATGTCTATCTGTCTGCTACGCTTTTACGGCCCATCTGTTCAACCAATTTTGATGAAATTTTGTATAGGGTTAGTTTGTATCCCGGGGAAGGACAAATGCTACTTTTTATCCCGGAAAATTAAAGTTTCCACCGAAATCAAAAAACTACCTAAAACATCATCTAGTTGAGAAATAAATTCCCAATATTATGTGTATAATCATATTAGTGATCATTATCTATCTTGTCGTACATTCTCCTATCTCATGACTGTACACTATTTTGTATTAATATTATAATATTAAATACTACTGAATGCCTCTTTGATTTTCCGGGATAAAAAGTAGCCTATGTGCTATTCCAGAATATAATCTATCTTGGTGCCAAATTTCGGCCAGATCTGATCAGCCGCTGGGGCGCGATTGAGAAACAAACATGCATACATCCATCCATCCAAACTTTCGCATATATAATATTAGTATAGACTTTCCATTTTAATAAAATCGTACTAATAGCGCCATTATGGTTTCAGCTTTCGCCTAGCTTCCAATTAATTATAATGGCTAAAACTGTGAAAAAACATGGAAGATAAATTAGTAAAATTTTAATCTTTTATTTCCAGAAATTATGGATACCCAAAAAGCTAGATCTATGCCTCTCAGAGACACTATTTTAAGATAAAAACATTTTTAATAAATATTATTTATAATTTAATAGGTATTTTTATTCTTTTTGATTCCTCTACCCCTCTAAAAATTAGCCCTTGACTGCGATGTCACCTAGTGGTGAGGGATGATGCAGTCACCAGATAAAAATGGCACATTCGCCATCGTACCGGAACGCTAAATTGCTAAAACTAAACCACTCGGACTATGCAAGTGGATCAAATTAGACAAGAGATCCAATAGAGCCCAAATTTAACGTAGTCTTGGCTAAAGGCAAAACCAATTATATCACATACGTCTTCCATATAGCAATTATCTAAGGGGCACATAAATTACTATTGGAATATACAATATCTACACAAACAAACTATACTGTTCTTAGCTTTTTTATTCCACTAAAACTTAGTAGTATAGTAAATGATTATGCAGCCTAAGATGGTAGCAGGCTAACCCGTTAGGGGTGTGGCAGTCATAACCCTAATCGGTTATAACCCATAACCCTATAACCCATAACCTTTATCGGTTTCTACACGATATCGTACTGGAATGCTAAATCCCTTGGCGGCCGATATCTTTGCCGATACGGTGATAAATAGCCACGGCCAAAGCCTTCAACTAGACCAGACCAGACAATATTTGGAAATTGCAAATTCCGGAAATAACCTTGCAGTGGTCAATTTGCGAATTGAAAATAGGGTAAGGTTATAATTATATCTTTTAACTAATCATGATTACAATTTAATTTGTACTTTATCATAAACAACATTAGGTATGTTTTGCACGACATATTTTAACACGATATATTTTCTTATTCAAACTTACTTTAGGTAAGAGCAATGGTCATAAAGTTTTTATTTATAGC
Source organism: Erebia palarica (assembly GCA_964035005.1). Lineage (NCBI taxonomy): Eukaryota > Metazoa > Arthropoda > Insecta > Lepidoptera > Nymphalidae > Erebia > Erebia palarica. The sequence goes on along the minus strand of OZ035984.1, from coordinate 32,732,446 downwards.
ATTATATTTTGTTGACCAACTGGAAGTTTTTTTGACTTTGTGGTCTTAGACCTACCTAAATTGATGCAATTGCATAGTCCGCGTGAAGTATGGTAATATTTACATATCCTGATACCTGAGAGGGCCCGCGTGTCTGTGATATTATTTATGACTAATCCTTTGCACGTGCTAACTACACCTGCGTAATACACAATACCAATCGCTTATCTGTGAGTTGTTTTCAAAATAACAATGGTGTTTTGAGACAGCCTAATTACTCTAATGACCCATGTAGTAAAACTTGGTAAATAATCGTGTACCTTAATTATTATTAGTAACGGTCACATAGCCTAGGTTTTAAAACTTAAAAAATCATAATTTTTTATGATAAGTAAATAAATGAACAAAAGTTCTTCGAACGTATCTTGCAAGGTACGCGTTCGTGGCATAATAGTATTACGAGGTCACTGTTCAGGTGATTTAAAGACTGTCTTAACTGTTCAGTAATAAGGTTGATTTTCATTTGGTTTTTGCAAGCACCTCACGACTTCCTTGTACATACTTCTAAATACTCGAAACGCTTTCGTACGCAGACGAGAGACTCGGTACTCATACGTCTTGGGTGAAACCTAGTTTTGAAACCTGTTACAGTATATACGCCTCATCTCTACTGTTCGTTTCCCTGATATGTATAATCTCCTCTACATGTCGCTCGTTTTGCACGTAGCACCGTCCTTGTGCAGTGTCTAATTTTTGCAAATCTGCAATCACGATACTTCAAGAGTTATCGCAGTGATTGCAGACAATACTGTTATTATTATACGACTGCTTGAAAAAAACATGTAGGTGTATCTAGTTTTTATTCATACATATACCCATGTGTAAGTATATTTTATAAAAGTATATGTATGCCAAATAAACATTTATTAAAATAAAATTATAATAAAGTAATAACGATTATAAAAATTTATTAACATTTGAAAATAGTATGAACTTGACTACGCAAAGTATCAAAGTATCTTTACCGGCCTATGCCGTCTATGTGTGAGTGCAGCTAACGGTCTTACTGTGCGGTATACCTACAGATTCTAAAATTGGCCAAGCGCGCGGTAGAGCGAGCGAGAATACGGACCCTTAAGCAAACAGCAGCGTCGCCAAATATGATATCACCGGGATTATCACTATTTGTCTGGCAAGATAGCAGGATATATTAAACACGGGCGCCATGTCTCATGACTTTATCGCGTTCGACCGTACTTGCTAAGGGCTTAGCGTGAGTACGTTGATTAAATATGAAGCTAGTGTAATGACTTGTAAGGCGGTAATTCATCATTAATGACGTTTTTCATTGCGAATCTTTGCATGCAGTGTTGTATTCCTCTATTTTTAGTTGTAGTGGTAGTTTCTCTTGTTCCTTTTGTAAAATGAGATCCCTAGGTCTCAAATCATCGTCAGCCTGGTGACATCTGGTGACACCTGCTGGTCATAGCCCAGTCTTTTCCTAATGAGCGCCGCCACTCTAGTTCCTCAGTCTTCCTCATTCGGCCACTTCCCGTCAGCTCCTTTTTATCGTCGGATCATCGTGGTGGTGGAGGACGAGTGGTGGTTACAAACTACACACTGTTTCGTGGTCATCACTCTAGAACTTTTCAGCTCCAAATTCCAATGCTTCCAGAATTCCTAACAGGATCTTTTGAAACGTCAGGTCTATAATTTAATTTTTAACAAGGTTTGTTGAGTTCTCTCACAGGTATAAGTAAGTTTGAAAATTTAGGGCGGAGGAGAATGTTATTTGAACCCCAAAGTTTATTTTATTTTAACCCAACGACATTTTACATTACAACATACAATATCCGGATCAAATGAATTTTACTGTTCTCACAGAGACACCAGTAATAGAAGAGAACAAAAAATGTTTTAATCGCGCGATCATACCTAGCGCTTTTTGTACCGTACCATCTGCCACAAAAAGCTCAAGACAGATCCGTCAGTAAGCTAAACATGACCTTGCCGTTAACGAAGGCTGCCCACCGTACATGGCTCGGCCAAAACAAAATAAAGCTACACCGCAAAGACCTGATACAAAAAATAGACCAATAAAACGGCGGGCGATGTTCGGCGCGAGTGCGACGGACCGAAAATTTTACTTCTTTTTAACTTTTAGTCGTGCTTTTCGAACAATACTTACCAATAGTTTATTTTTATGGTCGTGTAGTTTTATGGTTTAATATTTACGTAAGATTTTTGTGTAAAAACTACGACGGATTCAAAGCGTCCTAATCTTTAAAATATTATACTCGTATTTAGGAAAACTAATAGCTTAATGTTCTAAAAAGTCTTAAAATTAGGTAACTTATAGCTAATAACAGGTTTGCACAACTAGACACTAAAAAGCAAGCGGTAGGTACCTGCTATATTTAGGTTTAAATCCGTTAAGAAAAAATCCTTAGAAATCTAATGCGCAATTAATTTTTATGCGACTTTGTGGTGTTAAGATATAAAATCAAACAAAGTATCTAAAGATTATCTAGGTAGGCGGGATATCTGTTAAAGAATTATGACCAAAGAATGACGAATACTATAAAACGGCATTAAATGAATCTGTTTTTCATAGCATCACACGGTTTATTTTAGTGAAGCAGATAGCAAAATAGCGGGAGATTACGGCTCTATCTATGTAGAGTACAGGCAGATGTGGTACGAATTGGGTTACACTGATATGATATCGTTAATAATGTTGTACCAGTTACTATATCGGTAGGTATATCCCATGGGGTAAAGCGTGAAGCCATTTACAGTTTTTGGAAAGGCGCATTGTTTAGCATGGGAAGTATGATTATTACGAATTTATATATACGGATATATACGTAATTAGTAATTACTTTGAAATAGTCTGAAAAGCTGACAATAATAATACTGAAAGAAAATAACAAACAATGAAAAATAATACTGAAAGATTTCTTATATTTTGATATAGACTTTCATATAAAATTAACTGTTGGACCGAATAATAAAATAAAATAAAAATCATAACAAAAAGTAAAATATCTCTTGGAGCTTTTGAAAAGCTTTATTGATGATAAAGATGTAAAAAGCTTTTTAGTATACAAGATTGAAGTTGAATCATTGGTTGATGGCGATCTAATTCCGCGGCATTTTAAAATGAGAATAATTTGTGAGATTTCTGTGGTGTGGTGAATATCGCAAGCTCTATGTGCAAGATAAACGTTGTACCACATAGATTTACGTACTGTGGCGGATTATAGCGAATTAAAGTTCTCGTTCTTTCATTATTTTAAAAGTTGACTAACAATCCCTGCCAAAATTATCCCGTAGCTTATTTACAGCTGGCCTAGTGCCTAAAATAATAGTACAGATTGGAGTGATGAAATAACTCCTATCACTCGACGTAATCGGAGCGACAATAAACCAATTATATAGCTGGGTATATCCAATTTGCAACCGTTTAGTCGTGATCTAGCCAATTTAATAGTCGAATTGTTGAGGTGAGCCTGCCTGAGGCGATTAAAAGGTTAAAATACATATTACAGTAATGTTGGTGTTTTAGGCAGGAAGTTATAGTAATTGCATTAATTTGCACGTTTCATAATATTTCAATCAAAAAATTAATCAGTTAAGTAAGTTACCTAAATAAAAAAAACAATAGAAAACAATTACAATGATACAAATTACGGATCGCATATTAAACTGTACCAAACTGAAAAATATTTCAGTAGCAGTATGTAGGTATAGGTATGATACATAGTACCTAATTATAATCACAGATTATAACAATCCGTTAATCGGGGCATCCTATCCTACTTCCTACTAATATATTATATAACATGTGAAAGGTTGGTTGTTTTTTTGTAAAGTAAGTCTGGATGTTTGTTTTTATTCTATCACGGCGCTATGACTTATCCGATTTGGCTGAAATTTGGAATGAAGGTACTTCATAGCCTAAATAAATACATAGGCTTAATTTTATTCCAGAAAGTTATACAGTTCCCAAGGGAATCAAAAACCTGAATCCACGCATACGAAGTCGCGGGCATCATCTAGTTGATAATATTTATGTATCAATGAATATAAGCATGTAGTAAGACATAAGTACGCAATCTTTTATTTTATATTATTTTATTTCTTTGGGTTCACAAACAACGACACAGTAGGTATTACATAGGTCTTAGTATAACAATAATATTGTTAGACTAAGATCTATTACCATTCGGTCCAACAGTGACCATAACCACAAATTATAAAGATACAATTTTAAGCAGACTTAGTGCTAAATAATTATAATATAGGTATGTTTACAACGCTGTGAGATAAAAATAAGCTAATTAATTAGCTAGGTTAGAAAAAAAAGAATAATGACGTAAAATATATTAGTTAGGTTAGAAAAAAACGCAAAGACAAAATGGAAATTTTCAGTAGTAGGTAAGTAAAAATTCAAAGTGATTTTTTTAAATTATCCATAACCAAAATCTTAAAGGTTAAATACGCGTTGAAAATATATCGATATTATTAAAAGTTATGTTAAAGGTAACTGTAGCATACATTAGTGTACCATACATATTGTTAACACTGCAAAGTGGTGTACAGAAATAGAATCAATAGTATTCTCGAGACGGTCGAGAATCAAGATATAATCTAGTAACTACAAACTGCATGCCTAAACTATGGACGAAAGAAATAAATGACGTAGTTACATAGTTCATACTTGTAATCATGCGCAGGCAACGTAATTGTGTGTAGAAGTCGTTGTAGGCAACAGCATCTTCCGTACAATATGTCGCACATGTGCAAGAATATTGATTCAAACGATGTTATAATCATTTTGCTATTGATTTATTAAACAGGCGTCGCTCGATAAATTGAGCGTACACTGCATATAAAATACACTGACTCAACAGGTCAAAAGAACAAATATTTATACGTCATATAAATGCGTAACATCTATTTAGAAAAAAAGTTGACTTTACAAGGTAAAATCTACTGCTACTGCGTTATTCACAAATCCGTGCCCATACCACGGTATAGGAAGTCTAAAAGTATTTAACTATTGTAATATGTTCAGTTTGATCGTATATACTATAAAAATATCCTTTTAGTTGAGTGACGTTTGAATGAATTTGATGACATATTTTGTTTCTCACCAAAGAAGTTACAAAAGGTCCAAATCGTATTTCAGGGCATTAAAGATTTTACGTACTTACCTACCTCTATCAGGAAACAAACTTACTCGACCTCAACTAAGTCATTTCAAGAAGCTTTACCCAAAACTTCACCTAAATTCAGTACTTAAAAAACAATTTCGTAAGTTCACATTAAATAGAACAAAGTCATAACTGTCTACGGTTTCTTCCGTTGAAAATACGTTATATTCGTATTTTCTTGGGATAACGATGATAACGATGAGGTCTTTACGAGATGCAATGTCGTCAAACCAGAATATATTACTATGTATGTACTAAGAGTAGACCTGAGAGCAGTGTTGAGTTGACGAAGGCGTGGGCTGATCAGGTTATCCCGTGTAAATATGTACTATAGCATCTAGTATGTAACTAATTAGGGTTTTAACGCATACCACGAAAGGATCGACAAGTGCGCCCGAAACGCATCATAAATGCGAATGTGTTTGTTTGTTGGTTTGTCCTCAAATCACGCCGCAATGGAGCAATGGATCGACGTGATTTTGGCATGGGTATAGTTGAGGACCTGGAGAGTGATATAAATTCAAAATTCAAATGTTTTTTTATTCAAATAAACTTTTACAAGCACTTTTGAATCGTCGAGTGAATCTATCACTGGTTCGAAATGCTATTCCACCGAGAAGAATCAGCAAGAAACTCGGCGGTTGCTTTTTGAAAAAAAAAATTACAATTTCATTAGGAAACTTATCCTGGAAAATTTAGGATGTGTTCCTTAATTTATTGGTAATATATGGTATATAAAACCTTTATCAAGTTTTTTAAGTGTTAAGTGATAAGTTTAAATGGATTGTAAAACAAAAACTGCAGGTTTAAATTATTCGTGCGGTTGTTACTTTAGCCGTAAGCCTTCTCAATTTACATTGAAGACATGCAACAGATTAGTCTTCTTTAACAAGACGCCTAAAACCTGATTTTGCTGCGAAAATAAAAGAGCCTGTCTTTATTTATGATCAACTTTGTTTGTAATTCTGAGAAAGCTCGTCAATATAAAAATGGAATTTATTTCTGTAGAATATTTTTTTTGCCCCTACATATTATATTCTAATGAAACTTCTGCATGTAAAGGCCACTTTGATGTGAGTGATAATTAACTTAGTATTCCAAATAACATTGTTCAACGTTTCAATCAATGAACAATTTCAAATACGTAGTTTACAAATACACCTTTTACATTGCATCACGTGGGTTTACGTTCCCAATGAGTCGTTACGAGTCGCTCATTGAATTCATCGCACAAATTAAAGGGTCCTATTCGTTCACAGATGAAAGCCCCGCTGAGCATGACGTGTGAACGTTTTAATTAGAGTGAATCGCTCATTGGGGGACAACCCTACTTAGCCAGAAATAGCTTCATTGAAAGAAATGAGACGTGGTGTTTACGTAGGTAACTTTTATCTACCTATTCAAATTAAGATGGTTTTATTTTTATTACAATTTGAACAGGTTGTGTTATTTCATTTTATTTTTCATCACATTCAGTTAGAGACCGTCAAACTTACTGACCCGGTGGCAAAAATTTGGACAAATTTTTATGCTGTCATCGAGTCAGATATGTTTGTGGGCCTTGTACCTCATTTCTTATTCAAAAATGTGGCTTAGTCGCAAGTAATTTCGAAGTGAATCCGACTGTTAAAGGTTCTGGTTTCAGCACATTGCAATCCGCTTTTACATCTAAATTAGGTATTACTTGGATCTCTAATCTACATAATATAATTAATTACACAAAAGTAGCTGGAAGCTATAGTAATGACTGATCAAACAGTTAGACTAATCAACAGAATTTCATTTTCAGTGAGTTCCAACTTCCAACGCCGTGCTTTTCATATAAATTCCAGCAATTTAGTAACCTACTTCTGCTTATTCTTACGCTCTATAACTTATATAAGTCACACCTTTTCCAAATTGCTATGCAGTAATAAGCTATTAAATTTTTTTCAACATAGTACAGTAGTACAGTAGTAGTACATGGATAAAATGTCACACATATTATGTAGAAGTAAAAATACATATTTTATCATATGTGAGCATGTATGTGGGTGGGAATTTCGGAGAGTAGTAAAAATTTATATCAGAGTCTATAACGGGACCTAAACAAACATGATAAGTAAACAATTTTTACGGTATTGTCAAAATGAGAAATGTCTTTATTTGTGAGCAAACTTCGAGCTGCGCACTCCCACATGCCGCATGCTTGTCAAGAGCATGTGTACAGACAGTAGGTATAAAGTATGTCGCGTAAATAGATCAGATATTTTTGTACACTTAATTATGTCACGGTTTTTCTTAGAATCATATTAAATGATCATGATGAGAGATGATGATGAAAGTACAGACTTATGTTAATTATCAAAGTTCATCATGCTTATATAATTGTTTTGCGTTTTTATCCATATTTCAAGAGGAAATAGAAACCTTATAGTATCACTTCGTTGTCCGTCTGTCTATCAACCACCTTTTTCTCGGGAACGTGTAAAGGTATCAAGTTAAAACTATTATCAAATAGGTGTACGGTCCCTTGGAGCTGTAAAAAAATCAAGCTTCTACAGTTCGCGCGCGAGTTGAATGCAGAATAAATGTATGTGTCACCATACATTTACTCTACATTCAAGTCGCGCGCGAACTATAACAACTCAACTCAATCAAAAGATACGGCCGTATCCGCCACATTATGCCGCATATTTTGACACTCGCCATTGAATCAAAACCTAGAATCATGAAAGAACAATGGCGAAATTGGACCCACATAATTTAAAAATTACGGAGGCATCGTTCAAGTACAAGTTTATATTATTTATAATCAATGTTTATATGGTGTTTATATAAAAAAAAATTGAGACTCTGAGATACGGGATTCAAAAGAAAGAAATTATTATAATTTATTAAAAAATAAGTCATCTTGCAGTAATGGAACGCAATTGACATAGATAGACATTTTGTTGACATGACAACACTTGTCATTATTATTTATTTTTGTAGGGATGTTCCGACACCATCGATGTATACCTACTGAAATGAGTATTCTTAAATTTTTATGACTCAATTTGAATTATAACTAGGCATAAGTACCTACCTACTCATTCATACTAATACTGATACAAATTATTGATGGAAATAGTTTTTGATTAATAATTTTTAGGTTATATTCTACTTTTAGGTGTATCTTTTTTCTCCCACATTTTTAGACTTACTTACTATTTGCTTTTTTCTTAATTTTGTTACGTTCTACAATTATTACTAAGTTTCCATGATGAACGCTACCCTTTTCAGTGGGTCCCAAAATACATGCATTTTCGCCGTCCTCCTTTGGCAAGAAGCCCTTGCTTCTTAGCACTTCTTTCTCACAACATTATAGGAATTAATTTAGTTTTAATTTAGATTTTAATGTTCGTAGTTTTAATTTGAAAAAAATATTGTTATTTTTAACGAAATACCTTTATAATGAAAATAAAAGATTATAGGAAAGATTTCGAAAATCGTTAATTTGATTTCCGTACTCATAAGGGGTCGAATTGTTTATCAGGCAAGCCAATTATTTCACCGTTGATAACGTTTTGTTATGACATTTTTCTTGTTTTTTTCCTAAAATATTTTTGTGTGGTGGTACGGAACCATTAGGGCGCGAGTCTGACTCACACTTGATCGGCTTTTTTCTAAATAAAACAGCTGTAGCTATGTCCTTCTATATCCTTACAGCAGGCAACTAATGAATATAATATTCATCATATAATATTTAGAACATGTTTAGAACATATTTTTAAGTAAAATAGTAAACCCCTCCTATAGATTATTATATAAAGGCATTCGTTTACTGCCAACACTTCATATATGTTACTAGCTGATGCCCGCGACTCCGTTCGCGTGGAGGTATGAAAAATAGATACTAGCCGATTCTCAGACCTACTGAATATGCATATAAAATTTCATAAAAATCGGTCAAGCCGTTTCGGAGGAGTATGGTAACTAACATTGTGACACGAGAATTTTATATATAAGATAAAAAACTTAAGTTACGGGTCCATTGACATATTTACAATCAACATCCTCTTATCAAAGTCATATTGAAATAGTAAATAAGTATATCTGTATCAAAGTTTATTTTTTAATAAGTAAATAAGATTGGGACAGACAGAATGACAGTTTCCTTTTACATAGTAGACATTTACCTAGTTATTTACACCTTTATTCGAAAAAACTTTACAAAAAATACTTTGGGTCATTACTAGCAGTCATGTAGGCTACTGGTATAAAATATTCGTAAAAAAATCGTATTAGTTATCTAGTTGCAATAGGTATTACATTACAACGATATTTTGCATTGAACCAACATTTAAATTGCCGTACGCGCCACCCAGACGGAAGTGTATTGGATTCCTTCCAATACGCTGTTCGTACATTTATCTCTTGAAATTGTCTAGAACGAGCTGTGATTCACCGAGCAAAGATAAAGTTATCTTATATTAAGATTAAGTTATATAGTATATCCCAGCAATATTGCTTTCGATCTGTTCAAACACTTTTTCATGCCTAGGTATGTTACATACTTCTATACCAATATTATACTTAAATGCGAAAGCATGGATGGATGAACAATTTAGCACAGAGATAGATTGTATCATTGTAGTCTGGATTAGTATAGTACATAGACTACTATTTATCCCGCGGGATAAATAGTAGTCTATGTACTACTATTTTCCCGCGGGAACCAAAGAACCTCAATCCACGCAGACGAAGTCGCGGACATCGGCTAGTATACCATATACCATAGAGGTAAGTATGCACAGATAGTAATACATTCTTGTTAAAAATAACAATGATCCTTAACTACTCGTCGACTTTGCCTTGAATTCATTACAAATATTTAAAAAGACTGCATTGTTAGGCCGAAAACACAAGTAGTAAATCGACCGTGCGAATCATCCGTAGCATCAGGGAACGACGTTTTGTCATGTAGTTTAGTGTGCGCAGTCCCCATAAAAGTGACTGAGGCGTCCTTATTCCACCAGACGAACAGTTTTTGCCTAGGGTGTTTTTTTTCTTACAGAATATTAGAAAACTTCAACCATTTATACCATCATCCCAGCTTAATCAAATTGCCCTTATTTAGAGTAGGTAAGTAATATATTGAGTTCTATCCGTTCGAAAAGCTAGTTGAGATTTGGGTGACTTGGGTATTTCAGAAAAAACATGGCTGAAAAATGCACTTTCTAGCCGAACATTAAGATGCCAAGTCCTATATACTCTTCCTGGTTCTTTATTGAGGTCACAGCCTCCCGGCGCCAACTTGCATTCATTATTCATATCTTGACATGTTTAATAGTGCTTTGCTATTTTACTAATTTTATGACGTAAAGTTTAAGCTTCTATGTACATAAAAAAATATGTTAGTAAGTAAGATGGATCTGAAAAACCTACCGAGGAACGTAATAATTTATTGCCTCAAAGGATTTCGCAGGAACCTATATTAATGGTAAATAAGCAGCTTTTGTCAGCTTGTCCGCGCATATTTGGTCCCCTAGGCCCGAAATAATCATTTATCCCAGAATATAGCACATTCGTTGTTCGTCTCTATTCGTATTCGTAATTCAGCTGTTGAAACTGAAGCATGAAAAAAAAGACACATTATTTCATTTCTTATCAATAAAAATAAGCTCCAGTTCCAAGGAATTGGAGTAGGTACCTAGTGAGCACAATTGTTGATCAGTTAGTACGTTGATGATATTCGATTACAATGGGGATTTCATAATAAAGGAAGGAAAGATATATAACAATATTATCGTGTGTATTTTAAGCACATATTTAGTTAAACATACTTACGTACTAAATAAAACTTTCACTTACGCAAACGTGACTTATGCAATCTTTGAAGATAAGACAGTCCAGTAAGTAACCTTAGGAGTCTTAGGACCTACAAAGTTTGTAACATGACTGCTTTGGTGCAGTTATAAATTTATAACGTCAATTCGAAAGTTCAAAAACTTGATAGATAGACCTATCTAGACCTAGATTATGGACTTGTTGACACTTGCGAATAAAATTCGCGCGGAAAAAAATTGCTGGTTTGATACAAATTGTAGGAATAACTAAGCGAAATGTGTATGCAAAATATAAATCGCGAGAATAAAATTCGCGCGACTATTTTTCGAAGTGCGAACGTAACGTTACTTATTATTACTGTCTCTGTAAATGAAATTTGCCCCGGGTAAACTCATAACCACAGTTAACCAGCTATGTCAATGACGTCATGCCTAGCTATACCACTAAGCTGAAACATCTTAAGGTGGTAATCGAGGCATTTTTTGCCTCACAAAAAAAGACGTTTATAGATATACCTATCCTTACTTTATTAAAGTGAATGCAAACCGTTTACATTTTATTTATTTGAAGAATTAGTTTACCGATGATATTTTCAGGTGCAAACAGGGAGCAACACACGATCCAAAGTTTTATCTGTGCATTCAAAGAAAAGTTACTTCAATCATAATAGAAGACTAAAATCGGTAGGTAAGTACACTTTTAGTGGTTGGAACCGAAAATAAAAAAATCATATCCGCTTACGTACGTATACATATACACACCTATGATAATATGAGACTTTCCTTCGAATTATCAATAGCTCTACATTCCTGATAAGGGCAACGCACTACTGATAGCTCCATATCAAATGTTCACATAATTCCAATTGTATTAAATATTCAAAGAAACTGACCAACAGTCGATATCAAACACATGTAAGGAGGCGACCTTCACACATGACATCATAACTTATTATTCATAAGATTTACTAATACCTACTTACTTACCAGCTAGTATTTTCGCCGTTACTGCCAATAGTAAGATGTTCAGCTACAGAAAATCCAAAATAAGACCCAGGCTCGCCGAACTTTATCACAGGAATCCGCGGTTCCAAGTTGAAACTGGCGACACAATGTAATATGCACAAAAATATAACACTTCTAAAATCAATTTTCGCTGCCATCGTTGTGTTCGTTGCTTTATCGAGTTAAAAATCGAGTTTTCGCACCAATTCACTGTTCACCAGTTATTATTTGGCACATCGCGGTTTTCGTATTAAAAAGTGTTAAACGGGCGGGCGACAGACCCCCAGCGCGCTTGCCGTTCGCCGGCCGATTATTCCCGCTCAACTTTATTCGAAACTCTGTTGACTCAACGTAGACACAACAAGTCTCTACTACACCACCGCACAGTACGAGCGGCTGAACGCCCGCTAAAGGCGACTGAACTCATAAAATAGTAGACTGATTCCGTTAACGCCATCTAGTACGGTATGGGAGAATGTAAGTCTCAAATATACTGCCATCTATGTTTAATATTATGCTTCTTTTCTTATAAATTGGTCCTTCAAAGCGGATAGACACTACAATATCTTATTTCTGTTAATGGAGTTCATGTCTCCGCTCATAGATGTCTAATCTTATATAACACTAAATACACTGCTATAAATATGCCTTCATTTATAAAACATCATCAAATGCATTAAGTGTTCAGATTGAGTGTCACTCATGTGTTGAGAATACTGGTTTTTATCTAAAAGTTTATATGTATCGATTGCTCCAATTTAGTAGATTTTTTCTGTATTTGTTCATTACCAATATCAAGTTTAGCCAGAGCTGACTTCTGCAAGAGGGCTTCTTATTGGCATTAGATTTTCAACTATACAATTTTCAAATGCTACTATTGTACTATAGTATTTTCAAGCATTATCTCTCACATTTTATATTGTTAAAAAAAGAAAACCTTTTTTTAAGACATAAGTATCATAATAAGAATGCAACTGAAAGAAAAATTGCTTTTCTGTAGGTAAGACTGCGTGGACAAAAACCACCTCGATGACAATGTTACTAACAAAGAAGCTATCCCTTCATTACTGCGAGCTAAAAGATAGTGTATTGTTTTCTAAATATATTAATTTAAACCAAAGGTCTCTGTTATATTAGTCTCAAACAGATAAATCTAAAGGGATTCCGACCACTTTATGAGTTACTAGCAGACTTGCCCGCGACTTCGTTCGCGTGAAATAAGTTTTTTTAAATTCCCACGGGAATTTCCATTATTTTTCCGGATAATATATAGCCAAACTCACAAATAATGAGGCTTTCTATAGGTTTCTATAGGCTTTCTACAACGACACAAACTCACAATTCACAAACTCACAAACTTTACCACTTTATAATATTAGTATAGATGATTGATTTTTATACTTCTACATTTCGACCATTTTTTCTAAGCGATGTCTAATTTTTTCGAAACTATGAACATGCTACGCGTATGAATGAACATAATGCATGATAAATGTTCTCAAGGAATAGGTATAGGTAAAGAAACTACGAAATGACACAAAATGATTTATTAAAAAATAATATTCGAGATAGTCAAATAATTAAATAAGTAATATTGATAACATAACAATTTTATCTGTATACTAACATAATTTCCAACGCATTTTAAGTCATTGATTTGGTACAAATTATAAAATAGAATGCCATAGTCTTTTACTGCTCTCTCCGATACAAATAAAAAGTATCCAATCCAGTTAAGTAAAAATACTGATCAAATATCCTAAGTCAACTTTCTGGTGGGAGACAGTCGGATTCAAACTGATTAATTTGTTGTGAAATGTTGCAGGTTAAGAAGATTTTCCGAATCATCGTACCATGGATGACAACAATCCATAAAAACCATTCAGCCATAAGGCGAAACAATTTTGCAACCAAATTGTCAGCAGCAAAGGTACTAGTAACTGATCTCGATTGGTTGCAAACTCGTCATTAGATCGATTGATATTTGCTGGATCCTCTGTCGCGCCAGGTAGATTTTGGTTTAACAATACATATTACTGAGAACTATGTCCTCCACCTGTATTGCAACACCATCCGCTTCTTTTGCAATATTTAAGGCAGAGGATGGAAGGTTAGCTCTGTCTGCGAGTGGGCGAACAAGAGGTTCAGCTGTGAGTCCAAACCCACGTTGAATACTTTCACCAATTTGGCAGCTGCTTGGCCTGGTTCTTTGCGTACCAATGCTGTTCCTGATACTTTCATCAGATGCACTTCGAAGTCCACCGAACCACCTCCTGTGGTAGCCAGTTTAACATGGCACGTTACGTCTACTTGAATGTATTTCTGAACAGCCTTTCCTCGCTTGCCTGGGACATCAACATATTCAGTTTTCTCCTCAATTTGCGGCAAGTCAGCACGAAATACCACAGCTTCTCCGAGGTGTCCCTGGAGCACAACATTTTCATAAGAAATTGATATCAATAAAAGGTTTAAAGGAAATCAACTATCTGAAATTTGATATGTACGCGTTGGCTCCAATCCAATGGCCAAATTAGAAACCACTGTCCTTATGCCAAAGAGAGAAGTATAAAAGCCAATTCACAAAGAAAATAAATAGTCTAAAATACTGCGCGTTTATACTATAAATATCTTGGCACAAATCCAAATATAAGGTTTAATATAATATGAGGTTAATATATGGGTATATACATATACAGGTTAGTAATAATTATAATTTGAATTACCCCGTTTCCAGTTATAGTGAATTTCATGTTAGGGTGTACAGCACGTGGCTCCATACCGACACCGTCGGGATGGGAGTCTGACCAGAAATAGTTTTCAGGTGCGTTCAGCGTATCAGGCTTAAAAGTGATGCGTTTTCCGTAACCCATGCCAATGGATTGCAATAACATGCTACGGCCTTCGAACAAATGATGGCGGCTGTTGGCTGGTCGCACGCGGTAGTGGAATCCAGGTACAATGCGAGGATCAATATACGTTCCTAAAATTAAAAGTAACAAGTATTAACTTTATGAATATTTAAAATTTAAACAATACAGAATTTCACCGTTAAGAAACTCACCAATGACTGGAAGTTCATATCTCTCTAGCCCTACAACGGAGTACTGGCAAGGGATATCTTTAATGTCACTACCGTTGACAGTGATTCTCCTCGAAGATGACTTGATGCCAGGTTTTAGTTCATATCCCTTCTTCAGTTGTTTTATACCAATGGCAACGTTGACAACTCTAGTGACGACTGCATTTCCTCGACTTTTCTTTAGTATGGCCACTCCAGTTACGGGCACCAATTTAGTAACGTCATCATTCTCGTACCATTCCACTTTACACAAGTTATTTATTTTCACTCTCTTTTCAATGGTGCCATCATCGGCCATTTTCTGTTCTAGCTCGATTTGGTTTTTCTGTAATGATAAAATAATTCATGTAGCAAATTATTAGTAAAAGTGAACTTTATTGATTAATACGTTCATCACAAATCATTTTTTACCTGCTGCTGGACAACCTCCAGTGTTCCCTGGGGTTCATGATTGGCGTCATAAATAGTGAACTTGTCTCCAACGGATACTGCCTCAATCTCAAATACAAATCCTTCTGGACGGGAGTCAGACCAAAAGTAATTGGTATTCTCGTTTAGAGTTGAGTCAACGGGCTCAAAGGTCAGCCGTCTTGCAAATCCACGCCCAATCGACTGGAGAGTGAGGGCTTTGCCACCGAACAAATATCTGGGCTTCACTGATAGTGGAGGGGCATCCAAAGCCTGAAATATTAAAAATTTGATTTATACGGTGCCATAATAAGTTAACTAAAATCGGGTTCACAATAAATTATTGAAGAACAACAAAATTGAGATTAAACTTTTGTCAATTAATTTTCGATATTTTATTTTCTTCGGTAGAAAAATATAAAACAGGTTCTTGAAACCAAGTTCTTTTTTATTTAAGTTTGTAATCTCATGTAATCAATTTCCCATAAAATTATGATCATGAAAGATATTATTCAAAAATGTAATAGTATGTACAGTTTTTGATATATTAATATGAATTGACTGTTGGGGAAAAAATGATAAAATGGCATGACGCCCTTATGAATGATACTTATGGTTTACCTATAACATGCTGCCGGCCAGAATGTCTGATCGACCTGTCGTGTCTCCGCAAGCGTTCTTGGAGTTTGTTTTGTGAGCGCCTCACTGGGCGTAGGTCTGAAAAACTGGACGATCCATCGCCTACAACGGCACACACCAGTGGCAAATATACGCAAGTCAACAGTGTTTGTCGTTGATGATATTTTCATTCTGTAAATTTCAGCAACGGACACCGCTACTCACTGTCTATCACCCTCTAACCTAATAGCACCCCATTAAATACTTGAACCGCTGAATTCAGCTTTAGATCCATTACAATTGAATTCGGACAAACTTGATTTTAAAAAGAAGTGTGTGTATACAATTCACACACGGCAAAAGTGAAACTTCAGAAAAGAAGGCTACGAGAGAATGAGATATATATAACTTGTATTCTATCTCATTCTTTCGCAGGCTAAATCCTATATATGTTTGTCTCTTTTTGGTGTCGCTTTTATGTTTAATTTTTTCGTTTTGTTTCATTTTCAAATCACAACGATTCTAAAGAAGTTTCACATCAATACTTAAAAAATACAAAAAATCATATTTGAAATCACAGCATCTTCTAACATTGAAGTATAAGGTTGCCATTACAATTCTTCTTTTAAAAAAACTTCGTCAATCAAATTAAATTGATGTGATGCAGTAAATTAAATTAGCTTCAAACATGGACTAACTGTTGGAGATATGGTAAAAAAA
Source organism: Erebia palarica (assembly GCA_964035005.1). Lineage (NCBI taxonomy): Eukaryota > Metazoa > Arthropoda > Insecta > Lepidoptera > Nymphalidae > Erebia > Erebia palarica. The sequence goes on along the minus strand of OZ035984.1, from coordinate 32,715,608 downwards.
TGTAAGTACATGAAGTATAAATCAATCAAATATTGTTATTTTTTTAGCATAAGATGACAACCTTACTTTTATTGTGCATCTTAACAAGTAAACTAGAGTTATAACTTAATTATTAGTAGGGTTGTGACCATATGAAATAAAACCTTGCGAAGATTCTTCGGTTGGATATTTCGAATATACTCAATTTATGTTCCTCGAATATACTCAATTTATGTTCCTGTTATAAGAACAATAGATTGAAAGAGTTTCAGAACAAGCCCGAAAGAATTATTCGCAAAGTTCACGATGAACATTTTCGCAAGATTACTTCGGTACCACAAACTCACCATCCACGGGAATTCTGAAAAGATAAATCTTGCAAAAATCTTCTTCATGCTCACAAACCAAATAAGTAATAACTTTTGAGAATTTGAAGTAGGTACTAACAAAAGTAAAAAAGAAAGATAAGACGGAAAATATTTGTACATCAAACATATAGGTACTTGAATGCTGTGGGACCTTTCGCACACAATATCATGTTAAAAGATTGCCGTTTATTTGAAATCCAGAACTCAATTCTATAATGGCCATCAATACTAAATATAAAGCCGGATTCTTTTGCAGTTCAGTAAAAAAAAATTGCCCCAAAACTAATATGGATCTTCGTAGTTTTTCTTTTTTTTTTAAATATCGATAAGCATCACATTGATGAAACAAAAGCGGATCGCGTTAAACTATCCATGTGTTGATGATCAAGCCACATTTAACAGATTTTGTTAAAGAATCGTCGCTGGCCAAAATGAACTAAAGATATATATTTTATCAAATGAAATGTGGAAGATTGCTTTTCTGTTGTTTTTAGATTGAATAGAGCAATCATCAACACTTCTTAAATCAATCATACTAAGTAAATGCGACGATTTCCATAACGTGCCACTAATTGCGATGATTATTTCTTAATTAATTCAATTTCTTATCTCACCTGCATTGGTCTGATTTTATATCTGAAGCCAGTTCTGACTCGTGGATCAATGTAGACTCCAATGACTGGCATTTGATGAGGTGCTGGAGCTGGAACACGGTATACAGCCGGGATATCTCCAAGGGTACTGGCATCCAGTAAAATCTCCTTCTCATATGTACTTCCAGTCCAAAAAGGTTTTGAAGGTATTTCATGTTGTTCCTGAAAAAGCCGCCAGTTGAAATTTCTCCATAAATTTCCTTTTAACAGTCACATCAGATAAGAAAATATTTTTTTCCGACCTCTATTAATCTAAGACACAAGCACTCGTAACAGCTGCAGTCACATTTTTCACAAATAAGTGTTTTCATCATTTCCGAATATTTTATAATTTATTAACAAACATTTGAAGCCAAAAAGTGACCAAACTGCAAGCCGCACTCAAAATAAATAAATAAAGAAAGTTAAATATATCTACAATTAAAACCACGTCTAAACAAAACTTGGCAAAGTATACCTCACCAAAACAACATTTTTAAAATCATGCCAAGAAAATTTGATTTCTATGAAGCATTGTTATGACAGCTTTAATACGTAGGTAATACTACATATCACTTCCTGCAGTTCACGTAATAGAATACTTTGCGTTCAGTTAGAATAGAAAATATCCACGTTTTCGGAAATTTAATTAATTAGTTATTTCGGCAAAATCTGGAAATTCCTATAAACGCTTAAACTAAAAAACAAATTTAAACTACGGTTAATGAATACAATATCAGGTTAAAGAACCAAAAAAAGCAATACCACATAAAAAGCCACATAAATACATATAACTTGTCAACATCCTATGACACCAAAGACCTAGAGACCAAAGTCCATGCGAAAGAATGCCGGCTCTATTTTTAAAGTTTGCCCACATCTCGGTTTTTTCAGTATTATTATGTTTACAATACACCTACTCATTTTCCATTAGTAGGAACTAGTTTATTTATCTTCGTACGAAAAGCTTTTTTACAATACACCTACTCATTTTCCATTAGTAGGAACTAGTTTATTTATCTTCGTACGAAAAGCTTTTTTGGGTTGGGTTTGCTATTTTGACGTGAATTCAATCAAAAATCGTTCTTTGTTTCTATTGATCAAACAATATTTTTTGGATAATAATTATAATATTAATTCTATGGTAAAGCCATATCACTTGGAGATTACAACAGTTGTACGAAACCTTACAAAGCTAATGACCTTCTGGAAAATAAATAAGCCACTGAAGCGCAACAAATTTTCTATTAAATCAAAGGCGAGACTGAAAGACCGTCTTAAGATTGGTACTTTAATTACGGCTGCGTTTATTAGTTCATGTTACGATTAATTGTGTAATCTATGTCTAGACACAATGGTTCAAGATGTGACGAAAGATAACAATATCTTTTATCGGCATGCTAAAAGCAATAATATAGAAGAATAGAGTTCTAAAGTATAAGTGATATCAAAATTTGATTTCACTATTTACTTAGTATCTTCAAAACTAACTGAGAAAAATTTCGTATCAAATTAGATCCTAGATAAATGTGCTCTGAGCCTGAGAAATAACCATGTCTGATCACGTCATTTTATCTGCCAGTTGACCAATATTGATAGGAATATTGAAAGACGACAAGTTTGTAGATATATATTCCTGTCATTATTAGTCGAATGACAGATGAGATTACGTGAACAGACGTTAAAGAAGTTGAAAAAATCGATCAGCCCTATTGGAACAGACTATTGGACGTAGCATTGATAGAAATAGTTTCAGCTTGACGGATTTCATCGGCAGGAGATTTCAACCTATGACTTAAAATTTATATAGAAAAAAATGTTGTATTATACTTACACGTACATCCACTTCAGGGAAAGCCTCTTCACCATCGCTCTCATATTCGCTAGGAGTAGGAAGAAAGCTTTTCGGTGCAATCTCAGGCTCCTGCAAACCAATGAATATAAATTTTGTGTTCTTTGTACAGAAACATTAAAATATATATTGTTAGAAATGATGACATAAATTATAGACCTTATTTATAAAAAATAAGTCTATTAGTATTCTCGTATTGCGGAACAAAACCGAACCATTATTTCCGCAATGGATTAATGGATTGTTAATGCAGAAAAAATATAATATCTTTATTTTTAAAGATCAATTATTGAATGTATGGATCAGACTTTTTTATTGAAAAACTTATTTCCATTTTAAAAATTAACTATCATCGTACTTCATACTAATACATGCGAAAGTGTGTTTGTTTGTCCTTCAATCACGACGCAACCGAGCAACGGATCGACGAGATTTTTGGCATGGATATATTTAGTTGAGGACCTAAAAAATTAAGGAGTTTCCGCGGAAATTAAAAAACTTAAATAACGCAGACAAAGTCGCGGCATCAGCTAGTTCATTATGTTCAAATAAACTGCTTTAAAACTATAAGGAACTGATCAACCCAAGGACTATAAGTAATTAAGATGTCAGGAGGTGAATCTGACTAATCTCGCCTGTAACGCAGATAACGGTTATTTACGATACTAAAAGGAGGCCAAGCTAAACTAAGATAAACTTTCAAAGCCCTTGACTTCAAAAGATCCTTTATAATATTACAAAAATGACAATGCAAAATAAGGGCATAAGCTGAGTGTTATATTAAATTTACGTTAATATACCTTTGATTCGCAAAAGTACGCTTAAAAACAAATAATGAATAATATCCGACATCATATCTATTATATACAAAATTTGCAAAGAAATGCCTATATTCCACTGTTTAAATATTTGGAGGGTAGGTGTATAAAATGTTGTTTATGATGATGAACAATTTATAATGAAACAATTTATACAGAATTTGCTGTAATGATAGTGAATTTGCAAATGATTTCCTGAACAAAATATTCCATTATGTTCGGTTACGCTAGCGTGCTGAAAGGGCATAGTATTGGGCGAGGTCAGTAGTTAAGACCTTAGGTATTTAGTCAGCATGACATAAGTCGGTGCAAACCATTTTAAGTACCTACCACTTTCATAATGCTTGAGATATTTTTCCAAAAATAACTCAAGTTTAACGATATATTTCATGGGGCAATAAATTGACTCTTGATATTCTCGCAAATTCCATACTTCAGGAATTTCCATGTGAGAAAAAAAATGAATAATTGAGAATTAAAATTCTTTAACCACAATAAGGGGTACTTAGTGAAAAAACATTACGTTATAATGAACTTATAATAGTTACTGGTATAAGATAATGAGACCGAAAAATCGAAATTTAGTTTAATCAATATTAAAACTTTCGTGAAGGAAATCGTGCGTAATTTCCCTTAAAAAAGTCGATCTTATAATTTTGAATTTTTGAAGTGAAACTTCTTTAGAATCGTTGTGATTTGAATCGAAATTCAATGAAACGAAAAAGAGACAAAAATAGGATTTAGCTTGCAAGAGAATTAGATAGAATACAAGTTATGTTTATCTCATTCTCTCGTAGACAACTTTTCTGAAGTTTCACCTTTGCCGTGTATGAAATCGCACACACTGTCAATTTACCTGAGCTGAAGGCAAAGTTTCGACCAGAGCTGGTTCATCGTCGAGAGCAGTAGAAGTCCCAGCAAGACGAGCACGGGTAAGGTTCCAGAGGCGGCGAAGAGCCAATGGCGTCTCCTCGACTTGCAACTCCATTCCTTGGTTTGACATCATCTTGACGGCTTCGCTTCTTTTTTAACTAATTACAAAAACAAGGAACACACTTGAGTAGAAGTTTTCAGATTGCATAAAATGCTGGGGGATTTTCATATTTTTATCAACATTATTTAAGGTAAATTTATATTTTCATTGAGTAGGTATAACGAAAGTAAATAACTAAATCAAATTTCTTAAAAATGTAAAAACGCATTTTGGCGAAGTTTTTCTAGGTGAAGTGGTTATACTGGGTTTTTTGCTGGACAGTTAGGAAAAAGTAATGTACCTACAATTAATAAATGGGTACCTAGGTAGATAGTGCGGGAGAAAAACTTTATCGAGTACTTAATAGATAAAATAAATAGGTACTGAAACCGTTTTAATTTATTATGGACCAAAATATCAGAAAAGAGAAAGTCCTTGGAATGCACAATGTCGATCAAGCAAAAAATATTTAAGACAAAAGCGTGGGAAACGCAAAAACGTTAAGTAGTTATCTGTATAGTATGTACTCTGTATATTTTATGAAATATGGTTCCCCAAAAAGTTAACGATGAGGAAATAGTTTTACCGCCTAGATAACGTAACAAATTAAATGAAAATAAATAGGTTTAATCATGTTTGATATTTATACAAATACTTTTTTTATTAACATTTTCTTCAATTTAATATTTAAGTGCATGCCTGATAGTTAAGCGAATTCAATATTTCAATCGGAAGGACTTAAAAATATCAACAAGGTTTGAACCTAAGCTGTTTTTATACAAAACGTCGTAAGTTTGTACTTTGAACAGCTGTATTTAAGACATCATTAAAGTTCTACAAACCATTGATATTGTTAATGCTAAGGATACAGGTAGAAACTTATCTACCCGTTGACAATACATATTTGAATTAAAAAAAGGAAGACTGGTTCGAAAAGGGTAGCCTATACAAAAAGCGGCCCTTCGGCTCCATTTATTCCTTAGTTCGGCTCCGTAGAATATTTTGTGCTTCCAAACAGGTAAAGCTGTCTTTTGAAAACGTAGCAACAAGAATTCTCGTCAACAACATTAATAAGAATTATCGTGAAAGGAGAAGATGATTATTTTTAAATTCTGTTAAACTACATTAAGTACAACTACAGATCTTTGTAAATACTAACTGGAAGTTTGAACTGCTATATTATCTAGTTTCAAAGTAAATTTTAGAAATGAAAAAGTGGAAGAATAAATTAAAATTAATGAACCAGTGATTCACGCTTCTATTCCATTTATCCATCGTACAGCTAACTGAGCTAACCCAAGAACAGCTGCTAGAAATAAACACTGTAAAATCTCGTTAGTTTAAAAGTAAATTTATTTTACAAGCGTGCACTATTTATAAAAATATTTAAGTACATGAAATTAAATACCGCTAAAATGGTAAGTGATTCAATCTAATAATTACGGCCGATAGCCACGAGAAAGTATTTTAATCAAGTTCTAACTTCTAGTTCAGCGAACACAGCACAGAGAAAGCGTTTGCCGTTGCATCCATGTCGGCCATATGCAGCGCCTGCCATTTTGTTTCCAGAACATTCTATTTTTAAATTTACTAATTTCCTGGGAAATTATTTTTCTTTCAGACTTTTCATTTGAACCGAGTAGATAACCGTATCGTCTTAAACTAGAATTAATCCATAATTTCATTCCAAATTCTTACCTCGACGAAATCAAAATTCAGAAAAAAATCTCTCGGTTGTAGAAGAATGTATCTTGATTCTCGAAATCAATGTTAATCTGCAATGTAAAATTTTGAGTCACAACTGCGGACGTTTCTTCACACCGTGTATCAGGGCAAGCGTTTAAGAGCGCAACTCGAACACGACTGAGGGTTGGCGCAACGAATGAGGTATTTTAAACTTTAGTAATCACAGTCCTCCCCAGCCACTGCCTGCGTATAAAGAGGATGGTGCTACGAGGAAGATAGAGACAGAAGTACGAGCACGCATGGTCCGCGTGATCCGCTAGACACTCACACACACTAAGGCAGGGCGTTACTGTGTTGTTACGCATGCGTTTCCAGCTATCGATACCGTCTGCATACGTTGAGCGACGTCACTGGCCTCCTTTCAGTGCGAAGTTCAACGGAGGGTGCTGAGTCCAAGGCATAAACCAGTTCGTGCAATGTTTACTAATTTGCAGGATACTGATAACCATCGATAACAAAAAATTCATAGTAAAATTCCATGGCAGATACCTCCAGATTTTATTTAAAAAAAATATACTTATAACGAATAGTGGAGCAAAAGAGATCCTGAACATAGATAATAATACATACACTAATAGGTCCTAAACGTCAATCCTACATAGCAGGTAAGGAGTAGGTACACATAATTTATTTACAAGTAAATCAAAAGATATACCGTTTAAAGTTACAAGAAAATCTGTTGGAAATTGTGATATCATCCGAGATATTAATTTATCTATTTATCGCGATTACTCCCAGACTTGTAGATGTAGACATACAAAAATATTTTATCATCACAAAAATACAGCCTAATTACGTACAAGAAATTGATTATGTACGTAGGTACGTAATCGTTATCAACCATAACAATACTCTTTATCTTCTAGTGGAATAAGAAATTAACTAAATAGAATTTATGGGTCAAAATTCATTGAAAGATTAAAAGAAACATTGAAATTCTGTGATTACAGAGCTATAATACATAATTATTGTTCTCTAATAGATCATTTTCCTACATGTCGAAACCCTTGTAATATTTCGATGTCGAAACCCATTTGCATTGCCAAACTGTCTTACATCAGAGAAAACAATAATTATATAAGTAAATTTAGGTATCCATTACATCTAATATTGCTTCTTAAAACCTAAAAGTCGAAATATGGAAATAACATATAATAACACTAACAATAATAATTCAGGAAATACAACGAAAGATTTCTCAATTTTGACTTACGGTTAGATATCAGATGAATATTAGTTACCGATAGACAGCCACCGATAAAAAAGACGATAGAGAGTTAACTCAGTTCAGTATTGCTTAATGCTGCCTATCTCACCTGAAGATTCAAAATAAATGATTGAAATCTTTTTGTTTGATACAAAGCAAAGCCCGAAAGAAGGAACGTAATACCTACTGCTATTTTAGATCGTTCTAATACAGGCAAATTCTGGTTAAATATACATAGATGTCGACATGCTGAAACATAGCGAAACTACTGCTATACGATTCGTTAAAATTGAGATACTTAATACTCGTATAACGTTGAATTATTCTTTAAATTTTCAGCTTCAGATATTTCTCGGTAAGTACTGAAATGTAAACGCATACGCAAATACATTCATTACGCACGGTAAGATAATGTTGACCTAACACGAAACCTGCACGGCTGAGTTTTCATAAAGGTGTGTCAAATCTGCCAATCCGCACTTGGCCAGCGTTAAAAGCTATAGTTGTATGGTTCTGACGACCTCCTTATCAGCTGTGGCAGTACAGTGTCAATTTGGGAATTCATAATTTCTGAATTTTCTCTGCTCTGGTCTGGTGGGAGGCATCGGCCGTGGCTAGTTACCAACGTACCAGCAAAGACGTACCGCCAAACGATTTAGTATCCCGGTACGATGCTCTGTAGAATCCGATTATGGTATGGGTTTAGCTGCGGTACCTATCCCTAATGCCGGTTAGCCCGTTACCACCATCGCAGTCAAGGGATAGCTAATTGTAGTGGAATAAAAAAGGCCTAAAGCATCTCATTCTGAAAGGAGACTCGTGCTCAGTAGTGGCCCGACGGTGGGTTGAAAGTTGAAACGATGATGATTGATGATGAAGATCGATGATCAAATGCGTGAAGAAGCCGAGTTCCTTAGTTTCGCGCCGTTGCATTGTCGTCGCTGCAGTGCAGTGTGGCATCCTGCTTTTCTCCGTCTGTCTGTCTGTTTGCATGTCTGTCTGTCTGATCGGTGTTTGGAGAAGTTTCATGTCTCGGGAGTCAAAATCGGAATTAGAAGCGACCGTATGCTATCCTATCCTTACCGCTAAACTGTCACGGTTCTTGGGGCTTTACATTGATTTTCCTTTACTCAAGGAAAATTTACGAATTATTGTGATAGGTTCGAAGTTCACATGAGTCATTGAGTGTGGTGTTCACTTTTATATTTTCCCTCAGTCTCGAATCTACCATAAAATAAGTATAATTAGTGATTAAACGAACTTACAGAGTGAAGTTCTATTATAACAATTATATGAGTACTAAGTAGATACTTAGCTGCAGAATGTTGTCTTATCTAACGAGTTAAGTTTTGAGCTGACCTGAACGAAACATGAACCAACAAATATAATACATGTGCCTACTATCTATATACTTTTATCTATCCATCTACTACAAAATTAAGTAAATTGCACTGAACAAAGCCAGACTTTTATTAGACTTGCTTATTTTAAACAGACCTTGAATTTGGTATACATATATTACAGAGCATTTCATTTTAAGCCCGCGGATGTTTGTCCCACGTATTAATTAGGTAATGTACAAGATAAATAAAACATTAAAATAATCTTCACTCGTTATCAACGACCTGCGTATGGGGAACTAACCAGATTTGTAATACTTATGGAAGCAACTTATATAAATACTTATATTTTCCCTCCTCTTCCAAAAAAGTAAATAATTCTATAATTGCTTCCCTAAATTAATTAATTTAATTAATTACTACCTGATGCCCGCGACTTCGTATTTTAATTGTTAAATTAGAACCAGTGCGCAAAAGTAGATTTCTTCTTACTGAGTGAGAAAAAAGTACTTTGGCTCACTGGTTGATACTTAAAAACCCACGCTGGCCTTAGGTAAGCCTTAGACACATATACATTTCGTACTATTAGTGGGTTTGACTCACATCCGTAGCTTAACAACGCAGCAACGTTTCTCTGGTGGAAAGGCAACCTAACAGTAATCCCACGAATAATAAATATTAACCCTAGATGCCAATAAAACAAAGATAACACTATGACTAGACTCTTATCTTTAAGAAGGTACCTATGTCTAATAAGTTAATTACCATTTATGTAAGTACCTAACGTAAAATGGTGATAGCGTAAGACTTTAGGAATACATAAAAGTTCGTGATATGAATATTAAAAATTCATTTATCATCTGAAACTTAAAGGGCCTACTTGCGATATTAAATTAACGCTAGGTAAGCTTGAATCTCTGAATCCAAGTTGGGCCTCTTGCGCTTGGGACAGGCTTGCGCTTAAGGACAATCATGCTTAGTGCAAAGCAATGATGAGGTCTAGGTTGGAACGCGCTTGCCTAAAAGATGCCTACTCTTGCCTTGAAGGTACCTTATACCTGGAAGTTATACGTGGCAGGAAACACGGATTAGGAGTTATATTATCAGTAATACCTCAAATCAAACTTATCAAATGAATTCCAGTAGTACTTATCTGTAGTTTTAGGTCGAGTCGAGTGACGAGCCGTATTCAAAAAATCTGAGAGAGAGTTAGAGTAATTTATTCCTTTTTTTATTGAAAATAATACAATAGCACTTAATGCTAGCTAGCCTAACCTAATTACTATAGTATAAATCATGCCCACGTGGAATGGTGGCAAGAATGCTGGCTGCATTTCCGCGCTGGACAGCCAGGCTGATCCTTTGCGCAAAAAAAGGAGCTAGCCCTTCTGTCCAGATGAGGCAATTAACCGCGGTGAAATATCTCGCAAAAAATTTTTGCCACTAAGACTTCACGGCCCAAGGGTCTCCACGGCAAACGGAACAAATATGTAACTCTCTTTAAGAGAGGCATACTTCCGCCGCTTGCCGGTTTCAGCCTTTTCTGCTGCGGCTCCCGGCCTTGATGCTGTCTAGAGTTAGAGTTAGGTATAAAAGAACTTATCACTACTGTGTATGCGGTGTTTACCTTTAAGTGGCTAATCATTTTATATCTTAGTAGGTACCTAATATATTGAAACTTTTAAATTTAAAAAAAAACTGAGCGTGGGCGCATCAAATTATTGAGACTAAAGTGATTAATGTTCTATGTGGAAATAGGATGAGCATGAACCTCAGCAATGAAGAAAACGCAGCAGAGGGAAGCAGTTATCATGAAAGACCTACAAGAGAGTCGCTATTATCCCAGACAAGCTAAAGAAAACCCACAACAGATACCTATGCCAAGATTGCTTTGATTAAAATACATGTGCAAACCTATCATGAGATTGAGATACATTTTGTAATCAAGCCTTTCTATTTGACCTACGATTTGACCTGATTGTTAGGGTTAGGTACCTACTCAGAAACTATTTAAGCTGTTTTGGATAATAACGATTTTGTATTGCAAAAGAAGAATCAAAGATTTCTTTTTGAAAATTTCTAGTTTTTGTTGAAGACGTTCATGACTGCCTAAATCATATTAAGTACATATTTGTATTGTAAGTTATAAGGAACCCTTATACAGACTAACGCAATGTCTTACGGCGCGTGGTGTATTCATGTGCTTTCTTGCAGCTTTATGTACTGTACCGAAAGTGACGATGCTCGATTTCTATGTGTAAAAAATGTGATTGAGAGACAAAAACTCGTCAAGAAGATTGCGGTATATGTGTAGATAGGTACATTAGTGCACAAAATGCTTGAAAAGGGGGATAATTGGACAGCAGTAATAAATTATGTAAAATAACAATCAAAGAAAAGGAGGAGAAGGAGGAGAGAAGAAAAACGAAGACAAGAAGGTCGTGAAAAAACACGCAAGTGTTGCTGTGTCGTAGGCCGAAAGGCAGGTAGGTACGTATATGTCGCCGTAAAATAGTAAAAACCGTTAGATTATAATCTAACTAGCGAAGTTGTAAACTGTCGAAAGATTGTGAACCGTTCAATGTTCTGAGTGTCCATTTTTGAAATATTCATTGTATTTACGTTTTCTTGTCTCTTTCTTGTAGCTTAGGTTAGGGCTCGACATAAATAATCAGGTAGTGCCCTGATACTAGGGTAGGGCACTTAGGGTTTTTCGGCTTAATATACCTAATAGCCTAAAAATAAGCCAATTTACTTAAAAATAATGCGGTAAATTGTAATCTTTTGACAGTTTACAATTTCGCTAGTTAGATTATAATCTAACGGTTTTAACAATTTTACGGTGACATATATAGGTACACGGTCAACAGGTAGACAGATGAGTCCGGCACTACCTGAGCGGTAGTCCATCAGGACCTCTGCTGTATAGATCCAAAAAATAATAATAATAAGGAACCTATACACTCTTGCTAACAACTGACGTTTCAGAGAAACAATCTCGCAGTCAATTGAAAGGAAACGGATCGTCTTTCTGTGATATGATAGCTTTATACAGTAAGCTGAAACATTCCAAGAAGTCCATGTTTTGTAAACACACAATGTGAGCACATAAGCTTCTCTACATGAAAGTAATAGGTATTGCATACAACCTACACATCAATTTTATGTTTGATTTATGATAAGTCACGGTAGCATTCTCTAAATAATGACTAAGTAGGTATGTAGTAAGAAAATCATACTAATATTATAAATGCGAGTTCCCGCGGGAATCAAATAACTTTAACCACGCGGACGAAGTCGCGGGCATCAGCTAGTACTCTTATAAATAAAGCAGAGCTAAGTTTTGATCATATGTATTAGAATGCCTTCAGCCTCCTATACTTTAACTCAGTGGCTATCAAAAAATGAAAGCCACTGACATATCCATTGAATGTTTGCTATGAAATATTGTTATTTTAATTACATAGAATTACCTTTAATAGATGAAAAAGAGAAGAGTTAGAGGATAGGGCTGCTTATGGCTGCTGCTATCAGCAGCAAAGCAAAGGGATATCCATAGGTTGAGACGTCTATGGGTTAAGGGACGTCTGTAGGTTGAGACGACGACGACCATATTTAACTATGTAACAGTTAGCTGACAGTATAATAGATAATATACCCGTACAACTTTTCCTTCAATTCTCATCGAACAATCCAGTACCCTTCAGAATAAGAGAAGCCAAAGAAGTTATAAATAAAATAGTGACGCTGTAGTTAATTTTAATCCAAGAGTGACTTAAATAAACCTAAACAACACAAGCAAATTATACTAAGCGCTTCTCTAAGGTGCTTAAAACCGACTGTTCGCGAACAATCTAGCAAATACTGGTTATTTGATGCCACATCTTGACATAATACTTATGTGTAAAAATATAAATACACTGTACCTCCTAATTAAACCTTTGTCTACCTTTCCAATAACTCTTACCAGTGTTCAATGGAAGGAGAGTCGACCAGCAATGCAACGACAAATATGACGCAGAAAGTTAGAAACTAATGCCATAGACAGCTAGATAGGTATCAACTTAAGTAAATGTTGCTAACCTACCTTTTACGTACGCAACCCTAAAAACGAACTATTGTATGAAATCCAAAATTTTTCCGATACTGTATACGAAAAATACATAAGTAGGTACTTAGACGTTTTCAATTTATTTTATAATAAATAGGTACATGAAAGAGGTTCAACGTAGCCTGCATCGAAAAAGTAAGATCAATAACATGACCTTAAAGTCTTAAAATAACTGGACTTGTCTCTACTTACCTTTATTGGTAACGAAATTTTTAACAAGATTTTATTACTATATATCTGTGCACAGCTACCCAATATGTGCAGTGAGATGCTTGTTTGAAAAGTAAGTACTTTTGAGGGATGAGGGATTAGTATTAGAATTGAAAATATAAATTATGTACTACTAGATGATGCCCGCGACTTCGTCCGCCTGGATAAAGGTTTTTTGATTCCCACGGGAACTCTTTAATTTTCCAGGATAAAAAGTAGCCTATGTCCTTCCCCGGCATATCTTAAATTTCATCCAAATCGGTTGAACAGATGGGCTGTGAAAGCGTAGCAAACAGACAGACACACTTTCGCATTTATAATATTAGTATGGACAGGTATGGAAGTATGGATATGGGTAGATACTAGATCTACGAAATGAATGGTATAAAGAATAATTGAAAAGCAAACGGCAAAAAGAACATTACAGAATTACAAAAATACAAAATAGGTAGATAACTTACTACCTAAGGTTTTCTAACAATTCTAAAACATCCTTGCTCTTTATGCTGCTATGGTGCCGGAAAAACGGAGAACTACCGGAAGGGCATTTATCGTAGAGTAATAAAAACGAGGAAGCAATGCGATTTGTACATACGCATTTAAAGCTAAAACATACACAAAACAACGGAAACTGAAATGCAGAACATCAAACAGAATGCGCGCGTACGTGTGTTGGTATGATTTGTAATAGATCCATCAACTGAATGAAATTATAATAACGTAGAGTAAGTTCTCTAATATATGCTAGTCACCTCCGGGTAACGAGGATCTAGCCATTGTTTGCCACATCAGTCTTTTTTCATGTGCTAAGTGTTTATAGGCCTATTACACTGCACTTTTCACAGGGACCCTTTCACTTGAATCAGTGTAGCGTAGGTAATAAGATTTAGGGAGAAAGGGTCCCTATATTGATCCTTATTGCTGTGTAATAAGCGACGCTCTAACTTGCGGCCACGCCCACCCTTACCACAGGGCCCTGTGGAAAGTGCAGTGTAATAGGCCTATTAGCGTATGTAGCCTCCCTATGTACATTTTAATTTATGTAAAGGGGAAAACATGAAGATCTCAATTATAGATTTCAAATATAACTAGAACTAGAATTTTTGTACATTTAACTTTTCAGGTTGCACGAATGCTATATGTGATGTAATACTAGCCGACTTGCCCGCGACTTCGTCCGCGTGAAATAATTTTTATAAATTACCACGGGAACTCCCTAATTTTTCGGGACAATATATAGCCTATGATACTCACAAATAATGTGGCTTTCTATTGGTACCAGAATTTTCAAAATCGGTTCAATAAATCCAGAGATGACCCCCTACAATGTCACAAAGTCATAAACTTTACATATTTATAATATTAGTATATATATGAGGGTTACTTACCTATACCTAGGTACTTAATTTAAGTCACGTTCATAGATGAAAACTGAACGGATCAATTAGGAAGTAAGTACCTACTTAATTAACGTTTTTGTAATTTTTTATATTAAATTTAGTGTGACTTCTATTTACCTATATTCTATCTATTTTTAGTAGGCATATTACTTTAGAAAACATCACGTAGACCAATAATATAAATTATTAGATATATTTAGCTAAGTAGATACCTACTTACTTCGTATTATAGAATAGAATCGTAATTAATTGGTTTTTCTTACTAAGTAAGCAAGTAATTTTTAATTAGTTTATATTACGGACTCTATACCTTTCAATAGAGTCAAGTTTTTCCTGTATACCTACATAACATAAGTATAGTTGTTTTTTTAATCGATTCTATTTTAATTCAATAAAGCAAGCTCGTCTGTATACTAATAAGTATACCTACACTATATTATACTCCCCCACATAAGGCGAAAATTGTGTAAAAACGCAAACGCAAATCAACAGGCTTCGATAGAAATGCTGATTTGTTCGACATCATTCTACTTACCTGCTACGCGCGCAGTCCATTTAATTTATTACCTACCTACTCACGTCTTACTCAATATACCGTTGTAATTCTATGCTATCCATCGTATAATGTGCACTCGAATCGAACATTATCTCGAATGATCTGTGGTTTGAGGTTTCTAAGCTCTATTCGCTCAGACGCGGACGGTAAAAGCGACCTTGTGCTAGTGCACGTGTACATCATGTCTAAGTTATCATTAGGTAGGTGTTAACATCAAAGTAAGTTGGTACTTAGTAAGTTTTAATTTGTTGTAGGCTCTTCTCAGACCAGGACGCGTTTGGAACCCTCGTAGCTTTAGTTTTAAGATACCGTAACTGATTATCACCATCATGTTTTATAAGTAATTGGACGTCAATAAGTTGATTAGCTTTCAACAGCGTATTGCAAGATTTTAGGACACTGACTACACTGCGGGTTAATATTAAATAGATAATTATTATAATATAGAAACTTTTAAAATATAAAGGCTATCCATAAAATTATTTTCTTCTTGGCTACACTGTAGAAAGAGCAGTCGTGATCATCATAAAAATAAAATGACGGATTTTGTAGCAGAAGTAGGTAACTCACGATTTCATTTATAGGTCCATGCAGCATGCTCACGAGCATCTGCCTCTTTTTTTGGAAAAGAGGCAGATCCTGCAGACGCTGCAGATGGTGCACTCGTGCAATGGATCACTCACAGTTAACTTAATTTGGTAGGTCCAGGAATGGGCGACTTTCCTCGTCCTCTGATGCCCTCCACCTTGCCCTGTATGACCAGGCGATCGATGGAGTCATCCTTACGCCGGAAGTCGTCCGATTTTTCTAACTAGGGTGCGATCGCATACCAAAAATAGTCTACTCTGGACAATGCAAAGCCGCTACATTATACTTCTTGATAAAATATTTAATGTGACCCAATTTTAGAATTATTTAGGTAATGCAAGATCTTGATTTATCCAAGATAGGTATTACTAACGAAAAAATAACCAATTTGGAACATACAACTTTACGAAAGAATGAGAAGAGTACCTACTTCCACGTCTTATTCAAGAAAGAACCTTGGTTAAATGCTATAAATTTAATTATATTGACAACGAGATCAGATTAGCCGAAGTACAGAACAGTGCCTATTAAGCAGTGTTTAGGTATGTAATATGTATGTACCTACCTACATTAGCACGTGCAACAAGGATAGCTAAATCAAATCTATACCTACTAATATTATAAATGCGAAAATATGGATGGATGTTTGTTACTCAATCACGCCTGAATTGCAGGGCGACCGCGTATCTCTGACAGCTACAGTGTAACGATCGTAATCACCTCTATCACTATTGGACAAAATCCATTGACGCAGCAAGAATACCATAAATTCAGCCAATCACAACAATTGATACTGTAACAATGATTGATGCAGAAGATACGCGGTCGCCCTGCGGATCTAGATGAAATTTGGCACTGAGATAGAATATAGTCTGGTACATCACACTTTTTATCACGGAAAATTAAGGAGCTCCCGCTGAAATCAATAAAAACTTACCTGAATCACGCGGACGGTTCGCGACCATCAGGTAAAGTATTTTTAAACTTTTACTTTACTTTTCATTCCTTTTAATGTTGTTAGACTCAGTTTCAAGCAAGACTCATTTCATTACTAAAATTTATTTCGTTCCTCGCAGGATTACCTACCTAAATTCACAGTGGCGAAGTCGCAAGAATCACCCAGTTAAAATTAGGTAAGTTTAAGTACCTATATGATGACTGCAATAATTGCGTCGAGGTTACTTAATCTGCCCCTTGTTATTACCAAAGTTATCTAAACATCCTAGATCATAGTAAACTTTCGCCAATTAAGCAGGCACTGATAAGGAATCGGCGTTAAATAAGTTGACCTTGTAGACAATCCTACTAGTGCATTATGAGTGACGACACTGCAGATAGTTAAAATAATATATAATTAGCATTTGTCATGGCGAGATAGCCTAAATTATGCGGTTGGCTTATCTCTATCACTATTCACTAGATTCAACCGGACACAAGTAACGTACTTACCTACGTCTACACGTTCTCGCCTTTATCTTTATTTACACTGTAGTACAACCAATTAATGTTAATGTATTTCGTTACATATCGTAGTTAAATATATTTAAGACTTCACGATTTCTTGTAAGTTTACCTACTAGGTACATTTAGCATTATCTTTAAAGGAAAAATAAGATACCTCAAATGTTGTAATATATAGTTACTTGTGTAAAATTAATTTTACATTTTGTGTAATTTGTTGAACTCCGTTTTGTACCTACTCAATATAAGGATAAATGTATCCTGTAATAGCCTTTTCTGAATGCAAGCTCCAGCAATCAGCCAGCAATTCAGTTGAGAATGTACCTATCAGAAACACACGTTCACAAGTCCTAGTATAAAAGTCGTCGTCGGGTCATCATAGGTATATGAGAGTAGTAGTTTGGAAAGGCAGTTTAGAAATAAATAAAAACCTTCTAAAGAATATAAATACCACTTTATTTATGTAATAAAAATATAATAAATACATTCCCGAGTAGGACATATTAGTGACTTACATAACAATCTTATTAAATACAAGCCGAATTGAGAGTCTCCTCGTCTTTTGGATTAAAAAATGTACTAAGTACTCTTGTAAACTCACCGGCATATTTAGCGGAACATAAAAAAAAGGTTTGATATCAGTATCATATAAGGTTGCTGGCTGGTTTATACGTTATTTAATTTAAAAAGAAATATTTTCAAATTAAGAAAACAACTGAACATCACATTTGTATATGCAATTGTTTTAATTTTATTCAAATACACCTTATCTGGAGCGAACTTCGAGTATTTCTTCCTTCTGAGTTTGATTTAAAATTTCATTGATATACTGCTTTTTCTTAGTTTTTTTTAATCGCGTATCTTTCTGGAGTTGATGACTGAATTATGCCTGACTTAGCCCCAACGGAGATTGCCAGGGCACTCGAAATGCGAAGAAATGGTCAAACCTACAGAGTGATATCCAGAGATCTTCGTCGACCAGTTTCAACGATCCGTCGCAGTATCCAACGGTTCAGGGAGACCGGTACTTATGTGAGAAGAGCAGGACAAGGCAGAAAAAGACGCACTTCGAGTAGGGATGATCGTTTCATTCGGCTTCGTGTACGTAGGAACCCCCGTTTGACGGCCGTCCAAGCCCGACATGAGTTAGAAGCAGTGCGGGGTGTAACCGTAAGTGAGCGTACGGTACGAAGAAGGCTCGAAGGTACGAAGAAGGCTCGCTGGTTTGGGTTCATTTGTGCCCGCCAAGGCTCCAAGGCTCGAGGTAAATCATCGTAGAAACAGGTTAACTTTTGCTCAGGTACATCGACTTTGGAACGCAGACCAATGGAGTAAGGTATTGTTTAGTGATGAGTGCAGAATTCTCTTAAATCAAATTGACGGCAGGCAAAGAATATACAGACGCAAAGGAGAACGATACATTCAGACAAATTTAGAAACTACAGTTGCATACGGTGGTGGATCAATAATGGTTTGGGCGGGCATTTGTTTGGGAGTTCGCACAGACTTGGTAGTGATTGACAGAGGGAGTCTGACTGCAGACCGCTAAATCAGAGAAGTTTTAGAAGAAAATGTCGTACCGTTTGCCCCATATATCGGTGAAGATTTTGTTTTTATGCAGGATAATGCTCGGCCGCATACCGCTCGGGTAACTCAAGCTTATCTTATCTTAAATTTCACTTTTCCCGGTTACATGAAAAGTTCAAAAATGTACCATTTTTCACAAATAACCTTTACTCGCAAAATCTGTTCTTAATGTGATCTCATTTTAAGTAAAACAAATGAAACTTTAAATAACAAAAGAAGTGTAGTAAGTAGATTTTAAAATAAAACCATATTTTTTTAATTATGGACCTTTTTTTATGTTCCGCTAAATATGCCGGCGAGTTTATGTGCATTTCATACTTTTAAATATTGTGAAAATTTATATTAAATATTATTCTTAACCGAGATATAAAATTGCATTCTTCTATACTTAATTAATTCATAATAGGCAAACTCTAAAAAGTTGTAACGCCATGCAGCGCTATCTGACACGAATATCAACCAATCAAAGCGCGCCTCAACCGATGACGCCCCAAAGCGACACGACAAACACTTGCGATGCACGTCTCCTTGTCAAATGTACGACACCAAACGCATTCTGTCACACAACATAGTAGAGCGAAACGCACATTTTCGAATTTGAGTCCACGCGGCGTCATCTTTTGATAACAACACAAAATAAACCTTATTTGTATTGAGATAAGGTTCAAAGCTCAAAATATGTTTATTTAAAAGTAGATGATGCCCGCGACTTCGTCGGCGTGAATTAAGTTTTTTTTCTATCCCGCGGGAACTCTTTTATTTTCTGGGATAAACAGTAGCCTATGTCCTTCCCCGGGATACAACCCATCCCTATACCAAATTTCACCAAAATCGTTTAAACCGTGAAAGCGTACCAGACAAGACAGACATACACACTTTCGCATTTATAATATTAGTAAGTATGGATTGGTATATAGTACACTTTCTGAACGTCAAGTATACAAAGTATAAGACGTATGATGATAATTATTGACGGTATCTTAAAACTAAAGCTACGAAAGTTCCAAACGCGCCCGCGCCTGAGAAGAACACAAACTCATCTGGAGTTGTTTTTTATTATCACCATTTCTGTGAAATTTATTACAGTTATATAACTTTATATAACTATAGTTATATCAATTATAGATTTATAATTAGCCGCTGGAACAATTCGTACCCATGCATAACGGCAGAGGCGCGCCCTGTAAGTCTTCTACGTGTTTGGTTTTCATTGTACCAATTTCAACCGCATCTTAAGTTCTATATGCAGTGTTTAAGCTATAAAAATGTTGGTCTGACAACTAATATCACACATCCCATATGAAAATTTCTTGAAGCATTCCTAAAGACTGCGACTGTATTTCATTCTCGGGCGTCAAATCAACTGTAATATATTTCGCAGCTTGCAGTATTCTCATACAGGAAGCGTTTTCAGGGGGCATTTTGTGATACGACTGTGTGTATAGGGCTTTGGCGCAGTCGAAGTGGAAGATTAGGGGGTCCAATATTTCCGGTAAATCTGAAGGTTTCAATAGACAGCATAGACGAGCCAGTGTCACGCATAACTGAAATAAAAGGTTTAGTGTAGACATTTTCATTAATATAAGCAACAAAAATAAAAATCTATATTAATATTATAAATGCGAAAGTTTGGATGGATGGCTGTTTAGATGGATGGATGTTTGCTACTTAATCACGCCAGAACGTCTGAATGGATCTGGATGAAATTAAGCACAGAGATAGATTATAGTCTGAAATAGCATATAGGATACTTTTTATCTTGAAAAATTAAGGAGTTAAAACCAAAAAACCATTATGTACGCGGATAAAGTCGCGGGCATCAGCTAGTAAAAACATAATTAGATTGTTAATTATTTCATTTTTTTAGACAATTCAGGCAAAAGAAAAAATAACTCTAACGTGACCCTGATTTAGATTCCGTTAGTTAGGCCGACTGAAAAACTTAAACATGATTGTTCTATTCTGATAGCATGTTTTTTTTTATAATAAAAACTTGGTGCTAATATTAATTAGGAACGTATTAATAAACCGACATAAAGCTTAGAACAATCTATGCTGGGTTATTCATATCCCAAATACTATTCCAGTTTCTTAATGACAAAGTTGTATGGATGGAAGCAATCGACTTTGGGTCCAGCGCCTCACAGGATAGTATAATTGTACACTATTGTATTTAATTATTATACTTACCTACATATTTTAATATCTTATTTTTTTTTAAAAGAGCACCTGCTGAGTTTCTTGCCGGCTCTTCTCAGCGGAATCTTCTTTCCGAACCCGTGGTAGTCAAAACATGACGTAGCATAAGAGACACCTGTATGTCCTACATGTTTTAAATAAATTGAGTTTATTCGGTTTTGCACGAAGTTTTAACGATAACATACATAATATAATAATAATCAATTTAAATTACTTAACGAACAAGTTAACGTTTCAAATTCACCACTGCTTCGTTTATTTGAAGGGGGTAGGAGTCCGGGGGGTAATGGGCGGGGCAATAGTGGTGGGGGTTTAAAAGCGGTATATAACACCGCGCATTTGAGACGAACGTCACAAGACAATCTTGCATTGTAAAGTCTACATCTCCTGAAGATGCTCCGGTGTCGGGGCGAAACGTGCGTCGAGATTAGTATAAAAGTCTTGTGTGGTGGTGCATGTGAGTGGTGGTGGCATTGCTTGCTTGGGAACTTGGCTTTCTTGCTTGGTTGGGAAGGTAAACGGTGCTACGCTTGTAACTGCATGTTTGACCATACAGAATTTTTTCTGTTGGCGGATTATAGTAAAATAATTGTAATCTTTTCTTGCTAGATAACATACCTGTTCAACAAGATTATCCTTATGTTTGTACTCGTTAAAATCGTCGACATTAGCAGCGTTTTCCATCGCAGCCATTATACCCCGCCATAGCGGCACGTACTGGTCGCCATATTGGGCTCTGTTCTCAGGCGCGCGCAACGCAACCGCTGCATTTATACGCACTTTTAGATTTTTGCACTCTTGAGCCAGCGTGCAGAGACTGGTCAAAACTTTTCCCTGTAATATAATTATATCTATCTATACTAATATTATAAATACAAAAGTTTGGATGGATGGATGGATGTTTGTTACTCAATTACGCCAGGACGGCTGAACGGATCTGGATGAAATTTGGCACAGAGATAGATTAACAGAGAACACATAGGCTACTTGTTGTCTCGGAAAAAAAAACTTCATTCCACACGGACTAATTTGCGGGCATCTGCTAGTCTGGAATATAGTTTTATTATTTGGTATAGGTTTCTTTAAAAACAAAATTAGAGTAAAATAACCCCAATTTATTCATAAATGTTGCATCACCAAATCATGTGCCAGTGAAAACAGCAAAAAAAATATTCGGCAATCCATGTTCATGGATCGTTATACCCGAATGCGTCATTTATGTTTTGATCGTCTTGGATGATCGTATACTTGAAATTAGTTTTTTTTACATTCTTAAATAAACTGACAATCAGACTGAGATGCTGAAAACATAATTAAAATAACATTTATATGTGTTCGTGTATTTACTACGCGAAACTTTTAGTACGCACTGATCATAAGACGTGACGTCGCAGTAGCGGAATAACACATCAAATAAAAATATTTTCATTGTAAGATAGCTATATAGGCTTGCGTTTGACGACAATTATTACGCCATAAGAAAAGTAATGACGAGCAATCTAGGTATGAAATAAAACATTGAGCACTATTTGACTGAAGTGGGACTTTGACGCAAACATGACATGACATAGAATCTTTGGACTTACCTGCCATCCGGTGAAGCACGTAAACAAATTTTCGTTCTTCATCGCATTGCCGAGAGCGTAGCAAGCATTCCATCTGACCTTCATGTTGGAAACCCTGCACGCGCAATCTAAAAGCTTCCCTATTGCTATCTCACATAAAGACTTTAATTGTGAGTGCCGCTGTAGATTCTCATTCTTTATAATCCGCAAAAGGTTTCCGAGACCCCGGGTTGCACTCATTTTAACCTAAAACATTGAATTCCAAAATAAACTAGTGATTTACAAGCTGGTTAGAAACAAAAATGTGTAGGTACTTATGATTCTTCACTTGTCAACATTATCATGTCTAAAAGACGTGATTTTTTGCGTCATTATTATTCAAAACCAACACGGAAAAAACCCAGTCATAAACAAAAGCTAAAAATGGAATTATAATAATCAATAGTATATTTAACCAAACGGATAAGTTATACTTAATAGGTCAAAAGGCAAAATGTTATCGCCGTCTTAATAAATTGGTCTAAAATGTGATACAATTCCCACACGAGATTTAAAATACGGCGTTTACTATGCTCATTATTCTGTACCTTATCGTTGTCATTGGCGCATTGGATGCTGACCTCTAGGAGTCGAAGCAAGAGGTCATCGTCTATGTCCTCCATATCCGGATCCTTCCTGTAAAATTCGGTTTTATTGCCTCCGATATGCCATTTAATTTATGGCACTCAAAATAGCTCAAATATTCTAACCTACATAATATAAACCAGCAATCGTCCAGGACTTTGTTCCTGTAAGAATTTGGTAATATTCGGCCTTGTTTACATAAAGAGAACCTCTGTGCAAAATTTCTAGGTTTTGGGCGGGGCTATGGGCGTTGATGAGTCAATCAGTAAGTGACTGAGTCTAGTGAGAGAGTGTGGCTAATTCTGTAGTGTATAATCCCTAAACCAAACTAAAATGACAGCATTAAAAATATTGCTATCCTTTTCATAATACTCCCTGCGGAAAGGGACAGAACTAGATTAAAAGCTGTCATTTTAGTTTAGTTTTATGATTGTGTTATACAGAAGTGGCCATATTGAGATACTACGGGTCTATTAATATATGTACGTCTCCTTTATAGTGCGAAACACGGACCATATCAATTCCGAACACTGGTTAAACTTTCATTGGTGAAAAATTGTGGCTATAATTCTAGTTTTTGTGTGAATGTGTGTCTCATAAAACTTCCTATGTTGATGTCGAACTAGTTTTCTTCACCACGGAATACGGCATGTTGTTGATGCCTAATCAACAACTATTAGATAAAACCTAAGCGCACTATTTGTCTGGACGGTAAAATGTATAAACGACGTCAATATTATTGCCATCAATTTAAGAAATGAACTGTTCATTACATTTCCATTTAGTTCGCAACTATGGTTGTTGTGGCTGCGTCAAGCGTCAATCAATTGGCCCGCAAATATAAATAGAGAAGACCAAAGTCCAGACATATTTATGAGACCACTTATTCGCATTATCAATTAATTAAGGAGCGGCGAAGGTAAACACCCGTGCGATTGAAAATTAATCACTATAGGCGACGCATTAGCTTTCTTTACCTTGACGATATTTATCAGGAAAATTGAAAGGAAAGTTTTGCTGAACTGAAGGTCACAGTTAATTTCTACGTGACGATAAAAAGAGAGTAAACAGGTTTGTTTTTTCTTTTTGCACAGAAATAGACATACTCATTAAATCAATTTATCTTCTATTGATTAAAACAGTTTATTTAATACTAAACTAGATAATACCCGCGACTTCGTCCGCGTCGATTAAGGTTTTTTCATTCCCGCGGGAACTCTTTAATTTTCCGGGATAAAATGTATAAGTAAATTCAGGGTAAAACCTACCTCCATTCCAAAACAGATTTTAGCTAAATCGGTTCGGTAGTTGTGGCGTGAAGAAGTAACAACCATCCTTTTTTTCAAACATCCAAACTTTAACATTCATCATATTATGTAGGGGATTAGGATCCTTATTGTGACAAAATACAAAAAATAAAAAATCTTACTTTGGTAAGTTTGTATGTATGGATATTTGTTACTCCTTGACACCATAAGGACTAAACCGATTTGGTTGAAAGAAGTGGAGATACCCAGTTTATAAGGCGTACTTACTGATTATATGTATTTTTTTGCTTGCTACCTCGAAAACTAACTTCGAAAACCACGCCAAAATTCAAAAAAATATTGCTACCTTATAATTGTTCAGCAAATTATCAAAAAAAATATAAAATCTAGTTAGTAGCTTCCATATCATTGTAGTTTCATTAAAATCTCTGTAAAAGTTTCGGTAGAAAATCGATTTCGATTTCAGATCTTCATAAGGAAATCCGGTGAGACTGTTAAACGAAACGGAAGAAAACGATTTGGACTACCAGTATGGCTAGCATACGCACAACGAGTAAAATTATGTCTACCCGATATCTCTATTTTGTCTACTGAAGCTAACATGGTTACTTATCTCGTTATGTCAAAAATATAGATAAAAGTACTTAATATTTCTTATCTGTGGTATTTTTCTCTACGAATCTTTACGTACTAACTATTTATTTCTTGTAATAAACCGCATTGTGTGCATGTTAGGGTAAACAAAAAATTAACCGACAACGACAACATCTCTCTCTCTCGTCGCGAGATAATCTCGTGGTGCGCATGCTAAGCACACAGGTCGTTTTCTTCCATTACGTTAAATTACGAGTAAACCTGTATCAAGGTGGAATAGCGATGTAAAAACTTACGTATTCAAAACCAGTGCATCGCTGAGAGTGCCAAGAGCCCAAGCCGCTTTAGTACGCACCACTAATGTTGGTTCAGCTAACGCACGAAGTATGTTCTCGCCGCAGTCGCTTACGAAACAAATGTCCTGAAAGAGTTTCAAATATACAACTACAAACTTTATTAACAGAATTATCTGAGGAGAGCATAAAGTTAGATACAATGGAAGGTTATTAATGTTGTTGCTGTTTCTTTTCTGTGTTCTTTGAAGGTTATAAAGCGTTGAATAAAATTTGACAAGATCGAATTATGAACTATTATTTATTTATTTTCACTAGCTGATTTGAAGTTTTTTGGTTCCGACGGGATGTTATGTTTAGTAACATGACCTCTAGTTATGCTGGACCGCAGGATGCAGTGAAGTACGATATTGCGGGGTTTTCATACTTGCAGAACTGTGCAATTGTATATGGCTGAAATATTATTTGTATCTACTAGCGAATGCCCGCGACTTCGTCTGCGTGTTTTGAGGGTTTCTGGTTCCCGCGAGACCTCTTTAATTTTTTGGGGGTTTAAGCATATGTGTATACCAGACTATAATCTATCGCTGTGCCAAATTTCATCCAGGTCCGTTCAGCTGTTCGGCCGTGATTGAGTAAAAAACATCCATCTATCCAAAATATCGCATTTTTAATATTAGTATTAGTATAGATAACATCCTAAGTATGTCAAAGCGGGTTTTACATGATCCCATATTTTTTTTATCCGCTACAAGTTAGCCCTTGACTGCGATCTCACCTGATGGTAAGTGATGATGCAGTCTAAGATGGTAGCGTGCTAACCTGTTAGGGGCATAGCAGTTATATCAAACCCATACCCCTATTCGGTTTCTACACGGCATCGTACCGGAACGCTAAAACGCTTGGCGGCACGGTTTTACCGGTAGGGTGGTAACTAGCTGTTTACTATTAAAAATTAAATTGACTCAATATTGTAAAGCATAAACAATTGTTGAACGTTGTATGTTTCCGAACGCAGCACTCAATTAAAAATACTATCTGTCAAACGTCACTCTGGTCACTTTCCCTTCCTTTTCTGGACATAAGAACAGGCAACAGCCAAAAAATATTATATTAAATTTGTAATACCTATTAAAATAAAATAATACAGTGTGCAAGCTTAGTTTTCATTAAATATTTATTTAATAATCATATACACTAGCCACGGCCGAAGCCTCCCACCAGGCACATGTTAAAACAGAGTGTTACCTCTCTCAGGGTGCGGTACATAACCGCCATAGCGAGCGCTCGGACCGCGGCCGCGCGCACCGAAGACTCCTCGTCACTGCAAGACCCTATTAGTAGTGTGCAGCACAGCATCTGCATGCGACCCTACAGATATAAACAATATAAAGGAGACGAAAGTTACATGATATGGTGTTCCTATATAAGCTTATCAACGGAACTTGTAGATAACCCAGAATTACTAAGCCAGATTTCTCTCAAGACTCCCTCGCATCTGCCGCGTCATCCTATCAAACAGCTGTTTGCACACAAATCCAACAGAACCAACCTTGGTTATCATTCAATAATACCCCGGTTGAGTAGGCTGTATAGGGAACTTACGGGCAAGGATAATTCGACGTGCTCCAAGACAAAATCAAAAATTTTAAAGCGAAAGTTATGAACACTTTTAAAAGCGCTACTTAATTTAATTAACAATAAATATAGTGGTTTAACAAGCCTAGTTTAAAATTTTTAGCAATAAGTATAGTTTATACAATTTAACTTAACAACTTGTATATGTAAGTACGACCTTTAGTGTGCATGATGTGTCTGCCTATAAATGAAATTATGTGTGTTCCGTTACTCTAAGATTATTTATGTCTAAGTTTAATATACATGTAATTCTGTTGGTAGTCCAAGTAAAAATAAAATAGAACCCTAAGCTATGAAAAACAAGCGCTAAGTATAAAATCTGCTATTGGTTTCATAAAATTACCACAATTTACTGTCAAACAAAGAATGTCTAACTTAATTTACTGACGCCGTCTATCTCTAAAAAGCGGGAACTAACTTGCAAAATATTATGCGCCATCTAGTGTCACAGCTTAACTTAAAAAAAACTTAGATCAGGTGAGGAGCATGCACCACAAGTCGGACAACCAAAAGGGTAACTTTACCCTTAAAAGAAGGCTCTAACTGTTTATGTGTTAAAACAATGTTACTGGAGAAAATAAAGTTTTTTTTAATGTCTATAGAAACAAACACTGTAAACCGTCTGAAATAAAGGCTATTTTATTTTATTTGTTTATTTTATAACTGAAAAGAAACTACAAACAAAGGATTGAATCTTACCGGTAATTCCTTGAACGACTTTTCCCCGATATTAGCGATGCAGTCACAAACGACAGCCTTAGCAGGAATGTTCTCGTGATTTTGTAATACCGCAGACAGGGGCGTTAACAATCTTTCCCACATGTATACGCATTGGTTTAGGGGTAATGATTTTTCTTGTTGTTCTGGAAAACGAAATATTATTTTACCAAATCTTTACAAGTAATCTGTTTTTGCTTAGCTCAGAAAAGGCTTCTCGTTGGAACGCGTAAAGGGCAAATCCCACGGGACGGGCGCGGGCCGGGTTGGCTGTAATTACATAATATATTTATACTAGCTGATGCCCGCGACTCCGTCCGCGTGGATTGAGATGTAAGCTATCCTATCTTTCAAGTTGGATCAAACTGCACACGGTGTGCAAATTTAATTAAAAATCGGTTAAGTAGTTTAGGAGTCCATCGCGGACAAACAACGTGATTTAAATATTGAATAGAAGCAGGCGTTACTTTGCGGAAGTCCATGATAGTGAATGAACTAGAAGTTTAATTCGCTATAATCCGCTACAGTAGACAAATCTGTATGGTACAGGGCGTGTCTTTCACCTGCAGCATGCGACACCCACCACCCAGCAATTCGCACAGGTACAACACCACACCACACAAATCCTCCAAATCACTCTCAATGTACGTTTCACTCCGACACCGGAGCATCTTCAGGAGATGTTGACTCGACAATGCACGATTGTGAAGATCTTCACACGTGATTTATATATGTCACCGTAAGATTGTAAAAACCGTTAGATTATAATCTAACTAGCGAAATTGTGAACTGTCGAAAGATTGTGAACTGTTCATAATCAGGTAGTGCCCGGCAGCAGGCCGGGCACTTAGGGCGGATTCGACCAAACTAGCATTTATGCTCGAATAACTAAACGAGGAATAAATTTATTCCACATTTTTAATCTG
The DNA here is from genome assembly GCA_964035005.1 of Erebia palarica. Classification (NCBI taxonomy): domain Eukaryota; kingdom Metazoa; phylum Arthropoda; class Insecta; order Lepidoptera; family Nymphalidae; genus Erebia; species Erebia palarica. The sequence goes on along the minus strand of OZ035984.1, from coordinate 32,686,956 downwards.
GAGTAACGTCAAAGTCGTTTTTCCATGCAATCTATGGTTTAACTATACTTCGATTAACTAAACCCGACTAGCGGAACGAATGAGTGAAAGACGTATAACCCGGAAAAAAAATGTTGCTCCAAAAGTGTATGGCATGAAGGCTTATATTCTGGCTCTCATTTTTGGCGTTTTATAATGTTGGAATATGGAGGGATTAGGGACTGTCATCTGTCGCCTGACGCCCACGCCTGTCAAACTTTCGTCAATTTTGCTGTTTTCTTGTTGTATTTTAGTTTTTTTTTTCGGAAACTTCGGGTAGCCAAAAATGAGTGATGAGAAGAGAAAACGGAGCCCAAATTGGTTACCATCTGAAAAAGAACTGTTAATTGAACTTGTGGAAACCCAATATGTAAAATGTTAGGTTATCCACAGAATAAGTTCCTTTACTCCACGTTAAATGGCGGTGTAACAATTTACTCTAGAATAGGCGCACTAATCGTAGAATAGTCTATGGTAAAACGTAAATTAGATTTACTCTCCGGTAACTTAGCTACTAATCTGAGTATAAAATTTACTCGCGTTTGGTCAAATCCGCCCTTAGTTTCTATCGGGTTAATAAACCTAACAGATTACAATCTACCGGAATAATGCGTTAAATTGTAATCTTTCGACATTTTGCGATTTCGCGAGTTAGATTATAATCTAACGGTTTTTACAATCTTACGGTGACATATATACGGCATCAAGAGTGAAAACGACGACGCCCACCTCGGCCTACGCTACACGACGGCTACCGACGCGGAAAGGTGATGGCCGCGACTTCATCCGCGTGGAATGAGGTTTTTCGGTTCCCGCGGGTACTCTTTAATTTTCCGGGATAAAAAGTTGCCTATGTGTTATTCCAGACTATAATCTATTTCTGTGCCTGAAATCCAGACGCGTTCTGCCGTGATTGAACAAACATCCATCCATACATCCATCCAAACTTTCGCATTTATGGTATTAGTATACGCATATAGTATAGATAAATACTGGCCTAGAACAGGTGGGCCCGTATAAATAAACTATTATAAAGAGATATTCAAAAAAAAAAGTTTTACCCAGCTTCTGTATAGCGTCTCCAATAACGCTTATAGTCCTTGCAGATTGTAACACCACGTCCTGATGTTCGTGTTGTAGCATTTCACTGAGAACGTCCGCCACAAGTGTTATGTGCGATTGTAGTAATTCTGAGAGATGGTGAAACGCTATCGCTGATAATACTTGGAGGGATTCCAGGACTATAGGAATCGCAGATGGCTTGCACCTCTGGAAAGAGTTACCGAATATTCTTTATTCATTGTTGTATGCTAACATCTTCACGCCAAGCCAACTTCAAGCAAGTTGCCTCACGCTTAGTCTAAATTTTTTTAATTGCAAATTCGACTGATCGTAATCGAGCGTTCGATCACATTGGCGTCAAAGTAAAATGGACCCAAAAGCTCTTGACTTAAAGTCCCAAATTCAGTACAATCGACTTTAATTACAAAACGTTTCCGTTTGGAGCACTGGCTCTGGTTTTTTTTTTTTCTAAATCAAAATCAATGCAGTTATGGTTAGATGATGGTTTGATATCATATGATAGAACAATCGATTACGATCAATCGAATTTGCAATGCAAGAACTTAGCAACCAAGCTTCACATAGCGTCAAAATCGGTTAAGGGATAGGCCGTGAAAAGGTAACAGACAATTATAACAGTATATCTGTTATCTGCTATCCATACCAAAATAATCAACAAAAGGGTGTCAACTTATCACTTCCCCTTTGCTTAACTAATTTGAACAGGTATTTTACAGAGATAGCTTGCAACCCAGAGACACACAAACGACACTTTTTATCCCGAAAAATCAAAGAGATCCACGGAATTTAAAACTTGTGGCTGAAGTAGCGAGCTTCAGCTTTAGTATATAGGATCTCTTATGTATAAGTATGATATTAATATGGATTATACTTACAGTTATTTTGTTGTCTCTAAACAACCATCCCATATTCTTAAAGCAAATATCTAATATCCAGTATTTAAAGTAAGTATCTTTAGTTTTTTCAACTTTAACGTCACTGATCTCTGAATCAACAGCAATAAACATTTCATCGTCAGAATATCCCTCTTCAAAGTCATCACATTCATCATTTAGAGGAATATTTTCTTTGTTTGTTTGTTCATTCTGAGTTTTATATGGCACTGTATCTTTCTCCATTGCTTTTAAAGTTTCGTCCACTTTAGGATCTATTGACAGGACGCACCCTATTGTTATTAGGGCACCGACTTGTAATGATACATCTATAACAAATGACAGTTATTAATAAATTATATCTATAAATCTCAAAATGGCATTGCAAAATAATATAGAATAGAGTTACGATATAATAAGCATAAAAATAGTTCGATAAAATGCTCATCTGAGATAAAATGGTTGGGTATTGCACAAATTATCTAGCTTTAAAAAAAACATGACTGATTTAATTTTTCTTCAGAAAAGTACACTTAATTTAGTGCAAATTCTATTGCACATTTTCTAAAATAATTGAAGTAGTCTACAAACACTACTATTATTTTCAATAAATAGAAGATTAACTTTAATTCCAAATAAAGGTTTTACTTGTTTTAATAGTTCATCAATAACCTGCTTCACTTACCTCTATGTACTAAAAACTTTCTAGTCGACTTCACGAGTTCGCTTATCAAACTTTCTTGCATCTTATGATAAGGAGTCGCCTGTACCAACGCAGCGCAGCATTTGAGTGCGACTAGGATAACCGCTTGGCTTCTCTCGCTATCCAGTATGCCGACTAGAATCTTATGCATACAAGTAATTATGTAGCCGAGAGAAACCGAGAACGGAATGAATGAAGTATGGATTTTCCTGCTGTTGGTGATCAAAAAATTAAAATATTGCACCATAAAAAAAGACTCATTCAAAGGTATTTGAATTTATAAAAATCCGTTGTTTGTGTCGAATTGCTTTAAATCTCAGTTTTATTTATAACGACATATTTATGACGTCACTATCATTAAAGCACCCTTTTTAAGCATAGTATAGCAAAGTATAATTTTAGCTTAAATTTGACGATTTCATGACTCGATTGAGTCTCATAAGACATTCGACTTATATTAAAAAGAAAACAATTTCGACTTTTAGGCCGATATTTAATATCGACAGACTATTTGAGACATTTTTATGAGATAAAATGCGACCGTTTTAATTAAAATCTTAAGTCTGAGCAAAGTCTGCATCAAAGTTTGCAGCCTTAGTTTAGCCTTTGGTTGCTCTGGTTAAAATATAATAAATATTATAATCAGATGTTGGTGAAAATAGCAGGGACCAGCACATCGTGAAATCGATTTAGGATCTCCAAAGCCGGTAGCAAATTGCTAAAGACCAACTATGATTCAAAAAGTTTTAAAGTAAAGCACCACCAAGACATGCAACGCATGTGTGATTTGTTGCTACACTAACGGCGTGATTACACACAGTGAAACAGTAATTTGGAGCCATGTTTTCGTAGTTTCCAATTTTCCAATTTATTTATTTATTAACAAAGAGATTTTTCATTTACATGGTTTCTTAGCACCCTTTAAGCCTAGTCGTCTTGTCTTGTTAATATCTATTATGCATAGTGTGATGTTTAAAAACACTCCTACCTACTTTCTGCCTGTGACAGATACATTCTGGGCCCAGATAATAAAGCCAAAACAACACTGAGCGCACTTGCCCTGCTTCTGGCTATAGGATCGGCAACGCCGGCATATGCCAGAGTTTTCTTAGATTTGTCTTCTAACAACCAATTGTTTTCATCGGGAGAATCTGGTAAAAGGGCCCACCAGTAACCGAATATGTCTTTTTTTTCTTTCACCTGTAATAAAATATATAAAAATGAAATAGTAGTTTACAATTATTAGAATCCAAAAAAAAAGTTTTAATGACATTATTATAAAACTAAAATCCTTTTTTTAATTGTAGATATTTTGTTCAAAACATTGATATAAGGAAAGGGTGATTTAAAAATCTTAGAGAAGTTGACGTATATTTGCTTCTCCTTAGAAATCCTTAAATAGTTTGTACAGTCTCTATATAGTTTGTCTCACAAAGAGCTGTAGCGCCGATGATGATGACGATGTATACTGGACGCATATTCGTCAATACCCAATGCTACGGAGATCGCCGGCTGACTGAGCTTGCCACATCCCCTCTTCGTTCCACTCAACCACACAGATCCACATCATTCAGGGCATCCTTCGCCAAGTTCTGGCTTCGCGCTTTAAAAAACATTCAACGCGGAATTATACGCGGAGTCTAAGTGCTCAGTTGTTGCTAGCCAGCCTTACATTATTTACTAATATGATATATAATCCAGGCCACAGAAATCAAATATGAGCCTTCTTGCTTACCTTAAAAACTACCAAAAACAAATTCGCAGCACTCTGTCGCACTCTCGATCTCAACGCGATAAGCTTAGTTTCCCTCCCATTCTCAACATCTGACATGTCAGAGTCGCTTGTGAGATTCCAACATGTTCTAGTTTTTTGTGGGTCCAAGTAATTCTTACTGGCTGGCTTATATGCGGAATTGTTCTCAAAGTTATCCACATCTTTCATTAAACTTCGATCGGACACAGGTATTTCTTTTTTTAGGCTCTCTATTGCATTGTTCCTTTGCTTCCTAATTTTTTGCTTCTAAAAATTTTAAAACATTTAACATACAACTCCTTTTTTCATCTACAAATTAATATACTTCCTAGTTTAGAAGCTCAATTACTGTAATACACTAAGCGTAAATTGAGCGCGAGGAAGAAACAATAAAAAATTATTCAGATTTATCAATTATATATATATTTAGAATAATAATAATAATATTAATAATATAATTAATTTGTGCAGTCTGCAATCATATATGTCACCACAAAATTGTAAAAACCGTTAGATTGTAATGTAACGCTTTTTCTCTTGATAGATTGTAAACTATCGACAGATTGTCAATCGTAACATACTGCTTAAATTAAGCATACTCAGAACATTAAACGGTTCACAATCTTTCGACAGTTTACAATCTGGCAAAATATAAACCATTAGATTACAATCTATATATATGTCACGGTAAAATATATATAATACAGACTGCACAAATCTCTCACTAGGTGTTTGAACTTAATATTGTTGTACCACTCAAATTGGCACAGAAATCACACGTTCAGAAGAAGCAAAAATAACCCACCTTTCCTCCCTTAGGGTTAGCCTTAACAGGCGCAGCAGCAATGGTTTGTTGAGATGGCATTATCCGTTCTGGTTTACTGCTTTGACTCACAAGTCCATATAAAATAAAAAATCGACAAACTCCCATTACTTCAGGCATTGGTATATCAATCTTTTGTTCATTGAAATAAATGTGTGACAGTACTCTTAGAGCTGCTATTACAATCTACAAAAAAAATGTTGCTAGAATGTTGTTATGGTTACTTGGTAAAGCCTATTATTATACAAGACATGCTAATATTTTTTTTTTTTTTTTTTAAATCGGGTTACTCCTCCGATATAGGGGTCGGAGACTTTATTTGGCAATTTGATTTGTTTAAACATAAACTTGAGTTTAATTTGTGACAAAATGGGCAACACATAGGTTGACCATTTTCATCGAAGTAACTTGATATATTGTTACAATATACATAGCACTTTGGATCTTTTATCTCAACCTATGTGTTGCTCCTTTTGTTGTATCTTAGTGATATATTGATGACTTCTCGCCTGAGCTCATTTGATTCTTTGGACCACCACGACACGGTTAGTTTGATTTTTATGTTTTTAAGCGGTATGTGTTTTCTACGTGATGTTTTTATTATATGTGTATAGTATGTCTGTTTAGTATTTACCAATTGTTCTATTTTAATAATGTTTTGTACGTTTATTTTATCTATATTTCGTTCCGATTTAAGTTGGACCATTTTCTTATGAAACTGACTCCAATTTACTTTTTTAATGTTATTTATCCTGATAGTTCTCTGTTTGTTAATGCATTTTCCTTTGTTTAATTTTATTTTGAATTCGGTGCCATGGTGATTCGAGCCCGTCATGCCTTGAGCCACTGTCCTGTCTTCCGCCAGGTTGAGAGAGTCCGCTGCGCACGCTGTGATGTCCACATAGTTGCTGCGGGATCTGCCTCCCCTTTTTGTGTCGAAAATAGCACTGTTGTAGGCTCTGGAGTCCACCTTAGTGCCTTTAGCAATAGGCTACGCTAGTCCTCGCTAAGCTGTCAAACTTCTTGCGTATGCTGCAGTCCATGCTAAAAGCATTATGGTGTGTGTCTGCTACCTTCGCCTGATGGCAGTTACTGCATCTGGGGGGGTCACCAGCCTGCAGTGCCGGGCAGTCGGCACGCAGATGGTGGCTCCCACAGTGCGAACACACGTCCCTCTCCTCAGTGCACTGCTTCTTTCCGTGGCCGAAACGCAGTCACCTCGTACATTGCATGAGCGGGGTTTGGTCGAAAACCCTCACTCGCTGCATGTCGATATGCACCCGTCCCGCCTCGGTCAGGCGTTGCCACATCTGGGGAGAAACTTGCATCACCACGTGGTTCTCGTGTGGGTTTCTGGCTCGTTTTCTATATCTGACTGCCATCTTAAGGTTCTCTTGATTTAGGCCCTCCAGTATGTGGGAGTTCTGATTAAGAACCGCCCTGGCTATGTCCTCGTCCGTGTTATACGATAGCACGTCCTTGAACACCACCAGGGGGAGCTTGTTTACGGCCTCTTCGACTTTTAGGCTTGCCGCGGACTCTTTCAGTCTCTTGGTGACTTGCTCTAGATCCGACTTAGAGTGACAGCCCAGGACTATTTTTTGATTCTTGACTTTACGCAGCTTGTCCACTCTCAGTCCGGTGTCTATCGCGTTGACTGCAGCTCTTACTTTTTCCGTCACTGTCCCACTCGTGTCATTCTCATCCTCGGATGAGACAATGATGGAATGCATCGGTGGAGGCATAGCAGCAGTTCTTTTTGCTGCAGCCCCTGCGTAAGTAACCCCTTCTATGAGGTGGTTATTGGGTATGGGGCGCGGTGTCATCATTTGCATCTCTTGCGTGAGTGCACGTGTAGAGAGCGTACACTCAGCAGTGCTTTTATTACAGGCTCTCATTGCCTCCATTAATTCTATAATTTGGGTACTTAGCTCTTGTTTTTCCTTAATAGTGTTTTGTCCTGTCTCCAATATTTTTCCTTGCCTATATTGTACTATACTTTCTTGCTCCTTTGTCCCCTCTGGTATGCACGTTTGTGTCGTTTTTTCCGCTTTCTCCCTTCTGCTATCCCTCTCCAGTTCATCTTCTAATTTCCGCGCCACCGGTACAGCTATGGCCAGCTCGTACAGCCTATCCAAGGCCTCTTTTATTTGCAGCTTAACGTCTCTTCTTAGGTTTTGGAATCTACCGAGGTTCAGCAGGCCTTTCCTGTGAATCTCGGCGGCTTCCTCCGCCTTGCTAAAAGGGCCCGTCTTGGTCTTTATGGGGCTGGGTGTGAGGGGGTTTTTCTTTGTTTTTGTGACTGTCGCTGTTCCGGTGGACAGTTGTTGTATTTTGTTTGAGGTCTTTAGCAATTTCTTTCCTGGAGGAGTAGAGCAGATAGCTTTGGTGGGTTGGGTTGGTCCTGCCGATTTCCCCAATGGAGATGTTCCAGCTATTACCTGCTCTATGTCTTCAATGGACTTCCGAACATTTTGAGACTTAGGTATGTTAGATGGCCCTGCCTTTAATACTTTCTCCTGTGCTCCGGCTGGAGTGCGAATCATATTTAATAATGAAGTTGTCTTATATTTATATGCCAAAATTTACCTAACCTAGTCAATAATTACAGTTAATATAAATAAATTAACTGGGTTGTGTATAGATCAACCCCGCCGTCAATTTCAATTTATAAATAAGTATAGAAAAATAGAGGTCAATAATTACTAAAAGGCTATTACGACTGTAAAATCCCAGATATACAGAACTAAAATTAAGATTTTTAACCTAAGGTATTTTCTTGGGAGTGTAAAGGCTCCCAAGGTCAAGACTTACGATCTAAATAGTGGTGGGGAGGTGTATAATCTCTCCCCCCGTCAGGTACACAAGTTCTGCACAAGCAGGTTACCCAAAACAAAACAAGCAAGGGTAAACAAAATCGTAATTACTTAACTAACCTAACCTAACTTTAATTGATAACTTGGGAGTGTATATGGCTCCCAAGGTCAAATCTTACAGTCCAAGTCGTGGTGGGAAGGTGTACAATCTCTCCCCCCGTCAGGTTCACGATTTCTGCACAAGCAGGATATCGAATAAGGAGTTTAAAGTTTTCTGGTTCTCCCTAGGGTACTGCTCCCTGGCACCCGTCTAACGACAAGTGGGCGGGTGGGTGTGCCCGAAAAAAGCGTTTTTCGCAGCGGAAAATCGCGGAAAACCGGTCGTACGGATAATCGACATGCTAATATTATGAATACCATTGCATCTGTCTGTCTGTTACATTACCATGGCTTAATCTTCTACATGCAGCTTTATTAGCTCGAGATTTAGGTCAAGCTGCAATTTGGGTTCCTAATTTTTATGTCAGACGGAAAATTGTTCTATAATACACAATCACTAAACTAAATGAAACTGACCAGCCTGAATCTAGTACTATCCATACCTGCAGAGAGCAATGCAATTGTAGCAACACATACATATTTTAGACCTGACATAATTAGAGATTTAGCAACAGAATTAGCACCAATTTGCTTATAAACTGTGGAAGTTATGTGGTTAGTGTATGGTGTTAGTAATATGTATACTTAGTAGTAGAAGTGGGTATGTGCAGTCCCCATATACACAAGTGTGAACTTCCATATACTGTAGTCATTATTATAACTTCTAGTGGTGTAGAAACTAGCTCCTGCTAAGTGATTAGTGTGCTACAGGTTTTAAAATATAATAATAGTTTAATTAGGTTTTGAGATAAATTACTTTGGGAAACTTACTTTACAGTAAATAGATTCATCATGAGATTTAGAACACCCCTTCATTAAATAGCTGATGATAATTTGAGATATCTGTTCCTTCACTTCATTGCTAACATCAGTTTGGACACTAGATTTGGTCTCATCCAATGTTAGTAGATTAATGACACATTTGAGAGCCATTAAACATATTTGCAGGGGGTCCTGGTTTGTTAGGGTGTTACTTTTATCAAAGCTGATGATTTTCGTGAGAAGACCTTGTTTTCCTATCAAGTCATCGATATACTGAAATTGAATAGTCAGATATGTAAAACCTTAGCAGAAATATATCATAATTCTTAAGAAAAGTAAAAAAAAATCATTGAAAACTGAACAACTTGTATAAGAATAAAATGTAAGTACAGTTTAGGTGTAGAATTTAGTAAAAAACATAAATAAATTAAATCAAATGTGGTCAGATCTTATGTAATAAATAATGAAAATAGGATCTTAATTGATTACATATCTGATCATTGATTTTGATATAACTCAAATTAACAAACCTTTTGTCCACTAAGTGGATTACTCTGCAAGATACTTTGCATGTTATGCAGAATATCTGGTAAAATCATATCAGAACATTTCCTCATACAATTGATATGCCATAGAACAACTTTACTTAAGTATTCACTATCAAATTGAATGTTTTGTTTTGTGACAATACTGTTTAATAAATGGGAAGATTTTGCAGTCAAAAATTCATCTACTGGTTTGATATTTATACAAAGTGCAGTTATAAGGGCCGCTGCATCCTGAAAAAATATAAAATGCATAATATGAGTTGCTATAATAGAAATAATGCGTTCTATAGATAAAATACGGCTTTTAAATCAAGCAGTAAAACATGTACAATTAAATAGTTTTCATTACAAAATTGAGGTTTATGTTAGTAAGAGTTATCAAACTTGCCTGTTTCCCAACAAATAGCTCAGCTTTATATGGCTTAGCATTTAGCTCATCGATCAAAGAGTTTACAGCCTCTTTATTGAAATCTTTCACATACAAATGACTGCAAAGTTCGCCGGAAAGTAAAGCGAATTGCTGAGACACACTCATTTCAATCTCGTTGCTAAAAAGCAGCAACTGTTCAAAGGTTCGTAAGGATTTGTCTTACAGCGACTTGTGATAAATATTACATTTTAAACAAAAAACATCGTAGCTAATAGTTATAGTAACATGTTCAGAGTTCTAATATTACAATTTCCTGGTTTTCTTATAAGAACATTTCTCTCTTTGATTCAATTCAATTCTTGGTTTTATTCGCCATTTGTCATTTGTCAAAAGCAAATTCATTGTCAATGTTTAACCCACGTCAATTTAGTTTTCGTTCAGAAATAAATTATTATATTTCTAAGGTAATACACAGGGTTCTCTTCCGGTTTTAGCTCCGGTTCCGGTTTAATAATACTCGATTGCATTTTGATTTTGATTTTGGCTCTGGTTTAGTATATGTGCCGTGCATTATTTTTTTTTTTACAGAAAGGTATTAATGTAATAAACGTAACGCCGAAATATTTTCCGTCGAATCATAATAGTTTTCGAGAAATAATTTTTTTAAATTTCGACATTTTGAGATTAGATTTCCCGAAATTCAAGCAAATCTCTACTTATTTGTGTGAGGGATGGTGTGAGAGATTTAGGTAGTGCTAGGGTAACCTACCTAGGCCACGACCCCCCCCCCCCTCCCCACTTATTTTTTTTAACTGCCCAGAAAGAAGACGGAAATCCTTACAGTTGCGATGGAACCAGAGCGGTTTAAGGTTTAGGTTCGTATGGGGTAGATACATCAAACGTATGTAATAAACAAATATTTGTCAAAAGGCTAGGTTAGGTTAGGGTTGAACGTAAACATCCAGGTAGTGCCCGGCCTGCGGCGGGGCACTTAGATTCTTATGGGGTTAATATACCGAACATAAGTAAAAATAAAATTGTGAAAGCAAACTTAATATATGTGAACAATTAAATCATAATATTACTACAATATTATTGTTATTAGATTTGTCCTAAGAGGAAGCTATTGCTACTGCAAGGAATTTAACAAAATGCTCGGTTGTTTTTTAGTATATGTGCGGGGGGAGGGGGAGGGGAAGGGGGAGGAGAGAGGAGGATCCCCTGACTCCCCCCACCGACTACTAAGCACTCGCCACTTATCTAAACGGAGCTATGCCCGAATTTGCGTAAAACTAACCGCAAAATTTTGAAACTTTAAAAAATTAATATCTCAAAAACTATTAGGATTCGACGAGTTTGGCTTACAGGGGGGGTAGACCCACTCCCCCCCTCCCCTTTCCCCCCTTCCCCTCCCCCCTCCGCCGCGGCACATATACTAAACCACAACCTTGATTTTTAAAATAAGCCTTCTGTAGTTGGGAATTGGGTAACAAGATTCAAACCACAGAAATAGGAATCTACTTCGCGTGTGAAATATAAAAAAATAATAGATAAAATTGACAGTTAATCTTTTTTTTATTATTAATTTTATAAAGAAAATCATTGTTACCAAAGCTACATTCTCTGATTTTGTAGTATTTCTTTTATTATACTTACGGTTAAAAAAAATATTTTCATATTAATCGTTTTTATTATGTCAGCAATATTAAAACAAGGATCGCCTAACATAAAAGAATCATATTACCATCCATGGCAAAGTACTATTAAGGATGTCCACGGCAACCGCTTCCGAACAGCTCATAACTCCATAAATAATCTCCAGTATCCAAATAAAAAACAGAAAATCTCTGACAAAAAAAGTCGCGTGAAGTTTACAATAATTGGCGATCGAGTTAATAAGGACTTTATCTACTCTGCTAATTTGGTGAAAGACTTGCATAAGTACCGCTGGAAAATATTTGACGCACCTTTTATAAGAGGTAGGATAAGTTCTCAAGCATTTACTTAATATAACTGGTCTGTGCTTGGTATCCGAGGTACTATAAATATTTTCTTACATTTCATTGACAAAAACTTGTCAAAATATCATATAGAACAGATCAGCCTAGGTGTAAATAGGACCGCTGTACCCAGAGACCAGTTACCTTACCTGTTCCCATATCCTGTATCCTTGCGGAAGTGGAGAAGCTTGAACGAGTAGTTTTGAAACATTTCCTATGTGGCACAAAGGAAATGTGAAAACTCGTATGTGTGTGCATGTTCGAGACGGTCAATTTTAATAAGCGAAGTTTCTGCGTAATCAGATCTATCACTGAAGTAAAGAGCAATATTTAAACTCATAAAACTAATACAGGTGTGACCACAGTCGAATGGCCGAAAGTTTGGAATGAACTGAAACTGCAACATGGAGGCATTTCATACTGTTTGCAGAATCCAGTGGCTGTATTGATTAACGATAAATTCCTTGGCGGCGATAAGGAATTGAGAGAACTATTAGAATCACGATTCGATTATCACCTTGATTTAGATTACTACTTAGAAGGAGTTGGTAGTTTTGTAAACTTTGTTAGAGCTTCTGGGGTAAGTCACAAACTTGTTGTGAAGTTGCTGCACCAATGAAGAAGTTTAAGTAAATTAATTATTTTTTATATTATTGAAAATATTAAATAAAATCCTATTTTTAGAGACCATGTGCGTACATGCATATCTCAATAAACTGTGAAAATATGGGAACTTTGATTTTTATGGTGAGTATAGTTGAACAAGCTGTTAATCGCCGTCGATAGGTTTTTATTGTAGTCTTTGTTATTTTTGTGTTACTTAATATATAATTTATAAGACGTAATTATATCGTTTTAGCTTTATGCAGATTTAGTTCCATACACGTGTGAAAATTTCCTCCGACTCTGTGAAACTAAAAAAGGTGGTTACTCTGGAACTCCAGTACACCGTATTGTAAATGATGGCTGGATTCAATGCGGGGGATTTGGGCTTAAGAACACTGATTTGGACTGTGAAAACTTTATTATTCCTCACGACAGACGTGGTGTACTCTGTATGGCTAATAATGGAAGGTAAATTCCCATTGTAAAAAAATGTGTGTGCAATTCACACACGGCAGAAGTGAAACTTCAGAAAAGTAGCATATGAGAGAATGAGGTAAATATAACTTGTATTCTATCTCATTCTGTCGCAGGCTGAATCCTATTATGAATAGGTCTCTTTTTCGTTTCATTGAATTTTCAAATCACAACGATTCTAAAGAAGTTTCACTTTATAAAAAATTAAGAAGACATGTCGTTAGTCAATATAAAATATAGTAAAGTGCTTCTGTGCTTGCAGACATGTAGATTGTTCGACGCAGTTTTTTGTTCTACTGCAATCAGCACCTTGGATGGCCCACAAATACGTTGCCTTTGGACAGCTTATAGACGGAGAGTCTACATTAAAAGCGATCGAGTCTGTGCAAACGTTTTATGAATCTCCTACAGTTAGTGTTAAAATTGAAAAGGCAGGTGTACTGAATTTAGAATGTCAAGGTATACGAGTCAGTAAAAGTACAAATGAGTATATACAAGGTCATATTGAAGACCTTATTGCCTTAGGTGATCTTCTTATAGAGGTATTTATTGCATGTTAAAACGAATAATTTTAAAATTTTCTGTAAGGGACTTTAAATTATTATATTATCAGGAACTCATAGAAAAAGTATTTCTTGAGATTGAATTGAAGAATGTAATGCAACTAGAAATGGAAAAAGGTGAGGCAGACCATGGCGAGTCAGTGAAAGAGGAAGAAGGTAGAGTTCGCGCAACGGAAAGGTTTCTATATCAGTGTTAATAAATTAACATGAATTGCAAAATATTCTGAATATATTATTTTGGTTACCTGCTTTTTAGATTTCATCGAAAGAAGGAAGATATAGATAAACTCCAACAAAATCAAACTTATACAAGTAGAGCATCTTCAGCTGCAAGTCAAGGACAGCAGCAGGTTAATAATGATTTTGATGTGGATGAATATGAACCAGAAGAATACTCATATCAACATGTATCAATAACAAGAACTTTAAGTGTTGTTGTGAAACCAGAAAAACCGTTTTACATACCACTGACAGATGTGACTTATCCTGGTGAAAAAGATTCTACATATGATCTCAAAAAGTTAGTTTAAAAACTTTTTTACCGCGTAAATAACCTTAGTACTTACTAACAGAACTTTATTACCGCAAATATTAAAGACCAAAATTCATGAAGATATCATTAAATCTAAAAACATCTTATGTTGTTAATGATTTGTAGATTTTTGCGCGGTGACTATTGTCTTGAAAGTGATTTGATAAACACAAAGCATAAAAAAGTAATTGGAGAAAATGTATCATTCATATCTGATGTTTATAAATTCGATGATGATTCGGACAGCATGTCAGGTGAGTAGAAAATGAAATTAATATTTGATCTTGAGTCGTTATATATAATATCAAAAGTGTAATTATTGTGTGAATGTTTTTTATAGTGGAATCGCTATCCTCAGATGACGAACAAGAGATCCGGCGATATCTAAAGTAAAATTACACTTACTAATAATTGTCTAAGATTCTATACTCGTATTTTAAAATAAACCTTTAATGAAATAATAATATTATGTTCAGGCTCAATGTTGATCGCGTGAGCTTCGCTGGCAGTGTTATAAGAAACATCGCGAGGAGCATCGCAAAAGTGAACATATTTGAAGGGACAAGAAAGTACGTACCTACGGCTAACAGTTTTAATGCATTAATGAAGCGAACTTTTGAAGGCTACTAGTATCGTTTTACATTACTCTCCGTGATACCCACAAAATGACCAGAGGTAGGTACGGCCAAAGGTACAGTGGTTCTATAGCGTCCCTAAAGTTTCGTGTTTATTAATCCACTCCCTCATGCCGGCTGATAGTAGCACAGGTAACGAACGCCCTCAACATTTCGGCTTTTTTCGGGATTAGAACCGGGCAGAAACCGGACTACAGTTGTTATTCGTGTGGACTGACCCTAAGGCTGTGTCATGTGCAGCGTTGCCAGCAAGGAACATATTTATTACGGGAGTTGCCAGAACTCAGAATGGTTACGAAAAATGTAGTACAAAATTCATACTTTTTGAGTCATGTTCGTAAAATCCAACATTTAAGTCATTGTTCATTTTACTTACTTAGATGTTATTATTATTGTATATTTACAATAGTTAGCCGCGGTATAGGTGCAGCATTGTACTTTTTAAAGTTCTTCCCACCTTCACAAAGTCAATTTTTTGATTTTTATAGACTGTAGCACAGACCAGTAACTGTGCTCCAATGCGTGTGTACCTTTACCTTAAACCTTTTGCTGCCATGTCCATTCCCCACAGGTTAGCTTGCTACCATCTTAGACGGCATCATCACTTACCATAGTTAAGAGCGGGTACAAAGCGAGCAAAAAATCAGATTTCAACCCCGCGCGCCTCTCGCGTCCCGCTCTCGTCATGACTCAAATCCTACGCGGTGCCGGGTAAATCCGAGCGTGCCCGAGCGCCCAATGGCTGCCCCGTCTCAGGCGCTCTTGTGTTTTGGTGCACAGTATAGGTAAGATAATCAGATAAAAACCAGCAAGTGCATATTGCATATCGGATCACCTAGCCTCATTTCGGAACCCTAAACATATTCTTCGATACTGATAAACACACAAAGGTAGTTATATCTTTCATTATTTATGGGGGTTTTTAGGGTTATTTAACACACATTAATACTAACAGTATTTTTAGGCACCCTTATAGGATCGCTTCGTTGTACGTCTGTCAAGAAACCTATAGGGTACTTCCCGTTGACCTAGAATCATGAAATTTGGCAGGTCGGTAGGTCTTAAAGCACAAATGAAGGGAAAAATTTGTGGTTACATCACAAAAAAAAATTAAAATGTGGCCAAAACAAATAATAAGTAATTTTCAAAGTAAGATAACTATGCCAAGTGGGGTATCATATGAAAGAGCTTTACCTATACATTCTAAAACAGATTCTTATTTATTTTTATACGTAATAATTTTTGATTTATCGTACAAAATGTCATTAAAAATACCGTTCTCTCTTTATCTCCACAATTTACTAATCGAAAAATCTGAAATAATTATGGTCAATAGAGGTTTATGCATATTTTACATGAAAAATAAAATCTATGCTCTAGCTATCATAGTTTTTTGATATCAACAATAAATCTCTACAAATTAAAGTTAAAGTCAAAGAATGTTGATTCAATATAGGTAGATAAACTACACTTATTGACGTCCAGTTACTTGTAAAATATAAAATATAATGGTGATAATCAGTGACGGTATCTTAGTTAGTTTTGCTTTTCGTTAATAAAAGTGATTTTATTACTTCTTCTGTAGTACGGAACCCATGGTGCGAGAATCTGACTCACACTTAGCCGGTTTTTTGTATGAAACTTTTTTATTATCATATGTCTGCCCACTACACTATTTATTCGTAGCTCTATCTCTCTGTTATTCAATATTGTAGTTCGCTAGAGTAAGAAGACTGCTCACCCGGAATCGGAGCGCCAATGCCGCCAAATAGTGCGGGCGCTGATCTGTATCTATGCGTTCTGGCGAATAATATTTCTGAATGGTAGAAAGGGACTTTATTTTTCTATTTTTCGTTTAGTAAATTATTTAATAATAAAAGTTATCAAGGTGCAATCGCACGTTAATATTTGTTTGTTGTAGTGAACGTGTGAACTGCGAGTACGCCTTGGTCAATTATAATAAACTAACTTATGCTCGCGACTTCGTTCGCGTGGACTACATAAATTTCAAAGCCCCATTTAACCCAGTTAGGGAAAATTTCGAAAAATCCTTTCTTATTGGATCCTTTCTTTCTTATCCTCTCTTTACAAATAACACACCCTCCAAATTTCATGTCTCTAGGACCAGCGGTTTAGGCTGTGCGTTTAAAATTTTGGCTACAATTTCCTTTTTAATTACAACTCGGGAACCCAGATGTCGTTTTGCGAGAATTCGGTTCAAATAGCAAAGTCAAAATCAAAATCCTATTACGATCAAAAGGAACCCCAGATTTCGATTCTGAAAAAAACTTTGTCCTATAATAAGGAATTTCAAACTTTTTAAATTTACTTTTAGGTTAAGGAATCTTTATAGTTTAACTGTGTCTTTCTATCCATCTATCCGCCCGCTGCTTATTTCAGACTAGCTTATGCTCGCGACTTCGTCCGCGTGGACTTGCAACAACTGCACGCAATACTGGTCATATAAAAATAAAGAAAAACTATTTTTAAAAATTATTAAAAACCATCGTACTTTTTTGCATATACTACCCGTGCCGTCATTGCTTTAGCACTCAGCACATTGAATTCTGCGCTCTAAAGTCAAAGGGTAAAAGGTCGATATTTTAAAGCGATAGTACTCTTCAACTCAATTTATTTACCTATCAAAAGTAAATAAATATTTACATTTAAAGTATAAAAATAATATAAAATAATTAAAAAAATACCTAGTACCTAATATACATGCTATATATGAAAACACACAATCTCTATTTTACATGTAAACGCTATATCTAAAAAATACAAAACAAAATAATTAATCGGCGCTCGAGCACAGAAATACAGTCTTCTCGTCTCAATGGAGTGATCGCGACTAATTGATGAAAAAAAATATGCCCAAAGCCTCGTGTCAGGTGAGAAAGACGATCGCGTTTTGCGCGGAATAGGAATGTAGTAAACGCCAAAAATCTCTTATTTATTATCTCTTAAAATATAGTTTTTTTTTTTAAATTGCTTAGGTGAGCCCTTGGTAATATTAATTGGAATTACATATTAAAATTTTAGCTCTGTAATATGTATTACATTGAAAATAAATTGAAATTAGTCGAAAATTAGACCTAACTTCCTGATTTTTTTTTATCGATAAAATTTTATTCTTTTATGGTTTTACGTATCCAGTCTCTTGACATTATGGTGTAATATTTATATGTTTTTTTTCGGGTAGGTGAAACTTGATCTACTATTGTAAAAATCAAATCTCAAACTGGCATTTTCACTTTGTACCCGCTCTTAATACCTATACTTACTATACTGTAGAGAATCACTTACCATCAGGTGAGATCGCAGACAAGGGCTAACTTGTATTGGATAAAAAAAATCTTAACTATAGGTACTTATTATATTTGTTTTTTATTTTTGCAGGTCTGAATTAATCACCGATGAAGAGTTAAGAAGATTTAGGTAGGTCAATAAAGTAACAATCATTGTATAAGTAGGTAATACTTAGCAAATATTTTACATTGAAGTTCGTTTTATTTTTGAATTTACAGAATAGCTTCAATGGATCACCGTGGTGGGCGGGAAACTAAGTAAGTTTTTAAATCATTATCTATTTTTATATTTTTCCTTTACCATTATTTCTTTTTATTATTTTTTTCTAAGGAAAGTATCGATAAGTTCGGCCATACCTAAACTAAGGCAACCATCCAAGATAAAGAGGCGTCAGACAGGTTTCGTCCGACCGGAAGACTTAGAAAAAATCTATCATATACGCCAAGGGGATTCGAAAACCGACGCAGAAGATGAAGAATCCACGACTTCCTTAACAGGATGTCGGTAAGTTGCTGCAAAAATTCGTCAATTTATCATGTTAAAACACAGTCTAGCATTTTTGCTTAAAATAGGCAGGAAATTCAAAAAATGTAGGTCGGGTATCCTCGTGACTAGTGAGTCTAGTTAAAACGTAGTATATTATACTCTTTGGTGATTAGTGAGTGAATGAGAATAGGGTCTAATTAATTAATAGGGATAAATATTATGTACGTAACACGTCATCCTTAAATTGCCCGTGCCAAGCCGGGAAACGAAACCGGGACCAGTGCGCATTGATATTATGATCTTACATGTGCATTGAATACCTACGTCAAGAGTTTGTTGACACATTTATATGAATACTATACCTGTAAACTTACAAGTATTATGTTATTACATTTACATAAAAGCTATTTATAAATAAATTTAATGAAATAACTGGTTTCTACAATGAAGATGAGTACCTACCCAATTCAATAGTAGTATTGAATTTCCAGAAAAGTTCGTATAGCAGAAACGGCAAAAAAACCCTCTCAAACGCGTATGAGCCAGAAGCAGCTTCAACGGAGGCCTACGGGATTCGTCAAACCTACAAACCTATCAGACTCCGACACACAAGTCCGAAGACAATCGGCCTTGTCGCGACTCTACGATGATATGACAGATTATATGGATATCGATGAGGAAGGCCCAACACTGAGAGACTATAAGTAATTATTTAATTCTTTTGACCTCTGTGGCGCAGTGTTGAGCGCTGTTGTCTTAACGTGCGGAGGTCCCGATCCCAGGGTCAATTTGGGAAGTTCGATCCCTGGCAGGGTCAATTTGGGAAAAAAGGAAATTCATAATTTCTGAATTTTTCCGGGTCTGGCCTGGTGGGAGGCTTCGGCCGTAGCGTAGAAACCGATCAGTGGTATGGTTTCATTATAACTGCCATGCCCGTTACCATCTTAGACTGCATCATCACTTACCATCAGGTGAGATCGCAGTCAAGGGCTAATTTGTGGTGGATAAAAGAAAATCTCATACCGACCTAAAGCACCCTTGTTATTTGTAGACTCGCGACACGTCATTTCTAGCCCTTTCCAAAGTTTTAATAAGTAAAATATAAAGGTAAGTAGGTACCCATATTTCGTTCTGGACCCCTGGAATACCACATAGGCTCCTTTTTATCCCGAAAAATTAAAGATTCCCGCGGGAACCAAAAAACCTCAAACCACGCAGACGAACTCGCGGGCATCCGCTAGTAAGCACTGCAACGCAATGCGGTGTCGGTGTCCTTTAAAAGGGTAAATCACACGTTTCTACCTCTAAAATTTTAAAGTATGATAAGAACTTAATATACTTCCTTAGCATAATTAGGGAATGTCCTTTATTTTCAGATCGCCTTCGGCTAAGGAAAAGAATTTCATTTTAACACAATCTCCAATGAGTCGCATAAAACATCTATCTAAGGATAGTGTAAATTTTTCTCAAGATGGTCGCTTACGCCACTCAGTCACTATTGAAGGCAGCTCCGTCGAGCAAGTACTAAACTTACAACATAGCAAAAAATTTGCTCGAAAAGTTTCCTCGGATTACGTGAAAACGATCGATCAAATCGAACACAGAGTTGAAAGCTCAATCCGAAGTGTGGAGTTTGCGAAAACACGTCCTTCGATGTCAGTTTCAGAATATCAAATGAAGAATTTAAAACGTCAAGAACAGATGGAGAAAACCAAACGTAATTGTAAAATAAACATAAGTTATTAATGCCCGTTTTCACGCAAGCACGGGCATGCCTAAGTACGTCAGATAGGTATTTCGCGAGTTCGCCCGCCACCGCGGTTTTTGAAGTTATACTTCTTTTGGCGCGTTAGGGAAAAATTATCAGAGTGAATTTTTTCGATGCGCACGCACACCGACACCCAAATTCGACACCCTGAAGTTAGTTGGTCACTTAGGTCTTGCAGAAAAAGGCCTACCAACAAAAAAAAATACATTTACTGTATGTTGGGTGAGAACTGTTAACTATATTCAAGATTATTTGCTATCAAAAAGTATAACTTCTTGCGTGCGTACATAAGTAGTAGGTACACACTTTTTTAGTAAAGTAGCCAAACGCTGGTATTTAACACAAGCATGTATTAGTTAGTTAAATGAGACAAATTCTTCTAAAGCGTCAGGTTTCCGTTAAACTATCAAAGTTATAAACAACTCAATGATTACGTCACCAGTCCAGTCCAGCTTTGATAGCTTATCTCTGAAACCTGACGCTTTAGATTTTTTCTCAAATAATACTTGCTTGTATAGATGTCAGCTAGGTATTAAGAATGTAGAGAAAAAGGCGGTAGTTCACTATGCAGTCGCAGCTTGAAGCAGTCAGAACGGACTGCTTCAAGGCAGACTGTATCTGAGGCATATGGCCTACGGATATGGTCTCCTACGAACACATACATGAAACCGCTCGAGCAGTTGCGACTACTTCGGGCGGTTGGCAGCAGTTATCAATAGTAGCTTCAAGCTGTTGACTATGACTTCAAGACCGGTTCGTGTATCAGTAATCACTGGCTAACTGCTTGAGAATTGTATGGCCGGCCCAAGGTTGTATCTAATCTACTAGTAGTAGATTAGTAGTAGGTAGGTACACTTGATTCTTGGAACCCATATTTACCTTCTTTGTTGTTTCAGAAATTGATGGGTTACGGCTACCAGGAGATACACCTCTGTACTCAATGATAGATGTAAGTAGGTATAGTAATTTTTTGAACGGTAACTATATGGTTGAATTTTTTGGTGAACTAGTCTTCTACGTAAACACATATATGGAACCGCTCGAGCAGTTGCGACTGCTTCGGGCGGTTGGCAGCAGCTATCAATGGCAGCTTCAAGCTGTTGACCATGAATCCATGTCATGAACGGTCCGTGTATGTGTATCACTGGCTAACTGCTCGAGCAGTCCGTGTATGGCCGGCCATACGGATTGATATTGTACCTCCTAACTTCAACCAATAACCTTTTAGTGTGCCTACTACTTACTTATAAGTTCAGTGGCGAAGTCCATGCTCGGTACCTACGGCATAATCATCATCAACAATAGGAATCTTCTAGGCAAGCGTGATCCAACCTATACCTCATCATTACTTTACACTAGGCATGATTGTCATCAAGCGCAAGCCTATCTCACAATTTAAAAAAACAATTCCTAAATCTTAACAGCTTAGGAGTGCATAGGGATCACAAGGGATATATTAATAAACCAATATCAGCTAAGAGCAGGTTCTCAAGAATCGGTCAATCTATGGTAAAAAACGGTCTTACGCATAGATTGACCAAAACTTGGGAATCTTTTCTTAGCTAATATCGGTTTCCTATCGGTTAATAATACCTACGCGCCTGGGTTTGCCAGCTATAAGGTGACGATCACAATGAATTCGTTTAAAATACCTGTCTTGAAATAAATAAGGCGAATACTAAATCTCTTCTACCGAATATTAAAAGCTGAATAAATTACCTATTTCAGATGGAACCCCAAAAGAAAACTGAGTAAAGAAAAGATTTACAGAAGAATTTTTAAAATGTTATTTTAATAAAATTATACTACCTATTAATTTGAGATTATTTTTGCCAAATTAATTGCATGTTTATATATATATACAAATCAAAATTCTTTATTGTATTGCCGATCGAACTCTATCGCCAAGATACTTAAAAGCGGAATTTGAAACCTATAAATACAGTTACAGGACCTATCGTTCTAAACGAAAATCAAAGACAAATGAAAAAAAAACATTTAATAATCACTGAAATTACGTACACAAGATTTACCTTTACAATATATTTTAATACTACAAGGTACAAATACGGTAACAATCACAATGCAATAAGTTACGAATTCATCAAATTTCATTTCAGAGGCTTTAGCACGAATTCTTGAATGAGAAGAATAATCAGTGAAGTAATCGTATCGAGTGAAGTTAAGCCTTCACACACATTACATTTTCGCTGCGTACTACCACCTACTTGCCGTACACATCTCTGCTGAGGGCCGAGTGGGAGTTTTTTACTTACTCGATCGCTTTTATGACCATTTAAATGGAATTAATCGAGCGTCAGCTGTCATCTGTCATCAAGCGCTTGACAATTCCATACAAATAGTAGTTTAACGTTGACGCCAACAAGTGGGAAGAAAATTTCCCAACAGGCACTCTGAACTTGCCCATACAAAAAATAAGACATCTCCTTTCCGCGTAGTATATGAGTACCTTATTGCATTGCGTAACAAAAACATTTATAGTAACAAAATAATATAATTACTGACAGAATATTATTTACATGTCAATTTGCAACTAAAGTGGTTATTTGTTTATTATTTATATGGAATTAGATATCGATATTATTACTGCAAGGATCATGTGCGGACGTAGCCAAGTACTATTCGTAACGCAAATTCAAAAACTGTATATCCTTATAAAATAATTAAAACACTTTCCAAATACCAATTCACACGTCGAAATGAAGATAGTGTTGCCTTTGATCCAACCAGATTCCATTTTTAGCACCCCAAAATTTACATAACTACAATTTACTAATCTATTATCGAATCACCTAGATTTAGAATGTTGATTAGTAATCAAGTTTTATATAAAAATGTTGTCATCGAATCCAAGTGCTCTAAAGTTATAATATTTGGATAAGCTATAAGAACTTTTTACTTCATAAATTCGCCTTTAAATGCCCTAATTTATCTGATCGCACATTATACAGACGATATTTAAATACCGAAAAACGCATTTTATGCGGTGCGGACGGTGATAATGATGTGTACGTAATATGCGATCAGCATAATAGGGCACAAGGGATTTTAATAAAATATCTATAGTGCAGGTAAAAATATATCTACGGGCAGAGTATTTTATGATAAATCCATTTTTTGTTATCTTATGTTTTAGAAGCAGTTTATTGTCTTTATAAACTTGGCCGTGTTACATACGCAGGGAAGGCTTTCCACGCTTATAGCTATCACAAATTATTATTTGTATATTAATGGTCACGGCCATTATCGTGGCCATGCCCATATTTTATTGTACCATAAATGATTGCTCGTGTAAGGGCTAAATTATAGTGGTCTATGTGAACAGAAGCCTTTCCGTTACTGCGACTCTCTTGTTACGTAGGTTTCATTGAACAAATTATATTTGAAATAAAGTTAAATTAGTGGCCATGGCCATAGCCGTGGCCATGTCCATACGCGCTGATGCCAAATTATTATTATTATTTCTGTAAGGATTAAATTAGTGCGGTAATTGTCCTAGTTCTTGTAAACTTTGGTTAATATAGGTTTTGTTTCACAAATTATTTATTAGAACAAAATTAGATACCATGGCCATGGCCATGCCCATATCCACTGATGCCGTTCTGTTGGCTTGGTGCTCTGGTGTTGTTATTGTTGTTGCCTTCAGCGATAGTTTCGTTGTTTGTACTATTTCTATTCTCTAATTGTTGTTGCCACATTGATGCGTAGAAACCGTCTTGCGCTAATAAGTCTTCGTGGCTGAAATGTACCAAAATTAATTTTAGATAACCTGTTTAAGATATATTTTTAAAGTCTAGTCTAGTCCATATTTATATCGTTGCCAGCAGTCCTACATAGCATCTTCTATCCCAGTAAAAAGCACTGCTATCCTCCAGGTCTATATCCAGGTCCTCAAGTATACCCATGTCAAAAATCGCATAGATCCGTTGCTCCGTTGCGTTTTTTATCCACTACACGTTAGCCCTTGACTGCGATCTCACCTGATGGTAATTGATGATGCATTGTATGATTTTTATGGACTAGGTATTATATATGGTTACTTACTTTCCTCTCTCGATGATTTCCCCGTCCTTGAGCACAAGAATTTCGTCGGCATGTATGATTGTCGATAATCTATGCGCTATTATTAAGGTCGTCCTGTTTGCACACACACGCGCCAACGCCGCCTGCAAACAGAATTATGAGCATTAGTACACGTAATAGTTTAGGCGCTACGGTAGAACATACAAACAAACATACATACATACATACATACCCCCTACATGGCTCTGCTTCAGAGGTGGTTAATAAAGCACGTAGCGCAAAAGCATAGCACGCTTTTTTTCCATAACATGAACAGCATGCTATCCGAGGAGCTTGTATGTTACTACGGTGCTATGACGCGGGAGCGCACGCGGTGCTTCGTAGTTCGTGTCGTAGCACTAGTAGCGCCCGTAGCGGCGCCCGCCTGCCGGTAGCGCGCTGGCCGACCGTTAGTCTCGCGTAACACGCTGCTGGGAGCGTACGTCATATGCTTTCATGTGTGCTATAGCATAGCATATTTAAAAGCATGCTAAGAATTTATAGTTTTTAGCCTGTAGCGTGCTTTGGTTTTATAGCAGTTTTGAACAACTCTACTCTGCTTCTCTATTTTTTAAAGTAAATACTGGAATAAAAAACTAATGTACTTTACTCTCACCTGTATATTCCTCTCTGTGTTAGTATCGAGTGCAGACGTGGCCTCGTCCAGCAGAACTATAGCGGGATCTTTGAGCAAAGTTCTCGCTATAGCTATTCGCTGCTTTTCGCCGCCACTCAAACGGAGACCCCTTTCGCCGACCTTAAAATAAAAGACTGTCATAAAATGCTGTTTGTTTTAGCATTTTTTCAGTTTTTAATTGTTGCCTAAGGCTAAGGGACTTATGACAGAATGATGCCTATGTCAAAAATAAATTATATTTTACTGACGACTAAATAGTAAATCTTCCAAAAGAAAAAATCCACGTCGCCTTACCTGAGTGTCATACGCATCTGGGAATGTCAGTATTTTGTCGTGGATGTCAGCATTCTTAGCAGCTGCGATGACATCGGCTGCGGTAGCATTTTGTCTCCCATATAGTATGTTGTATCTGGAACAACGGAACTAACTCTATGGAATCTTGAACAAAAATACGTGGGTGTCCGATCAGAAGATTTGGCAACTGATGCGGCAAAACAATTATAATTATTCGGTATGGATCTTATTGAAGTACTTGGAGTTCAGATTATGTGCGCGGCAGGCTTTTTTTATGACAATTTTAATGTCAAGTGAATAAGCTGAGTCTAAGTTAGGTTACAAAAGAAGCCGCGCCTCCGCACGCCCCTCCACTCCATCTGTAGGCGTTGTGCCTCAGACTAGCGACCCGTCCACCAGCACAGCGCCCTCGTTCACGTCGTAGAACCGGAACAGCAGTCGCATCACTGTGGACTTGCCTGCACCGCTAGGGCCACCCTGATATCATACTGATATCACAAAGTACCTGACGGTGCTATTGAACAGCACGGTGTCCTGCGGCACGACGCCGATGTTGGCGCGCAGCGACGCCTGCGTCACCGTGCGCACGTCCTGCCCGTCCACCAGCACAGCGCCCTCGTTCACGTCGTAGAACCGGAACAGCAGTCGCATCACTGTGGACTTGCCTGCACCGCTAGGGCCACCCTGATATCATACTGATATCACAAAGTACCTGACGGTGCTATTGAACAGCACGGTGTCCTGCGGCACGACGCCGATGTTGGCGCGCAGCGACGCCTGCGTCACCGTGCGCACGTCCTGCCCGTCCACCAGCACAGCGCCCTCGTTCACGTCGTAGAACCGGAACAGCAGTCGCATCACTGTGGACTTGCCTGCACCGCTAGGGCCACCCTGATATCATACTGATATCACAAAGTACCTGACGGTGCTATTGAACAGCACGGTGTCCTGCGGCACGACGCCGATGTTGGCGCGCAGCGACGCCTGCGTCACCGTGCGCACGTCCTGCCCGTCCACCAGCACAGCGCCCTCGTTCACGTCGTAGAACCGGAACAGCAGTCGCATCACTGTGGACTTGCCTGCACCGCTAGGGCCACCCTGATATCATACTGATATCACAAAGTACCTGACGGTGCTATTGAACAGCACGGTGTCCTGCGGCACGACGCCGATGTTGGCGCGCAGCGACGCCTGCGTCACCGTGCGCACGTCCTGCCCGTCCACCAGCACAGCGCCCTCGTTCACGTCGTAG
This sequence comes from Erebia palarica, assembly GCA_964035005.1. NCBI lineage: Eukaryota > Metazoa > Arthropoda > Insecta > Lepidoptera > Nymphalidae > Erebia > Erebia palarica. The sequence continues at coordinate 32,660,410 of OZ035984.1, read as the reverse complement.
AACCGGAACAGCAGTCGCATCACTGTGGACTTGCCTGCACCGCTAGGGCCACCCTGATATCATACTGATATCACAAAGTACCTGACGGTGCTATTGAACAGCACGGTGTCCTGCGGCACGACGCCGATGTTGGCGCGCAGCGACGCCTGCGTCACCGTGCGCACGTCCTGCCCGTCCACCAGCACAGCGCCCTCGTTCACGTCGTAGAACCGGAACAGCAGTCGCATCACTGTGGACTTGCCTGCACCGCTAGGGCCACCCTGATATCATACTGATATCACAAAGTACCTGACGGTGCTATTGAACAGCACGGTGTCCTGCGGCACGACGCCGATGTTGGCGCGCAGCGACGCCTGCGTCACCGTGCGCACGTCCTGCCCGTCCACCAGCACAGCGCCCTCGTTCACGTCGTAGAACCGGAACAGCAGTCGCATCACTGTGGACTTGCCTGCACCGCTAGGGCCACCCTGATATCATACTGATATCACAAAGTACCTGACGGTGCTATTGAACAGCACGGTGTCCTGCGGCACGACGCCGATGTTGGCGCGCAGCGACGCCTGCGTCACCGTGCGCACGTCCTGCCCGTCCACCAGCACAGCGCCCTCGTTCACGTCGTAGAACCGGAACAGCAGTCGCATCACTGTGGACTTGCCTGCACCGCTAGGGCCACCCTGATATCATACTGATATCACAAAGTACCTGACGGTGCTATTGAACAGCACGGTGTCCTGCGGCACGACGCCGATGTTGGCGCGCAGCGACGCCTGCGTCACCGTGCGCACGTCCTGCCCGTCCACCAGCACAGCGCCCTCGTTCACGTCGTAGAACCGGAACAGCAGTCGCATCACTGTGGACTTGCCTGCACCGCTAGGGCCACCCTGATATCATACTGATATCACAAAGTACCTGACGGTGCTATTGAACAGCACGGTGTCCTGCGGCACGACGCCGATGTTGGCGCGCAGCGACGCCTGCGTCACCGTGCGCACGTCCTGCCCGTCCACCAGCACAGCGCCCTCGTTCACGTCGTAGAACCGGAACAGCAGTCGCATCACTGTGGACTTGCCTGCACCGCTAGGGCCACCCTGATATCATACTGATATCACAAAGTACCTGACGGTGCTATTGAACAGCACGGTGTCCTGCGGCACGACGCCGATGTTGGCGCGCAGCGACGCCTGCGTCACCGTGCGCACGTCCTGCCCGTCCACCAGCACAGCGCCCTCGTTCACGTCGTAGAACCGGAACAGCAGTCGCATCACTGTGGACTTGCCTGCACCGCTAGGGCCACCCTGATATCATACTGATATCACAAAGTACCTGACGGTGCTATTGAACAGCACGGTGTCCTGCGGCACGACGCCGATGTTGGCGCGCAGCGACGCCTGCGTCACCGTGCGCACGTCCTGCCCGTCCACCAGCACAGCGCCCTCGTTCACGTCGTAGAACCGGAACAGCAGTCGCATCACTGTGGACTTGCCTGCACCGCTAGGGCCACCCTGATATCATACTGATATCACAAAGTACCTGACGGTGCTATTGAACAGCACGGTGTCCTGCGGCACGACGCCGATGTTGGCGCGCAGCGACGCCTGCGTCACCGTGCGCACGTCCTGCCCGTCCACCAGCACAGCGCCCTCGTTCACGTCGTAGAACCGGAACAGCAGTCGCATCACTGTGGACTTGCCTGCACCGCTTGGGCCAACCTGATATGTAAGATAAGCTTTTTTTTATCCACTACAGGTCAAATAGCTGGATATTATTAGTTCCAATTAGTATGCCAAACTTTTCATGTATAACCATAAAATAGACCGTCAAAATTATCCGACCCGGTGATATATATTATATCTTCTATATCTATAAAACTTAATTGCTGTTCGTTTGTATAGCTAAAATCCGAGAACGGCTAGGCCGATTTAGATGGAACTTTTTGTGTGTGTTTGACTGGATCCAGGGCTAGTTTACATTCATAATTGGACCCGGTAGGGGACGCTACAATCGGGTTCTCGGTTTAGGGCAGGACAACGTCTGCCGGGCCAGCTAGTATATATATACATATATATGTCACCGTAAGATTATAATCTTACTCGCAAAATTGTAAAGTGTCCAAAGATTGTGAAATATTCATTGTATTTACGCCTAACAGATTACAATCTACCGAAAAATAATGCGTTAAATTGTAATCTTTCGACATTTTGCAATTTCGCGAGTTAGATTATAATCTAACGGTTTTTACAATCTTACGGTGACATATATATGACGATCCCAATTGACGATGACCAATTATGATGTCTAAAATTCGATGCAAACATTTTGACCACTTGTCTCTAGGTATAAACTAAGATTAGATTAGACTTGCATTTTTACTCAAGTCTACTTACCTACTTATCTATTTACTAATGCCACCGTAGAGCCCCGAGCGACATTGAGTTGAAATCGTTAAACACCAGTATCTCAGACTGTATTTGATTCGGCGCGCCCGCTGCGTCTCATACGTCAGTTTACCCCTATTAGTTCGTACAATGTTCTCTATGTTTCACAAACTCCTATGTATATCCGGAAATCTTTAAATCAAGAGTGAATAGGCATCTTCTAGGCAAGCGCGTCCCATCTTAGCCCGAATCATCACTTCCCATCAGGTGTGATTGTGGTCAAGTGTAAGCCAATAATGAATTAAAAAAAGCTTGTATAATTTACAAGTCATAATTAAAAAAATTAAAAAAACACAGTTAAAAATCTAAATTAATCTAGTTAAATTAGAATATTATTCACATTTTTATTAAATGATATTTTTCATTAGAATCACTGGATATTGAATTATATTTTTGGAATCCACTCATCATTTTCTAGATGATGATTATATAGTTAATCTTATTTTCGATTTTTTTTCAACTTTGGTCTTTAATGCGGGACCATGGTCACACCATCAAATTTTTTTTTAATTATACTAGCCTATGTCACCTGGAATAAGCTAGGGATTCTAATGATACCTCATTTATCAAAATCGGTTCAGGCGTTCACGGTCAAGTTATGGTGGTATATACAAACTCACATGGTACATAGAATAGAAAAATCTTTATTGGCAGCAATAAATACAGATGCACAAAATAAATCAAAATTAAAAATGAGTTACATACATATTATAAAATGTGAGTTTGTACAGCAGTGTAACGCTACCAACAGGTGAGTCACTCAGCTTGTGTTGGGACTCCTGGCCTCTCAGACTTAAAACTGGCGAAGCCGTCAAGACTCGTGTCTGAGGTGCCAGGTGTCCCAACGCTGATTTTCAGTGACCGCCTTTCGATGCGAACGTCAATGATATAGCCTTTATATTTTTGGCAGAGTATGATAATAACTTATGTTGGTGTAAAAGGAAAATCTTAAGAGAAAACTGAATCAAAAAAAGGTTTTGTAAATACTAGTAAATTGTGAATAATAGATTAAACTTATGACTTAATGATGCAAGAGTATAACTAAAGTAGAAAAATATCATAATAATGATTATGTACACAGCTTAAAGTATTCTTAAAAAAATCTTAATAACAATAAAATAGTATGCTCTCACTGGATATAGTTTAAAATCTAAATAATAATAAAAAAGTAAAATATAAAGGTATTTATTGATATTGAATATTTACATGAACCCTGAAAACAATATACTCCTTTTTTCAGGCAGTCGTTTAAAAATACTCAACACTTACCAATGCGACAGTAGAGCCCGGAGCGACCCTGAAGCTAATATTGTTAAGTACTAGTTTCTCAGGGCCGTAGCCGAACGACACGTTTTTGAACTCGATGCCCCCGCGCCGCACCAACAGATCGGGCGCGCCCGGTGCGTCGCAAACGTCAGAGTCCACCCGCATTAGGTCGAACATGTTCTCCATATCTACGAAGTTCTTTTGTATAGCCCTGAGTGAGAAGTTACAATGCAAGAAATTAATAATGTTTAAGAAAGACAACTTATTTTCTTTTAGATTTTTTTTATAAGCGTTATAAAAAAGTCCAAATCAGTGTCATTTTAACTATACATACCTAACTACCGGATAAACTCACGTGTTATGTCTGATAAATGCTCGACTAGTTTCTAACCGTACGTACGTAGCCGTTATTATGTATAGTTAAAATGAATAAAGAAAACTTATTTTCTTTTAGTTTTTTTTTATAAGTGTTATAAAAAAGTCAAAATCAGTGTCTCATTTTAACTATACATAACTACCGGATAAACTCACGTGTTATGTCGGATAAATGCTCGACTAGTTTCGAACCGTACGTACGTAGCCGTTATTACTTATAGTTAAAATGAATATCACTCACGATAGTATAAACGTTAAAATAAGTGTCTTCTTAGGCTAACATGTGCCAACTACAAGTAGACACAGCCTACAAAAACAGTATGGGGTTGAAATTCTATGATTGTGCCATTTTTTATCATATTTTACATATGATTTGATACCGTTATTTAAGGTTACCTGTTCAGCACGATATTACAAATGAGATTTAACAAACGGTTTGGAGAATGATTCACTTTCAATCATAGTCTGATGATGATTTTCAAATACCTCACCTATAGTACGTGCCGAACCAGTTAAGTGGCACGTAAAGCTGAACGATGTACGACGCGAACAGTACGTAATCTCCGACAGTCAACTCATACGTTCGGACGACCATCGAGATTGCCAGTATCGAACCCGTCAAGAGACCTTAAATTACAAATATGAAAAATGGTACATTCCTCAATATCTCGTACAGTTAAGCTACTTTCAGTTTCAGTTATTCGACATAGGTATTTGGTAGCGCACTTAAGCTGCATCTTATTTTTATACAACTTATTTTTATATAACTAAGACACACTTTATCTATACGAATATTATAAAGAGGTAAAGTTTGTGACGTTGTAGGTGGTAATTTCTGGATCTACTGAACCGATTTTGAAAATTCTGGTACGAATAGAAAGCCACATTATTTGTGAGTGTTATAGGCTATATATTATCCCAAAAAGATTGGGAGTTCCGAGATTATAAAATAGTGTATGAACCTTTAATGTAACTTAATGCAACGCATAGTTCGAACAAAACATATTGTGTGCAGGATTCTATTTTTTAAAATAAATCGACACTAAATAGTAACTACGATCCATACTAATACAATAAAGTGTGTCTGTCTATCCATCATCTATCTATTACACTTTCACGCCCCATCTTTTCAATCGATTTTGACGAAATTTAGTACAGAGATGAGATAGGCTGCATCCCTGAATAGGACAAGGGCTAATTAATGCCTGGGAAATCAAGACGAAGTCGCGAGCAGTACTAGCCCAGCTATAATCGTAAAAAACAAGACACTAACATCAGAGATCTAAAGCGATTTGTAAAAGATATGAGCCATAACACGGTAGTTCTTTATCATTTCCAATTTTTAATTAAGATAAACTAAATTCAACTTATTTTGTTATGTAAAAAAATTGTTTATCTCATATTCATTAAACGTATAAGAATACGCATCGTCACCTCCTTGGGTTATCAACATTATTGATGCAATATATCGATCCATAAAAGGCGATTGTTCCTACTTCGACGGCGTAACAGTGACTCCAAAGAATTTATTCACGCAATAAATTCTTTATTATTCTGTACTAGCTTATGCCCGCAAATTCGTCTGCGTGGTTTAAGTTTTTTTATTCCCACGGAAACTCCTTAATTTTCCGGGATAAAGAATAGCCTATATATCACTCTCCAGGTCTTCATATTCCAGATCGTAACCATGCAAAAAATCAAGTCAATCTGTTGCTCTGTTGCGACGTGATTGAAAGACAAACAAGCAAACAAACACTTTCACATTTATAATAGAACTATGACACTTAGTACGATTTTCTTTAGTTTTCGAAAATGAAATGCCACATCTTTTCATTACGCTACTAGCGAATACCCGCGACTTCGTCTGCGTGGTTTGAGGTTTTCTGGTTCCCGCGGGAACTCTTTAACTTTCCGGGATAAAAAGTAGCCTATGTGCTATTCCAGACAGTAATCTATCTCTGCCAAATTTCAGCCAGATCCGTTCAACATCCATACGTCCATCCAAACTTTCGCATTTATAATATTAGTAAGATTATTGCGCTATATCTACATCTATGCGTGATACATATTTGACGATACTATTTTGGGTTGAGAATCACCTTTTTGAATATGAAGTAGAGTAATCGTGTCGAATAACGTCAGCCCTATTGGTCAAGTAATAGGTTAAATAGTAGGTGCAAGGTCGGTAACCGAAATCCATACCACAGTGAAATTTGATCAGTGTAAGATCGGCCTTACCACAAAAAATTAAACAAGCGTTGGACGCGTGTTTATTTTAAGCCGAACAGATTTCCCACCCAAAAACTGACAGTTTTAAGCCTAAACTTCACTTTAGGCATCAGTTTTGAAGTGAAAACTTCTTTAGCCGCGTTGAGCACTTTTTGGTAGGGGATAAAAATGTGGATTCGCGTGACCGACATGCTCGCGTGACCGATATGCTCGCGAACACCGACATGCTTGCGTGGTTATGAAGACAAAAGGTCTATAATATAAATATACTACATTCGAAATTAAACTTTAATGCATTAATATTAAGGTTTATATTTTAATTACTTGAATTTTTTTTATTATTTAAAAAAAACAATGAAAAAAATATTTTAAATATTCGTTATCACTTCTATCGGCAGTCCCAATGACTGGCATTTTTTTTATTTTTTGTGGTAAGGCGGTAAATTTAACTTTAATAAGGTTATCTTAAAAAAATGGTTAGGTACTTACCAGCACAAATGATAATATTCTGCATCGTATTAAGCATATTTAGGGTTATGAGCGACTTGTATTCTTCTTTCTGAAACAAAAGTAATCTATTTACGATTCTATCACCGATAAATATGTAAAAAGACCTTGAAATAATCATACTTGACAATTTAAATCAAAACATACTTTATACTTTTTTTTATCAACTACAAGTTAGCCCTTGACTGCGATCTCATCTGATGGTAAGTGATGATGCAGTCTAGGATGGTAGCGGGCTAACCTGTTAGGGGTATGGCAGATATATAAACCCCATCCCCTAATCGGTTTTTACACGGCATCGTACCGGAACGCTAAATCGATTGGGGGTACGTCTTTGCCGGTAGGGTGGTAACTAGCCACGGCCGAAGCCTCCCACGAGGCCAGACCAGAGAAAATTCTCCCCAGTTACTAACTCCGCTTACAGTAACTTATCCCTAAACCAGTTAATAAGGGGCATTCATACTTATCCCTGAGTTAAATCCGGCATTGTGTCGGTACGGAACAGGTAGGTACATCCGAAACCTTCCCACCAAAAATGGTTTGGGTTCAGCTGGAGATAGAACTTCTCTTTTTTGATGTGAGAAAGGCTTGCGCGTGACGACAATCATGCTTAGTGCAAAGCAATGATGAGGTCTAGGTTGGAACGCGCTTGCCTAGAAGATGCCTATTCACTCTTGCCTTGTAGGTACCTAAGTTGTATATGGCAGGAAACACGTGCGCTAGGAGGGTGTTTTACACCCTAGCGGTTCAGATCAAAAACGTCGAGCAGAAACGTTTCGTGCGAGCAGATTGTACGCCAAGCAGACAAGGATGCCAACGCTGACGGTTTCTCGCTGTTCTGTGGTAGAACGGAGAAGGAGGAACAAGGTTGTGAAGTTCCTGAGCACACTCCTTTGACCAAACTTTGACTTTGCTTTGCTAAGACATGGTTAAAACGAGACAGATTTATGTTACATAAGTCCATCTCGTTTTAACTCTAAGTAAAGTCTGAACCAAGTCAAAGTACGCTAAATAGATCCCAGCATAAGAAGACCACCGAACTTACTACTGAGTCATAAAAATATTACGCTTACGGACCTGAAAATTCAAAATGGCATCCTTAAACGTAACAACTTCGTAATTTTCAGCACAGTAGTATTTTACAGTTTCATAGTTGAGGAGCGAATCTACCGACCGCGCTTTCTGTGCGTTGTCCGCAAGGTTCATTCTACGTTGGAATTTTGTACGCCATTCTGTAACTGCTATTGTGGCAACTGAAATCAGAAATGCGATATTTTGTTATTTAAAATATATAATCTATAAAGTTCAATACCTTTATCTACAAAGTTCAATATTACCTATGTTAATTAATTTAACTTTAGGTTATATATCTCACCGTAAGATTGTGAAAACCGTTAGATCTATCTAGCGAGATTTTAAACTGTCGAAAGATTACAATTTAACGCATTATTTTTCGGTACATTGTAATCTGTTAGGTTTATGTCGAACCCTAACTTAACCTACAAGAAAGAGACAAGAAATAGGTAAATACAATGAATATTTCAAAAATTGACACTCAGAAAATTGGACGGTTCACAATCTGTCGACAGTTTACAAACTATCGAGATAAAAAGCGTTAGCCAAACCAATCGTTGGCAAAACAATCTCTAACCGGTTTAACAAACAATATCTAAAGCCGGCATAGATTTAGCTTCCCTGGTGCTGCAAATGTTTATATACGGCGCTTATTTCTCAAAAAAACACATAAACACATTTCCTTATTTTTCAGTTTTCAAACATCGTTTCAATCAGTCCAGTGATTTTGCGAGATGCATACAAAACCTATTGTCATGGTGTGTTGTAACGTAATCTGGCGTTTCGACACTGGTTTATTTGCAGTGTTCCTTTACAAGTAGACAAAAGTCTTGATTAAATGGCACTGGGTACTTAATAGATTGCAAGCAAGGCTTCTTTGACTTTGAGAAAATCAGCTTAAGTGTCAAATTATCTAGTCTTAACTTTATTACTTTATTTTATTACTATTAAGTAACCATTTTAATAGCCAACTCAGATATTAAGCAGCATGTATGAAATTTAGTAGCGTGTAATTTATTAACAAATACTCACTTATATAAAGAACCATAGTGGAGAATACTATCAGCCCAAACCAAATATTGAATGCAGTAACGAAGTACACCACTGCGACCAGTATGTCTATAATCGTTGGTGTGATAGAGAACAGTATGTACGACAGTAGGTTGTCTATAGAATCCGTGCCTCGATCCATTACGCGTAGAACTTCGCCAGTCTTACGTGCTAGATGCCATTTGAGAGGTAGGTCGTGCAAATGCCGGAATAGCTCTAGCTGGAACAAGTTTTTTTTTCTCATCTGAGGCCCACTATCCAATTTTCTAACCAAATCGTAATCATTTGACAGCTTGAAACGTATTACACGAACTGTTTGAGGAGTTCATAGATGCTTAATGACGTGTAGGCTTCTATGAACTCCGTAAACAAGTCGAATTATTAGTTTGACCAAACGATTACGATTTCCTTACACAATCGGGGGCTGAATCTTATACACCGCGGTTTAATTTGTCATATCACTTGCGGCATTTACCTTCGGAAAATAAAATTGTCCTTTTTTGCGGTTGGCTGCGACACTGTTATTCATATTCTACTCTTCAGGTCGAAATGTGCAGCAATTAGACACTGATAAATCATTCGGCAAGAAATGTCTGTTTTATAATAGTAGCTGATGACCGCGACTTCGTCCGCGTGGATTGAGATTTTTTGGTTCAAGCGGGAACTCTTTAATCTCTGCATCAAATTTCATCCAGATCCGTTTAGCCGTTCTGGCGTTATTGAGTAACAAACATCCATCCATCCGTCCACCCAAACTTTCGCATTAATAATAGAAGTATACATTTTTAAACAACCAAAAAGGAGGAGTTTATAAATTGGATGCACATTTTTTTTTATTTGAATGAAACTATCGCCTATCATGGATAAATATAATAATTTACTAAAATTACTAATTAAAATACTTTTGAATAGTCAAATGAACGAACGAAACGAAGGCACGTACTTCATAATTATGGTAATACAATATGTGAGCGGTGTGCTTTGACTTGCTTGATCTCAGATTTCAAAATGCGACGGTAGATTGGCGTTATATTTTAATTTTCACCGAAATTGATATAACTGTCTAAAGTTTTGTTTATGTTAATCTAAAACATATATGTATTATTATGATCGAAATAACATAATCTGATTATCACATTTCATAATATGACCACACTATAGCTAATGCCCGTGACGTCTTCCGCGTGGTTTAAGTTTTTTTTTATTCCCGCGGGAACCTTTGTCACATTGATCCGTTGCTCTGTTACGGTATGATTGAAGGACAAACCAACAAACAAACACACTTTCGCATTTATAAAATATTAGTATGATTATATCATTGATGGACGCAAATTAGGATTAATTATCAAAACAAAAAGTTCCCATGAGATTTTCCAAAACTCAAATCCACGAGGACGGAGTCCCGGGAACCATTATAAAAATACTAGCGAATGCCCGCGACTTCGTCTGCGTGGTTTGAAGCTTTTTGGTTCCCGCGCGGTCTCTACTTTTCCGGGATAAAAAGTAGCCTATTTGCTATTCCAGACTACAATCTATCTCTGTGCCAAATTTCAGCCAGATCCGTTCAGCCGTTGGGGCATGATTGAGTAACAAACATCCATACATCCATCGCAACTTTCGCTTTTATATTAGTAAGATTAGTAAGATAAGATAAGAAGTAAGATATATGGTTTGACGACAAACCTGTAACTCTCTCGTAGTATATTGTTGTACTCTAATCCATAGAAACGAACGCAGGTTGTTCAAAAGTCCCATACCACCCGTCCCACCGCCTTGCAAGAATTTGAAGACTACGTAGATTACGACTAGATCCCATCGGAAGAGCAGTGGCGGTATTGATAAACTATCAACTGCAATAATAAATAAATAAATAAATAACTTTCTTTATTAAGGCAACAGAGGCCTATGGTTGTTAGTACAATACAATCTTAAAACTATGTTAGTATTTCATTTTTAGTATAAATTTAATTTAAATACAAGATTCCATTTAAGTTACCGAACGAGAACTTTAATAAAATGTTGCAGGATCGGTGACTCTAATTTACCCTCTATTATCATCAGGATACTATTTGAGCTTGAACGCAGTCTTGCCAGGAGGGATGCAGTCTTTTTCCTGATGACGGCATAGAAATCATCAGTTAGTGCCTCTGCAAACATGCCTGATGCTGAGCAAAATCGCGGCAAGCCCAACAGTATCCTGAATCCATTGTTGTACTGGACTCGCAATGTATAAGCCTTTTGAGTCTAGTTAGGCCACAGGCCCCCCGTGTAGCAGGTTTGACAATAAGCTTTTAATAGCGGTATTTTCGCTTCCATACTACAGCGGGCGAACCTGAAGGCCGACATGTAGCACCTTACAGCTAAGGCTCTCCGTTCTCGTTCTATGTCTATCTATTCTATGTCTAATAAAACAAAAATATTAGTTGTACACTCTTTTTGAATTGCGTATCCTCAATGCTAAGGCTCGTGATTATGACGGATCACTTTTTTATTTTTAATTTATTTTGTAAAACTTATAATATATGAAGAAAAACAGAAACGTAGTGGACAAGGAAGCACTTATCTCTAAAAGAGATCTCTACCAGTGAGAAAGGTTGTGAAAGAAGAATAGGTACAACAAGATATGACCCACAGGTTATGGAAAATCTTCATAAATAATGCTGCAATTATATTAATTTTTTTTCCTGCGACAATGAAAGATACCAATAGCGAAAGTGTTACCCTTTAGAACTCTCATAAATTACAAGCTGATGTCCACGACTTTGTCCTGTGGATTGTGGTACTTTGGACCCCGCAGGATCTCTTTAATTTTCCGGAATAAAACTTTGCGTACTATTACAGACTATAATCTATCTCTGTGCCAAAGTTCATCCAGATCCGTTCAGCAGTTCTGGCGAAATTGAGTAACAAGCATACATCCATCCATCCAAACTTTGGCATTTATAATATTAGTGTAGATTTATATATTTATAACACATTCAATAGAACTAATATAAAGTTTCTTAGATAAAGAATTACCGACCTTGTGTTTAATAAAGCTCGTGACATTTTAGGTCAATTTATATGACGTTTTTCGATAAAATATATATTTACGCACAGTGACAAAAATCAATTCCCGGATGTTTTAGGCTAAAAATTTATATATATTGATTGCAGTCAAGCGCTAGCCTATATTATATATATTTTTTTATAAATATAGTAAAGTATTATGCTGCTTTTCATACCCGTATGCGATTGTGATAACCCGTCTGATAACATTTGATCTTACGCAAAATTTTAGTAGCAAATACGACATTGCCCTTTTTTTCGGAAAAAATTTTCACCATTTTTACTACCTCACATCTTCAATAATTCAAATAGATAAAAGGTTTTGAATTTTTAAATAAGGCTTAATACTAGCTTAAATTATATCCTTCCGACCGAATTTTGGCCACGGCGGCTTATCCGAGAGATTAGCCATCTGAACGGGAGATATAGTGCACAAGTGTGTGCGCTCACAGGTGTACTCTCGCCCGATGGGACGTAAAATCCGACATGACCGGAGAGATATCAGGCGCAGGACCGATAGCTTAACGTGCTCTCCGAGGCACGGGTGTGACACACCGCCTTGTATAAAGTACAATCGTTGCACATCGGGTTCTGCTATTTTCTATGTGTACAAATTTTTACACAGGGTTTATATATAATTGCGCGAATAGATTCGACGTAATGGGACACAATTTTATCGGAAGCGACTACATCGAACAATTTTATTAGAGTGGACACAATATACAAAAAAATGGCAGTCATAGGGACTGCCGATAGAAGTGAAAGCGAATATTTAAAATACTTAAAATATAAACCTTAAAACTAAGGCATTAAAGTTGAATTACGAATGTACTATATTTATATTTAAGACCTTTTGTCGTGTGTGTGTGTAACAAGTAACAACGCGAGGTGTCGGTCACGGACGACGGTATCGGTCACGCGTTTCCACAATTTTTAACCCCTACCTCAAAAGATATTGACATAAAAATGTGTCGAGGAATGGGCCTTACCAATTTTCTTGTTATAAATAGGCACGTATAAATTTATAGCACGCCCAGCGATCAGTGCTAAGATACAGATGAATACGTAAATCTGCAGGCGAATACTCCTCTTCGGCCAGAGGAACGGCAAAAGGGTACGAAGCTTAACGAATACACCGTGAAATGTCGATCTGCTGTCATCCTGAAAAAAAAATTATGAATATTGGCGATTTTGTAAAATAGCACCAGGGACTTAAGTTCAAACTCACTCAAATAGGTTGCTGGGTAACTTGTTTTGTTACCTATTTGTTCTATAAATAATAAAAATCAACAATCTCTTGCTAGTTCTTGTTAGAACCAGACCTTTCATCCTCCAAATTCGTTCGCGATTTTGAAGAAGTACCACCTGAATCGGTTCAGCGTTTTATAAATAAGCCCATAAATTTTTTTAGAGTTTGAGTTTTTAGAGTTGTAGCTCGTTTATAGTGCATACTCTAAAACTCATAAAAATATATAATGCACTATAAACGAGTTAAGATAATTATTCCGGAAACAGACAAACATGTCAATTTTAATTATTTGAGCAGAACTAGAAAACATTCTAAGCAGTCCAATAAATAATTATGTAGTTGTGCATAATCTAATTCTATTTTTAGATTTAAGTTCAAGAATTGCCAAATCACACTGGTTTTCATTGACATACTAATGGAGAATTTCGTGTTGACTATTAAAACTTTTTTTACGGGCATAAATTATCATCACCTGTTTATTAATGAACACTGATTACAAGGAACCGCTATACCTTTTAAATTATTTTTATTTTGTGGGGAAGGTGCGTAAGACTGGCGCCAAGCTTTCCAAGGCAAAATATAAGCCTTTATATGGATTTCAAAGTTTAGGTCATTCGGCTAAATACGAATAAATGACAGCTTGGCTCGCCTGCCATAAGCAATGTTGCAAAATATTGATATTATATCTACTATACTTTAAAAAAAAAAGAATAAAGCCTAAATTCCTCCAACGCTGATATCGGCCAGGCGTACGCATACATAATACACCCGTTTTCCTATAGCTGTGGACATAAGCTCTCCCGAATGTGCATGTGAGTGGTGGTGGCATTGCTTGCTTGGGAACTTGGCTTTCTTGCTTGGTCGGGAAGGTAAACGGTGCTTCGCTTGTAACTGTAGCTTGACCATACAGAATTTTTTCTGTTGGCGGATTATAGCAAAATAATTGTAATCTTTTCTTGCTAAATCATGAACTTCCGCAAAGTAACGCCTGATTCTATCCAATATTATAGGGCTGAGTCGGTCACTTCGATTCTCTCAAGGATTTACTTGTAACATCCATAGCCACAGCACGACAATAGATTGTGTACTGACTTGTCCCGTGTTGTACTACAACACTGACTGTACATTCATCATCGTCGCAGTAAAAAGTGACCGATATCAGCGTAGGAGAAATTCAGGCATATTGAACAAAAATTACGTCTTTGGGAGCCCATTTGGAAATGTAATGCATTCTGTTGAAATTGGGTAATGAAGAATTCTTACTAGTTTTTGAATAATGTTATTTCATATCCACATTTCTTGCCTATTTGATAAGAAATTATACCTTTAATTTATCTTTATTGTTGTCTGATACTACAATTATATGATTTTGATATGGACAAGACATCTTAACCTATAAACTTATACAAAATGATAACAAAAATGTCATATTTGTCACTTTTGGTATTTCTTTATTGTTAAAGAAAAGTTTTCAAATAAGTATACTTACATCAAAACTTTACTCCGTAAAAAAAAGTTTGTAGAGTGCTCTGAAATAGCATATGGTTTGAAAATATATCTCATAAATAAAATATACCATAACAGACCCATTGAAAGCGACTTACTTATTTTAGTCAAGTATAGGCTAGATGCCCGCGAAATCGCCCGCTTGTCCCACGGGAAATTATTTCCACGGGAACTCCATATAGTAGCCTATGTCACTCTCCAGATCCTCAATTATACCCATGCCAGAAATCACGTCGATCCGTTGCTCCGTTGCGGCGTTATTGAAGGACAAACCAACAAACAAACACACTTTTGCATTTATATTAGAATGAAGTATGATTATGATTATAATGTTTGATCAATTATTATTTATCTTACCCTTGGAGGAACGTTACTGCGATTTCCGTCATCAGGTAGTAGGTATTCAAACTGGTGCATTATACCAGGTGCCTTCATGCCGAGTATGAACATGATCATGCAGGAAACGTATCGTCCCACAAACAGAGACATTTCCAATCGATCTTGAAGACTAAAAAAAATATTTACACATGAAACCAATCATCATATTAATAGGTATATATTTGCAACATGAAATAAGAGCAATATTCTCTGTTTTTGACGAACTAAGACAGAAAATTGTCCTAAGATGTCAATAACTATGAGTTTTCGATTTTGTGTTTGCCTCTTAACGTTTCACCCATTGAGATTTCGTAAATCGTATATGAGAGTGATTACGAATTTTAATTGAATAAAGTATTAACAAGGCATGGGTGGGACCATTTTGCCTGGTGGGAGGCTTCGGCCAAGGCTAGTTACCACCCTACCGGCAAAGACGTTCCGCCAAGCGATTAAGCGTTCCGGTACGATGCCGTGTAGAAACCGAATACGGGTATGGGTTTAATATAACTACCATGCCCCTAACAGGTTCGCCCGCTACCATCTTAGACTGCATCGTCACTTACCATCAGGTGAGATCGCAGTCAAGGGCTAACTTGTAGTGGATTGAAAAAAGAATGGCAATTGTGAAATATATGTGTTTTTAGTAATATAAAAATGTCTTACTCCTTCAAATGCCACCACCATCCTTCCTTATTGAGATTTAAAAAAGATAAGTTCTCAGATATAAATATCAACGCCCAGAACACAAGCAGCACAAAACCGTGTCCTCTTGGAGGTACAGATGGTAACAAAAATCGCCTTTCGATCAAAGCCAAATAAGCTGAGAGTGGGAACACAATGATGTTCACTACTAAGGCTAATATCTGAAAAGAGATGCTGTGTAACAAAATAAACCAACCAACAGCCAAGATTGTCGGTGTCGTTTTTTAAAATACCATGGAATATTTTGCATTTTCGGGTATAAATAGTACCCTATGCCACTCTCTGATACATGTACGTCATGGATGTTGGTCTATATCCATGTTAAAAATCAAAACACTGGTGCAACAGTGCTCCTTTGAGGAGTGATTGATAAGCTAACAAACCGACACATTATTGCATTTATAATTAATACCTTTTGATTATATTATAAATATATTATAGTATAATAACACTAACACCCGCAGCTTCGTTCATGAGAATTTCGAAAAACCCAGCCTAATTTCTTGTCTACATTATAAAGGAAACCTCTGTGCAAGATTTCTAGGACCTAGAAGCTGTGCCAAGTGTTGATGAGTCAATCAGTAAGTGAGTAAGTAAGACTTTTGTTTATATATTATGAGAATAAACATAAGCTTTGATTTTTAAGAAAATCCCTCTTTCCTTTAAATTTTTTTTGACAACATTGCAGGTATACAGAAAAAGGTGAGATACACTGAAATTACTTTTAAAAAATGGTCCACATTTCTCCAATACAATAACATGAAAAACTTATAAATGATATATATGATGATATATGTATAATTTCAAAATAAATATAATTCTACTCACCATATACCCATAGATATGTCCCCCTTTAAATACAAAAGCCTGCAACAGGAACCTTACAACAGCCAATACAGGTACAAAAAGTGTAAAAATCAACTGCACGACAAATAGATTTGATGACCTAACATCTACCACTTCTGTTGCATATCTGTAAAAAAATTAAGCCTTAGAAAAGGCAATTGTTGTTGTCCAATTCTATTGTGTTATCTATTGTTTGCACAATAATATTGATAACATACAAGATCATATATGAATTACACATCTTATCAGAAAAGTGTCAATACTCACTTTCATAATTGTAAAATTACCTATAATATGTCTGTGAATGAATACTTTCAATATTCTTGTTAAAAGATTCTAGGGAAACTCTCAAGTCAACAAGTAAGTACTTACTTGGATATCATAATTCATAACCTTTCACTCAATGCTGTTATTAATTTGTAGTTAAAAATACATGCCATTAGTTAAAACAGTGCAAGTAGTCTTGAAACATAAGTGAATTGATAAAAACTTCTATTTTAAAATATGCACTTGGCTTTATTATATACTAGCTTACGATTTTGTCTGTGTGGATTGAGGTTTTTTGATTCCCACAGTACTCTTTAATTTTCTGGGATTGAAAGTAGCCTATGTGTTATTCCAGACTGTTATCTATCTGGACCAAAATTTCCTCCAGATCCGTTGAGCCGTTCTGGCATGATTGAGTTACAAACATCTATCCATCCATCCAAACTTTCACATTCATAATGTAAGTATACACTAGAATGATGCCTGCAACTTCCTCATCGATTTGGGTCTAAGTATAAAAATGAAGTATGTTTAACTATTTAATTTTCCCGAATAAAAAGACAAAGAACACATAAACTAACACAATATTTTATTACATGGAAAGGGGGTTTTTTAATTTATGGATGTTAATATTATAACCTTTAAATACTCTATGTCATTAAATAATCAAACTCACCTTTTATACATAACAATTTGCATTAATCCAAAAACTATCAAAAAACCACCAATTAGGGCGGCTGAAACTGTCTCCATAAAACATTGTGATATCCCATGGTCTATCCATATTTCGCTCAAGGTTACGTTTGGTGGACAGTATTCCATTTGGGCACCTTGAAAACAGCGACCAAAATATGGAAATATGTGAAAAATAAAAACGCCGGCCGTAAGATTGCACAACGCAAAACGAAAAAATGTAAGCTGTAGCAATAGCAAATAAAACTACAGTAAAAAAGAGTAAACAAGTTTATAAATACTCACTGTGTTTTGCCAAAAGGCAGCGTAATTTATATTTGAAATTAAATAAGCCCCAGCGTTTGTGTTCAGCTGGTAGCTCCGCTTACAAATGTCGTGTATTCATAGATAAATGGCTTCTAAAAAATCGCGTATCAAGCACATTGCACTACACAAGACAAATTCGATTACTCCTTCGCGAAAACGAAGACCGAGATTCAAGTATCGACAGTATCAATTTGTATTTCTGTAAATTGTAAAATGACTGTATTTTTCATGAATGACATTTAAACCAGATGTTAGATACGATTATGAATGACAAAAAAAAATGACATATTTGTGCAGTGTTGCCAACAAAATGACTCCTTGACACTAGTGATATGCCGAATCGTTGAAAATGTATATACGGATACGGATCCGAATCGGATATCTGATGTCGAGGTCCGAGAATGCGGATACGGATTTTAACTTTCTAACTCAATCGATGCCGATCCGCGTGACCTTGCAATATAAAGGTAAAAACTCACTACGATAATGTTTTGCAACATATAGGTGCCAAATATTGGATTTTAAGAAATTAAAAAAATGGATGGAATTTAATAGTTTTTCATTACTACCTAATCACCTATAGAATTGCATCTGTGTATAAAAAATAATAAAGTAAGAGACCCATCAAAAGTAACGGATACGGATACGAGCCGGATCTTTCTTCTCCCTCGGATACCTGCGGATACGGATACGTATATACGTTACATCACTAATTGACACTTACATCAAGTTTGACAAATACCATGGATGTAGGTATATAATGGATCACGTACTACAATAAAAACTGAATACATCTAAACTAGCGGCACGCTATGATGGCCGGTTTGACGTTTGTCCGCTCATGAAGTTCCGTATTAATTGATAACGACTTTGAAGGAAATAATTGTATTACTTTATTGACGATAGTGATGTGCAGAGATTCATAAATTTTATCGAATGTAGTTTTAGGTTTAGGACTCAAAATTTATTTATTAAATTGATTTCTTAAATGTATACAAGTGTAGAAAAATCAGTTTGCACCATTTAAGGGGTGAATGTACTTGTGAATATGAACAATTTTCACTATGTGGACAAACCTCTGAAATCGCAAAAAAATATCAATAATTTTTTAAAAATGGAATCTAATACGATCGTCACATAGGATCGCTGGCTAGCACAACTACTACCTCCGGCAAACTCGCGTCAATGCTCAATGCAAAACAAAGCAGTTTCGAATTGACGTTGCTTCGAAAAGTATAAACTGTCAGTGCAATGCGATTGTGATATAGTTTTGACCTGGCTTTGGATTTCAAATATTGATACTGCATTACTGTTGACCCTTGCTCGTTAATTTGGACTCTGTTCAAGCCCTTTGTTGTGGATTTCGTCGATATGACCGAACGTACGCAGAGAACTGTTCTAAATAGTCAGACACGTGAGTTCGTAATACGCCTTCGTAACTATTTCGATCGTGAAGCTCAAAATGGAGGGCCAATTTTACCTATAACGTCAGTGGTTGAACGCGTAGCTGATGCGCTTAATATTGGACAACGAACTGTTAGACGGATAACTAAAAAAAAATATGGCGAGACTGGCACAGAAGAAAATAAACTTCACACACCAAAAAAGAGAAAACGAGCAAAACCAGTCGTAGGCATCGATAGCTTTGATGCCGATGCTATCCGAAGACATGTTTACGGCTACTATTTACAGAAGGAGTATCCAACAAGAAAAAAGTTGGTGCATTCACTGAAGGAAGCTGGATTATTCTTCGGTGGGGAAAGTTCTTTAACGAAGATTTTGAAGACCATTGGATTTCGATACAAAAAATGTAACAAACGCAAAATATTGATGGAAAGATTTGATATAGCGATGGCAAGGTATACTTTTTTACGGCAAGTGAAAGAAATCAAAAATTGGCAAAATGTTGTGTTCTTGGATGAAACATGGCTTAATGCTAACCATACTGTAGGCCGTTCTTGGAACGATGACACAGCAGCATCTACTTCCAAAGTTCCTGTAGGAAAAGGATCGCGACTTATAATTTGTCACGCCGGAACCATCAACGGGTTTGTCGAAGGTTCTCTCATGGCTTTTGCGTCAAAAACCACTGGAGACTATCATGAAGACATGAATGGAGAAAAGTTTACTGAATGGTTTACCTCAATGTTGTGTAGCCTCCCTGAACCATCTATTATAATTATGGACAACGCCCCATACCACTCGATGCAAATTGACAAGCCACCTGCCCAATCCCAAAAGAAAGCTGATATCGTCGCATGGCTTCGTAAAAATGGCGTAGATGCAAACATGAATATGTTAAAAGCGGAATTAGTACGTCTTTTAAAAGAAAACAAACCAACCAAGATCCGATACGTCATTGACGAAATAGCATTAGAACATGGGCACAGAGTTATACGGTTACCGCCTTACCATTGTGAGTATAATGCGATTGAGTTGGTGTGGGCTCAAATTAAGGGATATGCTGCAAGACACAATACAGAACCCCCATTTACCACAAAAAAAATGCTAAAATTATTAGAAGAAGCTTGTGAACATGTGACTAAAGGAGACTGGGAAAAGGTTGTGAATAGAACTGTTAAATTAATAAGGGAAGATTATGAAAGAGATGTGAAAATAGATAATATTATAGAAAACGAACATATAATTATTAATGTATGTGATGATAGCAGTGACGACAGTGAAAATAGTAGTATGGACGAATCTGATTAATTATGGCCTTTTGTGGCACCTTTTTTGGTATCTTTTGTATTCATATGTTTCTTGTGTGCATATAAAGTATGTATATTCATTTTCGTTCAAATATTCAGTTCGTTCAAATAAATTAAATAAACATATACATTTTTGTTTTATTAAACCTATTTAATCAGGTACAAAAACAAAACTTAATTGTTTTTTGTTCGAGAATAAATTGACATTCCACATCACTATTGTAATGTGTCAAACCGGCCATCATAGCGTGCCGCTAGTTTAGATATCATATTCAATTTTTGTCTATTAGTATCAGTGAGTGTGAGTGAAACGAAACATGGCTGATTGTATTATTGTGGATTATAACTCGTTACAAAGGTTGAAATAATTGTCAAATGAATCTTAAAATACTGTCAATTTAAAAAATACCTCATTGCTGGTCAAACTGCATGTGACGTGCCCTAAGCTTAATTTTGTCACCTTGTTTGAGGTTGCTGAAAATCTTCCTTCATGCTCCCACCTATTACTTGGAAATGAACTAGGAAGATCCAAAATCGTGACCAACTACATTGTCTAAGATGCTCAGTCTATTTTAACTAAATCATACCCGCGACTTCGTCCGCGTTGATTAAGATTTTTTGATTTCATAAAACATTTAATTCATAAACATTTAATTTTCCATGATAAAGCGTATGTCCTTCCCTGAGATGCAACCTATCACTTTACCATATTTCACCAAAATTGGTTGAAAAGATAGTCGTTAAAGCGCAGCAGACATACAGTCACACACACACACACACACACAGTAGTATCGATGGATGGTATTTAGTAGTACTACTAGTTATTTTTGTAGTATTAATCAGAGGCACACGTCTTCGCTTGGCACGTAACTAATCTTTTTCAATCTTTGCAACACTATAAAGCTGTCAGAAGTCTGTGCTCTGTGGTCAGTATTGCAGTATAGCATGCCTAAACAAATTTGATATTTGTGACATGTTTAAAACTAATTATTGTATTGCAAAGAAGAAGAAGAATTAATGTATTATTATATTATTTTTATTTCGTTTGCTACTCAGGTACAACCACAGAGTACCAATATACATCTGTAAGTAGAATAATTGTAGAAGATTGAATTAGAATAAAAATATCGGCATTTTCCGTCTGGAAAACACAGATTGTATATTTTATCATCTAACGATTCGTAATAAATCTCCAAGATATAATTGGAGTTGTTTATGTTGTGGAGCTGGGTAGCTCAAATTAAACCATCGATGTAGATTTATCGGAAGTGGTATATTCGGAAGACGATATTTTGAGTGACTGATTGATTATTTCTATAATATTATTTACGCTTTCCCAGGTACTCTTGAACAGAGTGGTTGTCTACAGTGGATTATTAATTTTATTGAAACATATTCTATATTTTATGCATGAACGTATTTTTATAAGTACACATCCTTTTTACACCATTTTATAACAACAACGTTACAGGTTACATTATTTGTCTAAAGATTTCGGTCTACAACATTATGTCAAAGAAATTTTTATTCAACAGGTACTACTAAACTAAGTAATATTGTAATTAATGTATCGTGTTCAATGGTTGTGGTGTACAACAATATGTTTATGTGATTGAATCATTTTCAATCAATCCTATAGAATTCGAGTCACGAGTGACGGGAGTGGGGCCAATAAGGGTCTGCCAACGATGCACTTTTCGGTGCAAGATCACCATTTTTGCACTTTGTATGATCAAGATCATGTAAATTCCAATGTCCAGTAGTAAAAAGTATATATCAAGTCCCAAGTCAAGCCAAGCCACCAGTCCAACAAGCTGTTTAAATGTTGCTATATTTAAATAATGTAATAAGTTTATCTTTGAGTTTACGAACCATTTTTATTAGGTAGTGATCTGTGGTAGTGATAATAGAATAGTGATTATTTATCTGTGTGGAAGTGAATTGAAAATAGATCTATGGAAATGGAATTGAAATGATGTGAAATGACGGGCCGCAAGCGAGAGGTGATGGTGGATTTGGGTTATTTACATGATTGTTGTTGTAACTTGCAAGTTTTCGCTTATAAATAGTTAAATGCACATTATTAAAGTACCTCGAGGAGTATTTAACGATTGTGCTATTGCGTGCCCCTATGCTATTAACAGAATATAATGGGAAAAGAAATGTGTCATTCAGCATCAACAAATGGTGTTTTTTATTAATGAACGATAGTCATGTGAAGAAGGTTATGACTATAAGCAGGGAATTAAATTGGGAAGTAGGTGTGAAACTTGTGTTTGTGTTGTGTGAAAGTGCTTAGTTTTTGTGGTGAAGGTGATTAACCAGTCTCAAGATGGCCGACCTCGAAGCTGTGCTGGCCGACGTCAGCTACTTGATGGCAATGGAGAAGTCCAAATGTACTCCAGCAGCCAGAGCTAGCAAAAAGATTGTCTTACCTGATCCAAGGTAAATTTGCATAAAATACGTCCGCAACCTTATTGGGTCGTTCGTTCATTGCTGGGTCATACTATCAACATTGTTTACATTTAAGTACCAAATAAATAAAAGAGTTATAGCTGCAGTTCAACTCCTGCACTATTTATGTACATCAATAAAATCATTTGAAGAATCTTATGATCAATCTCTCACTAAGCATCACTATATACTTCTACTTTGATTAGATGGGTAAAAATACAAAAGTTGGACAACTTTTTGCCCTATTTTGCAAACATAAGTTTTAATCATAATGTATACATATATTGGTTTGTACGCATATAATATCTTATAAATATACCTACTATCCTATGCCGGGCCAGTAAGTTTTTTAACTATTTAATGAGTTATTTGCATTTTTTCAAATTTGATCACCAAAGGACTGACAAGGGTGGCAGAGTACTGATTAAAACACATATTCGTTAGGAAAAATTCGATTTATTATAAGTTGGAGTAATTGCAAATACAAATAGCTTAGAATCTAATAAAGGCACATTTCTAAAGAATTAAATCACATTGAACTTTGGGCATTTTCGTCGACAATTTGTCCTCGGGATATAAATTCTTTCATTCCGGCTGCAAGGCGGGTAGCGTCATCTTCTAAAAATTCCTCAACCAATTTTTGCAACTGCATTTTGCAATTCTTGGTTCTTGGTTTTGAAAGGTTGTTTCGAGTTTTTTATAGGTCACTACTTTGTTTTTGAATCTCCTAAGTTTATATTCCTCTACTACACTTCCAGATAAAGCTTGTTTAAATTCCATTTTTTCTTTATGGCTTTTAATTTTTTCGTAGTTTTCTATTTGAGTTTTCATGACTTCACCAAAAAGAGCTCTCTTTACTAATTCTTTCCTTTTATTTTCATCTCACTTATTTCTTCAGGTCTCTTTTTTGGCATTTATTCAACAGATTTCCTGACCTTCTTTAACTTTCTTCTAATCCGTTTATACTTTTGACGTTCAGAATTTAATTTAGTTTTAGAATTGTAATAATAGCACTCATTTTCTTTGATTGCTTGTTTCTGTCTTTGACTTCTCCTTCTTGCTTCTTTTGCTCTTTGATCTTCGTTAATGATGACAGGTCTATTCTCTACAAGGACCACTGGTGGCCCTTCGTCACTGGATGTAGGTGTATTCTGACGTAAAAAGTTAATTTGTGTTTTGGTTCAAAGTTAGCTTTTGCCTATACTGTAATGAATATTGTTTCCAATTTTTTCTAGTTATTCGTTTCTCTCGAGGTGTCATTTGTTTAATATTTTTCTTTATTTTTAAGTACTTTAACCTTTGTTTCTCTTTGTATTCTGCAAATTCAAATGTTTTTTTATTCAAATAAACTTTTACAAGTTCTTTTGAATCATCAAGTGAATCTCTGGTTCACCCTGAATCACTGGTTCGGAATGTCATTCCTACCGAGAAGAATCAGCAAGAAACTCGGTGGTTGCTCTTTTTAAATAAATATTTCATTTACAATTATTATATCAATGTATACATAAGTAACCGCTGTCATTGTATGTAATGTAATTGGGGCACTTTTAATTCTCAGCAAACGAGCTTTTTTGGCTCCTCTTTTATTTTTTTACACCTCCCTCGATAATTTTTGTTTCTTTTTAGGCGGTGGCGTAATGTATATCGTCTGAAATGAGTAAAATAAATTATTTTATATTTTAATATAGTAGTAAAAAGATCAGCCCCCCTATTGTGTAAGAATTGTCGATCTAATCGTCTAAGTTCGGCGTCAAAGTAAAATAAACCATAATAGCATTGAATTAGAGCTCAATTTCGTGTATCCATTCTGATACGTTTAGGTATGTACGATACTATAAACGTATGAGAATGGATACACGAAATTGAGCTCTAATTCAATAATGTTATGGTTTATTTTACTTTGACGCCGAACTTAGACGATTTGATCGAAAATTCTTACATAATCGCACCTCTGAAATATAAAGAACATCAGTTCCCTGGAAACACGTCAGTCCTTTGTCGTAAGTTTAGACAGCGGACTGACGGCAGCGGACTTATGATTTGGGCATTAATTTATAATTGAAACTTAATTATTTATCTATATATTTAATTATTAAGATGATATATTTATACAAATCACATGAAATCATGCATAAATGAAAACAAAACATAGCCACTAAAGAAAATAAAGACTCACCAAAGTACTGAAAACTTGAATGGATCAGCACAAACACACGCGGTAACAATGGCGCTAGCACTGGCCTCGTAGTGGCTGCCGTGAATATGGCGCCCTCTGCACCTAATTTCACTACCAACATTCAAACTGTACAACAGTTGATGAAAGTTCGCTAATATTTTGCTGGAATTTCAAATTTTAACTTGGCACAAAGGACTGATGGGTAAAAGTAATGACAAAGTTTGTTCATTTTTTAAAAATAGCTTTTTACAGATTCTGTTTATTAATCTGTGAAATATGATTTAAACATATACTAAAGAATATGTAGAAATAATAAGATTAACAATAAATACGGAATATGTTTTTATACAACTACTTCATATTACGTTTTTGTGATTGTGACGCGCCAAAGAACTGATGTTTTCAGTATTTATCGCATTATTTTACAAATTAGCTTTTAGAGTATGTAATTTAAATTGAGTGGATACATAAAAAGGATTTTAGAATTTCATAATATTATACATATATGTCACATAACGAAGTGCATTAATATTTTCGTATTTTTTGGCTGATGACAGCGAGTTGCCCAACTTTTGTATTTTTACCCAGATAGGAAAATTGGATGGCTTTGGAGTTAGGATTTAGACTGGGAAGCTTTTTTCCACATTCACCAAGGAACTTTACTTGGAGAAACTAAAAGTTAAAGTAAAATACAATAAAATAGAAACAAAATGACCAAAACTTATTTATATATATTAATGGATATGGCATAACAGGCATAGCTGGGCTTATCGCAATAACAATATTTTGAGGCAACCTTTAGAGAAAACGCATGATAGGCAGTTAGGCACACAATTATGATGATAGAACAATATGAAGAATACAGAGTTTGGGGTAGGGTTGCATAGAAGGGGTTAGGTTAGAAACGTGCTACCTTAATTGGGATCTGTCAATTGTCAAGTCTCTGAAGGGGTCTCAGGGTCAAGATGAAATTTACAATAACTGCAAAAAAAAATAGCAGATAAATTTGGTGCTTTTAAACCATTTTATTTTTATCCCACTCTTGCTTTTCATGTTCTGGTGATAACCCAAAAATAATGATTAAGTATAATTTTATAAATTGCTTCTGTGTAGTGGTGACACATGTTCTCATCTATACAGCTCTTATTTTAAAATGGATGTGACACTGTTGGACTGGGACAAACTATAGGGATTCCTAGATTAGAAATGTGCTACCTCCACTAAGTGCTGAGGAGGGTACAGGGAGAGAGAGGAGGGCATTAATTAACACTCTCAAAAACCAATTTTTTTTTTAATTAAAATTAGTAAACTTTAACCAATATCAATAAAAATGTAGGTAATTTTATTACCCCATGAAGAAATACCCCTACATTATGATTATGGCACTTCACTGGCCGATGCCTGGGCACTCTTGTTGCGCTTAATGTATGGTGTTCATGTAAAAGGATGGGCTATACCAGAGGACTTGCTTCTGGCTTTGTGCTTTACTATGTGGAGTTGAGGTGTATTGTGTGTTTAGGACACATTTTAATAAAATACTAGGGACTCGCCCCAGCTTTACACAGGTAGCATAGCATATATGCAATTTTTTGCTGCACTCGAGTTGCGTTGGAGTGATACCGCCCAATATAATTGCTCAAGTGGTAGTTTTAGTTTTGCAATAACTCTTAAGATGTTATTTAAAATTGTATGGTGTAAAGGACAAATGAGGACCTGGCCAACAAAACCGGATTACTTAGTCCTCAAAATTAAAGGACTTGTCCAAGATTGGGCCTTGAACATGAACCAAGATGATTTTAATACACGTGAATAGAGAGCCTAAAATATGGCTTATAGAATAATTTACACATTTTTAGAGGACCCCCAATTTCGAGAAAAATATTATTTTATTTTGTGGCTTTTTTAGATCTTGATCTGAATCCTAGCAACAGTAAAAAAAAAAACTTGATTGTCTTCGTCACGTATGTCATAGGGTGATTGTCAAATGTCACTGTCATTTTTGTTTATCTTAATTTATTGTTGTAATAATAATTATTTTACGTTTGACTAAAATACTCAATTATTATTTAACATTTAATGTTGTATGCACTATGTAGTGGAAAATGGGTAGTTTATCGAAATGGAATATTAATAGTCACAACTAATGCGCATAACCCAAGAACGAGAAGAAGGAAGAGGTTGCCCATGCCAGAGATGGTAGGATGACAGCAAAGGCACAGCGGGAAGCATATGGCAAAGGATAGATGGTTATGGAGAGCTCTGGAGGAGACCTATGCCCATGGGCAAACTGAATAAATAAAACCGTGTATTTACTAGTGCCTTAATTTATTTAATCTATTTATAAGAAAGTATAAATTAACAACAATTTGTGTATATGTCACCGTAAGATTGTAAAAACTGTTAGATTATGATCTAACTCACGAAATTGCATACTGTCGAAAGATTACAATTTAACGCATTATTTTCCGTAGATTGTAATCTGTTAAGTATAATAACCCGATAGAACCTAAGTGCCTGGCCTGCGGTCAGGCACTACCTGTTTATATATGTCGAACCCTAACCTTACCTACAAGAAAGACACAAAAAAACGTAATTACAATTGATATTTCAAACATTGTTTCAAACACAATCTGTCGACAGTTTACAATTTTGTGAGCTGGATTATAATCTAATGGTTTTTACAATCTTACTGTGACATACCATGTACAAAGTAACAAAGGCTTATATTATTATAATAATGCGCTATAATAATATAAGTGCAACATGAATTTGTATCAGGCTGGTTTTCTGCTAACGCTAGGCAAACATTGGTCAGTAATATTTTGTAGCACTAACAGGTTCAGTCATAGGGCCAGATCCCCTTTTAACATCTTGGATACTTGGTCACTAGTTGCTGAACTTGGCGATGAGCGCTTTGCCAGCAAGCATTACATGCAGGCATTTGCAATGGAAACCACCTGAAATGGATTTTATGTTTAATCTTGATATTAAAGTAAAGAAAAGAATACAATCATTATGAACAAAGTGATCACATTATAAAAATAAATAAAGCACTCTAGAACAAATCCACGAAAGTTAAACTGATCACACATTTACACAGAGGTTTGTTGTTTAATTCTATCATCGAAAGGTTTATGCATTCTTGGCAAATTTGATCTTCATCAGTTACCTAAAAACAAAATAATAATAAAAACAAGAAAGATTGTTTTATTAGGTCTATAAGGTATTGCTTAAACTTAAATCAATTCTTTATTAAGTCCCCTTAAAAAGGGGTTGCCCTTTTTAAGGTCCAACACTGAGCACAGCAGTGCGATTGCGTGACTTCTGGATCAATCATCGTTACAATATCAATTGTTGTGATTGGCTGAATTTATGGTATTCTTGCTGCGTCAATGGATTTTGTTCAATAGTGGAAGAGTGTTAACCAATAAGAGGTGATTGCGATCTTTACACTGTAGCTGTCATTTTTAGCCAGTCGCCCTGCAGGTCTGCTCTCAGAATAAGATGGATTTAACCATAGCCCACTACACTGGCCAATTGTGGGTTGGCAGGCTTCACACACTTTTGATGTTTCCTCATGATACTTTCCTTCACCACTAAGCAAGTGATATTTAGTTGCCACAAACACACATAAAACATATCTGTACCACTGGGCTATCACTGTTTTTTAAAGTACATACTTAAAAAAAAACTATTATAGTGAGCACATCCTAAACACCTAATAATAAATAAATATATTACCCCATGTACAATCCATTCTTCAATTATTGTAATTATGTCAGGACTCATGCTTACAACATTATAAATATACTGCTGATTTGCAGGTTTAATTATGTTACAGTTAATACAGTGAGCCATATCCGAGTAATCTGAAAAGGAAATGAATATTCATGAATGCAGGCTGGCAGTCGTGTAGCTCACATATAAATAGAAGTTGTCAAGCAAAGAAGCCTTATTTATAAATAAACTGATATAATGTTATACACTACTATTTGCTTTCCACACAAAAACCAGTAGTTCACATGACAGCAGTTAAGCCTTCTGGCTTTCATGTTTACTGTTGGTGGTGGCCCACTCCCAGTGTACCTACCAAGGATCATTTTCCCACAATTAGAGTGTAATTGGGCAGCCCCATCAGAACCCTATAAGTTGTAAGAATTTTGCATAAAGTGATGCCACAGACTGCAAATATAAATAAACTCTAAATAGGGACTTCTTTATTCCCATGATATATGCGCAAAACTGCAAGCAATCATGTTAGCCTCTTTAAGTATCATTCTATATCAATCTACTTGACTCATTCGTCACTTTAGATTCATTTTGTGTGTATACGTTTAAATTCAAAGATAGGTGCTAAGTTATTCCACGTAAAAAATTATGAATGGTACTTACATTATAGGTTGTAAATGCGCAAGGTGTCAATTGGAGTGTAAAATAAACAACCCATTGCGATATACCAATTCACTGAAAAATTAAAATCTTAAACCGCCAAATTAAACACGGCGCATTTCGAATTTTGAATTTGAACTTTGGCTGTTCAAAATGACATTAAAGTGACAGTAACAGAAGCCGATTTAATAGATCTCTAAAATAAAAAGCGTTTTAGTGTTTCCATCCATCGAAAAATATTTTGTACGAATGATATTTTTCAAAATTAATTTTTAAAAAAATGGGGTTTTCTAAAATTATTATTTAAATGCCGTTTAATGTTATATTTTTTTCTCTTTCACGTGATGGCAGTTTGGTTCTGGTTCATTGACACTCAGAATAAAAAACCACCCTCCATACTGAACTGGGACATGTCATTTTACAGGACGGTGAAAAAACTAATATTAGTGTATGGAGGAGATTATACACAAAGTATCATTATAGGTAGGTGGATTAGATCAGGGATTCCCAAACTATTTTGAGCAGGAGACCCCCTTTCCAAATTGAACTGATACCTCAGATCCCCATAGCCAAATTACTTTAAAGATTCTATGTTTAGTTTTTTCCTATTAATGCAAAATACTTACTAATAATTTTTTTTTGTGTAAGTTTGACATCATTGTTTCATCAAAATTTAACAAAATAAATAGACATAAAATTCAGTTAATGTCAAGTGTAATTAATAATTATTAATACAAATTATTTAAAAATACTTACGTAGGTAAGGACTTATTTTTGGAAAAAAAAAGTCATTAAAATAGCAAAGTAAAGATAAAAAATACAATGGTACTTCCTACTATTTAATATTAGTCACTGTTATAACAAGTTGATACACATGACACAATTTATACAGTATCTTGAAAGTTTTAAATAAAAACATGTAATAATTAATGGGTCGATTTTTAAACCTTGTTGTTTCTGTTTATGTCGAAGCCTGGGAAGCTGATATCGACCCCTTGGGGTCGAAATTCACTACTATGGGAATCCCTGGATTAGATCTATTGTTGCACAATGTAGTATATTTATATTTAAGACCTTGTCCTAACCTAAGTCTTTGTAACAACGTGAGCATGTCAGTGACGCGAATCCACAAGTTTACCCCCTACCAAAAAGTGCTCAATGCGCCTAAAGAAGTTTTTTACTTCAAAAATGTGTTGGAATTATGTATAGTGGATTTATCAAGTTCTGTTTGCCTCATCCTCAATTCTTATGTGCTTAAGGTACAAACATATTTATAAGAATTCATATTGTATCAGCCTAAATAGTTTTTCAATTACCACATTAAGTATCCATCCATCTATCCATCCATCCATCCATCCATCCATCCATCCATCCATCCATCCATCCATCCATCTATCCATCCATCAGCCCGTATGCATCCACTGCTGGACATAGGCCTTTTCGAGAGCATATAACATTAAGTATATGTGACCATTTTTTTTAAACTTTAAAATGCGTATTGTGAGCTAACCCTAAAATACATATACCATCGCTAACTTTTTCTATAGGCCTATAAAAAAAGAAAAAACCCAACATACATTGTTTTGTTATGTCTCAGAGGCCAGTCACATCTCCGACAACGTTATATTTACTTATGCAAAACATCAATGAATTACATAACTAAACCTTCCTCTTGAATTACTCCGTCCAATGGTAAAAACCATATGAAAATCGGTTTTATAGTTTTTGAGTTCATCGCGTTCAGACAGACAAACGCGGTAGGGGGACTTTGTTTTATAATAATATGAAGTGATTTTTACCCTATTATAGTGAGAGAAGTCACGCAACAGCCATGCGTTTACTTAGTGTTAGTGCTTGTTCCCGTTAACTCGTGGGTGCGGTAGCGAGCGCGGTAACGAAATATCAAACATATGACATAATGTTACAATAAGTTATTGTTCAAGTAAGTAACAATCTGCTATAATAACAAATCATCCAGTCAGATATTTTTTTTTAAAGTGTAACTTAAGTAGTTAATTAACTAGAACTTAAATAACATCGCATAAATGTTTGTTACTTTATAAAGCTATTTACCTATTATAGTCTAGGCAATAAAGTTAGTCGACCCCAACAATAATTCCACAGCCGACGAAACTTTGATTTGTAACTTTACTTTGATGAGTATGAGTATGAGAGTATGATGAAATAAGGGATTTATGATATACCTAATTGTTAAGGCAGGAAGGGACATTATCGCGTAAACGCATTTTAAGTTTGATAATAAAATCGGTCTAAATATTGATGTTCTGCATGATTATTTCGTTTGATATTTCGGTTTTGAGTGTAAATATACTACCTACTATAATTTTCGAAAGAAATCGATAAAATATTCAGTCATAAATATTAAGTTTTAGGTATAAATACCTATCTTCCGGATGTTTTTTTGGATATGTCATAAGATGATATGTCATAAGATATTCATCTAAATTAAATGGTGTAAAGGATATTTTTTATCTTTATTACTTAAATACTTGAGATGACAAACATTTATTTATTTTTAAAACACCTTCGCATTAAAGCATTGGTAAATTGACCTAATTTGAAAATCATAAAAATGGTTATTGTGGGTGAACCTTAAAAGATATCGCGGACTTTTATTAACAACATTTTGAAAGGAACAATTCCACCGTACAATATTTTCGTGTAACTTTAACGATTTACGCAGCGCACGCCACGTAAGCTCTCAGAAGAGATGATGTTTTCCGACTTACCTAGTTCACATAATTGCAATTTTCGTAAGGATCTTTAAAATAAAAAAAACTACCTATGCCTATGTTACTCGCTGATAATGTAGCTTTCAATAGGGGAAAGAATTTTTTAAATCAGTTTTTATACATTACAAACAAACAAATCTTTCCTCTTTATACTATTAGTTTAGATAAGTAATCATATGCTTATAAGGTTTGAATTTTCAGGTTAAGTTATTGAACTGACGAACTATGCGCTGACTTCAGGTCGTAAAAAAACTTGGAAAAGTAAGAATGTGCCTCATAAAATCTCTTCGGAGATGTCTAGTTAGTAAACAAAACTATAAAACATTCTGGGACTTTATTTATTATTATTTAGTAAAACAGAATTTCACAACTTGCTCCATGAAAATGATTCATTATATGTACTTATATAAGTAAGTATATTATCTACTTAATTTCCTATGTGCAAATTAAAATTGCTACGAAAATTCCGGGCCATGGCAATTACCTAGTTAGTCAAATGGTGTCGAAACTCGAAATCCAGATATTGTAGATTATTAGAATCTACATGCATTGATAATTGTCTAGTAAAAGCTGAGAATCGGATTTTTTAATACTAGCAACGCTGCACGGGCTATTCAAAACTCAAAGTAAACCCAAAAAATAACGTAAGTACCCATAAACGAATCCCGACTCCGACTCCAGACTCAAGAAATACACGCTAGTGTTAAATCTTATACGATGATACCGAACCCTTTGTGTGAAAGTTAAAAAGGTGCATGCCCGGGATCGAGGCCGGCGTATTAACTATTAACCATTAGACTATCACAGTTAACTAATCTTGGGAGGGTTAGGTATTCAGGTAAAAAGAAAAGTTAAGTCCGAGGAATCTTAAGGAATGTTGACGTAATGAGATAGAGTTGTGATTTAGTCGATATTTCGTTATCGATACTAACACATCTTTAGTATCTGAGCAATGCACCCGGCATTGAATTAATTATGAAATAATAATTCTATGAGGACAGCATGTGTAATATGGAAGAAAAAAAGAAATTGTATCAAAAAATGTAAAATTGTTAAATGTAATAATGAAAATAGCACTTAGCACGCTTCTATCAGATTAAGCTTCTTTATGTTCTCTCTTGTTATTAGTTGTGTGCAATAAATAATTCAATAATAATAATAATAATAATCAAAATACGTAATGACTATTTTTATGTTTCTAACACACACACACAGACATTGACACAAAGAGTAGTATCGATGGATGGTATTTAGTAGGTGGAACAGGTGTCCCGTGAAAGCGTAGCAGACAGACAGACTGAACCCTTTCGCATTTATAATATTAGTATGAATGTTGAACGGATGATACTTTATCATACTGTAAACTATTGAATAGAAGCAGGCGTTACTTTGCGGAAGTCCATGATAGTGAATGAACTAGAAGTTTAATTCGCTATAATCCGCTACATTAGACAAATCTGTGTGGTACAGTGCGTGTCTTTCACCTGCAGCATGCGACACCCACCACCCAGTAATTCGCACAGGCACAACACCAAACCACACAAATCCTCCAAATCATTCTCAACGTACGTTTCACTCCGACACCGGAGCATCTTCAGGTGATGTTGACTCGACAATGCACGATTGCGAAGTGACTATCGTATCGCAAGTTCCGGCTTATATACCTTTTTGGCATGACTCATACTGAAGCCCCGCCCCCTCCCCTATTACTGTATAAATTGAGTAAAGGTGAATTTGATACGTTTATTTGTTCATTTAGCAACTCAAATCCTTTATTATTGTGTTTAATTATTTCTAATTGCTCCCAAACGCACATTCGAAACCCTTTATTACATTTATGCAGGATTTTATATGAATGGTTATTGCCCACCTCATGTCCACAGTCCAAAAGATGTTTAGCGAAGTGGGACCTTTGTGGTTGATCGTTCCTATAAGCAGACATATGTTCCTTATAGCGCGTCTCGAAACTGCGCCCAGTTTGACCAACATATGTGGCACCACATTCAGGACACTCAAGCTTATAAACACCCGATTTTTGATGATTCTTTAATTTATCTTTCCCGTTGCAAATCCTCCGAAGTGTATTATTTGTCCTGAACGCGACATGCACATCATGTGATCTGAGCGTCTTTACAATGCGCTCAGATATTGGTCCAAAATACGTCAAACTGGCTTTATATTTACTTATTTTATCCGATGTAGCCATGTAAAGATCTTTTCTAATTTGCACTGACTGCTGTTTTTTTAGTATATTATTCACAATATTCTGATTGTATCCATTTGAATGTGCGATTTGGTATATAACCTCTAATTCTTTCCTATAGTCCTCTTTTGACAGTGGAATGGATAATAACCTGTGCACATAGCTATGGAATGCTGCGAGTTTATATTGCCAAGGATGACAAGACGATGCGGGTATAGTTGTGTCAGTGAATGTAGACTTGCGATAAATTTTGAACTCATGTTTATTAATAACCCGGCATATAGTCAAGTCAAGGAAATTCAAAGATTTGCTCTGTTCTAATTCTGACTTAAACTTAATTTTTGGGTGCAATCTATTAAGTTTTTTAACGAATACATCCAGTTGTCTCGCTGTCCCCGTCCAACATATGATTATATTATATAATCATATGTTGGACGGGGACATTGTGAATGTGGTGCCACATATGTTGGTCAAACTGGGCGCAGTTTCGAGACGCGCTATAAGGAACATATGTCTGCTTATAGGAACGATCAACCACAAAGGTCCCACTTCGCTAAACATCTTTTGGACTGTGGACATGAGGTGGGCAATAACCATTCATATAAAATCCTGCATAAATGTAATAAAGGGTTTCGAATGTGCGTTTGGGAGCAATTAGAAATAATTAAACACAATAATAAAGGATTTGAGTTGCTAAATGAACAAATAAACGTATCAAATTCACCTTTACTCAATTTATACAGTAATAGGGGAGGGGGCGGGGCTTCAGTATGAGTCATGCCAAAAAGGTATATAAGCCGGAACTTGCGATACGATAGTCACTTCCACAGAGTACATTAAATATACTGGGTCACTTCGCAATCGTGCATTGTCGAGTCAACATCTCCTGAAGATGCTCCGGTGTCGGAGTGAAACGTATGTTGAGAGTGATTTGGAGGATTTGTGTGGTTTGGTGTTGTGCCTGTGCGAATTGGTGGGTGTCGCATGCTGCAGGTGAAAGACACGCACTGTACCACACAGATTTGTCTACTGTAGCAGATTATAGCGAATTAAACTTCTAGTTCATTCACACTACTGTAAACTGTAAAGTTTCGTCGTATGAGGAATCACTGTTGGGGTCAAGTAGTTAGCTTCCTTTCCTAGACTCGTTGAAAATATTGATCTGACTGCTTCATCATTAACTAGATTAACTTTAACTAGCTATAAATCTAAAGATGACCTACTTTTATTGAAATAATATATTAATATATATCATTTTGTTTGTTGCAGTGTACGGAGTGTCATGCATAAGTATATGGAGAAGAAGAATGAAGTAAATTTTGACAAAATTTTTAATCAAGTCTTAGGTACGTATTATTTTATATTAATACAGTATGAAATTAATGTAATGAGTTTACAGTATTATTTTAAATGAAATAGCTAGGAATCTGTGCATCTAAAATCTTTTACAATATGTCGTTAACTTAGTTAAGTAATTACTTAGGGCAATAAATTTAGCACTTAACATTATGTAAACTATTATGATGCGGTAAACTGACATTTCAAAATGTAATTTCACACCTGAAACAAGATGATTTCAGACGAGGGTGAAGTTGCACCCTCCTCTGAAATTATCCGAATTGGCATCACCCGAAGTCTAAATCATCATCTCTGGCATCATCTAGTAGGTTAATAATTGTTTAGACAATATCATCTTGCGAATTAAAGATGACGCCCTATGTTGGACGAGAAGTTGAAGATCTCTTCCGTGATTTGTTGTATTGAGACCTAAACGAGTTAGCTGAGTCTGGGTCTAAAAAGAATAGTCGAACTCTGTAAATCATCGCTTGACTATGGCGAACTGTAGATAAAGGTATGAAAATAGCTATAGCTACAAAATTTTAACAATGATAATAGTAGCCTGAGTTTGTATGAAAAAAGATTTATAACTATTATGTTGATAAGGGGGTAATCTTATAAGGTTCCGATTGATGAACTCTGTAATAGTTACCGTTCCCCAGTGAACGTTGAAAATTGCTTTGTAAGCAGATTAAAACCGTAACTAACTATCTATAGTCTTTAAAATCAATGTTTTGAGGAGATCTTTTTTGTTTCAAGATTAAAGTTTAACTACTTTGAACTATTGTATATCTAGATCCAGAAGGCTTACGACCGCGACGCGTGGAAGTCCCAACAAGAGACCTATTGAACAGCTGGACGACTTTCCGTTAACGATAATATTAATGCTAGTTACAAAACATGAATATTTAAGTAGGTAACTATAACTAGGGTCAGGTATACTAGCTGATGCCCGCGATTTCGTCTCTTGATTTGAGGTTTTTTGGTTCTCGCGGGAGCTCTTTAATTTTCCGGGATAAAAAGTAACTCTCCAGACCCTCAACTATACTCATACAAAAAAATCACTTCGACCCGTTGTTGCTTTATTGCGGCGTGATTGAAGGACAAACAATCACACTTTCGCATTTAATATTTTAGTAGCTATGAAGTATGATTATAACACATAATACTAAAACTTTATATCGTTTAGTTAGTTATATCTACTGCAACTGGCATATTTTTAAACTGCAGAATGCAGAATATATTCCAAAAATCGCAAAATCACTGATCTTGAACCCGTTTCAACCGCGTGTTTCTTGAGTGCTTTGCCAATAAAACTAAATGTTTGGTAAGAGTGGAGTCACGTGGAATATTTGATGTATGGGTTTTTAACGATCCAGCCGATTATAATTTTCGTTGGTAACTAAAACGCACTACCTAAGTAAGTATATGTCACCGTAAGATTGTAAAAACCGTTAGATTATAATCTAACTCGCGAAATTGTAAACTGTCGAAAGGTTCTGAGTGTCAATTTTTGAAATATTCATTGTATTTACGTTTTCTTGTCAGTTTCTTGTAGGTTAGGTTAGGGTTCGACATAAATAAGCAGGTAGTTAGGTAGGCACTTAGGTTCTATCGGGTTAATATACCTAACAGATTACAATTTACCGAAAAATAATGCGTTAAATTGTAATCTTTCGACAGTTTGCAATTTCGCGAGTTAGATTATAATCTAACGGTTTTTACAATCTTACGGTGATATGTATATACCTACTTAAAATATCCTCAAATCTAATGCGATCTACCTCAAGACCCTATAGTTTCCTACAAAGAAATCGTTATCAAATTTATACATAGCAAATAGAACAGCAAATAGAATATATGTTATTATAATATAGTTAATATTTATCTAAACTTTTAAACTACATAATAATATTATAAAGAGGAAAGATTTAATTGTTTGATTGTTTTTGTGTAATGCTATGGTATGGTAATGTAATTTAAAAACTACTTTTCCGATTTTAAAAATGCTTTAACTTATAGAAAGCTACATTATCAGCGAGTAACATAGCCTATATTTTATTTTCAAAAAAATCCTCACGAAAATTGCAATAATGTGAGTTAGGTCGGAAAAAATCGTCTCATCGGAGAGCTTACGTACCCGTGCGAAGCCGAGGCGGGTCGGGTTAGGGTCAAGTGTAGAGCATTGATTGTGAGAAGTTAAAGGTCAGACAATGAAGCCAGTAATGAAAGAACTAGGATGAAAGAAGCTAGACCTACTTGGTTTATCAGCTCAAATTACAGAAAAAGATATGAAACAACAGTATGTCAGCGTTTCAATAGAGTTTTGCAATAAGTTACTAACTACCACTTTGCAGTATCTTTATATCGTTAATAACGTCCAGTAGTTATGTTTAATATTTACTTACTGTGACGATAATTGGAAATTATAATTGGCCTTCCTTTTACACACAGCGATATCTGCTACTACGCATAATTAATGAGAACGTTGTAAAGATAACTTCGCATACTAGATAATATGAGTTTCCAAAATATTCTAGATTATTGGAACATCAAACGATAACCACCACCACCACCACTACAGCCCATTAACGTCACACTGCTGGGCACAGGCCTCCACTCTCATAGGAGAGAGGGAATTAGAACTTAGACCCACCATGCTGTTCCAATGCGGGTTGGCGGGCTTTTACGACTATTATTATGTTAGTGATAAAAACCGGGACCGACGGCTTAACGTGCTCTCTGAGACACGGTGGTGAAACGCCGCTAACTTCCTAACTCCGGGCTAGGACTAAGAATTTCTAGTCGGAAAAACCCAATACTGAATTATGGCTCGACCCGGGACCTCGTCGGCCGCAGTCGAACATGCCAACCACTAGACCAACGAGACAGTTAAACGATAACACTAATCATTAATAATTATTTTCTTTAATAATTAATAACATTTTACGTAATTCTCTCGCATAATTTATACTTAATAATTATTACGTATGCGAGTTGACGTCAAAAACGTAGAATGTGTGATGATTGGTTACTCATCCTTATTTACTTAATAAAATATTGAAATGAGTTGGAAGTTTTATTAAATTGTAACTAGGTATGAGTAGAAAATAAAGATTTAATAAGCAAGTGATAGTTAATAGAAATATTCAACCCAAGTCTAACCTCCTAATGCTTTAGCCTAAGCCTAATAAAAACACCTCATTCCTGTCTTGCTTTTATTTATACATACTTACTTCTACGGTCAGTAGTTAACTATATCATTATTGTGTAAGCGCCAATCCAGAAGTAGGTATTAATAAAAAATATATTTGTACTCTCATTTGGAACTTGCACGAGCGAATGGGTAGCGATTCCACAAGAGATTTAATGTAATAAGATACAAGTTAGCTAACGTCGGTATCCGCAGATTAAATCGAATGACATGAAACGAGTCAAATTGACTGATATTATACTTCCTGTTTCATGATAT
Organism: Erebia palarica; assembly: GCA_964035005.1. Lineage (NCBI taxonomy): Eukaryota > Metazoa > Arthropoda > Insecta > Lepidoptera > Nymphalidae > Erebia > Erebia palarica. Next base: position 32,620,983 of record OZ035984.1, on the reverse strand, counting down.
ATACTGACAAACAATAATAATGCTAACAATTGATTTAAGTATTTATTGTTCAATGCATATTAAAACATCATGAAAGTATCTCGGTTATTTAAGGAAAACTGTTGTATGCCAAGTAAATGGCAAACTCAGTTGGAAACTCTTAAGTGAGTCCTATGTGGTACAAAGGTATTCTATCAGTACACAGTAACGGTGCTTTAGGAATCTTGTTCTTAAGTAATATTTTGAAGAAAAAATAATACGCCCTACGAAAAGGGGCCACACTAGATTTAGAGTTATTCACTGGCATATTAAGTAGGTAGTTTAGTTTAGAGATTTTTATTTGAACCAGCGGTTTACTAGAATCGTACGATTCTGTGTTTAGCTACTGGATCTCTGAAGGTTTCAGTAACTGTATTTTGAAGAAAGTATGTTTTATATTATTTACAAATCGTAAGAGTTGGCCACATTATCTGATTATTGTTTGTTATAGAAAAAAGCGGAAGGAAATCTCGTTCGTTATCGAAAACGAAATCCCATTCCCAGTCTTGAAATCCCATTTTGCTATAACTTAGTAAAATATGCTATATTCTGTAGCGGTAGGTAGTCGGGATTTGGGATTCGAAGTGAGTTTTTTTTTAAAGTACCTATGTCAGATCAAATGCTGAACATCGAAAACTCCTGAATATGCTTATTTTGTTTAATATAATAACGACGCTTGCTGATTATTTACAACAAATATGTATATTTCCCTCTAGTTGATAAATTAAAGATCATTGATATTTCCTAATTCGTTAAGTACCTAGTAAGATGTACGTACGTAGTGGCCTCCAAGTTTCAATAAATTCCTTGAGTGGGAACTCACGACTCACTTTTGCGACTTCAGTGCAAAAAGCGTCGAATCGCCGAATAAAACTATTATTAATTGTTTGGTAAACTAGCCTATTTACACTGTTCTTTTGATGTTCGTATTAAAATGTTTATTTTGTTTCAGGTTATTTATTATTTAAGGAATTCTGCGAACAAACGTCAGAAGAGCCAGTGCCACACTTAAAATTTTATGAAGAGGTAACGATAGTTTTGGATTTGATATAGTAAGCGGGTTTGGTAATGCGGCTCGGACTGTGAAGGTGGGGCAGATGGCTCTCTTTGAATAAAAAGAAAAGCTGTGACACTCACTGACTTACCTACTAATCAATGCTCAGCCCATATCCTTAAACCTAGAAACCTGAAATTGTGTACAGAGGCTCCCTTTACAATTATTTAGACAAGGGATGAAGCTGGATTTTTAAAAAGGACGGTTAACACCTTCGGTCGGTTGCTAGTAGTCTTATTATATATAAGACCAAGTGCCGCGCCGCAGACACTACATAATATTATTATTAATTCTTTTACTAAGTGGTTACAAGTTACATGTAGTGCTTTAAAGGGTATGCTTCGTAGGTGCGCGCCTAGAATGTCGAGTCGCCTGCTACCTATATCAAGTCCCATATATGAATCTTTGCATTTCAAAATATCCCAGCCATACCTAACACAAATATGTTTCCACAGATTAAATTATATGAAAAACAAGAATGTATCGAAGAGAGGCGGAGAATCGCGAGGGATATTTATGACAATTTTATAATGAAGGAATTATTAGCACATTCACATGTGAGTATTGTTATGACAACTTAATAGTGTTCTCCATAAAGAACAGATAAACTTTATTAGGTTAAATTACTTAGTATATCTATACGAGCTAACTATGTGTTCAAATGTGTCGGTTATGTAATATGTTTGCTCAAAATGCTAAGTTGACCGCAATTAACAAACAGGTACTGGGGGATAGAGTTCTTTGACTTTAATGACTCATTTTCGCTCTCACGAACATACAATTTTGTCAATATTGTGTGAATTAAGTTTTCAAATGTGAAAGTACAAGTTTAAATCTAAGCAAAAGGGCTCTATTATACACACTTTAAAGGGTTGTACCTTTTTAGGGTTCCGTACCCAAAGGGTTGTTTAATGCACCGCCCGTCCTTCAACTTTCTTACGTCGCGTGGATGGAAAGCAAAGCTTTACAAGAACTGTGCTCACTTTTTACTCCCTAATCCCTTATGCTAGATGCTCACATCCCATAAGCTAGATGCTCCTTATCCCTAGATGCTCAGGACCATACAGTGCTTTATCAATTAGATTATGAAAACAGAGATTATATACAACAGAAATAAATGCTCAGGACTGTAAACTATATAGTGTATCCTAGTGGATAGGTACACTAGGATACACATATAGTTCTAGGCCTGTGCCCAGGGGCACAGGCCTCCACTCTCATAGGAAAGAGGGAATTAGAGCTTAGACCTACCACGCTGCTCCAATGCGGGTTGGCGGGCTTTAACGACTATTATCATGTTAGTGATAATAACCGGGACCGACGGCTTAACGTGCTCTCCGAGGCACGGGGGTCAAAACACCGCGAACTACCAACTCCGGGCTGGCACTGGGAATTTCTTAATTGAAAAACCCAATACCTAACAATTTTTATGCCCGACCGGGAATCGAACCCAGGACCTCGTGATCCGCAGTCGACTACGCTAACCGTTAGACCAACGAGGCAGTCAGTGTAGTATATAGTCTCTATCAATGAGATTTTTTAAAAAAGACAACTAAACCAAGTTAGTCACAGTAACGTGGCCTAATTGACGTTACCGTCGTGATATGGAGCTGGGATAAAGCATTATTTACTAAATAATTACTCAAAGGATAAAGCAAACCTGAAAGGAGTATCATATCGCAGACATTAAATTGGTCCCTACGCGGTATTGGACCAGAACATTAAATTGCTTGCCGCTAAGTAGTGGCAACAAGCCACGGTTGAAGCCTCCCACCGTACTCGACACACAAACCTAAACCAATTAAAAATTTAGATATCATTGACCCAGCTGAGAAAGCTCTCACTTATAACTTATACCTGAAGAACTGCTTATAAGACACTTTGCGCCAGGGAGGTCTTCGGAATAATAAGTAAAGAAGCATGTTCAAGAATCTCAAATTGACATTAGCTCGGCTACAGTCTGTTTGCGTAAAGAGCTGTGTAATGACGATGTTTTGGCACCACGCCAGCCGTGTGCCACTTCGCAAGCCTTCACTCGCTATAACGACTGAACCTTACTTAATACGAGTCTAATAAATTTGGTATTTATCACGGTATTTTATTACCAGATTCCAGGAATTTTGTTGATGAATCAAATTAAAGATACTATGTTAAAGTCTTTTCAGAAGAAAAACTAACTATGTTCTATGACTTTACTAGCGAAGTAATAGGTAGGTGCAATGTAGGAAGTACCTACTAATGTGGCATTTCACATTTGTGTCCCAGCGATATTACACTATATATATGTAAAATCCGATAACTAAAGAAGTTATCCAAATTAAAGTGAATCGTATCAAAACCCGAAGTTTTGAAGGTAACTATTACCTATTTAATCTATGACTTAGCGTAGAAATAGATACACGCAGGTAACATTAGTTTTATACTATTTAGAGAAAATGTGTATCTATTTCTTTATTCAGTTAAATGTTACATGCAGTGACTGCAGAAATGTTATTGACCAAAACTCTAATAAAATATATAGGACGCGGGAAAGGGTAGCAAACAATTTTTGACCGAGCGAAGCGAATACTACTTGAGTGAATTTGCACTTGTCCGTCCTAGGGTTGCCAAAAAAAATTGTCCGTCTGTCAGAGCCTTATAACTTCTGAATTACTGAACGTAATTACTTCAAATTTAAATATGATACGAGTATCTAAACCGATGGCCTCCCGCCGGATATGGCTTAAAAAGTTATAAAAATCTTTATTTCAGGGGGGCTCTCATAGAAGCGAATGCGAAGTAAAATATTTTTTATAGCGTTACATAAGGTTGCGGTATATCATTTAAAAGACAATTAGGAATAGAGTCTAAAATATATATTTTTTTAATTTTTCCCCTAAAATTGACGAAATGGGGGGCTTTCAAAGTGGAGATTTTCTAACGTCCAAATTTGACCTTAGAACTCCCAATTTTCTGAAAGGCTGACCTGAAACTTGATCAGTTATTTGAATTATATCCTGTACTTGAACAACAAATACTAAAATTAGATGAATATTATAAGGAAACGAAGTTATTTAATTTTCAATGAGCTTTAGTATTTGTAACAGAACTTCACAAGGATGTCAATGGATGGCGCTCTGTAAAAGTTTATTCGTTTCAAGTGCTTACAAATAATAGACGTTAGCACCATCTTACGTGGAATAAAAAAAATAGTCTACTGATAGTACTGATAATTCATAATTCGTTTATTGTCCAGAACATAGTACATTATAAATTATTACCGCGAGGTCTCAGTTCGGGGCGAACCACTAGTAATAAAGCGTTATGCGTTTCGGCCCTTCGATGTAACGTTTCCAAAATAATGCTCTAAACATGTTGAGCCATTCATTATATGTATATTTTGGATAACGCGATACTTAAATAAAAGTTTAGAGATACATTGAACGATTGTGAATCATTACCATACAAAAGTATTTTACAAAATACTTAATTTCAAGCTGTCGTCATAATGTAGGGAGTATAAAAATTTTGGATAGAAGCAGGCGTTACTTTGCTAGAATGAAATTTAGAAGTTTAATTCCCTATGATCCGCCACAGGAGCCAATTCTATGTGGTACAGTGCGTATCTTGATGCCCGAGATAACATAAACCCTCAAAAATACCCTCAACGTACGTTTCGCTCCGATACCGAAGCATCTTCAGGAGATGTTGACTCTACAATGCACGATTGTAAAGTGTCGATTTTGTCGCAAAAATATAGTTAACCGAACCTCCGATAGCTGATTTCAATGCAAGAGAGATCTCTTTGAAAGTTAAGGACCTCTTTAGTCAGTAAATTGAAGATTTCAAGCGACTTTTTCAATGCGATGGGAATTGTTTCCTTTTTTTCAAGCGCTCGCCGTTTACTTATCTCGGTGACATTCGCGGGGTTGAGAAAATTATATATTATCATCTTTAGTGTACTACTTAACGCTGTAAAGATACACTAAGTTTATTGTATTGATTTGGTATTTAATATCATATTAAGATCTTTGTGCTAATTTGGTTGCATACAAATCTCAATCTACTGATCCTTATTGGAATACTGAGAGGGATTCATTGGAGTGCGCTATCCCTCTCAGTAATCACTACGGAAAAGAAAAACAAGTCAATATTCTTGATATTTTATTTCCAAGATTTCATCTCATGTTAAGACGAGGTTGCAGCGAATTACAAAACTCTCAAGGAGATTGCCATTTCCGTTGAATTGACTTTGTACTTAGCAGCTCAATAAGAATGAAACAATCTCATTTCGATCAAAATATGAGTATGTTTGTATATGTAATTTAAGTAGAAAAAACTAGGTTTTCTGAAATGGCGGAGTTTGCAATAATTAATTAGCAGAGAAATAATAATAAGTGTTTCCTTTAAGTTTCTCAAATTGTTAAGCAAGCAAATATTTTATAAATCATTTAACTAATCGTATGTTTTGTTTCAGGACTATTCAAAAGAATGTGTAGCGCATGTACAGAAATATTTAATGAAACACGAAGTACCACCGAATCTTTTTGAGGTAAAATCACACGTTGGTATTCTCGCATACTATTGTCTTTTACGCGTAAGTTACTCAACTAAAGTTTGTGTTCTAGCCGTACATAGAAGAAATATTCCAACATTTAAGGGGAGAGCCGTTTAAAAATTTCTTAGAAAGGTAAGAATACTGAAACCTGGATGTCTCATCTCCCGCTCCCGAGCATGACCCATACAAATATAATAACTAATAAACCAATAAAACTCATGAAAAAAAATCGTACCATAAAAACTAATTACCGTAACGTAACGTATCTAGAAACGATTATCTATCAATATTCCTATTGAATATCTTTTGAGCCTGTGAATTTGATAACTGAATCTTATTTTGATGAAATCTGGTAAACCGCAAACTCAAAAAGCTCGTTTAGATGTATTTGTAAATTTTTTGTGTTGATTGGTATAAACGCTATCAGTATGCCCAATAACAGCCCGATCCGTCCAGGTGGTTTGATATGATGTGCGTTGATAGATCAGTCAAGCCACCTTTTCCTTTCATTTATTTAGAAAAGAATCACGTTTGTATGGAGCACGCTACGATTACACTTCCCTTAAAAATGTACTTATATAGATGAGGTCGCACACGACTGCAGGGGGCGCAAAATTATGCTGACTTACTTATTTGCCCAACTTGCTCTCATATATTTATGACCGCTCCTTAGCCTGAAGGTAAAATGTCAAGTTTCTAGATGCACCAGTTAAGCAAGTCTCTATATCGTCTGACAGCATCAGTATCATCTTGCATCAGGAGTGCCGTTGAAATGCTTGCGCGCTGGTCATTGTAGGCCTCTCTGCGTGAAGTCACATGAGCATTTCTTCGACACTACGATCATGACGTCACGCTGTTTCACTTTTTCAATATTGGTAAATGCGATCTTGCGCCACTTGCGGTCGAACGGCTTTTGTAGTGTTGTCTCGTGATGTACTTCAACATTTCCTAAATATTACTTTGTTTTCAGCGATAAGTACACGAGATTTTGCCAATGGAAGAACTTAGAACTCAATATACAATTGACGATGAATGACTTTAGTGTACATCGGATCATTGGCCGAGGTGGCTTTGGAGAAGTAAGTTGTTCTTTTATTCCTTCAATTTCTTAATGTTTTATTGTACATAAATTATGTTATTACAAATTTAGTTAAGAACATAATTTAAAACGAAAGCCCGGTAAGTAACCCACCGCCACCATTACCTGGGCACAGGATTCTACTCTAATAGGAGAGAGGGAATTAGAGCTTTGACCCACCACGCTGTTCCAATTTGGATTGATTGGCGGGCTTTAATGCTAATTTATTTATGATGAACTAATTATTTTTAGATAACTAGGCTACATGCTTAATATTATATTCTATCGAATTTGGAGATTCCACGTATTCTTTTCATAAGTCTGATAAAATATGAGTCATCTTCGGAAACTATCAATCGACGTCTCGTTAGAACGCGACGCGACGGTCTGTAGCGTTACTCCGAGTTTTTACATTGCAAATTCGATTGATCGACGTGAGAGCTCACCTCGCCAAGTGTAAGCGAATATTTCCATACCATGAGTTTATCAAACGGGCACGTTTTTGTAAAGTGAGTAAACGGAGTTAGTAAATCGTATGACAAAACGATCGCAACAATTGTCTCTCTCATACATTCGCAAAAAACTGAGACAGATACATGCGGCATTTTGGCATTTTTCATTGCGTAATTTGACAGTTTTTTGGCAGTTTGACACTGACAGCCTTGCGCACACTATGGTACGTTTCTTTATGGTAGAATGTCATAAAAAAGTATAAATGCCAAAATCTTTATTGTCTCTAATCAAAACATTCAAAAAGCTTGGGGTTTCCAGTGTTGCCACTTTAGCGAGTTTTTTTATTATTTTAGGGAGTTAAATTTAATGTTTAGCAGCTAAAAATATTCTGGTGCTCACATAGGTATTGATTCCGTTCAAAATCGATATCTGAGGATCCTGGCAACTAGCCGGGAGGTGGCTAAATTACAAAACATGAAACTGTAACCAAAATTTTTTAGGTCAGCGCCATTTTGAAATTCCTTGTTACTGTACCGATTTCTAAATCAGTAATCAATATCTAAATCAGTATTTCTAAATCAGTATTCGAATCAAGTTTGTAACTATCATTAATAGAATCAAATTAGTATCAATTAGTGGAGCATGTTAGTTAATAATTTTGGTAAATCATTCGAATTATTTGTATAATCAAATAATTCGAATGAAATCATTCAAAGTCGCCGATCGCTAGGATAGGCTGTGTGATAGGCCCGCAGAGTTGCCAGACATATGAGAAATCTGTCAGAAATCAGCACATTAATAAATTCATTACTCATCACTAGTTGTCATTAAATGCAAGATGCCTACGTTATGTCTTTGAATCCCCGTTATATGTATTTCTATGCAACTATTTATCCGCAGGTGAACTACTGGGGAATAAAAACTCAGTGGAACTAGTATTAAGTACCCTCGAGGTACCTACCCCAACCAAATGCATACAACATTAATTATTAATAATAATAAATAATTCCAATCTGTCTCCTCAGGGGGACAGATATCTCCCGCGAACATGCAAATCGATGCTGAAAAGTGTGATTTCAAGGAGTGGGATATCGGACGTACGTACTACGAGGGAAAATAGCAGCCAGTACCGCCAGACCACACTTGACTGTTGCAGTCCGAGGCAGAGAGACTTGTCCTCTCAATTGTTGCCATTATAAGAAAATCATGGATGTAAGATGTAAAATGCCACAATATTTCAAAATTCATGTCTACTCTATGTCAGTCATTATTTTAATCTTAAGTCTGTGTTTTATCTATCCACGGGATCATGGTTCCCAACTTAGGGCTTTTGGCCAAAATTTAGGGCGTAAACAAATGCGAAGGGCTTCTTTTAGGGCCCTTATATTTTTAGGGATTTTTTGGCTTCTTATATTTTTTACCTATTTTTTATTTCTTAGATCTATCATCTACTACCGATTCTTATTATTAAGAATGCGGAGTTGAATGAATAACAAGTCAAACAAAATATTGGTTGTATAATTATTATAATTTTTTGAAGTTACTTGTTCAATATTTAATTTTCTAAAAATAATGTTTATTGTAATTTTTTCTTACGATCAATAAGAAAACCGTAATTCCAAAATTAAGATTTTCATTATTAGCGAAAATTTGAATCATTCATTGTGAATCTTAATTTTGAATGTACGGTAAACAAGTGAAATTAATTTAACGAATTAAAAAATACGACTGCCCTGCTATATTATTTTCGGAGTTTACCTCCTTATGAAGCGATTTGCATGCCTTTGGAGTCTTATTCACATTTTTATTAAATGATATTTGTTTGTGAATCACTGGATATTGAACTATAACGTTATATATTTTTGGAATCTACTCATCATTTTCTAGATGATGATTATACAGTTAATCTTATTTTCGATTTTTTTTTCAACTTTAGTCTTTAATGCGGGACCATGGTCACCCCATCAATTTTTTTAAAAATTTTACTAGCCTATGTCACCCGGAATAAGCTAGGGATTCTAACGACACCTCATTTATCAAAATCGGGTCAGGCGTATAGAAGTTATGGTGGAATATACAAACTCACATACATACATACATACATACATACTTACATACATACATACATACATGAACCCTGAAAACAATATACGCCTTTTTTCAGGCAGTCGTATAAAAAATATATTTGGGGCTTTTTGACTTATGTTTTAGGGACATATATTTTCGAGAGTTGGTAACACTGCTCGTGATATTGACCAGCATTTTTGGTCGGTATTCTACATCAATCATTGTTACAGTATCAATTGTTGTGATTGGCTAAATTTATGGTGTTCTTGCTACTTCAATGGATTTTGTCCAATAGTGGAAGAGTGTTATCCAATCAGAGGTGATTGCGATCGTTACACTGTAGCTGTCAGAGATACGCGGTCGCGCTGTAGTATCATAATGTACTCTGGTTTATTTACAAATAATAATTTTCGTTTCGGCTCCTATGTAGTGGGTAGTGGTATTCGGATTCACCGGTTTAACTTGTTTTTTAATTATAATTGATTGTACATGGAGGGAAAGCGAACATAAACTGTGCCTAAAAGTAAGTAGATGCGAATGCAAAATGTAAACTGAACTAATTTTCTCGACAAATCTTTCTGTTTACCTATTATTGATATTAAATTAATATTTCATATTTATTCAAACGTGTTCGTCTATTTTTATCGCCATAATCAACTATTATTCTCTTCATTTAGATCAAGAAGCAACAAATAAACATCTTAGTCGCCATACGACCACCAAGCCACTGTGGTGAGTTCACAGGACTGATAAGCGCCAAAAGGGCGGACTTCCAGTGGCAAATACCTAAAGATATCCTAAAAGAGCATGGGCCAGACAGGACTGTCGAACACTGAAAGCGGGTAAGATCACGACATATTACAGTACTTAAACTCAAGTAAACTACAATATACACAAAATAAAATGATATACAGTGGCATGCAGTTCATAGAGGCATAAAAGTACTGCTACCCAAATGGATATAAGTCAATATGTATTTATCATCAAAACAGCTAGTAAATAGGTATTCTGACCTACTAATGCCTACTCTAGTTTCAAACCCTGTGCATGCCACTGTTGATATATACTAATTTTATCCACAAGAAAGTTGCAGGTACATAATAATATTATATTTTTATTTGCAGACTTACAAAGATTTAAAAAAAGGTGCCCGCACTGAGAACACTGCAGCAGTTCGGGCACTCAGTGCAACTGGAAATGCGGAGACCCCACTGTCTCGGAAGTTAGCACCAAAGTGCTTAATGTAATTGGGCACAAGTCCTCAATAGTCTATCGGCATTGGGCCAGAATAATCACTGATTAGTTAGCCAAATGTGTCTACTCATTTTGTTTTAATATTGTGTTGTGTTTGTAAAATAAATTGAAAAGGTTGAAAAGGTAATCATACAAATATATTTTAGTTGAAATATGTATTGATTAATCTGTCTCTTTTGTTGGGCAATTGTCAGCAGCCTTGTTTGATCCACAAAAGATGCGATGAGAGGATTGTTCACTTCACTTGTTACATCAGAGTTGTTATCCGTGGGCTGTTCCATTGGAATTCTGAAATATTCAAATTTAATAAATAATTAACACATTTTTGTTAAAAAAAAATTAATATACACAACAGACAAACTAGAGGCAGATGTGTAGGATTCCAGTAAACAATTTTATGAGTATCAGTGTGTTTTTTTTCCCTTAAATTATGTAAATTAGCCCGTTAGATATTGTGGCCAATTCTGTTTAACACAATATCTAAATTAAAATGACAGCTTTAAATCTATTGCCAGTCAATTCCACAAGAAAAATAAATATAATGTAAAAGGGATAGCAACTTAAATAGAGCTGTCATTTAAATTTAGTTATGGTGTACTAACTCCAAGAAAGAAACCATTAAACTACAGTCAAATACACTAGAGTATGTAGATGAATATGTCTACCTGGGACAAACAATATCACCAATAGATCAGACATCAAAAGAAATAGAAAGAAGGATATGTAATACCTGGAAACGCTATTGGTCTCTTAAAGAAATTATGAAAAATAAAGATATGCCTATGTCAGAGAAAGCCAAGGTGTTTAATGTATGCATCCTGCCTTGCCTAACCTATGGCTGTCAAACTTGGGGGCTAACCAATAAAAACCTGAAGAAACTTAAAGTATGTCAAAACAACATGGAGAGAAGTATGCTTCGAGTCAAAAAGGTTGATAAAATCAGACTCTCTACTATCAGAAGCAAGACAAAAGTTAAAGACATATCTATAACTATTAAAAAACTAAAGTGGAAGTGGACAGGGCACTTCATGAGAGACAAGAGGGATAAATGGACGAAAGAAGTCACAGAATGGTACCCAAGAACAGGAAAAAGAAAAAGAGGTCGCCCTTGCCAGAGATGGGAGGATGATATTAAAGGCACGGCGGGAAACATATGGCAAAGGACAGCAAAGGATAGATTATTATGGAGAGCCCTGGAGGAGGCCTATGCCCATGGGCAAACTGGATGAATTAAACAAAATGTCTACTAGTGTCTTAGTTTAATTAATTTATTTATATGAAAATGTAAATAATAACAAAACAAAATTCAGTAATAAAGGCTTATATTATATTATATATTATATTATTATGGTGTACAACCAGTGGCGTGCAGTTCATAGAGGCACAAAAGCACTGCTTACCCATATTGAAATACATCAATGCTCATTTTTCATCATGACAGTCAATAAATAGGTATTCTAACTAATGCCTACCCTAGCTTCAAACCCTGTGTACAACAGAATTGGCCTCAATTATTTGGTTTGCTAAAGAAAATTAATTTAAAATATCATACCTAAAAGATAGTATTGCCTGATTTACATGCAGGCATTTCAGTTTCAAAATTGGAGTTTTAACTTTAGCTTAAAGATGAACTGATTGTGGAATCATACTGGGTATCTTGGATTGATGTTAATGATGTGGCAGTCAACATCCACAGCCTGTAACATTTAATCATGAAGTAACCACCAATAGCTCAATGGTTAATGGTTGTAAGATCTATCGCAGGTCTATTGTTGTACCTATTTCTAGCACAAGCTTTATGCTTATTTTCAGGGGAGAGGGAAGTATATGATTATAACACTATAATCCATACTAATATTATAAATGCGAAAGTGTGTGTGTCTGCTATGCTTTCACAACCCATCTACTCAACCGATTTTGATGAAATTTGGTACAGGAGTAGATTGTTTTTTTTATCCACTACAAGTTAGCCCTTGACTGCAATCTCACCTGATGGTAAGTAATGATGCACTCTAAGATGGTAGCAGGCTAACCTGTTAGGGGCATGTCAGTTATATTAAACCCATAGCCCTATTCGGTTTCTACACGGCATCGTACCGGAACGCTAAATTGCTTGGCGGCACGTCTTTGCCGGAAGGGTGGTAACTAGCCACGGCCGAAGCCTCCCACCAGTCTACCTGTATCCTGGGGATGGACATTGGCTACTTTTTATCCTGGAAAATTAAAGAGTACCTGCGGGAATCAAAAATCTTAATCCACACAGTCGCGGGAATCATCTAGTTTTTTTTATATACATATTTCCTAACCACATTAGGATGGTTAAGTGCCTCTGTGACTTCATGCACATATTTGCTCAGTTTGCTGTCCAAGATGACAGGCCTCACAAACCATCCTCTGATAATCGCCATTGGCATAAAAAAGCAGTGCACTAAGCAGCTGTAATTTGACAGAATTATGTTTTAGGTAGGTATTTAAGTGTGTATGAACCTTTGTATTTTAGTACAAATGTAGGTAGGTAAATGCATAGCTCTACGTTTAGTAGATAAGTAGGTACGTTGCGTTGTTAATACAGCGACTTAGAGTTACTAATAAAATAAATACATAGTTCTTGGGGCTGCTACAATAAATATAACCTAAATACTATGTGGAATTAACAATACTTTCCAAATGAATTGTCATACGTACCTTCGTCTCCAGCGATACTCTTTGCGAGCCTTTGAGGTCACTGTTTACCCTCAACATTTTGCACAAATAAATAAAAGCTCTCTTCGTGAGCCGATATAGCTGAACGAAATTTTTTGTCTGAGACGCGGTTAACTTGAGCCTTATCACGCCTGTCTTCACGTCGGTCATTCCGCAGCGTCCATTATCTTTTTCCAAGCAAAATAAAGCCTCGCAGTCATAATCGAGTCCCAATATAATAGTTTATCACTGGAATATTTTCGGTGAGTTATGAATCCGCTATCGAGTGTGAAAATGACGTCATTCTCGCACTTTGAGATGTCAATCTGTGTAAAAAGTAACACTCGGAGTGCCAAAATAGCAAATGACATTACTCATAACGTATTTTTTGTACGTTTGGTGAGTTAAAGACTCGATCTTTCTCATCGAATTTCACTTGGAGTGGGAATGACTCGGTGACTTTTTGTTCACCATGTTGCCGCTTGGAGCGCTGGCTGTAGATGTATGGAGGAGCTCACTCTCACCTCACTTTAGTGAGACGTATTTCAAATTCGATCAAACTCGGAGTAACCGTACTGACTTTGGCTTGAGTAACAAACATCCGTCCACATACATTTTAGGGATAAGACTACCTATATTAGTCTAGTAGGAGTTAGTCTTGTTTATGGTATATAGCGAGGAATATAACAACTGGAACCAAAGATTTACTTACCTACTTAATATAATATAAGTACATAGAAGAGGTATCGTCATATCACAGGATATCATAAACTGACTGATAGATGACGGGAAGCTCCGATTAGCATATTTTATTGAGTGTATGCAGACTTAGAATGAACTGTATTATTAAATGTGGGAAAGAGTGTCTGTTTGATTCTTACCTTCAGACTACTGAAGGCAAAGTGTTGTAAAGAAAAATGTGGAAATGATATAACGCTTTGATGTTATTTAGATTACGATGGAAAATTAAAAATTGACGCTGCAGCGTCATTATTTAAGGTAGCTAAAGTGGGCTAACCTCATTACGCCCTTTAATCTTTGAGAGTAAAAATTGGGTTTCTTGACTGCTGGAATGCAACATGTTTTTCAAACGATGGGAGTAAAATTTCAAAAGAGATTTCCTTAGATAATTTTAGAGTAGCATTTTAATTAGAGAGTATGAGAAAGTAAAATGCATGATAGTGTCTCAGCATTTTTGTTCATCGTATAATAAATGTCCGTTAAAGCTACAACAACATAGGTACGTACCAGTACCCGTATTGAAAGCTACAGTATCGCAAGATCCTAAAATAGCTTACATTTAAGGCTGGTACAGACACAACTCGTAACGTTTTTCACGGTTTATCGAAGATGTGATACAAGAAATTGTTTGAAGGCATACACATTGTACAATTTGCGTAAGGCTCCACCCTGCCTTAGCGCGTCATCGCCTTCGTGACGTTATTTCGCGCAATTTTACTTGGCTGGTCAGAAATTAGTCACTTACCTACCTCTATCGTCGACATGACGCTCCGCCATGACCAATGATCGCTTTCGCTATCGTTAAATCGTTCGAGACGGCTAAGAAAGGATTGTAGTATATAATAGTACTCTTAATTTGTATTTTTAATTGTATCTAGTCAAGTGCTGATGGATGACATTCTGCCGAGTGCCGTGCTACTGCCGTCGCGTATATTATGTCTAGATCTTTACATGTAGAAACTAGAATCCCCTTTGGTCTCCGTAAGCAAACATCAGCGCTACCAAATAATGTTTACTTTTGCCAGTTACTAAACGAGATTGTCTTGCTCTTGCTAAAACTAGAACGGGGACTTCATTGATGTAAAATAAATACTCTCTTGAGTTTTGAGTCTTGGCTCTTCTATAAACTATAAAATCCGATTTACGAAAACGTTCCAGGAACTTAATAGTTTTTACTATTTAACGTGTTTATTTACGTTAAATTGCTATTCATTGCCGATAAAACGTTCGAAAAGTTTAGTTTTCACGTTCACATTAAACTAAATTCTAGTCCGGAATATGTACGATCTACCACTTTTTACACTAGCTACATGTTAAAAGAAATGAATCAATTCTCGAAAGCAAAAGTATGCAGTCAGGTGATGCCGCTTTATTATAATATAAAATGTTTGGTATGATTTTTATAGTACCAAACAAAAGGGTTTTTAATATGTTAGTACCTCCTTATAACAAGACCTAAATACTTAATTTGATCAAAGCTTAGCATTAAGAATTCAGTTAAAATCCTGACAGCCCGGAAAAAAACCTGCTTTGTCCGTCACTAGGGTGACTTGAAAACGTAATAAATGGACATAGTTACGTCCGCACTTGCATAATATACTTTCCATCAAAAACGCAAAATACTTCCCAACCAAAATGGTGTTGCAAGGTGTTTAAATCTTAATGAGAAGTGTAAACATAGAATTCCTTTGTTTAGGTGTATGGATGTCGGAAGGCGGACACAGGGAAGATGTACGCGATGAAATGCCTCGACAAGAAGCGTATCAAAATGAAGCAGGGCGAGACACTTGCTCTCAACGAGCGGATCATGCTCTCTCTAGTCAGTACCGGGGTAAGTGGAGCTTGGAGTTGTTACACTTTATAGGAAACTATGTCCCTTTTCACGCACACACGGTTTCTATATTAACCGCGACCATTTGAATGGACGCAGTTGTTGCTGCCTTTCTACATTACTAAACCGTTACACATTATTACGGAAACCGTGTGTGTGTGAAAAGGGCACAATAGAAACAAGTTCAATTTTGTAATGAAATTTCGTTTTTCGATTTGAGATTCGTGATAGATTTCAATTTGGGTATTTGGCAACTTATCAAATCAGCAACTCTTTATCAAAATTCACAAAGCACTCTTAGTATGACAGATGTCACAATACCGTTAATAATTGTGACGTCAATAACATTCGACGCACTATTTTACTTTAATCGATAGTTTAAAGTGGTTATCACGGACGGAGATATTACGTCGTTTGGAAGAGCGAACTCTAATTACTTAATAATAAAATCCATATCCATACTAATATTATAAATGCGAAAGTTTTTCTGTCTGTCGGTCCATCTGTCTGCTACGCTTTCACGGCCCACCTTTTCAACCGATTTTGATGAAATTTGGTACAGGGATAGTTTGTATTCCGGGGAAGGACATAGGCTACTTTTTATCCCGGAAAATTAAGGAGTTCCTGCGGGAATTGAGAAAACTTAATCCGCGCGGATGAAGTCGCGGGCATCATCTAGTAATTAAAATAAAAAAATATTTATTTTTGACTTATTTAGGAATTAGGAGGAATCCCTACAATCAAGATTATAGACATTTTTTTTATTCGGGTGAATTGCTCTAAATCGGTAACACGCGGTTAAAACATTAATGAAACACGACATATTATACCGTTTCAATTACTTACCTTATTCAGAGTTCTGTGATGCAGATACCTAGAACAAACTAACTCGCTGCGCTAAAGTAAATCTAAAGTAAAGCGTTCTGTTAGCAACTCAAACTTCCAAAATTTGTTACCAGCTCCCATTTGAATCTAATGTTAATGTTCCTTCGTTCGTCGGAAAATGTTTGCCTGGACGTAAATGTGATATCTAACTATTGTTATAGCCACTACGTAACATAGGGTCAGTGAAAGCATGCGGGCGAATCCACAATCAAACGCTATTGTATAAAATAGAAGGGAAGATAGGTACAGGTCTTTGTTTAAAGTATAATACATTGAAGGCACATTATACGTACCCGAGAATTATAACAGAATACTTAATGGATACTTTTGGCATTATATTATCTCTATCATTTAGCAGTTGTCTAAAAAAAATCGACATCATTTGACAGCTTAAAACGTATAACTTGAACTATTTAAGTTATTTATACAATTGGGGGATCATTTACATGCTAAAATTATGGTGACCTATGGAATCATTAACTTGTTTCAGCCTTATTCAACAAACTTTATACATTTGATAAATAGCAGAAAATGTAGGTACCTAAGTACCATTACACATAACAGGTCAACAAACTGTGGAATGGCCTTTGATATAAAATTTTCTCCAAATATTTTCTTTAAATGCCAACTCATTTCTAAATAACTTCTGAAGCTGATCGATTTCGTATGAGTAGGTCGTTATGCCGTTTTACTTAAAGCCGTAGGATTTGTCGACGAGGGAAAGCCTATACAAGACCATGCATTGTGTGTTTATGACGCGTATCTTTGCTGGCGATAAGTCGACTGCATGTTTTCCTCTCTATATAGGACAGCAAGGGGAGTTTCCTCGTTGTTATTAACTTTGAAGAGAGTGTTTTGTTCGATCAACTGGTATATGTATTTGAAGTCTTAGTTCTACCATAATTCCTACCTTAAATTCACGAAATTACCTTAATTCTGATTCGAACCGTCAGGATTCGTGGTACTTCCAACGCACGTATTCCCTGCATTTTCAAGGAAAGAGTGAATAGGCATCTTTTAGGCAAGCACGCTCCAACCTAGACCTTATCATTGCTCTGTATTAAGCATAATTGTAGCCAAGCTTATTCTTTGATTTAAAAAAAACCCGATTAGTGTAAATTTTCTTTGGTCTCTATTTTAAAATTCTGAACTTTCGGTTCTGTTCCAAAATTTTACTGCCATTTAAAAAACTTCTATGGTAATAATTTGGCTTAATTTTATTTTTACTTTATCCTTGCCTAATCCTGTAATATTTAATTTTACAAGTACTTACTAGTTTTTATCTGAGGTTGGGTGTTCTAAGTTTTCATCATTACAATGATATTACGTAACTGGACTAAGCATTTCAGTATATGACTTATAAACTCGTGAGACCTAGAATCTTATCCGCAAGTGGCTATGTTTCATAAAAGTTTTACCGCAGGAGCTATCTGATTCTGATTCTTTATCGATGGCTTGCTTTGATTCATTACTATCTTCACAATACATATACGTTATAAACGATCCCATCAAAAACATAAATGTAAAATGAGAGCCAAGTTCAAAATTGTGATATATATGCCTTGGTTGTTGACTTCAGCGACAAAAGAAGTGAGATCTAAATGGGTGCCAAGTTCAATGGTCAGTCCTGCAATTTATATATCCCATCAAAAACATAAATGTGAAATGAGAGCCAAATTCAAAATTGTGATATATATGCCTTGGTTGTTGACTTCAGCGACAAAAGAAGTGAGATCTAAATGGGTGCCAAGTTCAATGGTCAGTCCTGAAATTTATTTATAACAACATATAATATTTTATAACAACTTAAAATATCATTTCTTCTTATAACGTAGTATAAAATGTTGAAGACTAAGGCTTTGGCTTGGCTAGTTTTCATATACGAATTATAGCGTTCACAAGTTGTAAAGCTGTAAGTTCTTATTTTATTCTTCCGAAAATTTGGCTTGCTGGTAGAAACTGTACTTTTACGTACCTACTTAATAATAATTCGTATATGGAAACTAGCCAAGCCAAAGCCTTAGTCTTCAACATTTTATACTAAGTTATAAGAAGAAATGATATTTTAAGTTGTTATAAAATATTATATGTTGTTATAAATAAATTTCAGGACTGACCATTGAACTTGGCACCCATTTAGATCTCACTTCTTTTGTCGCTGAAGTCAACAACCAAGGCATATATATCACAATTTTGAATTTGGCTCTCATTTCACATTTATGTTTTTGATGGGATATATAAATTGTAGGACTGACCATTGAACTTGGCACCCATTTAGATCTCACTTCTTTTGTCGCTGAAGTCAACAACCAAGGCATATATATCACAATTTTGAACTTGGCTCTCATTTTACATTTATGTTTTTGATGGGATATCATTACTTTTTGTACAGAAATTATTGAACTCAATCTCAAACTCAAAACATATTTATTCAAAATATGTACCTAGAAAGTACACCTTCTGAACGTCATGCTTACAGAGCATAAGACGTGATGGTGATAATTAACTACGGTATCTTAAAACTAAAGCTACGAGGGTTCCAAACGTGCCCTGGTCTGAGAAGAGCCCGCAATAAACTCCGCTTTTTTTTTATTATCACCATCTCACAAATATTTGAAATTATATATATGTACTTATAATATAACATTACATAATCAGCCGTTGTAACAATTCATACCCATGCCTTGCTATCATTCAAATAATCCTTTACACTGTAATAGGACTTTTCTATTAGTTTAGTTTACGTTTTACATTAGTAGGTACTTATTATTTGGTGTAAGGTCAGTGTGTCACCCACCAGTAATTCTATTGTACGACTCATTGTACAAGATAATTAAAGACGAGAATTCTCAAGAAAAATATATAGTGTACCTAGAGTTACACTGACATTGACAGATTACATCTATGGTCAGACTACCTCTACAGCACATTTCTACATCTCATCAATTTTGATTGCAAAAGTTCAAAATCAAAAGTTTTTTGTGAAACATTGAAAACAAGCACGGTAAACAGTCGATATCACTAAAACCACTATAAACAATGAATACAAATCACAATGACTGACAGCTTGAACTGACGACTTCAAATACGTTTCTTCTTCTTTTCTGTCAATGACGTTTCGTTGCACAAAATGTATGAATACGAAGGTAAGGTTTTAATGCAACTATATTATTATTCATTATTATTTACATTAAAATAATAATTATGTGTCATTTTCAATAGTTAAGGAGTTACTACCACCGCTTAAAGAAGTGTTGTTTCAAACTAACGGTTGAATGTCACGTACTTTGACGTCCTTAAAATAATGATTATAACACTACAACATAAACGTCAACAATATTAAAATAATACGGCTTTAAGCAATGGTAGCATGCCTCGTGTCAGAGTTTTGATCTATACCTTTGATCATAAAAATGACGATTTTTGTACGTTTATATCTAAATAACCATTTGAGGTGTGCTTATGAAATTTGGAGCACATATGTATCTCACGGGTCTCAATATATGCGCCAAATTTGACATGTTTATGTGAAATAGTTTTTGATTTATGAGGGGGTCAAAAGTGGCTCCAAATGGTTCGTGTAATATTACACACGGTGCTGCTCGCCAGTTTTTTTGAACTTTGGCTGGACACGCTTCCGCGTGTCTTGATATGGCGACTGAGTAGGATAACCATGTTATGTCACTATTTCAACTGCTATTACATTAGTTAGTAGGGTTTATTATTACCTACTCTTTCAGTTTCTTCTATATTTAATCTCGATGGCAAAGAGATTTTACTTTGTATGTACATATATTTCAGAGGTTTAAAAATGTTTTTCGTTTCACTATTATCATTCCTTTTCCTAGCCATAGCATTTGCTTTATTGGAGTTGAATGGGATTTTTTCTTTGTTATGTATTTAGTAAGTACACAGTATCTTTACGAGGAGTCAGCACTGTGTCCTTTTTAAATCTAACAGGTCCGATGTATAGGTTAGTTTGCCAGAAATCAAATTAAAATAAATACGTAAACCGTATGGGAAGGTTAAAAATAGTATCACTGAATACTTATAGATTTGTTGACGCCTTTGTCACGTACTCCGCAAGTTGTTTAGATTTATTAGTCTGGTGCTTTCGGTTGATGTATGTTACATCGAATTGGTAACCCTACATCAGTAACATAAACGATATCCAGTCAATTGGACTGAAACGAATTGGCTAACCAGCGATTTGTCGTACTCCAACCAATCCAATTCAGATGCACTTGCGGCACGTAATTTTTACTATCCTGATACTTTCTATTTCTATGCATTTGCAGAAAAAGTGTGTGCGGTACATTAAACACTGTACACCTCTTTGGCTTTTTTTATTACCAAAAGATGTTACAAATATCGCTTTGTCTAGTCTAGGGCGGAGTGTTCATAGCGTTTAAATGAATGTATCAAGTTGAATGGGTTTTATTTTATTTGAAGTCGGAGATAGGGACATTTCTTAATAAATCAGAGCTTCAGAGGTCATGCTTGATTAGGAACTTAGTTTAATAACCTGGTCTCAGATTATTTACCTATAGTTAAGTCAAAAACTGCATTAATGTGGCCAGCTTGATTAATTATGCTGCAACTAGGACAGTCTGCTGTCTGAATCTGAGTAATAATAATACGTAACATAGGTTTCTTGATCACTTTGAAGCAATCCAGCCGACCTTTTGCTAGTGCAATCCCAAAAACACGTCCCAAGTGTCTCTTATTAAAAATTTATCAAACTAATGACTTATCTGGTTTTGATAAATTTTTACAGTTTAGACAGATTCTTAGATATCTTGGTATAAGTTATGTGTACACTTAAAATATTTAGTTTTTCGTATAATGAGATATGAAAAAAATGTGTATCACGACTCACGCTAGTGATATTCTTATGAGCTGATGTCGTATCAGTGTTTTGGAGTGGAGGATTCCACAGGGAACAGGAAATGCTCGTAAAGTACAATATCGATGCAGGAAAACGAATATCAGATTGGTATTGACATTCGCACAAATTGGCTAGCACTCTTTATATTTATTAATCCAATAATTTTCCGGTGCATTTTATCTTTTTCGTTATTTACTTTTTTGAAATTCTTTAGTAACTGCAATGAAATGATAATTTTATGTGATGCAAACGAAGAAGTTTTGTTTCAATTCTAGAGTTACTTTATTGAACCTACTCCTCTCCTACAGTAGTTGAAGGGAATTAAATTTTATAAGCCATTTATTCCAATTTTTGGGCAGACAAAGTGCGCCTTGGAAGAATTCGCCGTTTGATCTTTCAAAGCATGCAGCTTTAGTCGATCCATTATACATATAGTGAAGCTTTTACGAGGCTTGGTTCTTCTATTTAAATTAGTACAATCTTTTTTGAATTTGTAGTGTCAGGATTTTTAGATCTTGTAAGAAAAAAGTATAATCCACTGAATGTAGTCTAGGCAACGGGGCGGTTGTATGCAGAGTGGATACCCCCGCATTAAATCCTCAGTCGTTGAAACTTGGCAGGGTTGTAGCACAGTAGGTTGTAGTATGGTATGAACCAAAATATATACAAAAATATCCAAAAAAAAAACCGCCCGGAAGTTAGGTTACCTAAAACTTAATATTTATGACTGAATATTTTCTCGATTTCTTTTTTGAATAATAGTAGGTAGGTAGTATATTTACACTGAAAACCGAAATATCGATATTTGAATCGATTTTACTATCAAACCTAAACTGCGTTTACGCGATAATGTATCTTCCTGCTTTAACAATTGGGAATAGCATAAAAAACCTTACTTCCTATATGGATATTCCTATATTTTTATTGGGTATTTATTTATAGGTACGTTTAACTCATGATACTTTACCATACTGTAAAGTTTCGTTGCCTGAAGAATTATTGTTAGGGTCCACTAGCTTTATTGCCTAGAGACCTAGAATAATCATACTTTTGTTTGTTGGTTTGTTAGGTTGTCCTTCAATAACGCCGTAACGGAGCAACGGATTGACGTGATTTTTGGCAAGGGTATAGTTGAGGACCTAGAGAGTGACATAGGCAACTTTTTATACCGGAAAATTAAGGAGTTCTCGCGGGAATCAAAAAAAACTTATACCACGTGGACGAAGTCGCGGGCATCAGCTAGTGGACGAATATCAGAGAGCTCACACGCAATCCTCATTTCGTTATCCCACATTGTTCTGCGTTCTTTTCAAACTGTGTACGTTGTAGGTAGGTACTTCCATCGAAATGGCGACCCTACATCGGGGCATATAAACGATATCCAGCCAATTGGACTGAAACGAATTGCCTCGCCCTCAATTTGTTGTTATACTCCAACCAGCTTCAGTTGCATTTTGTTTTATTATTCAAACTGTAATTATTTTTTATTTGATACTAGCTGATGTCCGCGACTTCGTCCACGTGGATTTCAGGTCATTTCGAGTCCCGTGGTAACTGCTTTTTTCCCAGGATAAATGTATATAATATATAATATGTAAAACTGAACAACTGACCGTCAACATGTTAATATATTTGAAGATCTCCCTACTGTCTCGTATGTCTTATTTACTTTTGTATATGGAGATTTTTTAACCCAATTTTTTCACTTTTCCGTACAGTTCTGTCAAACATTTATTTTCTTTCATACAAACCTGTTCCTGACAATTCTAAACATAATAAAAAAAGAATTTGCCATATAGGTGCAGCCGTCCTGAAGTGATGCGCTTACGTACCTACATTCAGCGATTGATTTATATCTATATAGATCAAGGGTACCTACTATTTTGGGCAAGAGACCCCTTTTCCAAAATGAACTGATACCTCAGACCCCCATAGCCAAATTACTTTAAAAATCCTATCTCTAGTTTTTTTCCAATCTAAAGACTTTGCGGTTGGTTAAGTGAGTAAACTTGAAATCATTTTCTCATGAAAATTTAACAAAATAAATGGACATAAAATTCAGTAAATATCAAGTGTAATTATTAATTACTAGTTGATACCCGAGACTTCATCCGCGTGGTTTAATTTTTTTTGAGTCCCTCGGGAACACCTTCATTTTCCGAGATAAAAAGTAGCCTGCCTAGGTAGCCTAAATTCGTAATTATTTTTGAAAAAATTTTCATATCGCAAGGGTTGACTTTCTACCAATCTAGCTAAAATCTTTTTTAATATTGGTGAGTTGCAGCCTTAAATCTCCGCGTTCTTTGATTTCAAACGGTTTCTTTGTTTTATCAAAATGTTTATAACCACACTGAAGCCTTTTTCGACTACGTATGATGATGAAAAGTTTTTTAAAAGTACAACAATGATACTTCGTAGTTAAATATTATTCATCCTTACAAGTGGGTACACGTAACACAACTTATACAGTATCTTGAAAGTTTCAAATAAGAACTTATGTTAAGGGGGTCGATTTTTAGACCTCGTTTTTATTTTTAGTTTTCGTTTATGTCGACCCCTGGGCGGCTTGTCATTTCGCTTGGCTCTAGCCAATTTTATTCGTGACCTAAAAGCCTTCCCGTAGTTCAACAAGGCCGATGGTAGGTACCCAAAGTTTATAAAACGGGGAGCGCCTCGACTTTGGAGTCATAACTTATTACATTTACATGTAGGCATAGAGTTGCCGTATTACCTATTACTAGAGTCAGATGACCCGCAAAATGGCCCTTCAGTGGGACTTCAGTACAACTGTGGGAGTTATCTACTATAGTCTGTTAGTTATGCAGTAAATTGGAGCTGGATTTGCCAATTTTGACAATAATATCACTGTAGTTAATATATTATAACGCAATTCTTAAAAGTAAAAGACAAAGACAGTAAATTACGGTTCCATCGTCTTGAAACACAAAAAGCACTCTTTTTGACGCCTCATGTATGATGATTGATGATATTTGCTCCTCCTATTCTATTTAACTCTACCCAGTTAGGCTTAAGTTGTAACTTTAGTTCCCTGTTTTAGGTTGTGTGAGTTGTGGCCTTGTTTTGGGATCTGGATTTTGCGACGCTGTAATTCAGACTTTGTACTACGTAAAATAGGAAGACATTTATTACGTATTTGCTGGCAGAGGTTTTATAGACGTAGGATCAGTATTCAATATGCTTTTATGTATGATATCTACATACTTGTACATATAGTTGCTTTTGATTATTCACGAAACCTCCTTTTGTGCTTTCAAACTGTGACAACTCTGTTTAGTTTACCGAAATTATAAGAAAATATACTCTGAAGTAGACGATACTTTCTTCTTCTTCTCTATTGGAGGTTGACCGTCAACTCGTCAAAACGACCTACTTTTGCCATTTATATTGGCTATTCCAATCTACTCCCGGATGTTTCTAAGGCATGCCTCTTTCATGTATGGATTCATGCCTTAGAAACAATCTTCTCTTGTCCGCAATTTAGCCTATCATGCTGGTCTGAAGGAGACGGTATGTCTAACCTTCTGTCTCATAATATATCTGTTTTGTGTAACTTTTTAATTTAAATTCTTAAGATAAGACCTAATTAAAGTGAAAACTTCTTTAGGCGCGTTGAGCACTTTTTGGTAGGGGGTAAACATGTGAATACGCGTGATCAACACCATTCTTCTGAAGACAAAAGGTCTTAAGTATAATAATTAAAAATTCGTAATTAAACTTTAAAGTCTTAATTTTAAGGTTTATATTAATAAGTGTTGTGTAACCGTGGGCGACATCTCGCGTTGTTACGAAGACAAAAGGTCTTAAATATAAGTATAGTACATTCGTAATTAAACTTTAATGCTTTAGGTTTAAGGTTTATACATATTAGGTTTTTTATAAATTAAAAAAAAAAAAACGTTTGCACTTCTATCGGCAGTCTGCCGTTTTTTTTTAGTTTTTTGTCACCGCGTCCTTGCATTTTGCCGTTTCTTACCATCCAGACAAGAACTCAGAATGGCATAATGTAACCCTCTTCCATTTTCATAACGAAGACGAAGGACTTCAAAAGAAAAATTCTCCCAGTAAATGTTCAAGTTGTTATTCATAAAATCCCGATTTTATGACTAAAGATTATCGTTGAAGGCATTACAATCTAAACGATCGTTAAATAATCATCATTATCAAAATGCTTTATCTATCTTATAGGCCTATTACACTGCACTTTTCACAGGGACCCTTACATTTGAATCAGTGTAGTGTAATAAGATATAGGGTGAAAGGGTCCCTAATTTGATCCTTATTGCTGTGTAATAAGCGACACTCAAACTAGCGACCACTTTCCACAGGGCCCCGTGAAAAGTGCAGTGTAATAGGCCTATTAGTCGTAAATAATAAATCTCCGTTATACTACTTCCGTTTAAAATGCATTATTAGCGTATATTGTATCATTAAATGATTTAGGTAAATTAGGTAATGATTGCCTCGTTGGTTTAGTGGTTAGCACGTTTGACTGCGGCCGACGAAGTCCCGGGTTCGAGTCCCGGGTCGGGTCATAATTAAGTATCGGGTTTTTCGGATTAGAAGTTCCCAGTACTAGGCCGGAGTTAGGAAGTTGGCGGTGTTTCACCCCCGTGCCTCGGAGAGCACGTTAAGCCGTCGGTCCCGGTTATTATCACTAACATGATAATAGTCGTTAAAGCTCGCCAACCCGCATTGGAGCAGCGTGGTGGGTCTAAGCTCTAATTCCCTCTCTCCTATGAGATTGGAGGCCTGTGCCCAGCAGTGGGACGTTAATGGGCTGTAGTGAGGTAATAGCTGCCTTGTAAAATATCGTAACAGCTATTACGATGATTCATGCCAACAGTTGTAACTATCATTTATTAGCATTGAACTTGAAAGCTCAATGCATCACGGACTACGGTACATTCTGTTGGACGACGAAGTTTATCTTTTATGAGCATTCGTCTGGTGTCAGGGCGCCTTCTTGTCTGCCACAGTTGTACCAAATAGTTAAGGCTTGTACAGACGTAACGCGCGACGGCATCGTGCCTATACTTCATTGATACAGTTTCATTACAAATCGATGATTGCCTCGTTAGTCAAATGGCTAGTTTATTCGGATGTGGATTGATAGGTAAATTGTAAACCCGTATTGTAGACCCTGGTCGGGCTAAACAATATGTTGGGTTTTGAATTTTTCTATCAATAATTACAGGAAAATAAACAAAATAAAAAAATAAAAAATAAATAATTATGAATTGCTTCCGAAATTGACTTGTTGTATCCGCGTGCTTGGCAGATTGCATAAAGCGCATTGATCCTGCGGTCCTGTCGATGCCACCGGACGGATGAGAGTGAGAGATTGTAGCACCTTGTTGGCGCACACACTACCTCTTGCGTATTTGGCTCTCTAATATCCAATAATAATTTATCGTTGAGATTGCCTCCCATGGCCGAAATTCGGTTAAAAGTAGGAAAATAATGTTTTCATAGTACATTACATCTATATATATAAAAATCAATTGCTGTTCGTTTGTCTCCCTAAAACTCGAGAACGGCTGGGCCCATTTAGCCGATTTTGGTTTTGAAATGTTTGTCGTAGTCCAGGGAAGGTTTAAACGGTGAGAAAATGTGGAAAAATTAAAGAGTTTCCGCGGGAACCAAAAAATCTCAATCCATGCGGCTCTCATCCAGCTAGTTTTAAATAATTATAACTATAGAATGTTGCATTGTTTGAATCGTCTGTACAGCCGGAATTCGATCACAGGCAAATTACTATCGCAATCGTAACAGGTATAAATTTATAAAACTTTGCCATACTTCTTGCCGTTGTGACTCGAACGTCTTCGTGTGCACTAGCCTTAAAAAGAAAGCTGCTATCTCAGCTTACCGACACGCCGCCTCCCAAGTATCCAAATGGCCAGTTGGTCTTCAAAACAATGACAACATGATTAAATAATAATCCATCACATAGGGTTTCTTTCTTGTATTAGATTGATGAAGAACTTTTGTGTCTTCTGTCTAGCGAGTGTAAATTGAACGGTGCCGCTTTCTCCTAGTTTAAGCGATAGCATGTTTTACTATTTTTAGCTCCGTCTAGTTATGCAAGATTAGTATGGAAACCTCTAAAATAATAATTTAGAGGATTTCTGGCACAAGAGTTCTGTCTTAGAAGTATTTCCTCAAAAATCACCAGTTCTAGACTGCAGGCTTCAAAAGGCGGAACTAAAATCGTTACAATTTTTTTATCATTTTAATATGCGTTACATATTATAATATTATTAACTAGCGGTCCGCCCCGGCTTTGCACGGGTAGCACTAATGATCCCACCCAATATAGCCAGTGGGCAGGTTTCACATTTTAATATTAACCCCCTCACCATACCTACCTGCCAATTTTATATAGACTCTGCCGCCAGCCCTCAGATTATTCGGTATTTATTATTAGTGCGTTCCAATATTATGATATCTCACAAGATATTTGTCTCAATTAAATGGTGTAAAGGACAATTTTTATCTCAATTAAATACTTGAGATGACTAACATTTTTATTTTGATAAGATTTAATAATATGTTGGTAAAAACACCTTCACAAGAAACGCATTGGTTTAGACCAAATTTGAAAATCATAAAAATGGTTATTGTGAGTCAACCTTAAAAGATAGATATATTATGCTATCGCGGACATTTTTTAAGAACTTTTTGAGAGGAACAAATTCACTATACATTGTTTTCGTGTAACTTTAACTATTTATGCAGCCCACGCCACGTAAGCTCTCAGAAGAGACGATTTTCTCCGATTTAGTTAACATTATTGCAATTTTCGTAAGGATCTCAATTTTTTTTTTTTAAGCCTATTTTACTTGCTGATAATGTAGCTTTCTACACGTGAAATAATTTTTAAAATCGGTTGCGTAGTTTTTTGAGTTTATCCATTACAAACAAACCAACAAACAAATCTATCCCTTTATAATATTAGTTTAGATAAAAGGTGGTATTTGTTTGTTGGTCAGTTTGTTTGCTGAACAGAGCGACGTATCACGCGACGCACTATTCCACGTGATCTTCGAAGGCTGGAGAGTTAAGCTATAACGAGAGTAACGTTAAGAATATTGGATTTTTAAAATCGAAATTATTGCGAACGAAGTCGCGGTCATCATCTAATTTTCGAATATATTTAAGTACCCGTATTACATTTTACGTTATCGCAACTCATCAATCAACCGGGCAGCGCCGCATAGATAATGTCTGAAGTGATCGCAAAAATATAATTCGATTACCAGATGTTCATGGAGTGGGCATGTTCGATAATATTTCTGTGCGCCACTAGTTTTTGTTTGATTAACCTATATGAGTTTGATTTATTCTCCAGTTCTACAGAACTCTAAATTAACGAAAGACCAGAAAAGTATGCAAAATTATTTAGCAATTCGTAGGCTATAGTTATTTCAAACATTATAACAAAGTTATTTATATATTTCTGAGGCCATATCTTGCTTTTCGATTTAGAAAATAAGTGTGAACCTGCTGCACAATATACAATAACTAGCTGATTGATGCCCGCGACTTCGTGGATTGAGGTTTTTTGGTTCTCGGGAACTATAGCCCGCGGAACTCTTTAATTTTCCGGGCTGAAAAGTATACTATGTGTTTATTCCAGGCTATAATCTGTCTCTGTGCCAAATTTCATCCAGATCCATTCAGCCGTTCTGGCGTTATTGAGTAACAAACATGCATCCATCCATCCATCCATCCAAACTTTCGCGTTTATAATATTAGTATATATATAATATCTAGGTATATGTATATGTGTGTACGTCATAATTTACTTATGCCTGCATATCGTTCATCTGTAGGTAAGTACCTAAGTTCCTAGCTTACCTACGTGTCTGGGTAATCATGACTGGGGTTACATTTTACGGCGGTTTACTGCTATACTCTATTAATAAATTAACCTTATTATAGCGATATATAGCGCATACTATCTCATTCATCTGACTGCGCGTGTCACGCGGCTGTCGGTAAACAAAAGGTCGCATTCATCACAATACTGTGTTAATATTTCCGCATCTCGTAATACGTCCTCATAACGATCCACGAGTTTATAGCATATACGCTATTTTGCCTTTCGTCTAGCTAATGCGTCAAGCTTTATTTGTTTTCATACCGACGCCGCCGCCGGGTATTTTATATCAACTGGAAACAACGGAATTGTTCAATGTTTCGAAATAACACAACCGGATTATGATTTCCGATTTTAGGATATGATGATAGTATTAAGATATCTGGATTATTTCTGTTCAGACTTACTGGGATGATCTTGAATGTATATAAGGCTCAAGGTACATTGTGGCTCATTAAGTTGTACAGGATCTCTAAGATAAAATAACAGCAGTAAATCTTGTGCTGTCTTTTTTTCACACGAAGGGAGCATTAAGAAAGGAATAGAAATTAAACTTTATCTCCACTGCGTAATGCACACAGTTTTCTGAAGCAAATTGTATGTTTCCACCACTACAGCCCATTAACGTTCTACTGCTGGACTTAGACACACCACACTGCTCCAATGCGATTTGGTGGGCTTTGACGACTGTTATCATGTTAATGAAAATAACCGGGACCGCGTGATCTCCGAGGCACGGGGGTGAAATACCGCCAAACTACCTAACTCCGGGCCGGGCGGGCTGAGAATTTTTTGTTACACAAACCCAATACTTATTTATGGCCCGACCCGAGACTAAACCGGGACCTCATCGGCCGCAGTCAAACATGCTAACCACTAGACCATTGAGGCAAATTGCATGTTTGTTCGCTGTGAATGTAACTAACATTAAAGGTAGATTTCGACCAATTCATTCTATCTCCAGACTATCAAATAGGGATGCTCAATAAAATCCGTAATTCTTTAACAAACTTAAAGACGCGCTTCTAGTATGGAAGTTTGTATGGTGTAATATAAGTGCATAGTTGGGACGTCAACAAATCTCGACACACTTTTTTTCTTTAATCTATTGTTTAAAATGGTTAAATCTAACCGGGGATGTGAATTTTAGTTATTTCGGAAGACCCCCTATTTAATATAATCAGTAAGAAATAATTTATTTTTTACATGGGCATCATCCCTATTCTCCTTGAGTAATAGTGACAGTAGTATTTCGTTGTGTAACTAACTAAAAGAACAAGCATATTAAGAAAAAAATGCTCTTGCTCTGGTACTATGTACATTCAGTCTACAGTCTACACCCACCCTTACACAATTATCAATTTTCTTTGAAACATTTCATACGCGTCGACTTCGACTGCGTCAATATACCTTGAGCCTTATGCTTTAAAAGTTTGTGAGATGAAAATGATAAATGAATTCTTCGTATTCAGATCAATGTAAAGTATAAGAATATCCGATAGGTAGGTATAACTGAATCATCGTGAAAACCTGGGTGAACTCAGTGACGCCTCACGTCTTGTAAATTTTAATACGTTAATAATTCCGCTTAAGTAAGTATACATATCACTTACAAACTGCAACTTAAGACCGGTTTCGCTGGCAGCAACGCGATGAGCTAAACGTTGAGTTAAAATTTTTGTAGCCTACCCACTATATTTTTGAGTATATATGTCACCGTAAAATTGTAAAAACCGTTAGATTATAATCTAACTCGCGAAATTGTAAACTGTCGAAAGATTGTTAACCGTTCAATGTTCTGAGTGTAAATTTTTGAAATATTCATTGTATATATATACGTTTTCTTGTCTGTTTCTTGTAGGTTAGGTTAGGGTTCGACTTAAATAATGAGGTAGTGTCCGGCCGCAGACACTTAGGTTCTATCGGGTTAATATACCTAACAGATTACAATCTACCGAAAAATAATGCGATAAATTGTAATCTTTCGACAGTTTGCAATTTCGCGAGTTAGATTTTAATCTAACGGTTTTTACAATCTTATGGTGATATATATATTTTCATGTTTGTATGTTATAGTATGTTTTTTTCCTTATATATAATTAATTATTGTTTTATGTCTTACCTATTATGTATTAACACGGTGCACAGTAAAAACTACTGTGGTTTTTGTGGCTCTGTTTCTAACACATTTTAAGTTTTAATTTAGGGGGGGGATCCCCAGGTTACCTTACAATGTTTACCTACATCGTTAAAACAAGTGATATTAATAGAATTCTTGAAACGCACATAACACTTCAAATGCTAGAACTGCGTGCCGACGGCTGAGCCCCCGATTCCCCTCATAGGAGTTCTACCTTCAACTGTTGACGACCTCCCTGGCGCAGTATTGAGCGCTTCTGTCTTAACGTGCGGAGGTCCCGGGTTCGATTCCCCGCAGTTTCAATTTGAGAATTTATAATTTCTGAATTTTCCCTGGTCTGGCTTGGTGGGAGGCTTCGGCCGTGGCTAGTTACCACCCTACCGTTAAAGACGTGCTATATAGCGTTCCGGTACGATATCATGTAGAAACCGATTAGGGGAATGGGTTTAATATAACTGCCATATACCTAACATGTTAGCCCGCTACCATCTTAGACTGCATCATCACTTATTATCAGGTGAGATCGCAGTCAAGGGCTAACTTGTAGTGGATAAAAAAAACTGTTGGTGTTATTTACTTACTTTTGCTGTGATATACAGTGGCGTGCACAGGGTTTGAAACTGGGGTAGGCATTAGTCGGTCAGAATACCTATTTACTAGCTGTTTTGATGAAAAATGAGCATTGACGCATTTCGATTTAGGTAAGCAGTGCTTGTGTGCCTCTATGAACTGCACGCCACTGGTGGTATATGTTAGTTAATTCCGCATAATTATGGGTGCATACAAAATGTTGCAGGTGGATTGCCCGTTTATAGTGTGCATGACGTACGCATTCCACACGCCGGACAAACTCTGCTTCATCCTGGACCTCATGAACGGTGGGGACCTGCACTATCACCTCTCCCAGCATGGCGTCTTCAATGAGGCGGAGATGAAGTTCTACGCGGCCGAAGTTATATTAGGTAAGGATAAGGGCAAATAATTGATACTTGAATGAATGAAACATTCTTTATTGTACACCAAAACACAGAATAAATACATTTAAATAACAACAATAAAAATAAGAAAAAAATTCGGTGCTTATGGCGGTCTTATCGCTTTGAAGCGATCTGTTCCAGGCAATCACGTTTTACAGGAATCGAGACTAGTAAACATGAGTCGAGGGTGTATGTAAGTTTAGGAGGAAATATAAACTAACTTTGTATTATGAATGCGAAAGTTTATCTGTCTGTTCGTCTGTCTATCTAATCTACTACGTTCAACCGACCTTGACGATGTTTGGGTACACGGATAGGTTGCATCGCGGGTAAGGACATACGCTTCTTATTGACCCGGAAAAACCATGTTCATCTTAGTAGTTAATTATATTCACTAAAAAAAAAATGCGTCGTCAAACCTAAAACGTACTTAAAGCGGAAGCCTATCACGCAATAAAAAAAATCAAAGTAAATCATAGTTTTAAGACCTGTGTTGAATTTTTACACGAAAACTTACCTGTAGTAGCCGTATTAACTAGTGGTTCGCCCCAAACTGAGACCTCGCGGTATCCATAAGATAGTTTTAACTATATACTTATTGTAATAGTTAACTTTTACAAATTTTTGTAATAACTAACATTAGACAAAAAAGAGCTAAAGAGTTATTGGAAAAACGAATAAACTTTTACAGAGCGCCATCTATTGACATCATTGTGAAGTTCTGTTAAAAATACTGAAGCTCATTAAAAATTAAATAATTTCGTTTCCTCATAATATTTATCTAATTTTAGTATTTGTTGTTCAAGTACAAGATATAATTTAAATAATTGATTAAGTTTCAGGCTCAGCCTTTCAGAAAACTGAGAGTTCTGAGGTCAACTTTGGAGCTTAGAAAATCTCCATTTTGAAAGCCCCCCATTTCGTCAATTTTTAGGCAAAAATTAATAAAAATATTTTTTTGGACTCTATTCCTAATTGTCTTTAAAATAATATACTGCAATCCTATGTAACACTATAAAAAATATTTTACTTAGCATTCGCTTCTATGAGAGCTCCCCTAAAATGAAGATTTTTATAACTTTTAAGCCATATTCGGCTTATATATTATATTTAAATTTGAATTAATTACGTTCAGTAATTCAGAAGTTATAAGGCTCTGACAGACGGACGGACGGACGGACAAGTGCAAATTCACTCAAGTAGACTCAGAGACCTTCGCTTCGCCCGGTCAACAAGATAATTTTTGGATTAATTAATTAGTGGAAAACAGTAAAGAAATTAAACGTAACCAGAAAATAAATAACTAGATTGTTTTGTTTAAGACCAAGTAAATATAATCCTATCCTTACCTAACCTATCCTTCAAAGGTACGGAATCCTCAGTGTGCGAGTCGGACACGTCTTTGGACGGGTTTTTAAATCAAAATTACTTAACTATTCATAAACATCGCGTTGTAACAATGAAGCTGATATTTAATTCCATTACTGTCTACGTTTTCGTTCTCTTGTAAAGAAGTATTAAAATAAGCGACAAGGTTCAGATTTTTGCAAACTTCGCTAGTTTTAAAGTTTAACCGTAGCGCAAAGATTTAAATACCCACTGCTGCGTTCAAGTTTCTACTTTGGAAATACCCAGTAATTGTTTTAGCTTTGTAAGCATTAAAGAGGAATAATTTAATTGCACTGTGAAACTTAATTCAATGTTTATAAGTAATTCATTTTATATACTTGGGCGTTTTAAAAAAAGTGTACCATGTCTGAATTTATGCTTTAAATTTAAATATCAATTTTTTGATAGTTTTTTGATTTTTTTGATTTCGATATTATTATGATACATGCTAGTTTATGAAGTAGTATTTTATTACTTGCAGATTAATCTATTTTACGAAAATTCTTCAAATTAAACTGACACAGTGGACAAAAATGTCTGTTTTGCGACAGTCTTAAAAACTAACTTCTCTAATAACATTGAAGAAAAACGCAAAAGATGTTAATTGTGTTACAAAGATTGTCATACATTTACTTAAACTTAAAATACTTGTAAGTTTGCCCACGATTTTTATCATCTGAATAACTCAGACTATGTCTCGGACGATTTCGTAAGATTTTGTTGTAAATCTACCAGTATAAGCTCATTTTTCACAAATGGCAACACTATGCGTCAAACCATGTACCAGATCTCTGCCGTTTTGCTTTATTTAACCCCATTTAGTTGTCAATAAAGATCGACCCGGCAATTTTTCATAAAAAATGACATCTGAATCACAGTGGATTTATAAACAAAGTAAGGTGTGTCTGTTTAGTCTGTTATTGGTTACTTAGGATATACCTAACAAATATAAGTTACATTATGCGATCAATGCATATCCATTGTAAATGATTTTGCCATTGTAGCTTAATGAAATTATGTTTTCGGAGGAATGCTCCTGATATCTGACACACGTTTCGCGACATAAAGATATGCACATGTCACCGTAAGATTGTAAAAACCGTTAGATTAAAATCTAACTCGCGAAATTGCAAACTGTCGAAAGATTACAATTTAGCGCATTATTTTTCGATTCGATTTTTAGATTGTAATCTGTTAGGTATATTACCCCGATAGAACCTAAGAATTTGGTTATTTATGTCGAACCCTAACCTAACCTACAAGAAACAGACAAGAAAACGTAAATACAATGAATATTTCAAACATTGACACTCAGAACATTGAACGGTTCACAATCTTTCGACAGTTTACATTTTCGCGAGTTAGATTATAATCTAACGGTTTTTACAATCTTACGGTGACATATACATGAATGAAGAGAAAAATTATACTTTTTAGTAGGGGGTAAACCTGTGGATTCGAGTCACCGACACGGACATGCTCTGCGACGATTTTTTTTTTTATTTTATAATTTTTTTTAAATAAAAAAAAAAATAACCCAGCGTTAGGAAATTTTTTCTGTCCGTTTTGCGACTTTGCTGGTCAGCCTGTAGGTCACGGGGAAGAATATCGCAAAACCGACGGACGTTCTCTTCGCATTTAATATTCAAAAATATATTTTGACAAATACATTTACCTATGTTTGTTATCAATTGTAAATAACGTTACATTATGTTATTTTTCATCTTATGCAAATGGATACATCAGGTAAACTAACGTAAAAAAAAACTTTGAAATATTATCGAATTATAGCAGTTTTAGCCGTGACAAAACCGACTTGTCCGGTCGGTACCACTTTTTACGTTTTTTTTTAATCAAACTGTACTTAAATGAGCTTAGGTATGTCTTAATTTATAAACAACCGGAGACGATAGGCGACTCAGAGTACTTTCACATGATTCTATAAACTCGCATCCCATATAAAAAGTTTTCAGAACCGCTAAATAACATCAAGAAACTTGAGTGGGGGACACGCCAAAACTGGCACCTTCGTGGTTTATAAATGAGCATAATTTTAATATTACGCAAAGTATTTTTAATTATATAAGTTTGAATTAAACAAGTTTAGAGTGTGTTTAACAACACACACAATCCCACAATCGCGTGTCACACACAATTGAGTGTGTCACAATCGTTAAAATAATTAACCAGATAAAAATATTACTTGTTATAATACTTCAAACCCCCTGTGTTTACAGCACAAAAGCAGGGGTACACTTTTTTTTGAAAACGGCCACTTACAATAATCTTGTTTTCGAATAAGAATTATGTAACGAGCTATTGCCTTATGTAAAATGGTGAAGGTGAAGCGGAACTTTGCGTCAAAACAACGCCTCGCCTGACGGTCAGGCTCGATCTGAGATGGAGCTTTAAAATTGATCTACTATGTAACAGCTCGATCAACGCCCGAAGTGTTCATTATTTGCTATCACATTACGCATACCAAAAATTTGAAAGGTAGCTATGTTTTGTTAGAATTCCATACGCGCTTTGCCGCCTAAGATTTTCTGATTGATTCCTACGTTAATGGCATAAAGGTCTGTAATTTTTCATAGTCAGGAGCATTACGTAACCAGACAAAAATGTCAATGTTAGTAAATACAGGTAAACCTGTGCACGTGTATAAGATAGCAGTAATCTTCTAAGCCAGGTATTCACATCTGATTATATCGATGATAAAATAGATGGATTTATGACTCAGATGCTCAAAATAACTTGGACGGAAGAAGATTGTTGGAAGTTTTTGGTCAACGTCAACATCTAAATTGGAATGCTGATACTGTCAATAGGTACGTCAGTATTCAGCACATATTTATGTACATACACATACCCATATGAAAATTCAAAATGTCCTGCATAAAAATTCAAATGGTCACCACCTCACATCATCATGTCATCTAGACACATACTAGAATAATACTGAAGTAGCATGAATAATGGATTTCACACCAAAACATTAATATAGTGACCAGAGTTTTGCGGGCATTGTAAACGGACATGTACCTATACGTTGCTTTTCCACACAACAGCAACGGTTCTAATTTGTAGCAAGTATCCGATCGATGTGGACAACCATTGACTTTAACGAGCGGGTCGAAGAGGCATGCAGTCAGGGCTGCAAGAATGGGAAGGAAGAAGTATTATCCAGAGATTTATAGGCCTATTACACTTCACTTTTCACAGGGACCCTTAAATTTGTAGTGTAATAAGTTTTAGGGTGAAAGGGTCCCCAATTTGATCCTTATTGCTGTGTAATAAGCGACGCTTTAACTAGCGGCCACGCACAGAACCCTGTAAAAAGTGCAGTGTAATAGGCCTATTAATACTTTTATGTATTTGATTCAAACTCTAACTCATTTTTTTTTCAAAGAATGGTTTTATTTGCAAAGAAAATAAAACTCCTCTCGTTGACGTCACAAAATTGATTTTTATTGAACCTCTTACATCATAATGTGACACACAAAATATAAAAGTATTAAGAAAAATTCACTTACGGAAATGTCAAGAACGTGTTCCTAGTAAGCCTTCGGAATATGTAAAGCTATCGATTTTATTTAATGTTGTATGTTTAATACGTAATTTAATAACCTTTTTTATGTTAACTGATTTGATTTCAGCAGTCACTTTATAGTCCGCCAAACTTATCTAACGCGGTGGCCAAAATTTGAACTAATCATTATCATCTTCAGGAGATGTTGTCGAGTCAACATCTCCTGAAGAAGCTCCGGTATCGGAGTGAAACGTACGTTGAGAATAATTTTTGGGGGATTTCTATGGTGTGGTGAATATCGCGGGCTATAGGTACGGGAAACACGCTGTACCACATAGATTTACCTATTATCGCGGATTAAAGCGAATTAAATTTCTGGTTCCTTAAATTAGTTATTGACTCAAGTTTTTTTTAATATTTTATTTTTCATATCTATTAGCGACGCTGTCACCGGGTACGATAAGTTTTTTGGACTGTAAATTAAAAGCTGCTTTATAGCAGTGTCAACCCTGCGTGCATTCAAATTGTTACAATTGCAGTGAGTTCACCACTATACTCACACACCACACTAATCGTACAACATAGAGTTATTAATTAAACGTAATGAAAAGGCATCCTGCGAATATTATTTACATCCTCTTAACTATATTGCGCCCTTACTGCTATCATAATAAAGGCGATTTTATTCGAATGAGGAAATTTTGACTGTTGTACTTGTAACTACATATTTAACATGAATGAATGTACCTACAGTGTATTTAGCCTTGCTCCTTTATTGAATATAGTTATTTTGTGTGCAATTTCAACTTGAGCCCTTGTTCTAGATAACCAGAATTTTCGTAGATTGAATTTTTGGAATGGAATGGACACTTGAAATATAAATAAATATGACAAAGAATCTGGGAGGGAATAAACTTCAAAATTACTGGTTGGACGCGGTTTTTTGCAGTTATTTTATCATTTGACCGACTTTTAGTCTATATGCAATGTGAAGATTATTTATTACTATTTTATTTTATGTATAATTATTTATTAATGAAGCAACTATAAATAATATTCGAAGTATTAAGTTCGTGTTACTCAAGCTGGCCACAGCACATGTCATAGATAACTAGGTATAATGTGGTTTGAAACGTAATATCTGGGGTCTGCTATCTGTTACATTTGTATGTAAAATGAAACTGATTCTAAGCCAGACCCAGTTTTGAATATTTATTATTTTGATTAAGTAGAATCAGGTAGAAAGTAGGCATATTGGGAAACAAAAGAAACTATAAATAAAAATCTTTGCTATATAAATTATTAACCACTATAATTATCATATCCAGATTCTTTTAGGATGATAGTTAGCATTCCATCCTTCTCTGTGACTATAGTCAGTCGAGAGAAAAGGAGGAGGATCATACGAGGAAAAGAGATAAACCTATTTTTACTATCCTAATAGCATCTGGATTGGGTAATACTTACTAAATC
This sequence comes from Erebia palarica, assembly GCA_964035005.1. Lineage (NCBI taxonomy): Eukaryota > Metazoa > Arthropoda > Insecta > Lepidoptera > Nymphalidae > Erebia > Erebia palarica. Next base: position 32,582,084 of record OZ035984.1, on the reverse strand, counting down.
TGCGAGTTCACAAATTAATTTTAGTGTTTAGTTTCTTCGTTTGTATTTCAATCACATCGTAATAGAGCATCGGATCGACGTGGCATTTTGGACTATCATAGTTGAGGGGCATCATTTATCCAGTAGTTCATAATAATTCAGAACCTCAACAATCAACTCTTAATTGATATTAGCCTTTCAGTGAGCTTTCATTAACGAGATACAAAATTCAATCGTGCTGAAGTTCGATTAAAACCTACGCCATTACCAGGAACTGACGCCTCATTAATATAATAATTGGACCTACTTATGCAAACGGCAACCAATCCACACACATACCAAAAATGAGATAAGTATACAGAAAGCTTTTAAAATGCACCTTCTATTGACCGTGTAAAGATCAAAATGATCTGACAATTTTGACATTGTGTGACCAAATACTTCTAATCTCATTTTTTCCATGTGTGTGGATTGGTTCCTGTTTGCATAAGTAGGTCAATTTGTTCTAGTACGACTAGAATCATAGTTCATCGTTAAATAAGGGGTAACAACAACAGACAACTGATTTTTTTTGGGGCCGAATAATTAGTGTCGGTCAAAGCCCACTGTGCTTTACTGAGGCGCTGTCGGAAATACTCGGAATTGTTCGTGCGATAAAAATGCTTGCATAAAATTAAACTTACCTATCGCGCATTTACACGAATTAGGTTACTCAATAAAGATAAATGTTTGATCGCTAGTTCAAACTATACCAGTGCGACACGAGTATTGCATGTCCGTAGGATTGCCAATTTACTGAATAAATTTTTTGGGCCTTACTCATTAAAATTATGTATAAGTAGGTCGTGTGCGATAGCTCTTCGCTTCTATATTATAAATAGTACAAAGGTGTGAGACAAAATGGTAATGATATCACCATTATTATTTACCATTTTATCACAGTTGCCAATGTTCTTGGTTATCGCTGTTAAAATAATACTAAATGACCTCAATAAACCTATTGTGCTCTTAAAAATGATCATTACAGGTTAAACCCCGATAACCTATTGTGTGGATCTAATACTATTATATCAAAACAGAACATCTATCTACTCTTTCCGCCTCGATTCATCATGCGGAAATGTATGAGTTGCGCACCAACTGTATTTTTTACGTGAAACTTTGTATTTATCCAAACTAATATTATAAATGCGAAATTGTGTCTGTCTGCTACGCTTTCCCGGCCAATTTTGATAAAATTTGGTACATGCTACATAGGTAGGCATACTTAGGTACTACGGTGCTATATAGGTACTTTTATCCCGGAAAAATAAGGAGTGCCCGCGGGAATCGAAAATCCTTAATCCACGTATCATCTAGTATTTAATAATTCGGGGCTATTTGACCGGCCGGTCATTTAACCAACCCTATTCTTTACTTTATTGCTGAATATAATTATGTAGACTAGTTTATGTGGTAAAAGGTCAACGTTAACATTAACTTGAAATATAAAATTATGAAATATAAAAAAACTCCCCCACCCTCTTGTGTTTTTAATATTTAGTTATATTTGTCAGCATCACATCAACACGTTCGCTACATTTTAAGTTTTTCTAAACTTGTACTTGAAAACACCAGATCGTTGTTTATCACTCGAGTGCCATCTAGCGGCACTATGTGAACGTAAAAAGCCCACTCTGATCGCGCGGTATTTTTTTAATTTTAAAATTAATTAAATTTCATAAAAAAATCAAAAAAAGGTATTATTACTATAACTATCACAAAAGGAAACTTTATACCAAAAAAAGGTATTTTATTTTCGCGTTTGTGCATAATTAACCGAAAAATCATAAAATAAACTTTAGGACAAGGAAAGACTTTTTTTTGTAGAGTCGTGTAATCATTTGACATCTTAAAACGTATTACTCGAACTGTTTAAGGAGTTCATACATGCTTTTTGCAGGTATCTATGAACTCCTTAAACAGGTCGAATTATACGTTTGACAAACGATTACGATTTCCTTACACAATCGGGGGGCAGGTTTGCTAGTAATATATGAGTAAGCTTCTGAGGAGTACCTATACCTAATAGAACATTTATTTTCATTGCAGGCTTGGAACACATGCACAAGCGTCACATAGTATATAGAGACCTGAAACCTGCGAATATCCTACTCGATGAGCACGGTCACGTGCGAATATCCGACTTGGGGCTTGCCTGCGACTTTTCCAAAAAGAAACCACATGCAAGCGTGTAAGTTAGCGTAACCAGGGCGCGTTTGGAACCCTCGTACTTTACTTTTAAGATACCGTACCTAGTTAATTATCACCATCACGTCTTTGTAAACGTGACGTTCTGAAAGTGTACTTTGTAGGTACCTATCCATCCTTACTAATAAATTAACTAGCTCTGCGAGGCACGGGGGTGTATCACCAACTTCCCAACTCCGATCTAGTAGATACTGAGAATTTCTAGTCGGAAAAACCCTATACTTAATTATGACCCGAACCGGGACCTCATCGGCCGCAGTCGAACATGAATTGAATGAATGTAAGGACTTTATTTACAACTAGCAGACTTGCTCGCGTGAAATAAGTTTTTTAAATTCCCACGGGAACTCCCTTATTTTTCGGGATTATATATAGCCAATGACACTCACAATTAATGTGGCTTTCTATTGGTACCTACCAGATTTTCCAAAATCGGTTCAGTAAATCCAGAGATTACCCCCTACAACGTCACAAACCTTACCTCTTTATAGTATTACTAGCTGATGCCCGCGACTCCGTCCGCGTGGATTGGTGTGTTTTAGGGGTTTGAATAATAGATAGCCGATTCTCAGACCAACATTTCAACAAAATTTCATAAAAATCGGTCAAGCCGTTTCGGAGGAGTATGGTAACTAACATTGTGACACGAGAATTTTATATATGAGATTTACAATTTGACGACTCTTGACGACCTCCGTGGCGCAGTGTGTAGCGCTGTCGTGCAGAGGTCCCGGGTTCGATCCCCGGCGGGGTCAATTTGGGAATTTATAATTTCTGAATTTTCCCTGGTCTGGCCTGGTGGGAGGCTTCGGCCGTGGCTCGTTACCACCCTACCGGCAAAGACGTGCTGCCAAGCGATTTAGCGTTCCGGTACGATGCCGTGTAAAAACCGCTAACAGGTTAGCCCGCTATCATCTTAGACTGCATGCAAGGGCTAAATTGTAGTGGATAAAAAAAAATTACAATTACAATTGTAGGGGGACCCACGGCTACATGGCACCGGAAGTGCTCTCGAAGGGCACGGGCTACGACTCGTCCGCTGACTGGTTCAGTTTCGGGTGCATGCTCTACAAACTGCTCAAGGGCCACTCTCCCTTCCGCCAGCACAAGACTAAGGACAAACACGAGATCGACCGGATGACGCTTACCATGGTAAACGAAACTGTAATGAATGTTCATTTCTATTTACTATTATTATTTACATTAGAACTAAACTAAGGGCTGTTAATTAGATGTAGAAATAATTTTAAATTGAAGTTTGAGCTAAATTAATATTACTTATTAGCCCATTGGCTAGATGGTAGTACACAATAATATTGTAATGGGACTTTATGGTAAGAAAAAAAAAGTAAGGTTCTCTTCAGTTGAGTTGTTTTTTCAAATCCGTATTCCGAAAGTCCGAAGGTCGTTCGTGGGACTGAGCATTCTATTATATAACAAAATTCCACAACCTATTTTAAACTTGCCTTTACACAAGTTTAAGAAATCCATTAAGAGTATGCTTCTGAAAAAAGCTTATTATACTGTTGAAGATTACGTAAATGATCAAAGAGCATGGATTTGACTCAGCCAGCAATGCTAAGGACAGTGGCTACTTATGTATAGCTACACATTGATGAAATTGTAAATTAGTTTTTTGGAAGGAGCAACCACTGTGTTTATTGCTACTAGTAGGAATGGCATTCCGAACCAGTTAGATGCACTCGACGATTCAAAAGCACTTGTATAAGTATATTTGAATTAAAAAACATTTGAATTTGAAATCTGACCCTTTTTTGCTCTGAAATTACATCAAGATTGGATGGATGTCTGGATGTTTGTTACTTAATCACGCCCCAACGGCTGAACGGATCTGGCTGAAATTTGGCACAGAGATAGATTATAGTCTGGAATAGCACATAGGCTACTTTTTATCCTGGAAAATTTGAGTTCTCGCGGGAACCAAAAAACCTCAAACCACGCAGACGAAGTCGTGGGCATTCGCTAGTAATATTGTAAATGTGGAAGTGTGTCCGTCCGTCTGTCTGTCATTGTTTGTCGTACGAAGAAAAAGACCAGTCACGACACAGGAAATACTTTTTAAATATTTTATTGATGTACTCATTATTATTCACAAAGTTTTGCATTTTAATGCTTAAGGCCACTCAAAAACAGTTAAATTACAAAAATATTGTATCTATACTGGATGGCTGTTTGTTACTCAATTACCTCACACCGGCTGAACTGATCTGGATAAAATTTGGCGCAGAGATAGATAACAGTCAGAACACAAAGGCTAATTTCATCCCGAATAATTATAGAGTTCTAGCGGGAAAAAAACAACCTCAACCCATGCGGACATTAGCTATTATGCAAATAGTTCGTGAAAATTATTCTGTTTCTTTATCATTTGTATCACAACTACTACATACTAGTTATGGCTACAACATTTAATTAAAATTAACAAAAGCAGTAAGTATGCTATGATTTCAGAATGTGGAACTACCAGAGTCATTCAGCCCTAGTTTGAAGAGTTTATTGGAAGGTCTATTGCAAAGGGACATCAACAAACGCTTGGGCTGTAAAGGACGCGGGTAAGATAAGATGTACAGTCTATTTGACGAGGCAAAGTAAAAAATGTAAACAAATATGGCGTCAGATCACGTGATTATAATTGTCATTGGACATATAATGATGGAAACATTGACAGACTAGTTGTGACTGAACGATTGAATGAATACATTCTGAAATCGATTACCACATACAGTTGCTTCTACGGACTGATGCTGAGATCTATAGAGTGTACTTTGACTTGGCTCAGACTTTACTCAGAGTTAAAACAAGATGGACATAAGTGAGTAACATAAATCTATGTCGTTTTAACCATGTCTTAAGTCTAAGCAAAGTCAAAGTTGTCTCTATAGATCTCACACTGAATGATAAGAGATGATAAGAGTAAATAGATTTTCTTAAATAAACCTGGGGTATGAAAATTTATGGGAAGTGAATTCAAACTTTCTCCGTTACGTTATGTACATGTATCCATGGTAACACTTGATTATGTTTCCATGACTATGTCATGTATTTTGATGAATATAAATTATATAATTAATATAAATAAATGTATTAAGCATGCTTTCAGTAATATAAAAAATGTGTTCATTTACCCTCATTTTTTTATAATTCGTTAAGAGTAAACTCCATTCATACGTCGGAGCTGACACACACAATTTTTTTAGCAAGTAGGTACTTGATCACTGATCACTACAGCTCATTAACGTCCCACTGCTGGGCACAGGCCTCCACTCTCATAGGACAGAGGAAATTAGAACTTAGACCCATTACGCTGCTCCAATGCGGGTAAGCTTGGGGTTTAACGACTATTATCAAGTTAGTGATAGGATGTTAGTGAAAGGTTTATTTATAATATCGTCTTCAACATCACAAGGTAATTTCATAATCATAGAATGTGGTAATCGATTTTCGATTTTTACAATCGACTAAACCTGCTCCTATCATTCAGTCTATGGTTCACTTTTCATGTCACATCTTTATGGAATCATTCTATTTATAAATGTCAAACACCCATTAGGTCATTATTCTTTGTTTTTATTTTGGGATTCTTGCTAGTTTGATAAATTACTAGCTTCATAATGCTTGAATTGAATTACTTTTGAGTATATTATGAACTTTAAATGTTTTGCCTCGGGAAATAACACGTTTGTGAGTGATTTGTGAAATACAACAGTGAAAGTATTGATAGCAAAGTTGAAATGTCGTGACTGGTAGGTATGTTTTATTAACATGTTTTACGCTGCCCCTTCAAATAGACTGTAATATGTTCTACCACAGAAAAGCGTTGACATCCTTATGAGGTTGTCATCCAATCTGCTCGCACGAAATGTTTTGAAATTGAATGAACACCCTCCCAGCACACGTGTTTCCTGCCATATACAACATAAGTACATACTTTCAAGGCGGGAGTGAATTGGCAACTTCTGGGCAAGCGCGTTCCAACATTGACCTCATCATTGCTTTGCACTAAGTATGATTGTCGTCAATCCTATATCTCCCCGCAACATAACACCGCTCGCAACTTCAATTCAAGGCGCGTGCAAAAATCTACCGGTATATTGCTATCTCTATTTGGCTGATGAAAAATGGCGCGATAGCAATATTATAATTTATTATTATTATTAACATAATATTGTGTTTTCACTTAGTGTTGTTATTATGTAAGTACCTTGACAATATAGGCTATGTAACTGGTCAATTAGTACGAAAGATATCGTTGGTTTTTAAGTCATTTTTGTCGGAAAAATATGCAAAACGCAATTTCCCTTACATTTCATTTTAGCAAAATTGATTACATAATATACATATATCCAGGGACCTATTATAAATACAATTTGAATCTAAATAATCGCTAATATGGTGGAAATATTCACGAATTACAAATTATTTTGGTATTACGTTTGTGTGGGCAATTCATCCTCCGCGGCTTTTTTAATAATCATTTCTTTTTCTTTATTTGTTAAGGGGCTTTTATATAAGATAATCATAATAATTATAATGTGTCTCTAGTGCCGACGAAGTGAAAGAGCACGTCTTCTTCGCGGGTATCGATTGGCAGCAAGTGTACCATCAGAAGTACACACCGCCGCTGATACCGCCGCGGGGCGAGGTCAACGCTGCAGACGCCTTCGATATCGGCAGCTTCGACGAAGAGGACACCAAAGGGATTAAGGTTAGTTTTTACTTTGTACAGTGCCCGCGTAATAACTGCCTGACATAAAATCAGTTCATTGGTTTCCGAGAAAATCGCGAACAAACAAACATACATACATATATTACATAAATACCTCCTCTTTGAGGTCGGTTTGATAAAATGTGATATTTGAGTCTTCGATTTAGCGTTTCAAATAGCATGGATAATGGATATAGTTTATGCCATAGATTGACCATATTTGACGTCATAGCATATTATAGGCTCTACCGTATAGTAAGACCATTGATGTGTGATGACCATGATAACTGTGATTATTTCATACTGTTGTTGTTTGATGCATGTCATTTTTGGGTAAAATTATCACAAGTTTATTTTTATCACATTTTTTTCTATGATTTAAAGAAGACTTAAGAACACTACTAAAACTATATGACTGTATTACTAAAAAATTTATTAATGTAATACTTATTTAATCGCATGCTTTCGGAAATAAAGGCTATTTTTATTTATTTTTATTCCTACATAGCTCACAGAGGCGGACCAAGCTCAGTACAAGGATTTCCCGCTCGTGATATCGGAGCGCTGGCAGGGCGAAGTGGCCGAGACCGTGTTCGAGACTATCAACCAAGAAGCCGATAAGATGGAAATGAAGAAAAAGTCCAAGCACAAGCACAAGTTTGACGCTGATGAAAAGGGTAAGTTCAATCCATCAGCCCGTATGCATCCACTGCTGGCCTTCTCGAGAGCGCGTCACTAAACCAGGTCCTTCCTCAACCACCCGCTTCCAGCCACCTTCTTTAGGTCATCGGACCAGCGAGCTGGAAGTCGTCCTCCACTGTCTTTACCGATACGCGGTCTCCACTCCAAAACACGTCTGCCCCAACGGCCAATGGTTCTGCGACAGATATCCTGCCCACTGCCACTTCATCAGCAAGATGAAGCCCTCAGAGCTACCCTTAGAGCTAAGTCGGTCACTTTAGTTCTTTTACGAATTTCCTCGTTCCAAATTTTATCCCTGAGAGAGATTCCCAACATAGCCCAACATATATATGTAAGTTCAGATAGCTGAAATTCGTAAGAGTTACACAGACTCAAATATATACAAATCAAAAATGAAATGTCTTCAATCGCATAGCTTTTGAGCTTTTTAAATGCTGTGTGTGATATTACTTATGAACATAAATATAATTCACTTAAACTGTGGTTAACTGCCTTGTTGATCTAGTGGTTAGAGGTCCAGGGTTCGAGTCCCGGGTCGGGCCATAATTACGTATCGGGTTCTTCGGATTAGAAATTCTCAGTATTAGCCCGGAGTTAGGAAGTTGGCGGTGTTTCACCCCCGTGCCTCGGAGAGCACGTTAAGCCGTCGGTCCCGGTTATTATCACTAACATGATAATAGTCGTTAAAGCCCGCGAACCCGCATTGGAGCAGCGTGGTGGGTCTAAGCTCTAATTCCCTCTCGTATGAGAGTGGAGGCCTGTGCCCAGCAGTGGGACGTTAATGGGCTGTAGTGATGATGATGATGAGTCTGGTTATATTGGAATATGCCTTCTGCTTTACCATTTGCCCTAGGTGAGCGACGCGACGAAAGCTACGCGACGCCATTCGACAAAATGTAAAACTTTTCTATGTTTTTGTTTTTGTTTTGTTTATTTTCCTGTAATCAACAGCGTTTTTACATAATAATTTACATATAACTCTTAAAACTAAAATAAGGGCAAAAAGTTACAAAATTTTTAAATTATTTAAAATAAATAGGTAGGTATTTACATAAAGGTAAACAAGTGCAAGTGCGTGGGGATGTGCGGGTATGTGTATATATGTGTGTGTGGGTTGGTGTGGGTGTGGATTTGTGTGCGTGCGGGTATGTATGTGTGTTATGAGGGATGTGCTTGTATACTAAATATAAATACTATTTCCGATGTAATTTTATAATTGCATTTTTCAGTTGCGTTTTAGAAAGATGGAAAAGGTCAAGATCGGAGTAAACTTTATTGTAGGTTCGCGATAAGCGTATAATTACAGAGTTTTGGGCGTAGTTTGTGTTTGATTTTGGGACACATAGAAGCTTGGGTTTTCGGGGCCTAAAAGAGGATGCGTTTAATGAGAAAGCTGACAGCAGGCCAGGACAGTCAATTTGGCCAGTCAAGATAGCTTGTAGCAGTAGCATGTCACTTTGGTTTCTTCTTAGTTCCAGGGAGTCTATTTTGTAATGAGTACAGGCTTCTTTGTAACTGTTAAATGTTTTGAATTCCTTAAAAGCAAGGTACCTCAGAAATTGCTTTTGTATTGACTCGAGTCTTTGAGTATGTATAAGGTAATAGGGTGACCATATGTTACATGAATATTCAAGAAGACTACGAACATAAGCAAAATACAGAGCTTTTATGCATTCAATATTATTGAAAGTAAGAGTGACTCGCTTAATGAAGCCGAGTTGTTTGTAGGCTCTGTCCGCCACGGCTTCAACATGCTCATTCATTGATAATTTTGCGTCGATTTTAATACGCAGTTCTTTCACGGTTGTGACTTTAGCAATGTTAACACCGTTGATTTTATAATCAAAATTAATTGAAATAGGTTTTACGAGATAGTGTTATATGGTGGCATTTTTTAACATTGACAATAATTCTGTTCCGGATATAATATTCAGCCAGAGCATTTAAGTCTTCTTGTAGCAGAAGACAATCATCAAGAGAACGGATTTTAAAGAAGATTTTCTTATCGTCAGCGTACATAAGATGTTTTGCGTGGCTAAAACAGCTATCAATATCGAAAAGATATGCATTATATAAAAGGGGACCGAGGTTAGACCCCTGGGGTACCCCTGATGGTATAGTTATAAAATCGCTTCTAGCACTGCCCGTTACTACTGCCTGCATACGGTTTTTAATATACGAAGTCAGCCATCGGAGTAAGTTGCCATTTATTCCTATGATGCTTAGCTTATGAAGCAGGATCACGTGATCCACACGGTCGAAAGCTTTTTCGAAATCAGTGTAAATCACGTCAACCTGGCACCTCTCATCCATGCCCCGCAAAACGTAGTCCGTGAAGACCGCTAAGTTTGTAACCGTGGAACGATGTTTCATAAAGCCGTGCTGCTCGCTAGGGATAGATCTAGAAATAATTGGGGAAATGTGTGAGTAAACAACTGATTCAAACAACTTGCTCATCACGTTGAGAATAGAGATAGGTCGATAGTTCTCTATTTGGGTTCTTGATCCACTTTTATGAATGGGTACTATTAATGCCTCTTTCCAGATATCTGGGAAACTGCAGTAGACGTTTAAGGAGAGGTTAAAAATGATCGATAGTGGTTTAGCCTGATTTTTAGCACACTTGCTTAGAAAAATTGGTGGGATACCGTCACTGCCGGCTCCCTTATTAGTTTTTAGAGTTTTGAGAAATTTAAGTAAATTATCCTCGTCAATGATGATTTTACAAATAGATTCTTTGTAGTTCGAATTGGAGAGATTTGACACGTCGTACCAGTTTGTTGGTTTCACAAATACACTCTCAAAATACTCACTGAAACCGTTACATGCAGAGGCTTCATCAGTATAAACTGTATTGCCTAATGTTAGCTTGGTGGGATATCCATTTTTATTATTTCTTAGGGATTTAGTGAAAGAGAAAAGAAGCTTAGGGTCCTTGAGAATATAAGTTTGCATTCTTTGTGTGTAAGAGGTATAACACTTGTCTTGAATTAGTTTTTGTCTAGTCCTTAGAATAGCGAACTCATCGTAATCACGGGGATTTTGATGAACTTTCCACTGCTTATGCTTTTGAAGCTTATCTTTCACTATGTGAATTAAAGATTTGGAGTACCATACTGGAAAGTTAGATTTATACTTGACTTTTACCGGAACGAATTTCTTAATGGCTTCCTTTAGAATGGAGTAAAAAATTTCAACTACACCGTTCATTGGGTTAGATAATAGTGCCTCGTGCCAATTGATCTTGGACAAGTACTCGTTGATTTGATGAAAATTTTGACAAATACTTGCTGGTATTGATCTGAGATATTTATTTATACCTACAGGTTTTATGACTGGCCGCTACTTAGGCCAGGCTCCATACTAAAATATTCAAACCCAAAGACAAACTTTGAACTAATATTTAACGGAAATTTGTCAAGTAACATAAACGTATTAGTTTCTATAATGTATCTACATTTAAGCTCGAATGGTGCTCTATTATTACCAATTTGGGAATTTAAAATTTCTGAATTTTTTCTGGGCTGGTGGGACGTTATGGCCGTGGCTAGTTTATCACCTTACCGGCAAAGACGTGCCGCCAGACAATTTAGCGTGCCATGTAGAGAAACCGATTAAGGGTTAGACCGCTACCATCTGAAACTGCATCATTACTTACTATCAGGTGAGATCAACTACTTACACAGTCAAGGGCTAACCTGTAGAGGATGGGATGTGCTTGAAAACGATCGCGGTACACTCTTCTTAATTCAACGTATGCTTATATAAGATTTCATATTTCCAGAATCAGATTGCATACTGCATGGTTACATAAAGAAACTTGGAGGGCCGTTTGCCAGCGCCTGGCAGACACGTTACGCGAAGCTGTATCCTAACCGCTTGGAGCTCCATCTGGAGAATAGTGCCAAGCCGGAGATGATCCTGCTCGATACTGTGGAAGAGGTGTCCTCCGATCTGGTGCAAATCAAGAGCGAGCAATGTATCGTGCTGCGAACTAGGAATGATACCAAAATCGTTCTTACCAATTCTGTATGTATTTACCTTTCAAATATAGATTTTAAATATACATAATTCCCGGATAAACTCACGTGTTGTGTCGGAAATGCCCAATTAGTTTCGAACCCATTTGGGCCCTTATTCATGAGCCGACATAGAAAAAAAACATCCGATAGATGGCCAAAACTTAAACAAAAAAATCTCCATGCCCACCAGTTTAGTCTGTGTTGCCTGTTAGTCATCTATATCTATACTTCTATACTATACTAATATTATAAATGCGAAAGTTTGGATGGGTGGATGGATGGATGTTTGTTACTCAATCACGGCTGAACGGTACTGGATGAAATTTGACACAGAGATAGATTATAGTCTTGAATAAACACATGGCTACTTTTATCCCGAAAAATTAGAGTTCCCGCTAGAACCAAAAAAACTCAATTCACGGGAACGAAGTCGCGGGCATCAGCTAGTAATAAATGATAAATGATTTATTTATTTCATGTAGGACAATTTGTGTCACTTATGAAACGTTAAGACTCTACCACCAGTTCGGAAAGCTGTTCTACTGAGAAGAGCCGGCAAGAAACTCAACAGTTGCTCTTTTCATAGAAAAGGTTACAATATGTAGACAACAACACATACGTTACCAGTATAACACTGACTTGTGGGTCACAAGTATAATAATCATAATAATCATTTCCAGGATGAGATCGGACTGAAAGAGTGGGCGATATCGCTGCGATCGGCCCACAAATGCTCCCAAGAGCTGCTCGCTTCTATGGCTAAGAAGGCGGGCAAGATCTATGGCACAGATGGTTCCAAGGAGGCGCTAGGGCTGGTGCGGCCGCAGCCCGCCGCCTCGCCGGCGATGGCGCGCGCGCCCAACGGCAGCAACTAGCACGAGCTTCCCGCGCCCAACAAGGGCGCGAAGATGTTCCGCCGCTCTAAGAGCGCAGCGCAGCTCATCAAGTGAACCGACTAGTGCAGTGCGTGTTGCGTTTTTTGTGTTCGGAACGTGGTTACTGTATAACGACTTATAACGAAGTGTCAACACCCTCCCGTTAACTTGACTCATGGCTGAGATTTAAATATCCAATCTTACAGTAATTTGTTATTAAAGTTGCTAGCACCAAGCGAAATGAATACTGAAGTGTGCATTGCGTTTGTGTTCTGAATGAGGTTACCAATATTGACATATAACGAAGTGTCAACACCTCCCACTAACTTGACTTATGGCTGAGATTTAAATATCGAATCTTAAAGTAATCTGTCGATACAGTTGCTAACACCAAGCAAATGACTAGTGAAGTGTGTATTGCGTTTGATCAGTGATAATTAATTTGTTCGTATAACAACATGTCAACAACTCCCGTAAACTTATGTCCGAGATTTTATAATACAATCTTTCTGAAATCTGTCGATACCTACTAGCACCAAATGAAGCATGTAGTGAGGTATACGTAGTGTTCGTGTTTGGACAGTTACTATCAATATTATCATATTGATGTGCTTACATGGACGTCCCAGTAACTTAAATAATGTTGTGTTTGAATAAAATAAATCTATCTGTAATTTGTCAGTAAAATTATTTAGCTAACTTGTTTATGTTGACTCACAACGAGAAAATAAATAAAAATAATAAATGAAATAAAATGAAATGATTTATTTATTTCATGTAGTACATGTATTTACAAGAACAGCATTTTAAAAGCAGTTACTGAGCAAATGACAGATTTTGACGTACATGTATTTACAAGAACAGCATTTTAAAAGCAGTTACTGAGCAAATGACAGATTTTGACATGGTTATGTTTATATTATGGATAGTCAAAAAATCAGACAATTAAATGTTGCTCTTAAGCTTAAAGAGATGTTCATGTATTTGCTATTCAGTCAAAAGAAATCATATCAACAGATTACAGATAGATTGATTTATAATGTGAGTAACATACTTAATAGAGGGAAGTTAGCAGGTGCTATACAAGTGTGCGATGACATTCCGTTGCTATAAAAGTGCTTTGCAACTCATAAAGTGAAACGACACGGACGTCAGTACATCAGTACGCATTGTTTTAATATGGTACTTTAAGTGCTTGTAATATGACTAGATATCCCCTACTAACTGGACTTAATAATGTTGGCGACATAGGCATACACAGTTTATCTGATCCGTAACCATTCATAGGTTGTGAAATATCAATTTATTAGCAGGTTTTAGATCAGATTGACAATGTACAGGGCACCATACAGATATTGTGATTTTTGAGTGAGCCTATAGATGCAAATCTTAGAATTGAATATGGTAACAAGTGGATATTCTCCTCATAGTGTAGTAAGGTCTCAAGCGACCCATGTAAGTTACCCTTACCTTATTGACGATATAAAGTCGTGTCGCGAATCATGAGTGACACTTAGTCTGAGATCTATAGAGCGCACTTTGACTTAGCTCTGACTTAAGACAGAATTTAAACGAGATAGATATATGACAGTCACATAAGTCCATCCTGTTTTAATTCTAAGTAAACCCAAAGTCAAAGTACGCTCTACAAATCTTATTATTAGTGTAGTTTCGAGTAATCACTGGAGGAATAATCGTTCAGGTATTCTCATTTAATAGATTTATGCTGTTAGAGGAATGAGCGGATGGCATCGAAACGCGATCTTAACGCCCTAGCTCATTAGTATGAACTATAGCGACCATTAGGACTGCCAATTATTACTAAATAAATATTGTTCGCATTTTTATTGTTGTACGAATTAATGAGATGATTAAACTAAATTAAATAAAAACTGTATAAATTAAAAAAAACCTTTACAGTGACTTTATTCTGGAATAACTTTTGTAATTGTTTGCACCAATTGAATTTTGTAATTATTAATGTAACATTCTGGATGTTGTATTTAACTATGTAAAATAATAATTAATGACATATTATAAATCTAGTAGTTATAGTGATTACCTATTTATGTCTGTGTTTGTGCAATAGATAAAAATACTAAAAGCTCTATTGACTAAACGTCATTGATTAATGATAAACATTAGAGTCTTGACATTATAATGCAAAAATTGAAATAACTCATATAATTGTAGATGCTTGACAAAATTAATCTATTTATATTGTAATTAGACATTTCAAGCACTTCAGTTATGTCTCAGTCTATTGCACAGTATGTATAATTATGTTACATTTTGTGTTATCTCTGCTAGCTCTCTTGTGCAGTTTCAATAAGTTTCTCTTGCATGTATTCTGTAATTAATTCAATATTGGAATTATTTTATTTATTACAAGGTACTTAAAGTTTAATTTGTTTTCATATCTACTGTTGCATATATATTATATATGCAATAAGTTTGTTATTTATTCATATTATAGGAAAATGTAAGTAGGATTATTGAAAAATCTCTTTTCCTAATATGATACATAGAGGCAATACTTTTCTAACTACCTTAGGTGTAGTATGATAACAATAGTTGTGAATGAAATTATTATAGAGATAATTAAATAATATACCATGTTTATGAATTTTACTGTAATTTTGTTCTCACACACAATGTTGAAATTGACTTATACAGACATATTTGTATGTTTTATAACAATGCAATTTTATTTGAAAAGATGTAAGTGTCTGATGCAGATTTAGTTGGGTATTATTTATTGTAAGATCTTCGTTTTGGATCGCTTTCTTTAAAGCACGATTCATTTATATCAGTCTCATAGTTATTTGATAGATTTTATACGATACTTATTTTGAAAAAAATTGCCACGTAGAATTATTATTTATTGTACAATGAAGTGTGGGTTTCCTATACTCGTGAAACTATTTATACAACAATATCAGGCAATAAAGAGTATTTTTCCCATATGGAGTAGCATTGAGGTTGCCATAGTTAAAAGTTCATAGTTTTGTTATTTGTAGACAATTTGATTGTTTGTAATGCTATATAATTGATGTTACACAGATAAATGTTAAAGCATTGTTCATATAATTGCAATCGCATAATAAAATATAACGTATTTTAATGACTTTAGATTTAACTACGATTTTTGAGATGTGGTGCACAGGCTGCTTTAAAGGCTCAAGACACATTACATGAAACTTGAAGCGACAAGCAGCATAATTTTAAAAATGTTGCCAAATTAACACAACTTAGAACGACTGAAACGCATGTGCGTTCATTATCAACAGATATGTGAGCTTCATGTTTTCTTTATGCTTCACAATATAATATGTTCATTGAAAAATTATAGTAGAGATAAAGTTAATTTAACATATTATTATTTAACACTGTAACATTTAAGATGTGACAAAACTGTATATTGAGCCTTCACACCACACATTGAAAAAAATTACGTAGCTTGATGAATTTAATGTGCTGGAAAACACTGTCTTGAACCTCGCATTTGGCAAACACTTATGAAATCCAAATATACTCAACTAGCTGATGCCCGCGACTTCGTCCGCGTGGTAAGTGTTTTTGATTCCTGCGGGAAGTCCTCAATATTCCGGGATAAAAAATTACCTATGTTACCTGCAATCTCTGTCCTCAACTATACCCACGCCAAAAATCATGTCTATCCGTTGTTCCGTTGCGGCGTCATTGAAGGACAAACCAATAAACCAACAAACAAACACACTTTCGCATTTATAATATTAGTATGATTATCTAGTAGTTCTAGGAACATTTTTTTCAATGTGTTGGATAAACCTGTTTAATACAATATTTTGGTTTTATTACTGAAAATGAACAAAGATGTTTCTAACATTTCTGTAACATCATTTATACATTCGTACAATTAATTACTATTAGGTAAGTAGATAAAACTGAAAGTGTGTGGATAGGATTCCTTTAAAATAATAGTTATTACATACTTATTAGTTAATATTTTAAGTATAAATTGATGCAATAAAAATTTACTTGTACATAATTTATTAAAATAGAAGGTGTAACATAAGGAAATGTAAACATCCTATTAGCTAGTAAAGTAGGTACATATAACGCCAATAGATATTTCTTTCTGCCTATACATATTAATTTAAAGATAGGGATACATTAATAATACTATAAATAGGTCTCTTCAGAGATTCTATTTATGTGGCATAGATTTTTAGGTTCTGTTAGGGACTTATTATAATTGTTCTGAACAAATATTTTTTTCCTTACCCTTAGCTGAAGCTAATCTTCATTATTGTAAATATTTGGCGTAAAGCATCACAAAAGTTATATATTTATTTTTTAATACATATGTAATTTATATTTTCCTACCATATAAAAACCAATCATAAAAGGGATATGTTCCAAAGTTAATGAGTATATTTTACACACCTTAACATGACTTAGGGATATACGTCTAATATGTGGAAAATCTAGTGTTGAAAATCAAGGGCTTCTATCGGTGTGTCAAACACATCCGTAGTTCATCAATAGCACATCTGTGGTGGAAATACATCCTAAGACATGTATAAGCATTAATAAAAAGTGTAAATTTTTATATGGATTTATATAGATTTTAGGTTATTTGTTATGTGTATAAAATATTATGTTACTATTATGTACTTGTAATATTTTCTCATACTACGTATTTAGTTTGTTAATATTATGATATAATACGTACATAAATG
The DNA here is from genome assembly GCA_964035005.1 of Erebia palarica. NCBI lineage: Eukaryota > Metazoa > Arthropoda > Insecta > Lepidoptera > Nymphalidae > Erebia > Erebia palarica. The sequence goes on along the minus strand of OZ035984.1, from coordinate 32,564,806 downwards.
ACTTATTCTAAATAAGATTTATTTTTTATGTATATTATTTTATATTATATTTAATCATAGTAGAAGATGAATTAGATGCTAGTCAATTGAATTTACACAACTGGATGATTGAATAAATTTATTATAAAAAAAATATAATAGATATTTTCAGCTTGAGCAGTATTATAGGTTAGGTTGATTGATGAAATCATTGTCTTATGTGATGAAATGAAAATTAATTTAAATTGCATAAATACCTACAGATGGAGGCTTTACAGAAAATTAAAATATTTTTTGTCTATTATTTATACTATTTGTTTTATACTTTTCAATTTGGATTTTATAATAACTATAGGGGCAAGGAGAGCTATATGCTATATCCTGGAGTTAGGTCACCCAGTTAAACAAAAGCCTCTAACTAGCCGTTAAAAAAATGAGTTAAATACAACTACTTAGGTACTATAGCAATTAGAATAGGGGTTTGAATGCAATAGGTACATTACCCCATTTGCGAGACGTAGGTAGATAAAAATTAATGAAAACAGTAGATTCAAATTAAGTTGTAGACACATTACTGTGTTATTGGGCCACAGAACGTAATCTGACGCCACATTTGACCAATTGGACTAGCGCAGTCGCAGCATTTTTAGGAAAATTGGCACATTTTTACCTGCCTAAAGGAGTAACTAGTACCTTTGAGTCTCATGAAAGCTACTTGACTTGGCGAGGTACATAAAATAAAAAACTATAAAGTGAGAAAAGAATAAGCCAACAAAATTACTGGTGTGACTTCATATTAAAAATATGACTCCGATAGTCATTTGCCGCGTCATTACTCGGGATACACTACAACACTAAAAAAAAGAGGGTGTTCTTTAAGCGCGCCGCATATCTACTCATAGATATGTAGTTTGCAATGCAATTAAACTCATTGGAAGTTTGTACACATGTAATATATCAGCTGTTATACGGATTGTTAGATTTCCGCAAACCTTTGTAACCATTGCTTGGCTGCTGCTGTGGCGGGTGACGCTGTGTGATGTCGTCCATATAAATACAAGGAATACACACTGCCGCGCACCTATAGATGTAAATCAACCGGTTGAAAGCGTTTTAAACTAAATTCGGTTTTATTTATTTAACTTTTTATTTGCGGTTTTAAACCACAAATAAACCGTTTTAAACGGTTGCAAACTCGCCTACAAAAATAAAAGAGTTCTGTGTTTTACACTTCATTATGGGCAATTTTTGGTCACCTGACGTCATGTTTCGTTTTAATTAGTTTATAGAAAATCAATAAAAAGTACCTATATCAACTATATCAAAACCTATATCAAAACCGAATCAAATTGATTATTTATATCGTTTGAAAACAATGAAAAAATGTTTATTTACCAACACAGAGTTTATAAAGTTATAAGCGTAGGTACCACCAACTAGACCAAAACTCGCATAATAATATCAGTATACTTAGTGATACATTAAAAAAATCTTAACACAGTTTATAGGTAGGTACTCCGTTATATCCCTATCTCGGTAAAATCAAGAATGTAGTTATAATTAAGAAAAACATAGTCAGCATCAGCAACACCAATGGTTTAAAACCGAAAAAATGTTTTTGTTCGGTTTTATACGGTTTTTTTCGTTATAAACCGTTTGGTTTAATTGGTTTTAAACCGGCCTTACATCTATACGCGTACCCGACCCGGACCGCGCTCGACCCGCGCCCGTTACATGCGTGTCCCTTTAAGAATCCACATCTGTGAGTTAGTACTTATTTAAAAAAAAATCTGAAACGGCACACCAGCACCACAGATTCAAATATTAGTGTCTATCCATGTCGTCAAAATGTTATAGTTTGATTGCATAATCAAATGAAAATCAAATTTTGTTGGTATGGGGTGCGCTTGGACGTACTCACCTGTTAGTGTTTGTGTCTTTATTCATTAAAATAGTGGAGTTGGAAACATTCCGGTATGCCAAATTAGTATTAAATGGTGTAAAAATGCATTTAAGATTACATTAATTTTTCCGTAACTTAGCTTTGCACTAGCATCTGCATTGCATCTAATATTTTGTTAAAAAAAAATCGTTAGGTAGCCGGTTATAGAACAATATCTACAGCTAGATCTGTATCAGACAATGTGTTATCGTACATACCTCTTTTTAGAAAATATTTTTATTGTGAACCTACATTATGTGTAGTAAATTGTTTATTTAATCATAATGACTTTTATTTAATACATCTTTTACAGGGAGGCTCGTGAGGCCTTGTCATAAGTTACCCCTTCAGGAAGCCTACGTTGTCGCGGAGATACGTCTGTTATTTTCTATGGAGTCATATCGCGTCGCGTCCTTAGGACAACGGACAACCTGGTGTCCTAAGACGCGGCGCTGTCGTAGGACAACTGATTCTGTCACTGACCTGACTTCGTCGCGTCGATTCGACGCGACCTATCTACGCGGCAGCGTTTGTCATTTTCTATAGCGTCGCATCGTGTCGCTCATCTAGGACAATGGGTTAGCGACAAACGCAACTCGGTACGCCGCGACAGTATCTAACGGTAGCTGACCTTGAAATGTGGACTACGTTGAGGGCAAACATAGGGTTTCTGGACGACAGTAAGACTTAGAGGTCTTCTTACTTTCAATAAGAGGTCTTCTTATTAAAAGAAGTTACAGTACGTGCGCGAATTGAATGCATTGGGTTCCTGCCGGGTCGATAAAAATTATTTCATGGAGTAGGTACACGGAACGAGGTTCGCACCGATTTAACTCTGGGCCCGACTGCATTCAGTTCGCACGCGTACTGTACCTACGTAGAATATTGACTGATGAAACGTCATATGGCATCATAGAAACCCCCGCCGTCGCACCTCATAAATCATAGATTTATTATATACTAGATGATGCACGCGACTTCGTCCGCGTGGATTGATGTTGAACTATCTCTGTATCAAATTTCATCCAAATCGGTTGAGTAGGTAGTTGGGTATTTCATCCAAGATTTATTTTTATAAATTACCAGTAAGTAAAGCGACTTTGGTCGACGGCTACTCTATGTAATATTTGCTGTGTGGGCGTGAAAATAGCAGCAATCGCGATGTCGCTGTAGTTAAATGGGCAATCAAATCGCTTCAAATCTAAAATGTAATCTAACTCGCGAAATTGTAAACTGTCGAAAGATTGTGAACCGTTCAATGTTCTGAGTGTCAATTTTTGAAATATTCATTGTATTTACGTTTTCTTGTCTGTTTCTTGTAGATTCTGTCGCTCATTAGGAAATAGTCCTCGAGTCGGGAGGCATACGTTGGTGTTCCGGGCGTGCCTGAGACGGTGAGAAGGGAATTTGAAGTCCCGCGGTGGAGGGTCGAGCAGACGACGCTGGTGGCTGGGTTGCGCGAATTCCCCGGTCCCTATCCAGACAAGGCGTTGGGAGGAACACCGTGGGGTTTTAGTCGGTAAGAATCCGACATAACCTTTGCATTTCCCAAGATGCAAAGGTATCCATGAGGAGTTCCCCACGAAAAAAAAAGAAAAAAAGGGTTCCACATAAACAATCAGGTCCTGCGGCCTGCGGCCGGGCACCTAGGTTCTATCGGGTTAATATACCTAACAGATTACAATCTACCGAAAAATAATGCGTTAAATTGTAATCTTTCGACACTTTGCAATTTCGCGAGTTAGATTATAATCTAACGGTTTTTACAATCTTACGGTGACATATACTTAATCAAAGAAACTTGCGCTCTGCTTCGTATAGAAATTCATAGAGAGGATTTGAGGGACAACACGCAAGGCTTCATACTTTTGCGTGCAGCGGTCAGTCGCATACCGCTACGTCTTCCTTTAGAACGAGTTTTTTAAGGTTTGTCGAGGTAACTCAACTTCTTACTGACGTAGCATATCATGGGTGCCTAGATCTTTCTAGATATATTATATCCATAAATGACTTAATCAAGCTATATAGTGCACTATTATTTGTGCATAATTGGCTCTATTGCTCTACATAACCATAGCTATGGTGTATTGATTACGCCCACAGACTAAAGATAGATGCGTCACAAATATTGAACAATCCGGTAGGCTTTAAAATACACAAGTGATTTTTTGTTAAACTTTGATATTTTTTTCGGAATAAACTCAAAAAGAAAATAAAGTGAATGTCTGTTTGGCCAAAAAGTTTTATTCCTAAACATGTACCCATAAATATACAACTCATTTTAATTACTTTACCTCACTTTTGTGTACTATTCCTATTGTGGTCAAAGAATAACCAACAAAAATGTCTCTTTCTGGTCTTTTATACTACGCTTCTTTGCTCGTGTGCATATCGCTTGGTAGTTCCTACAAGAAGATAACAGATATAGAAATGAAACGCAACTATGGAACCGGTCTTGGGTTGTTATTAGTTTGTCTTATATGTGGCACTCATGTATTTCACTCGATTATGATGGTTTGGGGAAATATCATCATCATTAAATGTTGTGATAGACGGTAAGTTATCTAAAAGCTCACCTATTTAAGGGCCCGCAGCGCACGCTGCAGAAGTACTTAAAGCCTTCGTGATTCGTGACATCAACTTTATGGACGTTACACACCGACAAAAATTGCAGGCAACTTTTAGTTGTCCGTGCGCGCGGGCTTTTAAAATCATGACTTAATTAAGTACCTGATGATTAATAAGTACACTGCAAAATGGCAATGGCGATGGTTCCATTGCGATGCAACGCGTAGAAACCGGTAGATATTTATTGGGAGGGGGGCGATAATCCGATACGACGGGAGAGCGACCAGGCGCAGGGCCCATGGTTTTATGTGATCTTCGAGGCACAGGAGTGAAAATCCGTCAACGGATATACTTACCTGCAGAGGATTTCATGAAAGAAAAACCATGCATTTTTGGCCCGGGAATCGAACATATATTGTATGCTTACCTCTAGCCCTGCCAGGTCGATAACGAATGAAACAGACCAGGAATTATTGAGTTTCTATACCTAAGTACTTATGTACTTACCTCAAAAAAATCCTTTCAGCTACATGAATCAAATCAGTTTGGTATTCACATGGATGTATCTATGGTACATGCATTTAAATGTAACGAACATTTACGTGATATGGTTGCACCAAACCCTAGCACTGAAACTGGTTGGACTAGCCTTCGAAATGAGCGCGGTTCAAATAACGACCGATGGAAAGGGTGTGGGAGTTTCCAAAGTTCCCGACAGTATCACACCGGAACCAACTGCTACGGATATTATATCGTATGCTTATTTCTTCATTGGACTTCATAAAGGTAATCTATCGGTAATATAGGTATCTAACTAGGAAAACTATGGTCTGTGTCACTATTTTAAGCCTACCTATCTATAAGAAAAAATGCGCTTTTGAAAGCTTTTTCAAAACATAATAATTAGGTAGGTACGTACAACTAGAAAGCACATAGCTTTGGTCTCAATTAGTTACGCTATAACTATAGGTAAGTACAACTACAGCCCTTTGCGTCCCACAGCTGGGCACAGGGCTCCACTCTCATGTGAGAGAAGGAATTAGAGTTTAGACCCACCACGTTGCCCAATGCGGGTTGGCGGGCTTTAACGACTATAAGTTATCAGGGACCAACGGCTACCTACTGCCAACTTCCAACACCGGGCTGGCGCTGAGAATTTCTTACCTGAAAAACCCAATAAGTAACAATTTTTATGCCCGTCCGGGAATCGAACCCAGGACCTCGTAATCCGCAGGCGATCACGCTAACCTAACGAGACAGTCCTATAGATAAGTAAGTAATTCAATTCTTTGCTCTCGTCCTGGCCTACATTGTTTCCTGATATCTCTCTGTAGGTACACTACAGTGGATAAACGTGGGACAAACCACACACCCTCCTCACATCGAGCATATGGCCTACGTCTTAAAGTTACTTTAATCCCTGAGTTTTGAACTTATGGCTAAGTACGAGAACCCACCTAACCATTAAAATACGTAATTTGTTTAAGGTCCGTATTACAGATGGAAAATATTCGACGACCATTTCAACGCACCCTTTGGTGAGCTCGGCGATTGCACGATCATCACCGAGCAGAAGCTTAAAAAGGCATTATTATCCGCACTCGGATTTTGGATTTTAAGTCTGAAATACTCCCAAGATGTACGTATACTTTAAGGATTCCGTAAACAAACGGTAAAGATGGAACCCTTATGGTTAACCCCTTGGGCCCTAAACTCAGTTTTATGAACCAGGACACCCGGTTGAAGTTGGTTATAAATATGATTAGTTAAGCAAGCATAAAATCTTACTTTGATTAGTGAAATAAGTTGTTGCGGCGAACTAAGATAACAGAAAAGAAAATAAAGTAGAACCAAGCATATCAAAGCCTATCCTATCCTAGGTTGAAGCTTTCCGGAGCTCAAACTATGCTGCATACATCTTCCGCGTTTTGTTTTCATTATACCAATTTGAAAGGGTGGGTGGATTAACCCAGTCATTTGGTAATATTACCTGGAAAGTCCATCATCGTAAAATTTGTCTGAAAGGAGTTATTGTCAAAAAACTGCTTTGGGCGCCATTTTTCCAATTTGGCGGCGCGAGCAAGATACGAGATATAAAATACCTACACCAATTTACAAAACTCCCGAGAAACTTTCTAGGTAACCCTCTTTTTGAGCACCAAATGACTGCGTTATAGGTATGTCAAAGTAAAAATATATAAACTATAAAGCTGAGGTTAGATAATAATATGTTATCAAAAATACTACATTCCATTTGTAGGCGTTGGCCCTTACTCGTAACTTTATTCTTACAGTTATACTTCAACGAAGTTTTCTACAAGGTGTACAGCGGGGAAGTCCGTTACTTGTACAACGTGCCACACCTGACAACGTATTTCCTCCATCACCAGGCAGTGATGATGCTGTGCACCAGTGTGTTCACGGAGACTGGATTTGGGGTTTTCCCTGCGAAATGTCACCCTCTTCCAGGATTTGGACCCTCGGCTAGACTGAGTTTCCTTGCGGTGGCGTAAGTTCACTTCGTAGTTTTGACTTCAATCCTTCTTTAGGTGGGAATTGCCTATTCTCAAGAGTGGATAGGCATCTTCTAGGCAAGCGCGCTCCACCTTAAGCTGCATCACCATTAGCAAGCAAGTCTCATTGCAGCCAAGCGCTACCCTATATATATTAAAAAAAAATATTTATCAGTGGCGTGTGGAGGATCGTGATGAGAGCACCATGTCTTTTCCATAGACCAAGTATGGCGTTAGTTACAAAGAATATACCAGCTGTGTGTTATAGTCGCCTAGGCTAGGACATTATTAAATCTCAGTTTTTTTTGTGATATTAACAGAGCCGGTTCGACAGAGGTGGCGTTAGAGGAGGAATACAACTTCTCGATGATAAAATGTTTCGACAATGAAGCGGTGATAATGGGGCCTAAAATGAGAGACACCATGCGTGGCTGGGACATGCCTACTCGCTACTGGTTCTGGGCGTATGCGCAGAAAGCGTCTTTGAAGTCCAATAAGGAAGTGAGGTAATTGCATTTTCGGTTGCATTGATAGTTTATTCCGTATTGTGACGCAGAGGCGAGAAAAGAAAAAAAAAAGAAAAGTAAAAGAACTTTACTAAGATGAAGAGATGCGATCTCTTCATCTTAGTAAAGTTCTTTTCAAAAAACCGACTTCCAAAGCCACTGTAAGGTAAAAAATAATTTTGATATCAGACTTGCGAGCCTGACGCGTCAATTATGCCTATCTCTAATATACCCGCCCAACTTCCACATGTGTGTAGAAATCAAAATGCTCGGTGCCTACAATATCAATTGACCATCAACAGTTCAAAAATCCCCACGGCTTAGGAGCGCAGTACCCTGCAGAGTCAGGATTGAGGAGTTAAAAAATATGGGATCACCTCGCAAGATCCACTCTTAACTACTGAATAATAAAATCAAATTGGTTCAAAAACCTCGGAGATGTCAGTGTGCATACATTTTTCATTCAAAGTGTTTGAAAGCGCATACAACTACTCATGCATAGTTTTACAGCGGTCCCACGGCCCGTATTAATAAGCCGACATCCACTAGGAACACATTCTCAAGTATCGGTCAATCTATGCTTATGACCGGTTTCGATCCACGGATCTGGTGATAGTGCAATTTATTTATGTCACCGTAAGATTGTAAAAACCGTTAGATTATAATCTAACTCGCGAAATTGTTAACTGTCGAAAGATTGTGAACTGTTCAATGTTCTGAGTGTCAATTTCTGAAATATTCATTGTATTTACGTTTTCTTGTCTCTTTCTTGTAGGTTAGGTTAGAGTTCGACATAAATATTGAGGTAGTGCCCGGCCGCAGGCCGGCCACTTAGGTTTTATCGGGTTTATATACCTATCAGATTACAATCTACCGGAAAATAATACGTTAAATTGTAATCTTTCGACAGTTTGCAATTTCGCGAGTTAGATTATAATCTAACCGTTTTTACAATCTTACGGTGACATTTATATTTCACAGGAGTGCATTTTCTCTGCTGGCGTGGACAATATGGGCGGGTCCTTCGTTACCTCGTTTCATTATCGGTTGCACGTTATGGGTATACGTGCATCTCGAGGCTGAATACGCCCTTCTTTATGACACGTCTGGCTCAGTAAGAATAATTTAAAGTTTAGAAAACCCTAAAAAATACTTTTTGATTGCTTTTAAAATGTTAAATACTGGAAAGGAAAGAACACAATATATTCAAAATTAGTCTAGGAAACGGGGCGGTCTGCTGTATGGAGACCCCCACATTAAATCCTCAGTCGATGAAACTTGGCAGGGTTTTAGTATTGGATGATCCAAAACTTACACAAAAATATCCACCAAGAAAACATCCGGAAGTTAGGTTAGTTAATTTATACTTAAAAGTACAAAAAGCTTAATATTTTGAACTAAATAATTTCTCGTTCCAATTTTTTTTTAATAAATATGCAAGATTTAGGTACTTATTGATAAGATTTAGGATTAGGGTACTTAGTTCAGTCTTCGGTAAACAAATTCGGTCAAACTTATGGAGGTATATTTGTCTTACTGAAAAAATATACCTAATCACTATTCTATTCTATTCTAGCCTATGCTGTCCCACGACTGGGCAAAGGCCTCCCTCCGATTCTTCCATGAGTCTCTATTCTGTGCTTCTGTGGGCCACTAAGCATGAAATCTACCTAATCACAGTTGGCTTAATTTTGGTACACCACAGAAATATAAATTAATCACAATTCACAAGACAAAGAGAGAAGCATGATCACCTCAGACAAAATATTATGAAAGGAATTGAGATTCGAAAAATTATATCATCTAAACACGTGAAACTTGGCAATAGGGCACCAATAGATACTTAGGTTATTGCAAATATAAATCAAGATTTAATTTTTCAGATGAAGTTGCCATGGGACATAGGGTTTTCAATCATGCGCCTTTTCTGTCTTCTATACCTCACCCCCTGTTTCGTTATCAAGAACACTTCTGCCGTGTTGAGGTACTACAATTCCATATTCTGGGTGTTTCATATAATTCTGTTTGTTTTGATGCTTTCTTCTATTTACCTTTACAAACATAGAGTTCAAGTGCAGAACTAGTGAATCATTTTTGTTTTTTTTTCTGTTTGAATAAATTTGCTGTTGTATCTGATTGTTTTAATAAACCTATCGATCACAAACAACACAGAAATATACAATATAGAGAAGCTTATTATCACGAGCAAAAGAGCTCACCAGAAAGGTGGTGTACATATGTCACCGTAAGATTATAATCTAACTCGCGAAATTGTAAACTGTCGAAAGATTGTGAACCGTTCAATGTTCTGAGTGCCAATTTTTGAAATATTCATTGTATTTACGTTTTCTCGTCTGTTTCTTGTAAGTTAGGTTAGGGTTCGACACAAATAATCAGGTAGTGTATAACCACAAGTAGTAAATAACCACTTAGGTTCTATGGCTTAATATACCTAACAGATTACATCTACCGAAAAACAATGCGTTAAATTGTAATCTTTTGACAGTTTACAATTTCACGAGTTAGATTATAATCTAACGGTTTTTACAATCTTACGGTGACATATACAATTACCACGAGTTTCTCAAACACAGACGTTGAGCGTATTCGAGCATCGAAATACTAAGAGCAAACTAAATATTAAGAGTCATAGTAAAATCGATCCAAGCATCCCTGATTTAAAGTCACAAATTCAGTAGGTAGTAGGTACAGCCGATTTTAGTTTCAAAACGTTTCCTCTTCGAACGCTGGCTAGGGATTTATCGACGAATTTGAGCTCTAAAATAAGGATGTTAACTAATGTCCATTTTATTTTAATCTCAATATGTTTCGGCGCTCGAGTACGCTGAACGTCGGTATGATTTACAAACTCGTGGTACAGACTAAACAGCGGTAGTCCTAATTATTCTAGTAGGTCGGTAGTAATAATGACCACCAACAATAAAATCTATATCGACGAGGCGATAATATCTAAGTCTAAGCGGTCGTGGTAATTATTTCCTCAGAAATAAAAAAAATATTATTGCGCATCAAATAAAATGTTTATTGCAGTGAAACTTAAATCTAACTTAACTAAGTATAAAAATTATTTGGTGTCCAAATTAAAAATAAATCACATTAAATTATAACAATTCAAGTATAACGATTTTAAAATATCACAGACTATTCTTATTCTGTAATTTATTGGAAGACGATTGTTGGTCTTTTACATGGAACTTAATCTACTTAATATAATATTGGCCCGTGGGAGATGTGCTAAAAGCTGAATGGCCGGGATTAGAGTCGCCGGATAGAAAACTGAAAAGAGCAAATTAATGCTACTTCTGATAATGAAAAATACGTGGATAGACATAGGTAGGCACTAGGCATAGTTACATCACACCATTGAAATATTAGCGAAGCATACGAAATGCAGTAGCGAATTTTTCTTAGAGTCTAGATATATTTACCGAGTTAATTTAGAATTCAGTATGAAATCACCACGTACGATTTGGTCATAATATGCGATGATCATTTAACAAAACTTTTCTAACATTCGAAGCATATTTCTATATTATTTATTATATATTTATATAATTTTAGTCCATTATGAGTAACATAATATATTATTAACATGATTGATTTACTTATATCTAATAAAATTTGATAGATAATAACGAAATAACAAATTAAAATTATTGTCTTTATAACATTTCACTTACTTCATCCCTTTATTTTTGTAGACTCGACGGTGATTTTGGGATCTTCTATAGTAGATTTGTTTTGTATAAGTCTTAATTCTATGAGCGCAGGCGGGATTTTTCCAGTGGTGTGAATAGCTGGAATGGTAAACAAATACATATTGTATTATAGTGTTTTTTTTTAAATATGTATAGCGAGCAAACAAGCAGGTGGGTCACCTGATGGTAAGTGATTACCGCCGCCCACGAAAATTTACAGCACCAGAGGAACTGCTAATGCGTTGCTGGCTTTTGACATATTTGTCCGCCCTTTGAAGAGCCCCATATTATAATCACGAGGGAACACAGAAGATAGATAGATAGCTGGTTTCACAATTAGGACAAACATATACGTTAGGCCGATGCCGAATGTGTCATTTAGTTAAATAATTAATCGTATTGGCCTGTTCCAAAATCTATGGAGTGAATTAAGAAAATATTATATACATATTCCTAAATTGGGGAGTGGGAATCGAATCCGGGATTAAGTTATAAGCTTAGAGCACACATCATAATATTATTTCTATATCAATCTAAATACAACAAAAATAAAACAAGTTTACCTCTAGCTTTGTTGTAAGTGTCCTTAACAATGTATTGAAGCGTTGCTATCGTTTTTTCAAGGGTCAATTTCAAATTGTTATCAGTTTTGTGGAACCACGCCAGAAAGAGAGCCGCGAATAGATCCCCCGTGCCGGTGAAATTTGCATTCAGCTTCGCCATTTCGATCTTGTGACAGGATTCTGAAAAAAAAATTGGTTAGGTGTTAAACTGTTTTATAATCCGACTTAAAAATATAAATGTAAAAGTTTGGATGTTTGTCACTCATTCACGACACAATGACTGAATCGATTTGACTTAACTTTGGAATAGAGATAGCATACAACCTGAATTAAAGACACTTAAGACTATATTTTATCCCGGAAAATTAAATTTCCCGCGGATTCAGAAACCTTAATCGTGGATTAAGGTTTCTGAATCGGATGAGCGAATGTCGCGAGCATCATTTAGTATAGGTACATATTATAAATTATCACATAATGGTCTACCACCTAAATCGGATTTAAAATTCATAGAAGTTGAACTTATGAAAGAAAGAAGAAATTGTAGACCGTATTTACCAACCGACGCGGACATCTAAAATTCTCAAACGTTTAATATTTCAAACTAAAAAGACTTAATGATGTAGGGGCACATTAATTACCTTTATTACTAGCTATGCCAATAATATTCGCCCCATCTCCCAAATCTGTACTGCTTAAGACAACTGTCTTTACACCTTTATTGTGTAAAGCATCTATGACTTTGAGAGCTCCATCCAAGTCTTTCATTTTAAGACCAGTTATCAGTTCAGCTTCAAACTGATTGGGGGTCAATATATCTGCAAGGGGCACTACAACATCTCTGTATACCGGTAAAATATCCTCTGGAACATACATCTTGCCGTTATCGCCCATAACTGGATCACATACTGTAATAAGAAAATATCAGTAGCATAATATTACCTTATCACTTACATAAAGACTCTTGATTTCATATGAACTAAGTAAATAATGTTATCAGTGTTTTGTCATTAAGGTATTTGTATGTTATGGGCCATATAAACAAAATATGTAGTTGACCCAATCTGACGTCTTAAATGTTACATGTGGAGCTCTGCCTCTCAGAAATAGTCATCAGAACTTCATGTTCACATGGCAGCAACCTGACAGTAAAACAAATTGTTAAAATCGGTTCGGTTTTGATGGAGTTATGGAGTAACATTTGCTATCCCACAGGAAATCTCTCAATTTGCACAGACACACATACAGACCCATAGATGGATGGATAGTTTAACTCTAGGATGTTCAGACAGACAAGACAAAATATTTTTTTAAAAACTGCTTTGGGTGCTGTAACGATAGTAAATTGTATAGATTGGCTATTACAATTTTCAAAATATATAATATAGGGTACAGCACTCATACATTGAGTAAATCAGTAATTTTATTATTAGTATATAGATATTCAAACAAGATATTATGTTACATTGAAACTGAGTTTTATCTCATTAGACCTTGAGACCATTTGTCAACAGCTAATAAGTAATAATACGAGAAACTAATAAATCTATGTATATTACAATGCAATGGCTTCACATTTTTGTTTAATATGCATGCAGCAACAATACATAATACATTTTCATTAACTTTTGTGATGTTAAAATAGTTTATGGCATGAACAATACAATCCTGGCTAAGATTAGTTTCAATTGTTGATAAGAAGTTTACAGTTAGTCTTAACATTTGAGTTTTTAATAGTACTTGTTGTACATAACAAGCAATAATCTTTCTTATGAAACAAATTATAAATGCGAAAGTTTGGATAGATGGATGTATGGGTGTATGGATGGATGTTTGTCACTCAATCACGTCCCAACGACTGAACGGATCTGGATGAAATTTGGCATAGAGATAGATTATAGTCTGGACTCTGGAATAACCGGGAAAATTAAAGAGTTCCCGCAGGAACCGAAAAACCTCAATCCACGCGGACGAAGTCACGGGCATTAGCTAGTTCAAATAATATATTTATAGGAAAATACTTACTCAATTATATTTTTCAATAAAGTGTACAATTTAAAAAAATGATTAGTTTGAAAGTTGCACTCCAAGGCTGTTGAAAAATAATATCTACCTAGACATTCCAACCTAATGAAAGTAAACAATGCCAATTGCTTACCTAAGCATTTGAGACAAACTAATATATTTATGTACTTTGAACAAAAGCAATAGCTAACAATGAAATAAGGAAACTATAAAAGTACCTTGAGTAATTAGAAAAACTATATTTTATTAAATCTTTGATAAAATATTTAAATAACCAGAGAGAGAGAGGTTCAAATCCGGCCGGTTCAATTTTTGATATGTAATAAGTTTAGATGATAGTTATTATGATAGGGGTAAAGATAATGCACAAGTGTTTATATTTTGAGGTGATGGGAAAAATGGAAAGGGGAAAAGCATTCCATATCTTAGCAGAGCAGATTAGACGTAAATAAATTTTTACATGTATTATATGTTTAAACTGATTTTCTTCTGCAATTTTAGTAATAATATAGTCATATAGAAACTAACCATAAATCAAATTGGGGTTTTTCTCTCTCAATTTTATGATAATTTGAGCTATTTGCTTCAATGAATCAGGAGATCTTGAATATCCTGTCAAAAAGTGAGTATAATAGTCAACTTCATTCAATCTCAACCCTTCAATGAGTTCTTCCAGGTCTTCATTTTTTAGAAGGGGCCCCTTGATGTGCTTGTAAGCCGTATGTGTTGAAAACTGGACAGTGTTGATGGCATCTACTTCAAAACCTAAAACCTGTTTAAAATGTTATATCTAACTACCACTACTTATTAAACAAATTTATTCCAGAAAATATACTTAGTATATAACTGTATTTTCTAAAAAGATCAATTTTTTGACATTGCAACATGTTCTTTGTGGATACCTCATGAAAATCAAAGAAAATATTACAAACTCAATATATGTGTAGACTTGACACAAGTAGTTTGTTTGTGACTTGACTCTAGTTTACTGTACTATGAAGAGGAAAGAACTAAGGAGCTTTAAGTGCTAAAGGATGTTAATGTAATCCAATTTTATTAAACAAATTCTAATATAATAATGCAAGTGTGTTTTGTTAGTTAGTTCTTCAATCACACAGCAACAGAGCAATGGAACCACACCACACTGGCAAAGAGTACTTTTTATCCAGAAAAATCTAATTCTCCTAATATTTTTAAAACCTAAATCCGCACAGTCATACAGAGTTGCAGTCATCATCTAGTAAGTATCCTTACTAATATCATGAATGCGAAAGTTTGTAAGTATGGATGCATGGATGTTTGTTACTCTTTCACATCAGAACGGCAGAACGGATCTGGATGAAATTTGGCACAGATATGGATTACAGTCTGGAATAACATATAGGCTAATTTTTATCCCGGAAAATTAGAGTTCCTGCGGGAACCAAAAATCTCAAATGGATGTTTGTTACTCAATCACACCAGAATGGCTGAACGGATCTGGATGAAATTTGGCACAGCAATAGATTATAGTCTGGAATAACACATAAGCTACTTTTTATCTCCGAAAATGAGTTGAGTTAATGAGTTCCCGCGGGAACCAAATTCCTCAATCCACGCGGACGAAGTCGCGGGCATCAGCTACCTAGTATAATAAAAAATCTTACTTGAAGAGGAAAAACAGCACTCTTGTTGCCTACATATCCATGGACAACATGGCTTTGGATTGAAAGAACTTTTGGAGTATTTTCCGCAGTCATTTTTTACCTGGTGAGATAACAATAAATGATTTGATGTGGAATGAATACTTGTTATTAAGTTTGAGCGAGTATAAATTTTTTAAAATGAATATACAAATAGGTAAATGAAAACTTACTATTATAACCTAATAAAAAAGTTTAGACAAGATATGAACTTACCAGCTATTTATCGTCAATGAGATTGTTATTATAACACTATTTGACGTAGGTAATTATTTTATTTAACTATTCTTTGACTAATAAAAATTTTTTTATCACACACCTCACACAAATTCAAATCCACTTGTCCAGAGACAAGGTACTTGTCTCCGTCAGCTGGGCGACCGCGTACCTTCTGCATCAATCATTGTTACAGTATCAATTGTTGTGATTGGCTGAATTTATGGTATTCTTGCTGTGTCAGTGGATTTTGTCCAATCAGCGGTGATTGCGATCGTTACACTGTAGCTGTCAGAGATACGCGGTCGCCCAGCAGGTTTGGGGCTAATCACCAGATACCATCAGATACAAGTAACACAATCAGCGTAGACAGAGAAAGAGATATATTTACTCCCTGCAAAAATTTAAAGCAAGAGTAGGCATTGCAATATTAGTGATTAGAATTAGTTATTGTCACCCTATTGATATGTTTGGGAATTAATTTCAAAATATTTAATAACTCGATTCCTTTGAAATTTTTGTTTATGCGAATAGGATAGACAAGGACAGAGTATGAATTTTTTGGAGACCCTAATCTATGACATGAATTTATGGGTAGAAATTTCGTGCGAGTGAAACACGAAATGTAAGGTGATACCCTTTAATTTTTATTTTTGGTTTTTGTTCTTGAAATAGACAAATGGAACAGAATCTTTGGTTCTTGTTGTTTTACTCTGGAATGACTAATCATAGAGTCAAAAAACCTTTTTAAACAAAGATAAGATTGTACAAAACGTTAGAATACAATTTAACTCGCGAAATTGTATACTGTCGAAAGATTGTGAATTGTTCAATGTTCTGAGTGTCAACTTTTGAAATATTCATTGTATTTACGTTTTCTTCTCTTTCTTGTAGGTTATAAATATATAATGGCTGTATTTATAAATATATAATTGTGTATATATTATTTATATTTTGAATATAATATTTATTTAGATTCAGATTCAGATTCAGATACTTTATTTGCATAATATGTGTACAAATAAGATGGTTAATTTCGTCATAGTCCCAACATATTAGCCAGACCGGCGTACAAATATTATTTAGGTTATGATTTATAGTGAATTTATTACATTACATTATTTCTATACGATTTATCTACATTTTAAACTCATACATAATATTTATTATTTTATATAAATTCTTAATTATAAAACAAAAACAATTTATTATTAAAATACCTACCTACATGCAAGTTAATTTACACTTATAATAAAAATAAATACGTATTACATAATGAGATTTAAATTCTTTAATTAAGTACACTATCAAAATTATTGGTCATGTTTGATCAATTATACCTAAATAAGAATGTCAAAAGTGAAAATGTCAGAACCGTTTTTTATTATCCTGAAAATATTCTTCCAATGAGTAAAAATTTTTTCCTTGCAACCATTTTTTAAGTTTAAGTGAAAAATATTTCAAGGGAAGTGTTTTTATTTCAGATGGCAATTTATTAAATATTTTTATTGCCATAGCATAACAGTTCTTATTAAAAAGTGTTGTTTGAGGGTGTGTCGTAAGAACTAGTTTATCTGGGTTTCTCATTGATCGTGTTTGCTGTGTGTCACGCATGGCAGTGAAGTGGTGCATATTCATTTTGACAAATTTGGAAATTTCTAGAATGTACATGCACGGAAGCGGCAGAACCTTAAACTTACTTAGGAACGTATTTATCTATGTAGGTAGTATTGTTTGTAGTTACTATGTTTATTATATTATACTTGTAGTTTGCGCACCATCCCTATTGCTTTCGCTTCTCCTGTCTCCAAAGGTTTTCTGAAAGAAATCGCCTTATGCGATAATACCGCCTTTGCATACTGTAGTCCTAGTTCGTAGTTTTAATTTCTTTTTATTTCTGTTCTTGTGTGTGCAGTAAAGATTTAATAAAAAAATAATAATCGTAGAGTCCAACAACGTAGAGGTGCCGCAGCCTTTGAAAATGGTAAAAAGCATAGGGGGGTCATTGATCTGAGATAATCTATTTCTGTGGCAAATTTCATCCAGATCCGTGCAGCCGTTCTGACATGATAGAGTAACAAATATCCTATATCCTTCTCCGGGATACAAACTATCCCTATGCCAAAGTTCATCAAAATCATTTGAACACATAGGCCGTAAATGTGTAGCAGGCAGACAGACACTTTCGCATTTATATTAAGTATGGATGTGAAAGTGTCTGTGTCTGCTACGCTTTCACGGTCCAACCGTTCAACTGATTTCTATGAAATTTGGAACAGGGATAGGTTATATCCCAGGGAAGGACATACTTTTTATCCCGCAAAAACAAGGAGTTCCTGCAGGAATAACTTAAACCACACAGTAGTTGCAGGCATCATCTAGTTTTTAATATTAGTATGGATAGTATAGATTATTAAAATAATGTTATAAAATATACAGATTTATTTGATAACTGATTGCAATTGACCCTAAATGTAACTGTTATAACCAACTTTCTTATTGGCTAGTACTGGGGCTTTCTTGAGTAGTTTCATATGCTCTTTCTAGAGTGACTGTGATAATTTTCATTTCATTCTCAATGCTCCTGGCCCAATTCTCAACATCACCTATTTCTTTCAAAGCGCTACTGAAATTTTCCACTAGTGCCAACCATTGTTGGGTTTGCTTGGAAAAGTTTATAGCTCCTTGATGAAGTAACTTTGCTTCAGCATCCAATTTCTTTTGGTTCAAATAAGCTTGGGCTACTCTGTAATATAAAATAAACTCAACTAATAAAAATAGAATAGAAAGAAATAATGGTGATCTTGTCACTGATATAAAAATATAATCTAAAGTAGTACTTATAATCTGTTCGCACTAGGTTTGCCAGTGACGGGATGGTGCAGGCAAGATATATTAGTGCATATAATGTAGTGCCTAAAACTAGCATTTTGCATTCATACTATGGGGATTTGTTTGTTATCCAGTACTCAACATTCTGATAAAGTAGGATAAATTATTCAAGCTTACCCAACATTTAAATGATCTACAAGTGCTTGAGTCAAATCATTTGCAGCCACAATGCATTCTTTGCGTTTTTGTTCTGCAAAATAATTGAGTAAGTACCTATAAGTTAGTATTTATAAATATTTCTGCTATGGACAATATAAATGAATTCAGTATGATTTAATTTCTTGATTAAATTATACTGTGGAATTTAAACAGGTAAATATTAATTAATCGCAGTGCCTGAAACCCTCAAAACTGCTGCTAATAGCTGTTACGCTGTAATGCTACGTTGCATGGACTTATTGGAATTTTTGGCTACTTCGAAGCTAATGATTTGTAAAAAATTTAGTCTATTATGGTTACCTACCACAAGAATTAATGTAACAAATACATAACAGAAAGGGTAAGATGAATAATAAGTTGTTATGCTATTAATTACCTTGTACAACTCTTTTGGCAGCTTGTTTAGTTTGATGTTCTTTAATCAGAGCCGACAGCATTTTAGATCAATTTAATCAGCTATTAGTTTGATCTTCGATTCCTGCAACTTACTTCGTGACTTTATAGCGTGAACCGGTTAGACATTTGTTGGCACTTGGCAAGTTCAGTGAAAAATGAAAATGCACAATACCATATGCACAATACTGAATCTTAAGTATTCATTGAGAGCTCAGCAGAATTTTCAGAATTTATTTGTTTACTTTAAGAGAGTGAACCACCGGAGCACAGAGTACTTTGCACGAGAGACAAGTAACATATATGCTTTGCACCCATATGTTACTTGTCTCTGCTTTGCAACGGAGTAAACTTCAACCTGAACTTCCATAGAGTAAGGTAATAGTCAACAAAGACTTTTTTTTTATTTAACTGGTTTAACGGCTCTGGATTCTAGCCTTTCTGAGTCAACAAATACTGACACAGAACTCAGCAGGGCTACCGGCTAAAACTGACAGTTACAGTGTGTACAGTGATCGCAATCACCTTTGATTGGATAACACTCTTCCACTATTGGATAAAATCCACTGACGCATCAAGAATACCATAAATTCAGCCAATCACAGCAATTGATACTGCAACAATGATTGATGCAGAAGATACGCGGTCGCCCTGCAGAATTGTGTCAGAGTCATAGACACGCCACATAATTACGTAAAACTGTCAGCTACAGTCAGGGCCTTTGCACTTAGAACATTTTTCTGTTGTATGGGGATGTTAGTTCCACAACTCCCTAAAGGATGGCGCTCATGGCGCTTATCTTGTACATAAAGTATGTATACTTAAAAGTCTGTGATCAGGGTCTGTGATGGCGCTGAACTAAGTGTTCGTTCAGAAGCTTATGTTTTAGATTAATTAATGATTTTGCCATTTATATAAACACAAAGCTAATAATATATAAAACTTTTTTTTTGAGCAGAATATGAGTTATCTTAGATAATTTATAAAGATTTATCTGTTATAAATTAAGTTTATTGGAATGAGTCAGAAGTTTAATGAAACATTTGTGTTTTAATTTCCAAACGTGGACAGCCGCCATTTTAAAGTTTGAAATTCGACATTGACATTGACGTTTTCTGGCATGCCGGATGCCGGGTGGATAAAACAAAATTATTTTTTTGATAAATTCGTTACAATGTGAAACTATATTTAATAGAGTGTGTATTAAGTGTGTACGATGTGAAAAACATGAAACTGTGGAATAATAGTTATACTTTATGTATATTTTTTGTAATTGAGAATATATGAGAAAATAATCAACATGCGTTTCATTTACTAACATCTGAACATCTTTACAGTTTGTGTTTATCGTATAATAATTTATCTTAATTATTACAAGGTCACATAATTCTATAGTTGCAGAATTAGGTGATCTTGTAATAATTAAGATAAATTATTATACAATACACTTTGTAATATATAGTACTATAACATTGTGCTATGGTTATGTATATATACATATTTTAGTTGACAACTTCCCGATAGATGTCACTGTACATGGAAAGTCGAGTAGCAACTCTATACCAGTATATACAGGGTTACAGGAAAAGTCGACCTAGATCCGTTAAGGGCGTGTAGTACACATCATTTCTGAATGATTTCACTATGGAACCCCCCATCCTAAACTTAACCGTTTTCGAGATATTCGAGTTTTAATTTTTTTTATGAAAATGCCCAATTTTTCGGCTATTCAATTGAATATTTTGAATTTTTTTGACTCTTATGATTATTTTTTTGGTTTTTTACATGAAGAATGAGATGCTTAATGACCTCAATGACTAAAATTGCACGTAAGTTAACTAAATAGTTCATTGTAGACGATCGAAACTTAAGAAAATAAGTACAAATTATAAAAAAATATTTTTCTTTTCTGGATATCTCAAAAAATTATTATGGCACTTGCTCTGCAGATGTGCTTAAAAACATCTACATTTTATCAGCTATTCAACGAGGTATAACAACCTAGGGTTGTATTTAAACTCATAGAAAAAAACATAGTTGGAAAGGTTCAGGTAGTAGGTCTAACGGGTGATTGTAGTAAGCTAAATGAAACAATAAATCAGTTCAAAATAACATTTATTCACCTAATGTTTTTGAATAAATTTTTATAGTTCATGTTCTACGTGTCCACCTCTATTTCGCACACATTTTCTCATTCTTTCACGTAGTCCACTTTTCACTACACCAGTGGTTAATGTTCTTCTTATATCGTTAGCAGCATTAATTATCCTTTCTTTGAGAACTTCCACTGACGATATGGGGTTGGGCTCACTGTAAACGAGGCTCTTCATGTGCCCCCATACATAAAAATCCATGGGGGTCAGGTCGGGACATCTGGCTGGCCAGGGTAAAGGACCACCTCGTCCAATCCATTTGTTAGGATAGTTAGTGTCCAACCATTCCCTAACGCTTCTTCTGAAATGAGCAGGGCAGCCATCATGTTGAAACCACATGTCCCGCAGTAATTGTAATGGGAGATCATCTAGTAGGTCACCTAAGTGATCTCTTAAGAAATTGTCATAAGTTTCACCATTCAGATTGTTTGGAAGAAAGTAAGGCCCAATCAAATGGTTGGAAATGATGCCCATCCACACATTTACACTAAATCGTCGTTGTGACCCCTTTATTCTTTTCTTATTTGGATTGCCTAGTTCTTTAGGAGCCCAATAGTGTGCGTTATGGTAATTAGTAATCCCGTCCTTATCGAATTTGGATTCATCTGTCCACAATATTAATTTTAGGAAATTCGGGTCCTCGATATCTGCATTGAGCATGAATCTGCAGAAGTCCATGCGTCTCGCGGGATCTCCTTCTTCAATTACATGTACCGGCGTGTAGTGATAAGGATATAGGCCTGCCAGTCCAGAAACAAAGCCAAGTCGTGTGGGAATCCGAAAGCACAATAATTCGCATCTACCATGGATGAATCGCATGAGCAGACTAAAATGGATGGCAAGCAAACAAACGACCAAATATGTATCCCCAAACTTGTTTTTGCACATTATTTTTCTCACTCTCACCTGCATAAATCGTAAGTTGTCTCGCTCACACGCACCGGATTAACTTGAAGGACAATAGCCGAGGGACCCGTTAGACCTACTACCTGAACCTTTTCAACTATGTTTTTTTCTATGAGTTTAAATACAACCCTAGGTTATTATACCTCGTTGGATAGCTGATAAAATGTAGATGTTTTTAAGCACATCTGCAAAG
The DNA here is from genome assembly GCA_964035005.1 of Erebia palarica. Taxonomy (NCBI): domain Eukaryota; kingdom Metazoa; phylum Arthropoda; class Insecta; order Lepidoptera; family Nymphalidae; genus Erebia; species Erebia palarica. The sequence goes on along the minus strand of OZ035984.1, from coordinate 32,542,397 downwards.
CAAGTGCCATAATAATTTTTTGAGATATCCAGAAAAGAAAAATATTTTTTTATAATTTGTACTTATTTTCTTAAGTTTCAATCGTCTACAATGACCTATTTAGTTAACTTACGTGCAATTTTAGTCATTGAGGTCATTAAGCATCTCATTCTTCATGTAAAAAACCAAAAAAATAATCATAAGAGTCAAAAAAATTCAAAATATTCAATTCAATAGCCGAAAAATTGGGCATTTTCATAAAAAAAATTAAAACTCGAATATCTCGAAAACGGTTAAGTTTAGGATGGGGGGTTCCATAGTGAAATCATTCAGAAATGATGTGTACTACACGCCCTTAACGGATCTAGGTCGACTTTTCCTGTAACCCTGTATAATGTACTCTGTGGCTACAGTGTAACGATCTTTGTAGCGATCGCAATCACCTCGATTGGTTTTTTCCGTGCTCGCAGCTCGCAGCTCGTATATCAACACCCGTCAGCATCGCTATAAACCATAGATGAAAAATAATGTAAAAACCAAAATTAAACAGGCATAAATTAGTTCCAATTTTGGCTACCGGGCTAAGTTGGTGGGACTATAGTTCTTGATAAAAATATTTATTGATCATGGAAATCTTCATCATGGAAAAATAGCTTTATCCGATAATATTGTCAATATTAACGGATAGATCTAGTATTATTCTAGTTTAGTTCTTTTAGGGCTGTAACGATGGCTAATATTATGCCTTTACCTAAATTATTGTAATATCCCAAAGACACGATTATTGTTTTAAAATATAGAAGATTTCTAGACAGATTATTTATTATTATACATGATACTTAAAAATTCAGTAAATCTGCATCGCCACATGTTACAAATTGAGGTGGGATCGGGGGCTTAGATCAGAATGCCGTCTACCCGATTTGGCGGAAATTACGTGCCGCCCGCTCCACTGATCCGGTTTGGAGTCTGCTCTCAACCAAAACCTACCCATATACCTACTTATCTAAAAGGCAGGTGCCAGAGGTACGGTATTCCAACCAAATTCCAACGCACCGAAGCTCAATACAGAAAGCTTTTTAAAATTAAGTAGGTACCTGGGTGACCGAGCTGTTCTCGGTAGGTATTTTTTTTTTGGTAAATCGTGTTTTTTGGAAAGTATATTTGAATACAAATTACATACTGAAGACATATGAATAATATTTATCGACATAAAAATAAAAAATATGAACTGGATAAATAAATAAAAAATCACGAGTGCAATTGGGCTCCCATTAATAGTTTTTCTTACAAAAGGGCGCGAGCGATCTATGCTTCATACACTGCCCTTTACCACTGCCTCAAGGAGGCAGTTATTTTTTTTGGTTGGTTCACAAAGTAGGTATCCTCCACCAAAGTTAACCCACCAATTTCCCACCTACTTCATGCATGCTATCATGCATTTATGCAATATGTTGCATATTTATTGTTGCATATATGCAACTATCTAGCTATTTCTCTGTAATTTTAAACCACTAAAACTAGATTGAGTTGATATAAACGACGATTCATTTGATTAAAAATATTCCTCACAAAAAGATTTAATCCGCTTCCAATAAAGAGATGTCCTAGAATAGTTTTTCATGACCGAGAGCAATTTAAACCGCTTTTGATGTAATCGGATTCACTCTTTTGCCATTTAGCTAGGTCTTCGTTGCAATCGCAGAAAGTGGAAACCCATTTATGAATGTACTTTTTTTTACTTGCATATATAACTATATTATAATATAAGTATATATAATATAAGTTTAAAACATTTAATGCTTGGATTTTTAGGGTTCCGTAGTCAACAAGGAATCCCGTAAGTTTCGCCTTATTATCAGCTCAGAGACGGTGCTTTTAGTACTAGGTCTATAAAGTTGTAATTTGGCATAGCTATAAATATTAATCACGTTTCTAGTCCTATGGTGTGGGGTGTCGTTGGATAGGTTGTCCAAAAATAGTGCGGGTGTGGCAAAACTATTTTTCCAAAACCACAATGATTCAGGGATCCGTTTGCGAAATTATAACTATAATAAGTTAATTATCTATACTTATATTAAATAGAGGTAAAGTTTGTGAGTTTGTGGCGTTGTAGGGGGTAATCTCTGGATCTACTGAACCGATTTTGAAAGTTCTGGTGCCAATAGAAAGCCACATTATTTGTGATTGTCATAGGCTCTATATTATTCCAAAAAATTAGAGAGTTCCCGTGGGAATTTCAAAAACTTATTTCATACGGACGAAGTACGGGCACGTCGGCTTGTATATTATAAGTATATTAATTTAATATAATTAAGTGTGGTCAACGGGCCACCTCCTCAGCCTGTGCCACGAATTTATCGAACTGAATAGTTGCTGAAAATCACAGTAGGTAAGTGATTAGGATCACTTAATAGGTACTAGTACAATGTAGGATACAGATAAACATTCAAATCAGATACGTACTTACTATTTATAATTTATTTCTGCAGGCAAAATTATAAGCTTAACTAAAAGAAATGAGTAGAACCAACGAACTGGAAAAATCAAAGCGGTCCATGTGAAGCTCCTTTGAATAAAATCTCCGTTCCTTGCTCCAGTAACCCGACCGGAAGATTTGCCATTCATTCCCTTCGAATATGTTTACTTTCATGGCATAAATCTGGTAGAGGACGAAAGGTGAAATCAAGACCATTTTCTTTGATACCATTTTGCATCCGGTTAAAAATATTGAGCCTTGTGAGTTATGGTGCGTTGCAAGTGACGTATCCTTCCTCGATGGTATTTTGGTATTTACAATGTGTATAGTATTACCTACTTATCAAAGCCCAATTGTCACTTTAGCTGCTTTCTTCCTCAACGGATTATGGAAGATGTAGGTATTTGTTTGACTTTGGTACCCGGATTCGGTTGTCGACAACGACGACAATCTAGAATAACCATTGACTCACATAGTACCTACTGAAATCAATGCTATACTTATCTGTAATATATCCCACAAACTTATCCGACCCGGTGGCCAAAATTGGAACAAATTTATATGCCTGTATAGTTTAAAAAAAATATATAAACTAGCGACGTTTGTGGGACTCGTCTGCGTTTTAGAGATCTGAGATATAGAATTGGTCAGGTTTTGTACAGGAATAGCTGTAAATTATGTAACCTCCGTGCCTACTTACCTCTATTGAATTTTGAAATTGATAAGTAACTATAAATAATATAATATTTACTCCTGACAGTTCGTTCCAGGTCAACGCGTATCTATGTGCGGGACGTGCGATCTTGGCGCGGTAATGCGGTTTACTGTATAACAGACGACCTTCCTGGTGCAGTGGTAAACGATGTGGTCTTATAGGTGGAAGATTATTTTAATTAATATTACTGCCAAGTGCCATATCCCTAATAGTTTAGCCCGCTACCATCTTCGACAGCATCATTACGTACCACCAGGTGAGATCGCAGTCAAGGACTAACTTGTAATGGAATAAAAAACTTCATCATCATCTATCTATATCTTTTGCATGTCCTCCAGTTTTGCAATCCGATTGTTTTTGCATCTCGGTCGACTCCATTAATCCAGCGCAGCTTTGGCCTACCGATAGATCGTTACCCTTCAGGATGTGACATCGATGTAGTCGATGGTCATACGTTGTAAATATCCAGGACATTGAAGCCTTTGACGTGTTGGACAATATTAGGTTCACCAAGTGTTCAAACATGTTGTATATTTATCTGATACGCTAAAGCTAAGCAAAGCTAAGCAGATAGTTGAATAACCCGCGAGAATCTGTCACACTGATTGTGCCCGAGCTGTGAAAACATGGCGCGATAAAAATCCTTCGAATTGAAACGTTTCCGTCCACGGTCCCATTACGATTTCATGTAAGAATATTAAGCGCAAAGTACCAGTTTAAGTACATGATTGCATTGCATTAATTATACCGCGCTAATGGAAGAGGACGGTATTGATTTTCGCTTATCGTTTATTACGATGCCAGCTGCGACATGGAAAAAGATTTGAACCTTGTTCCAGTTCGCTTCCCCAAGAACTTACTTTGAAAAACATCAGATTTAAGTGAGGATAAGACATTTCTACTGAGGATTCTGTAGCTTCGAAAGGTAAATAAGGTTTTGTTTGTTTGTTTAAATTCATCTTTCAACTCAAAAAAGTTCTTTTTGCCTATTTTGTAATGTACTAGATTAGTTCAGCTCCAGAGGCGTCTCTAGCACATGTAGCGCCCGTGTGCAAATAGTACCCTAGCGCCCACTAGTTAGGGCTCGGTCAAAATGGAATGGGTACCAAGTTTAAGCAACAGCACATCAAGTTACCACAAACTGTCAAATTTCCCCAATGGACAATAAACTCTACTGTTTAGCAATTTGAACTTTATTTTCTAATCTTAACAGTTGACTTCGCATTACTCGCAATATGCTTGCTGGCGTGTTTTCACACGAATCATTGAAACAGGTGCCGCCGGGGCCGGCACGAGCGATGCGACACTCACTACTACACCAAATATAATCTATAATCATGTGTTTTAAGGTTTATTTCATATTGAAAAAAGTATATATTGTGAAAGCCGCTCGTGGCGCGCCTTGCTTTGCTGTAATTCGACAAATATAAGAAGAGCTCCAGGTGCTCTACAAAATGTATGCAAAGCGGAGCTCTTTTTACGTTGGTCATTGAAAGTGCCGCGGCCGGTTAATAAGCCTATTACACTGCACTTTTCACAGGGACCCTTACACTTGAATCAGTGTAGTGTTATAAGACTTAGGGAGAAAGGGTCCCTATGGTCCTTATTTCTGTGTAATAAGCGACGCTCTAACTGGCAGCCACGCCCACCCTTACCACAGGGCCCAGTAAAAAGTGCAGTGTGATAGGCCTATAACGCACACGCCGAGTGGGGCTCCGTAGCGAGCGGCGCTCGGCGCCCCCTAGGACCGTTGCGCCCGTGTGCAACGCACACCCTGCACTATAGGTAAAGACGCCTCTGTTCAGCTCACTACTTAGCTCAAATCTCATCTCGAATTAGAAGGTATTGGCCATAGTCCATCACGCTGGTCAGGTGTTGATTGGCAGATTTCATACACCTTGAGAACATTATGAAGAACTCTCCGGAATGCTGGTTTTCTGACGATGTTTTCCTTCGCCGTTATATAGCAAGTTATACCTACCTAAGTTTAAAGTTACGTTCAAAACGCGCATTTAAATAAGCATATTTAATCAGAAAAGTTAGAAGTGCGAGCCGATTGAATCCTCGACCACCGAATTTGAAGTTGATCGTCTAACTCTAAACCACTATAATAGGCTATCACTGTTCTATGATATCTTGTGTATTCCTCTAATAAAATCTTGGTGAAGTAAATTGGGCTGCTCATTACTAGAGTACGGTAGGTAGATAGCGAATGACTGAATGAATGAAATATTCTTTATTGTACACCAAAACAAGAAACACATACTTCTAATTTCTATAAAATAACTATGGTACAATTGGCGGCCTAAGGCCTTATTTCTTTGAAGCGCACATGCAACCATGCAATAAAGGATTATACGTCAGTGAGAAAACTTCAAGGGTCTACGTTATTTAAAAGGAAAAATAATAATTAGTTCTAATCTAATCCTACAGATAATAAGCTCATCAAACGAAGATAAAAATAAAAAGATTCAGTAATTTCGATTTATTTTTAGTATATAGGCACATACCTAAATAAAATCTTACAAGTAACTTATTCTACTACAAAGATTATATAAAATCTTATAAGTAACTTATTCTGCTAGAATTCAGAGTAAAAAAAAAGAGCAACAGCTGAATTTCTTGCCGGTGCAGTAGGATTTCTTTCCGAACCCGTGGTAGAGTCATGACATTTCAAGTGGCACAAGTACGCTTACGTGAAATGAAATAAATAAGTTCATTTCATTTCCCAAAGTACTACCAGCGTTAAACTAGTAGAGTATATTGTAAACAACCTTAATATTAAGGGATGTGTCAACATTGATTAGGCTTGTTTCTCTTCAGGATGATTGATAGTGCTTAAACGGGCCTTTAATTTTTCCGTAAAATCGGGATCGTCCCAACCCCAAAGATGATGCGTTCCGTCGCCAGTCCTCTGTGACCTTTGCTTTATAATATCAGGGGTAACCATCTTCAAATCATATGCTTGCCCAATCTGTAACCGAGATAATTATTCAAATATCAAGAGCTGACAGCTAATTTGTTCAAAGAATCAAACTGGTCATCCGAATTGGCAATGCTTCTAATATATTGGGTAGGTAATATTGTTACCTATTCTGTGGTAATATGCCTCGATGCGGTGGAATAGGGATGATGACAACTCAATCAAATCAGCAACTCTATAGCAGACTTAAAAACGAGTTTCTACTATGGAAGTTTGTATGAAATAGGTACATAGTTGAGACGTCATCAAATTTCAGCACAGTTTTCTTTAATCGATAGTTTAAAATGATTATCAACTTAAAACTAACCGAAGATGTGAATTTTAGAAAGAAATAATTTATTTTTGATAAAGGCATCATCCCTATTGATGGGTTGGCAACTATTGTTTCAAATCAGTATTCGTTCATTACCACCCATTGCTGGCATTACTGAGCATGAATCTCCTCTCAAAATGAAAAGTGTTTGGCCATAGTCTATATCACGCTGGCCGAGTGCGGATTGGCAGACATCACACACCTTCGAGATCATTATGAGCACGCATATAACACTCGGGCATGCAGGTTTCCTCACGATGTTTAAAGCAAGTGATATATATTTTTTTTAACGCATATACCTACTTATCTCCGAAAAGTTAGAGGTGCGTGCCCGAGGATCGAATCCGCGACCATGTTTAAGAGTTCGGGTGTCTTATAACCACTATGCTAATTACCGCTTCGCAAAAAACCTCGACGTAAATAACCTACTGAATAATTTATTCTCTCTGCTAATTAATACATCACTGGGCTCACTATATGTAACCCAGTTCGATGGTAATTATCACAGTCAATTCAATACAATTATATTGAAGTCGTATGACCTTTTGTACTGAATTGCTTCCTTGCTAAAATCCTACATTTTGTTGAAGATTTGTGAACATTATTATACTTTTCGAATTGGTTTACAGAGTAGGTAGGTATATGTATATCTAATAGAGCAAACCAATAACTCCACTGTTTAATTAATTCTCAATACTGTAAGTAACCCAGTTTGATTATCGCGATCAATTTTATACAAATGAAGGTGTATGGACCTTTTGTTCTGAATTGTTTCGTTATTCCGCAACTTGTAGAATATTTCTGAAAATCATTATAGTTTTCGAATTGGAATAAAAAGAGTAACAGTACGTAAAAGATTATAGGGAAGATAATAAAAGCCTATGGCAAAATTACATTTTGTCTTATCAAATGAAAATCCCCGTCCCGGTCTGGAGTCCCCGCTGCTATCTGAAGAAGTATGACGAATTTGTCCGTAGACTAAAGTATCGTTCATTGCCAAGTGCATTGCATTAACTATCGTAAATATTTTGGTCCTTTGCTGGAATATATTATAATATTTTTCCTGGTGGGAGGCTTCGGCCGTGGCTAGTTACCACCCTACCAGCAAAAACGTGCCGCCAAGCGATTTAGCGTTTCGGTACGATGCCGTGTAAAACCGAATAGGAACTCATACCGCATTTAATATATCTGCCATGCCCCTAACAGGTTAGCCCGCTACCATCTTAGACTGCATCATCACTTACCATCAGGTGAGATCGCAGTCAAGGGCTAACATGTAGTGGTTAAAAAATATATATATAAAATAGACATAAAAAAGGAAATCAACATAAAATAATAGCAAAAGAATATTATGGTCAACTGTGAATGGATTACGATAGTGGAAAACCGGTATAATATATAATAATTGTTTCACGGCTTACGGGTAAGTACTATTATTATAAAATAATTAGATGATCCTCGCGACTTCTTCTGCGTCTGGAACTGTATGATTATCCGGGATGCAGTCTGTCTCTGTACCAATTTTCGACAAAATTGGTGGTACTGATGGGCTGTGAAAGCGTAGCAGACAAAAAGACTGACAGACACACTTTCACATTTATAATATAACTAAGATAAGATTATATTTACCTTCGCCATAGCATCGATGAACATGATAGTAGGCGTAAGCATGTTAAGCAGAGGGTGTTCAGTGGCGCGGTAGTCCCACGGGAACGTGTGGTGGTAGTTGTGGAAGCCTTCCACGCAGATCATCCACACGGCGATGTTCTCCCGAGGGTTCAGTGACCTGAGAACGTCGTTACCATACAAGTCACAATCATCTTTTAATTATGCATAATAGACACGTAATATTATTAGGTATCTTGGGAGTTGGGACGTACTTACATACGTTGTCATGCAACATACAACGGCTACATAAAACGAAGATTTTCCATAGGTGAGTTTAAATGCTAAGTTGCAGGCTGCGGGGAAATTGGACACAGGCATTAGAGTAGCTAAAAATGACAATGCTCCTCGTTAAAAATATCAATCAAGAATAAGTGTCAAAAGTTGAAACCGGTTGAAATAGTGCATTATTACAAGTTGTAATTACAGCTTGTAATAATGCACTATTTCAAAAGCAAGCGCCAAATGTGGACCTTGCGCCACCTAAATATTGTAATTAATAAATCTGTGTTAGTGCGTAGAAACAGGCTACATTTTAAACTAATAAGATACATAGTTAATGTAATCAAATATCGGTAACGCTTTTTCACCCGTAATTCACAGTAGGTAGATACTATCACAGTTTACTATCAATACATTAACATATTTTGTACGTGAACAAACATGACCTTTGTTGTCGCGACATGGCCCGAAAAATGTGAACAAGAATAATTATGAGTTTTGTTGTATGATTGGCATAAATCTAGAGCAGAGGCCCAATTGATTAATAGGCCTATTACATTGCACTTTTAACAGGGCCCTGTGGTAAGTTAGAGCGTTGCTTATTACACAGCAATTAGGACCAATTTAGGGACCCTTTCTTCCTAAATTTTATTACACTACACTGATATAAGTGTAAGGGTCCCTGTGAAAAGTGCAGTGTAATAGGTCTATAAGGAAACCGTAATCATTTGACAGCTTAAAACGTATTCCTCGAACTGTTTTATGAGTTCATACATGCTATTTGACACGCAGGCATCACGAACACCTTATACAGGTCGAATTTGGCAAACGATAACGATTACGATTTCTCTAGACGATTGAGGGGCAGGTCACATAGAATAGCCCAACTTTACTTTAAGTTTTTTTAGACAATATACGTGCAAAAAATCATTGACAAATGTTATGGTCTAAGTGTAATGTAATGTAGGTAATTGGTTTTACCTATTGTATGATATGTAACGTTACAAATAAAAACGTTGCTAGTACTTCCATTTCAAAGCGTCTTACTTGTCATAAGGCCTGTATCCGAAGACGTGAGCAAAGCTGTTAACGCTCCACACGACGTTGATGCCAATGGTATATCGTAGAATGGTCGGTATCAAGAATGCATTGAGCCACGTTTCATTCCAGTAATAGACAGGGATAACCGTCGGTAACAGGAAGCATAGGACTGGCATCATCTTCATGTAATGCCTGTGAAGAAATATAATATTGTATCTGTGGCTTCAGGGCGTATAAAATTGTGGATATAAGAAGTTCTAGTAGTGTTGTGTATGGAATCTTGTTAGTTTAGAGCGTATATGCGGTGACGGTCTTGATGTAAAATGTAAGTTGAGCAAAAAATACGCCTAAGTATTTTCCCTTCTTTCTCCCTGTGCCAAAGTTTATTTTTACCAAAATAATCTTTTACTTGTGCTTCTGAAGCTATGTCATCATCAATATCAGACGAAATCATATTGTCGGTTTGTATAAATATCCCAGCGTAGCCTATGTCCGTTTCTGCAAGCCATCACTGCCTTTCGTGGATGTGCCGTGAAAAGGTGACAGACAGACAGACAGATATACATATTTGCAATTACATAGAGAGGTACGGGAGTAGAGATTTAATGCCGTTCGCATATTACAACTAAGCCGAGCCCACGTCCTAAAATTTTAGTACAGAATTTGAAATTCGAGCCAAGCGTGTACAAATCCCTCTCACAGGTTTGGCCATTTTTTTTTCTCTTACCATAAAGTTCCATTACAATATAATGGCAACTTTATTTTCTACTACCATTTAGCCTATGGTCTAATAAGTAATATTATTTTAGCTTAGACTTCTACTTATAATTAATTTCTACGTCTTATTTACATTCCAATAACTGTCCTTAGTATCTTCTAATGTACTTAATGTTCACTACGTTTTAGTGACCTACTTATGTAGCACAAGCATTAATTCACTGACACAGCACTTGTACACTTTTTACACTAACGAATTCGAACGGTTTCGTTCTTTTAAGTCTCCCTTTGATGTCCATATTATCCAGGAGTTTTACAGCCTACAGATTTACATGATGACAAAGTCGATGTTGGTGGCCATGATTTGTCGATATTGTGCTTGGACATTGCTTGCAGATGCTTGCGGTCTGCAGATTGTTTAAATATGTACATGTGTGTGTGTGTGTGTTTATGTGCTTGTAAATAAAAGTGTCTATTATGTTACGTCATGTTTTGTCTCTACCACCAGTTCGGAAAAAAGATTATCGTAGCCAACATAAATTAAGACTAGACCGTGACCATTCTCAATACAATTTCGTGACAAGCACTGATTTGAATAGGTATGTATATCAGAATCAGCTTACTTTTTCTGGAACATAACGACTGGATCTTCAAATAGGTCAGTGAGGTCGAGACGGCGTCCGGCTTCGATAACTTCGGGCAATTTCTTAACGCACAACCAGCCCATATGGGAGTAGAACAGACCCCGCTCAGCGTTGTGGGGGTCGGCGTCTGTGTCCGCGTATTTGTGGTGGGTTCTGTGGTCGCGAGCCCACTCGAAAATACTATCCTGTAAGAAAAAAGGGAGGATCCATTTGGGAACTGCGATGCCACAGATAGACGACAGAAATACATAAAGACATACAGTATCTTATTTTTGTAATAGGGGTAAAAATCTTCAGCACGTCCCATAAGCGTAGCCTCTGGTTGGTTACATTGGCGACGCCTACTGTAATGTTCACAGGAGATTAAAATATTGTATCCTTTCGCCAAGGTGTGGTGTGAAAAACTGCATATTAAACAAGATATTTCTACCAGACTATCTTCCAGTTCGCTAAATTTAAGAAAAGTTCTTCTCTATGTATGGACATCATTATTTTACGTAGAAGCTGTCCTTATTGAATTGGAAGAGGTAAATATAGACATGATACTGGTATGTCATTCACGTATGAAATTAAAGACTAAATTAGATATTTACCTGGAAACCCATAGTTTGCCAAAGCATCAGAAGTGTACGAAGTGGCGTTTTCGCTTTGTAACTTCGATGTGTCCATAGTCTGTGTGATCCAGCTCCTATTCCGATAGCACACATCAGATGGACAGCGAATGCTAGAAATTATATATATAATCATAGGAAATTGTAGGTAAAAATTTAAAAATAAAAACAGCAGAAGGTGGTCTTTCACGGTAAAAGACATCTGTATATCCTACGTGTTATAAATTGAGTATTGAGAATTATTTCTGAGAGTCCGCTCGAACAATAGCTAAGCAGAATCAAAACAGAGAAGATTTAAGTATTTTGAGGGAAATGGTAAATAATGGTATGGCGTATTTATCTTATGACTCTAGTGGGTTCACTCCCATCGTGAAATTATAGTAGCGAAACCGCTGAAGTTCCACAATAACTTGTGTTGTATGAATTGCAAAATAGCAGCGAAACGACCTATTCAGTGACAGAGTGCATCCTTTTTCTATGCGGAACGTGTGACCGTTTTACTATGTATATTTTTTTTTGTGGTGTGAATGTGCTAGAGGCCTGAGTACTATGCCTAAATAATGTGGGAAGGGTAATGAGGACTCTTAATCAAATCATTTTGTTAGAACAGGGGGCTTACTATCGTAGCTTAAAGCAGTATTATTTTAATATTTTTGACGCTGTTTTTTCAGACTTATAATCCTTATTTTAGGAACGTCAAGGTAAGTACGTCATAAAAAACAGCAATTTTAAAATAAAATTGTTTTAAGCGATGCTAGCTAATTTATTTTCTATTTCACATATAACGTACTTACAATTCAGCTGCTACGAAGTTGTGCAAGGTGTTGATATAAATGCCATTAGATACTCAAAGATGACATCAAGGACTTACCGAATACATTGGTTTGCCATTTCGCTGACGTTAATGCCAAGTAAATTCCATAAAGAGAGGCTATGTGCAGAAAAAGAAACCAGAATATGTTGAACCAGACATATTCGTATTTCCTTGGCGTCGCATTTTTTAGCACTGACACATCTTTTGCTAAGCCTAAGTCTGACGTTTGGGTATCTGATTCGAAGAGCACTCCACTTGGTGTTGGGTCCACTAGTGGAGGCATTTTCTGGAAAATAAACATTAGTGATTTTGTAAAGAAATAGATAAACATTGGGGTTGATTATATCACGAGACAACAACATCACGCAAAAGTCGCAAAAACTGGTTCTTCTAATTCAGTACAAACGTGTGACGGCTCATTTGCATGATTCAGCCGCATCAATGGAATCATTAACACCGGACTACCCTTAATAGTACTTACACTTCACTTCTAACTTTTTGGAATGCTTCAACCATGAAGGAAAACATCGTGAGGAAATATGCATGCCTGAGAATTCTTCATAATGTTCTCAAAGGTATGAAGTCTACTAATTCGAGCGTGGCGTGATTGACTATGATCTAATTAAAACTCTTCTAATTCCGAAATGAGACTCGTGCTCAGCTATAGTGAGAAGACAAAGGATGAACGATGAATACTTACGTTCGATTCTGATACAAATACAAGATTCTTACCTGACAATTTGCTTTTATACGTGTATAACAATAGGATTACATTAACATTTTCTACTTATTTAAATAAAAGGAAACCAAGCTGGGTGTTACACAACGACCTACTAATTTCTATTGTTTTAATACTCAAATAACCTATCTTGTACCTATATAAGTTCCTGATTTAATTCAATAAACTAGTACAATAAAATGATTATTCACTAATGGTAATCGCATACCTTAGAACTCATGAGGTGCAGGCAGCGCACTCAGTACTGAAAATGAGTGAGTGAATGAGTGAATGCTTAAATTATGGGCAAACTATAGCGGATTTCTGCGCTTTCTTCCGCATAGATTTAGAGTTTCACAAAATCCAGTGGGAACTCTGTGATATTCCGGGATAAAAAGTTAGTAATAAGTACTTAGTAAAGAAATAAAGTAGCTTCACTTACCTACTTATTTTACTATCGCCTTTCACTACTTGTATTCATTTAAAAAAATACGTCTATCCGTTTCTACGCTGCAGCGTGATTGAAGGACAAACGAATCTCATTTACTATGGGTAATCTTCGGTAGTGATAGTGGTAGTCTTTAATTATTTACTTGTAAATAATCAAAATCTCGTCGTTTGTGCACCAATGTGCGCAAGCATCTAGACAACCCCACTCTTCTTTTTATACCACCAAATTGATAGCTGATTTGTATCATCAATTTCGCAGATTCAATGTTCTTTGTGACAGTGTGTGAAAACTGATAATATGTCGATGTCTATAATTTATTATCTATATCTTAATACACCTTATCCGACACACCTGTATCAGTTAATAGTTACTGGTGAAACTACACCTAGATTAAATCTTGAGCGTGTCTAAGTTTACCAAACGTCCAAACTTCGACAAAGTTGTTGACAATACAAAGGCTCAGCCAGAGGGCGTCGGACAAGAGCTTGAGAATTCAGAGGTATTTACTAATAGCTTCACAACTAGTCCTAGCTAAAGTTTGGGATAAGGGATTCATTCCCTATTCCTGAGTTTGTCTACCTACTTCCATTTTTAGGGTTTCATCATACTAATATTATAAATGCGAAAGTGTGTTTGTTTGTTGGACGGAAAGCAACGGATTGTTTGACGTGATTTTATGCATTTTATGCACTCTCCAGGTCCTCAAGTAACTACTTGATGACCTGGAGAGTGGCATAGGCTACTGTTTATCCTGGAAACTTAAGGAGCTCCCGTGTGAATTAAAAAAAAACCTATTCCACGCGGATGAAGTCGCAGGCATCAGCTAGTTCATTCAGTGCTTCAAGGATTTAAAAAAAAAGTTTACTGGAGCAAAACTATTAATGCAAATATTTGCCACGAGTTTGGCTACTAAGTAAAAGCTGATTTAAGAGTTAAGACTGAGATACACAAGTGGATGGTAGATCATGAAGCCAACTTAAATCGGATTAACTCCTGTCTTTACCTTTAGGAAACTAATGATATTAGTTGCACATTCAAAGCAAATAGACGACTGTGATGAACAATATATAATAATATATTAATGTGGTTATTAATTCTAAGCTTACAAGAGGGTTGACAATAGTTCCTTAGATAAAACAACGTTAATTAGTAGCTATGTCAATTGAGGATCTTAAGGTGGAGGACCAAAAGGGGGAGGTTCTCATTTAGATGCGTATCACGTATGTATTTGGGAACTTTCTTGCATTATTTGTTTTTGTTTTCTCGTCCAATATCAATGAATCTTATTTATTTGATCGGTCATATTATTATTATAATCAACATAGGCTTATATTGGTTTTATACTTATGTTAGAAGATTCCATTTTATTACTCGTAATTAGTGTACTTTAGTAAAACTCTGCAGGAACCTTTTATCACTCCGGAATTGATTATTAATTAGTGCATTGTCCGTCATCGGTATTCATACTGTCTTTGGTTTAGTAGTTGAGGTAAAAAAGTAAGCACGTTCATATTTAGATTAAACAAATCAGATTTATAGAATATTTTTTTAATCAACAGCTACTTCTTAAAACAGAAAATTGGTCTCATTTTGCTCGTACTTTAATTAAAGCTGCATAATGTTGAGAGCCCAAAGAATCATTTAGCAAACAATTACGTGAAACGGTCGAAGAAAATCACCCATCTTCATTTAAAATGAACGTAGAAAGGACGGCCATCAATCCTGAAATAACGTCTTGAATGTCTTATAACAATTAAAAGCCTGTGTAACGTTGGAGGCGAAATGAGAAACTTTCTTCAGAATTAAAAATTTTCTTAGTGCCTTTAAGGCGACGCAGATAACCTGTTTTTACAGGTTATCTGCGTCTGAACTAATAGGCCTATTATACTGCACTTTTCACAGGACCCTGTGGAAAGGGCGGGCGTGGCCGCTAGTTAGAGCGTCACTTATTATACAGCAATAAGGACCAAATTAGGGACCCTTACTTCCTAAATCTTATTACACTACTCTGATTCAAATGTAAGGGTCCCTGTGAAAGGTGCAGTGTAATAGGCCTATTAATCGAATGAAAAATGCGAGATCAAACTAACGAACGATTAAACATAATATACATAAAACACACAACATAGAATAGTACTAAAAAGCAGATTTCCTGTTCCGAGATAATATAAACCATATTTTTCTATGATGTTTGTGAATTACGAGTCTTCGCGTAAATCATAAAATAGGTACATCTGTATTCTATTTAATCAGATGTAATAAAATCGTTTCCACGTATTATTCAGCTGAAAACTCACAAACTTTACATATGCCAACAGCAGTTTTCGAATGATACAGCATGTTTCAGTTGGTTGTAGTTTATATTAAATTGCGTTGTTGGTATCGTAACTTTGCAACACTTTGTGAATATTTTACTAACAAGATATGTGCAATACAAAGCATTTTCGAGTATTTGAGTAGAGTTATTTGAGTGGTCATGACAACATTCAATATTAACTATTACAAACAGCCCAAAATGTAAATGTACATAAATAACATTGATTGATTCAGAGAATACATAATACGTTTTTACTATGGCACTTTTACCACCTGCAGTGGTTAAGTAACCGTTTCGGCCCCATAAACCACTCGCCGAAACAAATTGTAATCGAATAACATCGCTTTAGGCGAGATCAGCTCTTTTGGGGATGGTACATGGTGGCTTTTTGAGTGAATAGCTTATATTTATGAAATAACATAATGGCCAATATCCATTGATTCTGAAACTGACTAGGAAGTTTCCAAGAATCTCTATATATAGTTCTATGAGTATCATACTTTAAAGATATACCTTAAAGGAGTTGAGTTAATTTTTACATGAGACAAAAAGTGAAGTAGTTGAACTGTTTTGGGCAATTTTAATTGGATGATTGATTTTCTTAAATATGTTGATCTGATTTTGTAAAGAACCTTGATATACTCGTAAATTACGTCTCAAGTAGATTCCATTCAGCCCTTAGCTTTCAGTAGGCTCAAGCGTCTAAAAGCTTAAGGAATGCTCGAGCCGCAAACGTAGTCGTATTTCAGTACCAAAATTGCGAGGAACGCCATCGATATCGGGCGTACCGCAAAAATACGTGAATGGAGGTCATGATGACCTCATCAGCATTTCTTTGATGAACATGATGCAGCCGAAACTTGCAGTCTTGCTGAAAGCTGATATACACGCACTCTTACGAGTAATATTGAAAAATGCGTAGCTAACTTAAACGAGGTAACTAACTTGTTGCGGTCGGACTCGTGGTCACCTTTGTTATACAACGTAGCTATATTTTATCATTATTTATACGGTTGGAAAGGTTGCAGGTATTCTATCTCATTCTCTCGAATCATCAAATTTTAAATCACAACGATTCTAAAGAAGTTTCAATTCAAAAGGTTAAATCTTTCATATACAATTTCATATTTATGGTGTTGTGATCCAAACTTCACCAAAGTGTTATAAGAATAGAATGGTTCGGTGAAAATCTCACGCACGTACACTCTTCCAGTCCTTTGTGTTGGGGATTAAAATGGTCCCATGACCTTTAGCAGCTGTTTCGCCGTTCACAATACGTTCCATTTTGCTTGTTAATCGGTTACTCGTCCCAATCATCTGCCCACGCAGTTGCCAAAGAATAATACTTCGATATTTTGCACGCTCAATGACTGCAATTGCTCCTTATTGCTGCAATATTATTATAGCTGTTAACTGGAAAATATTTTTCAAAATGTTTGTTTGTAGTTTATCTAAAACTATCAGTATCAGTACTTAGCTGAAATAACCAGTACGTACCTTTTAATTTCTAGGGGCTTGGTGTGAATGTGTATCTTGGTGTTAATGTGTATTGATGTATCGTATGTTGCACGACCTTTCAAGTACCTAGGTCCTAGTCATGTATTATTTATCTTTTTTTACACATTTTAGCTGCAATTTTTTGTCCTGCGTTCGGCAGGACCGTGGGCGGACGAAAATTGCTGAAGCAATCTAGTGCATACCACTTTTCAACTCCTACTGCGCAATTTGCTTAATGATGAAGATTTATGAACGGGTAATGAACAAAACCCGTGCAGCGGGTCTTCAACTCGGATTTATAAATAATCAGTCATTCTTACTGAAACGATGCTTTATGCCTGGCCATACCTGGCAGGACCGAAATTGTGATAAAATCAACGTTTTATTGATTATTCACAACAATTAGTGGTATTTTTGGTGCAATTACATATTTATGGTACAATTTATTATAATATGGCATTTTAATCAATAGTGAAGAGAATGTCTGCCAACCAGGGGATCTCTACATATGAAGAAAAATGTCCCAACAGTGAGAACTATATATAGGTCTCGCGCGGTCACTAGCACAGGTCGCTAGGTGGCTTCAAATTTATTTTGAAACTTGGAACTCAGGAATTGCGATTTAAATAGATACCTATTGATGAACGGGGGCCATAATACCAACGTTTAAAGCCATATTGTTTCATTATTGTTCACTTTCGTGTAGTAGAATTATAATCCTTATTTTAGTAACGTTAAGGAACGTGACGATAAACTGTCATTTTGAGTAAAATTACTTAAGTATTGCTTTAAGCGATGGTAGTAACCTCCCTGAACGTTAATTAGAGCAATTACCTACTTAGTCTTTACCTATCTACCCTACCAATGTATGGAATTTTAAATATAAACTTGAATAACAAATATGCAAGTAAATTTTCCCATGTCAGGTATGTATCGAAATTAATTTACCAAATGGCAGCACTTAAAACGTCCTATTGAATAACGCTGTAATTTTTGATTGCCTTTAGAACGCAAAATTTTCTAACCTTTTGCAATAATTCTGGTGACTATACTTTGCAAGTGTTGCATACTAATTACTACCTCTAACCCCATCTGCTTGGAATTCTAGAATCTATAGTAAAACCATTAAATATGTGACTGTGCTGTTTTATCAGAAGTTGAGCTAAGTGTGCGACCCGTTGATGACTTTAAAGCTAAAAACTTTCAATCAAATAGAATTTTATTATATTCTCGTTATCGTATTCTTTTTTATGAAATTTTTGTCATTTTTTAAGTTGTGATATTTATATTGATGCTATTTATTTCACTATGGCATCTGTTGAAAAATGAATGAATAGCATGAAAACAGACTCAGAGATATTATTTAGATTAAGATTCAAACTTATTTTTTAGTTTAATAATATTCATGTGACACAATTTTTGAATAATAGATATGACAATGGATTAAAAAAAGAACTCATAGCCTTGATAATATAAATTTCATGTTCGTTAACATATTCCTAAAGAACTTGTAAGCCTTTAGGTATAGTGTTATTTGGTGTTTCGTCAATTATACATTCTGTGGATTCGTGGTTGGAATACTACAGAGCAATCGGATTAACAATATTCATAGGTAGTAGGTATCGCTATCCCCTTTGAACTGAATCACAAAGTTACTAGTTTTGCAGTTTGCTATGTGAACAATGTTATGTTGGACTTAGGTATGGTTTGTTTGTGAATAAATATACGTAATCGTGCTCTGCCACTAAACTTGGAATTCAGGTTGACTCATGTCTCGGGTTCTAATTATTGGACTGATTTTGATGTAAGTTGAAGCAGTATTAAAATCTGCATTTTATTCGCTTTTTGCACATTTTAACAAATAATACATAAAAAATAAGAAGAATAGTATTAGAAGAGGAACGCAATATTAAACATAGATTGTAATAGCGGTATAGTACAATGTAGTTCTAGCTCCTAACTTTGATTCTCGACTATTCAGCCTTTACGTTATTGATTAGTATCTTTGAAATCTTAACATAACTAAATACAATATTTAATTTCATGAATTATTTTCATGAACTAACTACTAATGTTATTATTTTTTTAGTTTTCTACATACAAAGTCAATTTCATTATGGACCTACTTGCCAGAAAACTTTTTATTTATAAGTAAAGTGGACAGTAACAAATTTTTTAAATATTGCACGAAACTGTAAATTTGAGTTACAAGCCCCGTTTACTGTATCTCTAAGTGCATTTTTCGAGCAACTGTATTGAAAAATATACAATAAACTATAGACACCGAAAAGATTAGTCAAACATAGTAATACAACATATAAGTATTATGTTTCGAATTCACAAATAAATCTTGCTGACATGTTTATCCTTATATGGCGTTAATTCCAGGAGAACTGTAAGTAATGAGTGAGAGCCGGGATTCATTGTGAGCGCTGACTGTCCAATGAGGCGGAAGATTACGGGGGTCACTATCTCGCCATCGCCTGTGCATTTCGTTAATAGCTCTCATTCTCTCGGGGCACAAAGGAAATGAGACATAGGCGTGTGTTGTTGGATTTGTGCGAAGAGCAATGATACTTTATGGCTTAATACTTGTTTTATTTCCCTTATTATTTAGCTGCCTCATCGGTAATTCCAAGCAGCCTTGGTTTTTAAGCATTTTTATAGGTCAATTTTTGTTTTTCGTAGCCATATTATTTCCCAAACTGTATTTTTTTAGTTCTTTAAAATTTTAGACTACGATATTCAGTATAGTCATTTCTTATGCCTCGGGTAGGTTCTTTGTCTACAGAATAGGGTGTCTTTTTCTTCCAATACTCCAAAATTCAGTAAAATCTTGGTTCAGATTGATTCTGCAATCTTTGGCGAAAATATAGTAGGCATGGGGTTCAAGGGTCACTATCTACAGCAATTGCTAGTCTATGAGTGTTAATAACTTTCATTTTACTGGGGAGTGGGGTACAAGTAAAAGCGCTTTAAACGATTATGTTTCATACTGTTTATGACCTGTTGAAATGTGGACAATGCGTAACCCTTTTCGAGGGTCCTCGATCGAGGGTTTTAGTATTGTGTACTTGACATTTTTATTGAATCTTTAAACCAGTTTGCATTTAAACAGACTTGGAGCTGTTTTATAAAAAGTTTTTATCGTGTCATTTTATTTGGACATCGTGGTTATAATATTAATAATAGTGTAATAATAATGACTGTAACATTTTACCACAGAAATATTCCATAATTTATTTGCTATTTATTATATGACAAATTGTAAATTTTTATAAGTCTTGTAATTTTTAAAAAATGTAAATTAAATATGGACAACTGTCTAAAACAAAATATTTTTATTTTATTTACTTATCTACACTAATATTTTAAAGTAGTAAAGTTTGTGAGTTTGTGACGTTGTAGGGGGTAATCTCTGGATTTACTGAACCGATTTTGAAAATTCTATCATCCCGAAAAATTAGGAAGTTCCCGTAGGAATTGAAAAAACTTATTTCACGCGCACGAAGTCGCTGGCAAGTCTGCTAGTTATCATATAAAAGAAGAAACTTATGGCTTAGTTTCTAGCCATAAGTGACAAATATCTCGCGACACATGTCGCTAGAGAAATTTGGCGACGTCGCTCGACTTCGCCCGACATCGCACGAAAAGTTTGGCAACAGGCCACAATAGGCAAAATACGTCAGTCGATATTGAGGGCAATATCGGCTGATCACTAAGGGTAGTAACGATATCCCTTAGTGAATACAGGGCTGTACTGACATAACAACGTACAGCTTAAACCCCTGGCTCTGGAAAATTTAGATTTGCAAGCTCTCTACCGCTACTGCATTACCTTGATTTACGTTCTTTTTGTAACTTTATTGTTGCTTTTCGGTTACACTTAAATATAACATTTTATTACATTACGAATTATTTAAAAGAACAGCTGCTATTATAATTACCCATCTACGACTCATTCTCGCTTCGCTCAAAGTATCTAGGTATGGATTTACAGTTGCATTTTTAATAATATTTTGTTTTAGCGCATCCAGACAGAAAAGTCCAACGAACTACCTTTGTTTTATAATAAAGATAATTAGATATCGATATTGATTTGTAGTCAATATTTTTCAAGAGAGTTTTAAGCGCGTCGAATTCATGTTTTGCAATTTGTTAGTTTATTTTTTCGTTCGCATCTTGTGCCATATTGGCATGTCCCCTTGCAGGGTAGTGTTGGGGTGGCGACAACCCCAAATAAAAGGGATCCCAGGGAAAACTTTGCACGGGCCGACCTTTGTTACGAATCCCTTACAACTTATTTCGGCTCTAATATGTGTGTTCGTTCAATGAAATTATTTTGTTGGTATCTCGAACAACGTGCATGACTTGGTATGGACGTGATCGTATGAAAGCGGACGCATTTATTTCCAATTTTCCTTATATTTCTTATTTTGATATTCCTAAGCTGGGAGCAAGTGCACACAATCACTCACTTACTTAAAGTCATTTTGGGCTTATAACGCATGGAGCACGAGTCTCCTCTTAAAATGAGGTTTGGCCATAGTTGCACTCATCTCCCGCTCGCTAGTTTTTAACCGACTTCCAAAAAGGAGGAGGTTTTCAATTTGGCGCGTATTTTGTATTTACAGATACCTCTGTGGAAAAGGGTTTAGTAGACTAAACCCTTTTCCACAGAGCATGTACGAGAGCAAGGCTAGGAAATTGAAGTAATCCTATTGGTGAACATTTTCTTTGCGCACCACTCAGCTTCTTCGCACTTCTCTGATGGAAACGCACCTTTAAGCTCTGATATGATTGCAAGACTAGTATAAGAATTCAGGATAAGATTATCCATCAAAAGGCATTGTATTTTCCCCGGTAAACTCCGCTCGTTTTTATACTGCTAATGAAAGATTAACCCGCTCAGTAATTTTCAGGTTAGCAGCTGACTTGTAAGCATGTAGTAGTCTTCTTTAGAAGAAATTTCCTCCGCAATATTGTTCTGTAGCCTAAGAAATATGGAAAATGTTGAGCAAGAAATTTACAGTATGTAACATTATTTTCAGCTGGTATTAAGAAGAGAAATAAAGCAAGATTTAAACAACTTATTAAAGTCGATATTTTTAAAATAAACCAAAGTTTATAGTAAAATATTGATAACTAGCTGATGCCCTTGACTTCGTGACACGTGGTTTATGTTTTTCTTTATTCCCGCGAGAACTTCTTAACTTTCCGGATTATAAAGTAGCCTTAGTCACTCTCCATTATACCCATGCCAAAAATCACATCGATCCGTTGCTCCGTTGCGGCGTGATTGCAGGACAAACCAACAAACAAACACAATTTCGCATTTAAATTATTAGTATGTTATGATACATCTCTTGGAACGGTAGAATAAGAACGTAGAGTAGGTATAGCCGGGGATTCTAATAGAGCAAGACGTAACTTCAGTGATTTTTTAAAATGTATACCTACCTACTTAATACGTTTCTTGCAGTGCTTGTGACAAGCAGGAGGATGATGAAGTGTTTTTAATATCTGCCTAAAATTTTAATAATCTTGATTTATTCAATGCAAAGTAAGATGCTTTACGTGTGGTGTACTGTGTCTCAGAAATAATTCGCGAATGCCACCGCTGTGACTTTGTTTGAGGTTGCCTCACGCACGCTGGTTTTCGCTTTTGGTATATCTAGGTATAGCTTTTAGTTTAACTTCGTGGTGTCTTCTGTGGTTAAGTTTTTATTAAGTTCCACGAGTAGTAGGTATGGGTATGAAACTCCACCTTACGCGTGTATCCAATACGCACTGGACCAGTTACTTTCGGTAGTTTGTGTGAATTTTTCGTAATACGAGCATAATTATGGATATGGGTATGGACTATAGGTAGATTAGGGTTTTTTTTGTCGGATTGAGTATGCTGCATAGGCCCTACTGGGCGCTACAGCGTCACCGGGGGGATGGGCGAGCGCTAGGCGTCGCCGAGAAAAGAGCCCTAGGGCTCGATGACATCGGGGGGGGCAACGTCTTCCTAAGGGCGCCTCCTATGAGGCTCGGACCACGGCTTAGGATGACGTTGGGATGAATGGGAGGTCGGTTGGAATGGTAGGTTAGGTGTTTCATTTTGGTCTTATTAATGGTGCGATTGCAGCGAACGACGGGAGCGGGCGACGTGGAGCGTGCCCGGTCTTTGTGAGCGACGCGCTGACGTCACCGCGCGCATGCGCTGCTCACGACTCCTTGATGCACAAGCTAGGCACAAAATGCAGATAAAACGAGATTTTTTAAATACTTATATTTTATGATTTCAAATAAAATGTAGGTTAACTACTATATCTGACTCGGGGTAGCTTTATAAATAATGCAAGATTATTGGGAAAAAGAAAAACGAAGTTTCCATATATTCCGTCTGTTCACTTTTTATGTGAACTTTTTCTGCACAGCTTTCAATTTGAAATAGTAAAAATGTTCAGTGAGAAAATTACATTTAAATATTTATAGGTTTGCATACTTATTTTAATTGATTTTTATTATTATAAATTAGACTTTTGCCTGTCTATCTGCACGCACCACGCTAAATCTGTTGGACAGATTTGAATGCATCTTGGCACACTTATAGCCAATACTCTTAAAGACCCAAATAACAATAGGATTCCTTCATTATACAGTGAATACTTACCTCATCACATTACATTACAAACGGGCATTAAGAAGGTTCTCAAAAAAAATACCCGCTTAATTATTTTCGCGGCTTAATCTGAAAAGTTTGCATACACTGTGGATCACAATCCGTGTCCGCGTCGGCATCGGGGCCAGTCGAGTCACTCGCGAGAGCTACGCGCCCGCGCTACGACCCGCTACGTAGTACGTAGCCTCTTGTATCCTCCCACTACGCGCAAGTGTCTACCTGTGACTGTGAACGTTAATGAACCAAATACGACCCTTAGTGAAGCGGTGTTTGTGCCACTTTGGGAACTAAAAGTGCTCACATAGTCCCGGCGTTCAAGGTGGGTGAATTTTAAAGATATAAGATAGGCCACTCAGATGCGACTCTTATTTGAATGTCAAGGACACAAATATTGATCAAATATAACATTTTATACTGTGTTATCAACGCTATTAGGATAACTTCTTAATTCAGGATTACTGTTGTGATTTTGACCTTGACATTATTCGTTTCCTCGTGTATAAGTGAACGAAAATGGTCGTCGAGTTCAACGTGACAATGGAATCGGTTTTCGAATATTCGAAGTGGGGTCGGAATAATTTATAAGGCAAAGAGGAAGTATAGAACAAGCTACTTACATGAATATAATGTGCGTCAAATGTAAATTTCCTGAAGTTTTATGAACAGTTGCGATACTTTTTATAATATATATATACTTTTATACTAAATATACTTTTCAAATTTAGAATTGCGTTAACCAGCCAAAGTATCATTACGGATAGTCTTTCTACGTTAGGCAGTCCATATAAAATTATTGTTATATGATTTACATCAATGCTGATGCATCGATTTTTAATATGAAAACTTACCTTAGTTCATTACCTTAATTTGACTCATTTCATATGCTGAATTTTTATATTGCCATAAACAAAGACTACATTTTGGGCCGTAAAAAACGCGCGGAGAAGAGAGCTTTGGATGATAAAAAAGTCGCATTTTTTAATTTATTTTCGACACGCTGCCTGCTTACTGCTGTAATTATTATAATGGGTTCTCGGCGTACCTATGCCTGAAATATAGGATTAAGCGTGTCGCCAACTGTATGATAGGATAATTACACTGAACACGCGCGTATCTGAATGTAATTTTTATTTTAATAAACTGGGCAGCGCTGGTAAGGATGGTAGTCTCCAACCAGGTAGACGAACGATATCAAACTAGTCGCAGACAGCCGCTGGATCCAGGCGATGCAAGACCACGTCCTGTAGCAGTCTTACAAGACAAGAGTTCGGCGTTGGACATCTATCGGTTGACGTCAGACGGACAGTGGTGCATGACAAAAGCAGTGCGTCTCCTACGCACACTCCATAGTGAATTGTGTGGGAGCTTGATGTGGATTCATCCCTTGGACGTATTGATTCGCCTATGGTTCAACCATGACAATAGTG
The DNA here is from genome assembly GCA_964035005.1 of Erebia palarica. Classification (NCBI taxonomy): domain Eukaryota; kingdom Metazoa; phylum Arthropoda; class Insecta; order Lepidoptera; family Nymphalidae; genus Erebia; species Erebia palarica. The sequence continues at coordinate 32,517,134 of OZ035984.1, read as the reverse complement.
AAAGGTCGTCCTCCGAAAGAGTGGTTTGTGTTTTAATATCTAGCCTGGAATTTCTATATTATATAGTGCTCCGCAGAGAAAACCTCAGCATTTAGGCTCTGTTAATTATTATTGTCATTATAGATCATCATCATCATTTCAATTGTCAACCTACTGTCGACTTAGTTGTATGTTGCGTAGTTAGAATTCCTTCGTAACTATGGTTCAATAGCATTATCTTGTAATGTGCTGTGTTTGATACGTTCAACGTCCTTAATTTAGACGATAAAAATATTAAATAATAGACGGGCCCTGTCAAACAAAGAATGTGGACTTATTTTACTAACGCCATCTAGTCTGAAAAGCTGGACAGCGCTATGACAGGTGGGGCAACCCCTACAAGTCGAACGCCCAACATTTTTCTATAAAAGGGCCCATCTAGTACCTACATATAAATCGATGGAAACGTTACCGTCGCGCGTAATTATGTCCATCCAAGCCTACTTTAGTATTAACGTTAATGGTATCAAAGTGGACCATTCGTTTATTTGTTGAAAATTTTATAATTGATTGCTCCGTCGCACGATAGTGTCTATCGAATTGGTATTGTATAGTCATCATTTCGAGTTCGATTTTATTTATGTATAAACTGAAGTAATTACTTTAATCGGTGGACATTGATATTTACCACAAAATCTTTAAATATAATTGTTGAGAAATTTATAGATTTCAAAAACCGTGTGAGCAAAATGTAAGTCTTACTAAAGAAAGCTTTGATAGGTGGGAACTTATACCTAATATTTTTTATTAACCTCTTTTTCTACCATTGCGTCGTCATTTCTAGAGATGTGACTATCAAATTCAAATTTTTGTGAAGACAGTCCGCTGCGTTTGTTTGATTGAAAGCGCTTATAATCTCGAAAAGTGCAAATTGTACTTCTTTTTCTCTTTTTCCCCTACAAAGAATGAATCTTGGGGAAGAAGGTACACGGTGTGTGTTTAAGGGTGGCCTGCACCTTCGCGAAACGAGGGTGATTTGATTTAACTGAAATCATGCCTTGAAGTTTACAAAACTTTAGGTACTTTTCTTCTCAAAATTCTCTGCATTTGTCTTTATTCCTGCTAATAATGAATTTCTTAACTCTCATTAATTCTAAAATTACCAAATAGTTAGATTAGGACTACCTAATTCCTACCCAAGTAAATGTAAATTACCGAAGTGGATTTCTATGTAGTTCTCACAAAAATTTAGAATATTTAATTGGGAAGGTTTATACCTGTAATACCTCAGGTCAAACCTATCCATGCGAAAATAGGGCGAGTCAGCTGGTTTTATATTATAAGGCATTTTAATTAAGCAAGATGCGTTTATGCCGGAGAGGTTTGCATACTAACAGCGTTATTATATGGCGCTCTAGGCGGGGCTGAAGAAATATTTGCATCCCTTCCCATTAAAATCGTCTGCTCTTTTTATCAGGTCTTTGGGTGAGGGGCTGCGTTATTAGGTAATTTAAATATTAGGTGAACTGTGATTTTCTATTTATGTGAAGGATTGAAGTTCTTTGGATTCCGCGAGAGCACTACAGCCCATTACCCCGTCACACTGCTGGGCACAGGACTCTCATAGGAGAGAGGGAATTAGAGCTTATACCCACCACGCTGCTCCAATGAGTGTTAGCGTGCTTTAATGACTACTATCATGTTATTAGTCACGTGCTCTCTGAGGCAGGGGGATGAAACACCACCAACTTCCTAACTCCGGGCGAGCACTGAGAATTTCTAGTCTGAAAAACCCAATACTTAATTATAGTCCGACCCGGGACTTGAACCCGGGACCTCGTCTGCCGCAGTCGAACATGTTAACCATTAGACCAACGAGGCAGTTATTCCGCGCGATATTTCTTCTAAATCGTCATAGCCCTTCTAAGTTAGCTAGCTTGAAGCATGTTCCTTGGCTTGAAGTTTCGAAGTATGAACTTCCGAATATTTGCAAGCAGAGAATTCAGAACGGGTACCGCTTTAAGATGTAAAGAGGTAAGGTGTGATTCATTGTAAAAATAGACGTATTTTTATAGTGTTACAGTTTAATTTAGATATGTTGCTTGGGATGCGATATGTTCATTTACCAATACTATTTCTGAATTCTGAATTCTATTTGCAATATGTGATTACAAGCTATCGCAAGAGTTACTGGACGACGGAACGCCTGAAACTGAATCAGTCAAATCAATACATAATATTTTTTGGAGTTTACCTCCTTTAGAAATGATTTTCATATATAAGCCCGGGGTATGAAAATGTATGGGGAGTAAAATCAAACTTTCACCGTTACGTTATTGACTTTATGTTTCCATCGTAACACTTGTTCATGTTTTCATGACTATGTAATGTATTTTGATGAATATAAATTAAATAATATAATTAATATATAAATAAATGTATTAAGCATGCTTTCAGTAATATAAAAAAAATGCGTTAATTTACCCTCATTTACTAATCTATATATATTTTATAATCATTGGTAAATAGTAATAAACTCCAGTCGTGCGTCGGAGCTGACACACACAATTTTATTACCTAAAAATGAAAAAAATATCATCACAGTGGTAAATAAAAAGATCGCGTAATTTCTGACGGAAACGAATAGGTCAAGGATCACTTGAGATGAGAACGAATTCCAAAATTGTGTTGTTGATTTGAGTTTGTGATCACACCAAGAAGTAATTTCAAACGCTTTGTTCAATTTCAATTATTGTATGAAAGAAAGTGTCAAATACGTTTTATTACTTCAATTAATTGCTGTCTTTTGTCATTAATTGACTTGTAACAAAAGGACCAGATTCTGAATTACATTTTTCAATGTGGATGATAGATATTATCATTCCATGTTTCAAAGTTTATTATTATTACCTACCTATATTTAGTAATTTTTCTCTCATTTATATAACATTATTATTATGCATGCTCACATAAATATACAAACATGCAAAATCCATACATCCATATCCATACTAATATTATAAATGCGAAAGTGTGTCTGTCTGTCTGCTACGCATTCACGGCCCATCTGATCAACCGATTTTGATGAAATTTGGTACAGGGATAGGTTGTATCCCGGGGAAGGACATAGGCTATACTTTTTATCCCGGAAAGTTAAGGAGTTTCCGCGGGAATTGAGAAAACTTAATCCTTGCGGACGAAGTCGCGGGCATCACCTAGTAGTTAATAATGAATTATAATTAATACATATCTAGCAATTTAACTCACCATATAGTAAAAAGTTAAATCACCAAAGAGGTACCTTGTTATAAATGCATGGAATATTGTTGCGTGAAAATTTTAACCCTAGGGAATGTAAGAATGTTATTTGTATTATAATTAGTTCATTTAGATACAGTGCTATTTTTAATTAATGCTATATCAGGAGACTTGAAAATTCTGTTCTTTTTTGGGTTAAGTCGAAGTTAATACTATTGATGATTTTCTCAATGGCAAAGTTGCATGGATGCAACCGACTTCGCATCCAGCATCCCACAAGTCAGTGTAATACTTGTTACGTACCTATTATTATAGTATAGTATATTATTTACAAAGTGTAACGTTTTTCTGTTCATGAAAAGAGCAACTGCGGAGTTTTCGCCCGCTCTTCTCAGTAGAAACATTTTTCCGAACCGGTGGTAGATTCTTGCGACTTATCATAAGTGGCACAAGTTGTCCTACGTGGAATAAACCATTTAATTTTTTCATTTTCTTTTTCATTTTAATAACTTTACCAAATTTTTAAAATTTTCGCGGTTAGATGCTAACCGAGATAAGTACAAAAGTTTAAGTTTTAAGTACCTACGTATCTCACATAAATGCCCATTTAGATATTCTTGGTTCTACCTACGTGATATCTTTGTTCGCTGCAACGAGCGTGATAAATTATTTATTAAGCACTTCACTCCGCTATCGCAGCCCCGTGTAATTTCTTAGTCGGTCGGTAATACACCTGGAATTTGAAACCGAAATAATATATAACGTGCCTTATAACGATATAGTCTTTACCTAAAAAATATGCTATATTGTTAACGGATTTGCGAAGATATTCTACAGAATATATTTTATTTATATAGAGCACAAGTTGTAACAGAATTAAGACGACCACTGGCGTAGCTAGTTACCATTTTACCGTAAGATGTACTGCTTATGTACCGCCAACCTATTTAGCGTTCCACTACAATACCGTGTAGAAACCGATTGGGTGGTACTTATGGTATATGGGTTCAATATAATTATACCCCAACCAGCTTAGACCGTAATTAAATGATGATTGGAAAGACCTTATAGATCATCGACAATAATTACGACACTACAACAATCTATCACAAATTTTATCCGTAATTTAAGCTAGCTAAGCTCATTAGGTCCCGTTCTCAATTATGCTGAGTGACACTAAAGTAGATTTAACTATTACAGCGCTGCTTTATGGGTTGGACACACACATGCATAACGGCAGCTATGCAAGATGGCGATTGCAGGACAGGACGATACGATAATGTCTTAGTTTAATAATAGGGCTATTAACGATTTAATGGAAAGATGGTTTAGATCAACGTATCGATCAAATAAATATTATAAATGCGAAAGTTTGGATGGATGGATGGACGGATGGATGTGTGGATGGATGTTTGTTACTCAATCACGCCCGAACGGCTGAACAGATCTGGATAAAATTTGGCACAGAGTCATTATAGTCTGGAATAACACATAGGCTACTTTTTATCCCGGAAAACTAAGGAGTTCCCGCGGGAACCAAAAAACCTCAATACTAGCGGAGGTAGTCGCGAGCATCAGCTAGTCTTAAATAAATGTCCATGTAGATGTCTTCCTTTCCGTTCTCTTTGGCGTTTTCATTCACCGCGAAGTGATAAATTATTTATTAAGCACTTCACCCCACTATCGCAGTCCCGTATAATTCCTTAGTCCATTTATACACCTGGAATTGAATGTGCACATTAAATGGGACGACTCACTATTTATCTATGAGTTAAGTACTTGGCCTGCGCGCGATATGTTTTTATTTGGATCGGTAAGTAATAGCTTTTACACTCAATAAGCCTGATTTGGTTTTTAAACATGAACCCGTGGGCCATACCGAATTATTCTGTGAAATAATCATTCTATTCGTCATTGAGTTTTGGCGTGTATTCGACCATTTGCAGAAGTCGGACGAAATGCTGGCTTTCCATAGCACAAGGACTCCTACTAGTTTGAAACAAGAAATTCAAACTATTTCGTTGCTTTTTTTATAGCTACCTATCTAATTTTAATGTTTATCTGTTATGGTTAAGTTTGAATTTGTATGTTTTTTATGTATTTACTAGCTGATGCCCGAGACTTCGTCTGCGTGGATTGATCTTTAGTTCCCGCGGGAACTCTTTAATTTTCCGGGATAAAAGTAGCCAATGTGTTATTCAAGACTATATAGATATATTATAGTCTGGAATAGATTATAGTCTATCTCTGTGCCAAATTTCATCCAGATCCGCTCAGCCGATCTGGCGTGATAAAGTAATAAACATCCATTAAAAATAAAAAATAAATATCCATTAATAAATTAAAAAGTAAAGTAAAAAATATGTCATTAAGGAAAATGTATTGAAAACGAGAAGTTCCATTCGATCCGCGATCTTAATTGATACTTGTGGTCGTAGAGCTTTCGTTTTGCATAATGTTTCCGTTTCCAGTATTGGAATTTCTATTCACCGCCAATGCATTATCGATATCAAAATATCGGAGCTCTCTCTGAAGCATGTTTTGTTATAGAGTTGCTTAAGCATTTGCGCACGGAACCGCACTCTGGAGAGATCGCTGCATTGTGAAACTGTTCATGTATAACTCAAGGTGACCTATAATTTCATAAAAAATAAATGACAAATTTTCATTTCACAACCAATGTTTGGTAAAATGATGAATCACAGACTCATTTTTATACAAACAACTATATTTCTATAATTAATGATTTTTTTGTCAATTTTTCAAACAAATCATTTATTATTCACATTAATTATTAAAAAAATACATATCATAAAAACGTTTGATAAGTGCTATATCTGTCAAAATGTTAGGTATTAGGTTCCACTTAGGTTCTATCGGCTTAATATACCTAACTTAAGTTTAAAAAAATGTATTTTCAGAAGCACTAAAGTTTGTAAAATTCAATTTTTGGAATCTTTAATTTCTGGATTTTCCCTGGTCTGGCCTGATGGGAGGCTTCGGCCGTGGCTAGTTACCACCCTACCTTGCAAAGACGTGCCGCCAAGCGATTTAGCGTTCCGGTACGATGCCGTGTAGAAACCGAATAGGCGTATGGGTTTAATATAACTGCCATGCCCTTAACAGGTTAGCCCGCTACCATCTTAGACTGCAAAATAATAATAATAATAATAATAACGCCCTGGATAGAACTTGACGCCCTGGATAGAAAAGTCCGCACAACTATGACACTCTATTGCATGCACCACCCGAAGTCATCTGTGATGAGATTGTATATCCCCCGGAAATGTGGTGGTCGAGGCGTATTAAGCGTCAAGACCATGCATAACCGGGAGATAGCCAATCTCAGAACATACTTCGAGATGAAGAGCGAGTCGCCCATGCATAGAGAGGTCGTAGAATGTGATAAAGGACTCACTCCCCTATCCTTAGCCAAAATCGAGTGGCAGGCGCCGAAGGTACTTAGCACCTCTGACCGGGAGACCGTATGGAAGGAGAAGGAGTTGCACGGACGCTTTTTTAAAGCTCTTAATGAGCCACACGTTGATAGCGTCCGTGCACGGGTGTTTTTGGTGGACATCACAATTCCATATGACGAGAACCTTGTGAGAGCTGAGACGGAGAAGAAACGTAAGTATCTTGATCTGGCTCACGAGGTTTCCGCCATGTGGCATGTGGGGTCCACCGAAACCATCCCAATCGTCATATCTGCGAATGGGTTAATCCCAGTCAGCCTCGCTCACCATCTGAGGCGACTGGGGTTCCGTGACAGTTCGCTCGCAGCCAGGATGCAGAAAGCGGTGTTGCTAGACTCGGCTAGGATAGTCCGCCGGTTTCTCAACCTGTCGCCCTGACCCCCGGCCGTCTGGTCTCCCCTGCCGGGGTGTAATCCTCCGCCCGCTACAACTATTTATTTGTGTATTTGTGTATGTAAGTTTATTAATTAATATTTATTTACGTAAGTTTATTATAACTCTTTAGGCCCTATATGTATTTATTTTGTATGCGGGCGTGAGAGCTAAATTTATGTCGAAAATAATAATAATAATAAGTAAATAATTTACATTCAGCAATTTTGCAAAGGAAATCATTTTTGAATTGAATATTTGTCAAATGATCCTTTATAAAATGATATTTTTGCGGAATACATTGTTTGTCACCTGAATAGTCTTTGAAATGTTGTTTGTGAAACATTAGTGAACCATAATACACTAAGTTCTATCTAAATATAAGTTTATTATGTTTATATTAAATGATGCCCGCAACCTATACGTATGCCTATACCTTTCTGAATTCCCGTGGGAAATCTACGATTTTCCGGGATAAAAAGGAGCCTAAGCATATGGGAATGTTTCCGGGATTAAAGCAAGGATCTATAAGTAAATATCAAATTTCATCTAAAATTGTTTTAAACGGGTGCAAGGGTGTGAAAAGGTAACAGATCGACACGAAAGGGTTTCAAACATATTTTCGTACTTAAAATTGTTATTAGTATGGATGGACTTCCCGTATTTAAACTAGGTTTCTAAAAATACCAGTTTTACTTGTAAAAAAATTAAATCCGATTTCAAATAGGTACTAAATCGTAGGTCACTTACGTCGAAATCACAGAAGTTTGAATCCTCTGTCGATTTCTGAAGCAAATTATGAAACTTTAGATAAAGATAATTAAAATCTTCATGTCTATTCGAAGCTCTAATAGGTATCCTTTACCTATTGTAAAAAAAAACATGCTAAACATAAAAAATACGATAATAATATCTTCCACCTTTTCTTTGGTTTATAATCCGGAAAATTCGCTTTTATTTTATATTTTGGACCTGCAATTCCAATATTGTAATTACTGTTGTCTGTTAGGACATTGTTTCCACTATTGATGAATGCAAGTCGTTAGAGCGCTTGTGCACTTTACTGCCCCCGAGAGAAATTGCTCTACTATGATACTATGCAAGTAAAATGATATTAAAGTCTGTGCATATTTTGGTACGTTAGTTACGAGTAACACAATGAATGAATTAATAAATTAGCAAAACTGAAAGAAAACTACAGTTATATTCTTGTTAGATTATTCATTTTGGATCTAGCATAATAATATTCTATTTTTGGGCTAAGATCTCCTCAGTATTCTAAACGAATATAACGAGTAGCTAAGTGAAGTAACAAAAACGAATGGCGATTTCTTTTAAAAAGGCTCTAGTTCAGGTTTTAGGTTTTTATTCCCGCTACAACATTTGAATATTTAATCATTAGAAGATGATGGCAATACAATTGGGACAGAATTACAAGACACGAATTTAGAGTATATAAACGGACAAAATAGGAACCGGCTTCAAATACCAATAGGACAAATTGTTTTTAATAGCATCGAACTGAAACGATGGTTGGTCCTGTCACGCTATTTTGTGTGGCCATATAAAGGTAAGTTACGCGGAGTTTTTGTCCGCTATGTGTTTTTTAACTTATAAAGTTACAACCAGTAGCGAAATCGATTCATATAACATACCACTTTATATTACGCAACAGTTGTAATTAAACCAGTCTTCGCCTTAGTATGCATTCAATATTGTCTCCGAAGGCGGTTCCCTACATAGGATTTCCATTTCCAATATTGGAATTGCCAGTAGCTCAGCCTTCGTTGCAGATATACAAATAGCACTGCTTGTCTTTACAGCTCGGCACCGATGAATGCAAGTCGTTACAGTACTTGTGCATCCCACTCCCGAGAGGAATTGCTTATAACTACATTGATGTCCTAGTTTTAGTTACACGTCGTTCACGGTTTGTGAAACCTAGGTGAAACCTTTATTATTGTCGCTTACCGTTAGTCAGTGTTAAATTGGTGCTTTGCTAAGGTGTTAAATTAATAGATGAGCCTTGCGAAACCGTTCGTTTTTTAAATCATAAAGGAATTCTTTATTTTCCCGGGATCAAGACACGCGGAAGCGTGTCCAGCCAAAGTTCAAAAAAACTGGCGAGCAGCACCGTGTGTAATATTACACGAACCATTTGGAGCCACTTTTGACCCCCTCATAACTCAAAAACTATTTCACATAAACATGTCAAATTTGGCGCATATATTGAGACCCGTGAGATACATATATGCTCCAAATTTCATAAGCACACCTCAAATGGTTATTTAGATATAAACGTACAAAAATCGTCATTTTTATGATCAAAGGTATAGATCAAAACTCTGACACGAGGCATGCTACCATTGCTTAAAGCCGTATTATTTTAATATTGTTGACGTTTATGTTGTAGTGTTATAATCATTATTTTAAGGACGTCAAAGTACGTGACATTCAACCGTTAGTTTGAAACAATACTGCTTTAAGCGGTGGTAGTAACTCCTTAACTATTGAAAATGACACATAATTATTATTTTAATGTAAATAATAATGAATAATAATATAGTTGCATTAAAACCTTACCTTCGTATTCATACATTTTGTGCAACGAAACGTTATTGACAGAAAAGAAGAAGAAACGTATTTGAAGTCGTCAGTTCAAGCTGTCAGTCATTGTGATTTGTATTCATTGTTTATAGTGGTTTTAGTGATATCGACTGTTTACCGTGCTTGTTTTCAATGTTTCACAAAAAACTTTTGATTTTGAACTTTTGCAATCAAAATTGATGAGATGTAGAAATGTGCTGTAGAGGTAGTCTGACCATAGATGTAATCTGTCAATGTCAGTGTAACTCTAGGTATACTATATATTTTTCTTGAGAATTCTCGTCTTTAATAGTCCTGAAATTTATTTATAACAACATATAATATTTTATAACAACTTAAAAAATCATTTCTTCTTATAACTTAGTATAAAATGTTGAAGACTAAGGCTTTGGCTTGGCTAGTTTCCATATACGAATTATTATTTAGTAGGTACCTAAAAGTACAGTTTCTACCAGCAAGCCAAATTTTCGGAAGAATAAAATAAGAACTTACAGCTTTACAACTTGTGAACGCTATAATTCGTATATGAAAACTAGCCAAGCCAAAGCCTTAGTCTTCAACATTTTATACTACGTTATAAGAAGAAATGATATTTTAAGTTGTTATAAAATATTATATGTTGTTATAAATAAATTTCAGGACTGACCATTGAACTTGCACCCATTTAGATCTCACTTCTTTTGTCGCTGAAGTCAACAACCAAGGCATATATATCACAATTTTGAATTTGGCTCTCATTTCACATTTATATTTTTGATGGGATATATAAATTGCAGGACTGACCATTGAACTTGGCACCCATTTAGATCTCACTTCTTTTGTCGCTGAAGTCAACAACCAAGGCATATATATCACAATTTTGAACTTGGCTCTCATTTTACATTTATGTTTTTGATGGGATAAAAAGTAGTCTATATCACTCTCTCGGTTTATAACTTAAAAAATGTATTTGAAGGACAATGGGGCTGATTCTGTAGTGCACAATCTCTAAACTAAACTAAAATTAGAGCATTATAAATATTGCTAACCCTTTCATAATACTCCCTACGGAAAGGGACAGAACTAGATTTAAAGCTGCCATTTTAGTTTAGTTTAGAGATGTTACATTACAGAATCGGCACCATTGTTTATTATGGCTAAAAATATTTTCATTGAAAAATTTTTTTAACCATCGATAGAGAATCACTTCTGTAAACTAGCCTTCTGTATGAGTAGAATTTTCAGTCTTAGTGCTGCGGATTCAAATTTACATTTTCAGTCGGGTTGGAGATACGAAAATTTGATGTAGTGTGTTTTACCCTTAGTGTTGATGAAAGCAATATACTGCTTGGCCCTGGAGCGTCATATTGCTCTCAAAGTTGCCTTTAACATCCAAGCTAATATCCATACATATTAATTTTACAAATGCAAAATTGTGACTGTCTGTTTCGTCGCTATCTTTTTACGCTCCATTTGCTTAACCGATTTTTTGTATTTCGTCATTTTTTTGTTGATTTCTATGAAATTTGGTACAGAGATAGCTGGCATCCTGGAGAAGGATACTTATGTCTTTCTGAACTACTTTCTATGAACACGGCGTTTTTACAAACATTAACACACGCAGACGAAGACGGGGGGTATCATAATTTAAGACAGCCTCTTGTGGGTAGATATAAGCTATCGCCAAAAAGTTCTGTTGACGATGTTTTTGTTTATTTTACTAAATAAGCAAAAGAGTCCTTGCCTGACCATTAACCCCGTTTTTCCCTGACCACGTTCTTCTTCAATCTTTTCTTCTATGTTGTTTTAGATATCCTCCTTCCTTCTAGGTATAATTTTTTTGATGAAAATTATTCGGCTTACTACCTACCTATCTTAAAACTAATAATCTTTCAGTTTTAATCTATATTCTGAATGTCACTTATAGTTGCAATCGTTGTGTAAGACTTCCATTTCCAATTATCGGTTTCCAATTTACTTGCATTCCGATAGCAGATCGCAGATACCCAAATAGCGAGGCTTCTCATTAAAATTTGGTACAGATCACTGTGCCTTTGAGCGGGATGACACAACAATAGTTCCTACTAGTAAATTAAGTACCTACACAATATATTGTATTTCCCTGAAGGTCATTGGGACTGTGTAATATCGCCATTTCTACTTTATTAACCCGTAGATTTAAGAACATTAGTTGCCTGTAGTTAAGGAGAAATATCTGGGTGACCGAGCTTTGCTACCAACCGGTATTTTTTTGGTAAAAAAAATATAATAATAAAATAAACTAATTTAAAAACTAAACATTATAACTCAAATATTACTTATATTATATTAAAAAAAGGGGAAAAAATAATCGTACTGGAGGATATTTTAGTTTCGGGATCGACCTGTTTTCCATCTGAACTACTCTAGCTTACCTTCGTATTCTAGTGATATTTTTTTTAATCGCCTTAAAACACGGATAAAACAACATTTTCTAAAAATGCATACTAAATCTAATGAAAATCGTTCGAGATTCAGATTATATATACAAGAATTGCTCGTTTAAAGGTATTAGATTATATAAAAAATTTAACTTGTAAAAATATTTGCGTATCGTACTAATTTTAAACAAATACCGAAGTAAACCAAATAAAATATGCAATATTAGGTGAAAGCTATTTTCAGATCCCATTGATGTTTTTACGTTCAACACAAACGCTCCACGTAGCTATTGTCACACGATGTATAAAGGCAAAGAATGTTATTGAGAGATAATACCCATATCGTTTTATATGAATTGCTTCTTTGAAGTATGAATAAGGGCTCCGTGGTTTGTTGTATCCTTTTCTTAAAATAAAAACATTCTTTCAAAATACCTCGATTCTATTCAAAGAAATGTATAGCAAGTCAAAGGTAAAACAATTTTCCCTGATTAAAACTAAATGGGAAATATACAGCGGAGAAAAAAGAGGAATATTGGCAATACAAGTTTTTTTATTATTTGTAAATAAGTACACATACTTTATGAACAAACGGAGATGTTTTAATATTAATTTACTGTGGGTACATAATACTTTCTTTTCTATCTTTTCTTTGTGTCGATACTTATTATTTAATATTATATATTAAGTCTAAATGGAAAAGGAATGGTATTCCGGCGACCAGAGGTAGATTGACTAGACGATTCAAAAGCGTTTGTAAAAGTTTATTTGAATATAAAAGAAGCAGGCGTTACTTTGCGGAAGTCCCTGATAATGAAAGAACTGGAAATTTAATCCGACACAATAACTAAATCTATGTGGTATAGTATGTCTTGCGATATTTACCACACCACACAAATCTTCCAAATTATTCTCAAAGTACGTTTCACTTCGACACCGGAGTATCTTCAGGAGATGTTGACTCTACAATGCACGATTGTAACTTTACAATCATACACACTGTAACACATAGATTTACCTATTGTGGCGGATTAAACTTCCAGTTCTTTCATTATTTGAGTTTGAGTATAAAAGTTAGTACTGAATTATTATTATTGTTATTATACAGCTGTTATTCTAAGCCTTTGACTAATTTTGTCACAGTCCTAATAACCTGTTACGGGTATACGGAAAGTAAGGATCATTCCAGCAAATTGTAAAGCGATATTGTGCGACAAAACGGTAACGCTCGGATGTCAGTTCAATTTATCTTCCTTTACGTTTGCTGGGGTCGACGCAAGGTGGGGGCCGTCCTATCTCCAGATTTAAAGCGACATGGACCATTGAAATGGTAAGGTTTACAGAGAGATTTAGATTATGAACTTGCTTTACATTTTTAGTACAGTGTAAAGCTTGTTGTAAGTCATGATGCACAGTCTAAGATGGTAGCGGGCTAACCTATTAGGGGCATGGCAGTTGCATTAAACCCATACCCCTATTCGGTTTCTACACGGTACGCTTAATCGCTTTGCCGGTGGGGTGGTAACTAGCCACGGCCGAAGCCTCCCAGCAGGCCAGACCAGGGAAAATTCAGAATTTTTAAATTCCCAAATTGACCCTGCCGGGGATCGAACCCGAGACCTCCATACGTTAAGACAACAGTGCTCAATACTGCGCCACGGAGGTCTTCAAAATATAATAAGTCTATGGGTGTTTTAATTGATGCTACAATGACTGATTTTGTTACTGTCATCATAATCCTGTTCTGCTTGTTTTTTTCCGCGTGGAATGTTATCCATTTATCTTACCTTGCGTCAGTAAGGATCTTTTTGATACATCCTTAATAATTTGTTGTGAATTAATCATTGAATCAGATGCATTCACTGAGAGAAGATTAAGGACGTATATCCTTTTTATAGGTCAGTACGTCTTTTGTGGGTTTGGTAGGTATTCAGATAAGTACCTACCTATTTGTCCTTCAGCTGATTTACTATTTAAAAATCAGCTATAGTATTGACCTATGTATTACCATCATCAATCTCAACATGTCCCGAAATAAACAAATTTAGTAATTGAGTATCTTCAACCCATCGCCGGTCCACTGGTGAGCACTAGTCTCCACTCAGAATTATAAGGCCATTATCCACTATTCTGGCTAAGTTCGGATTGACAGACTTTACATAAATGTATTTAATATTATTAATATTATTAAATTTCTTTTAAATATAAATAAACTTAACTCCAAAAAAATAATGATTAAACTTAACTTAGCACTTAAGTGCGTACTCGGGGTAACCCTGGTCGAGGTTTTAAGTTTTAACCACTAGTCTACTACTATTTCATTTCCTATCATTTTACCCGATTTGAAAACCATATTGGGCTACAAAACAGTAAGGCTCGGGTAACACTTCAATTTATCTTCGTTTGCGTTTGTGAGGGTCGGAATGTAAGGGTCCTTCCTATCTGCAGACATGAAGGACATATGGACCATTGGTTTAGCTACACTTACTTTAGGAAGGGTTTTTGGTAGTCATGATAACATAGTATTTTAACATTTTCCAGTTTTTGTACCACATTTAATATCACAAAAAATATCCCGGCACTTTTGTTACTTGGGCATTTAAATTAAAATGCTTCCCGAATAAAGTTTGAATCCCGGGGAAGGACATAGGCTACTACTTTTTATCCCGAAAAAGTAAGAAGTTCCCGCGGGAATAAAAATATAAATTTAAACCATGCGGATGAATAAGCTGCGGTCGGATAAGCTAGTACTTACTATAAACTAAGGTTTGATAAATGTATATTGTATGGCTCTAATGAATACACGCCAACACTGAAGAAAATCAACAAAGTACGTTTAATTATAATATTATTTACTTAATGTTATTTATTAGGAACCTAACGACTGTGTCTGCAGCATTTCCCGAGGGAAATCTTCGACGAAGCGGAATAAAAGCATCTATGTACGCTAATGCGGAACTCAAAGATAAAATATAAATAGCAAAATAAAAATAGCGACAAGTAAATATCGCAAGTTTCCTCTCATCATAAAATATAAAAGAGAAATTGTAATTCTTCTATTAATAGACAGGTAAATGGGTAGGTATAGGTAATATTATATTATAGTATATCGCTTTCTAGTATCGCACTTGGGGAAATTACCTAATATTATGACGCATATTAAAAATTAAAAAACGCTTTTCGTGTCCGGAGCTTTTCTTCAAAAAACCATCCTAATTAAATTTGTTACGGCTTGCAGATATGGTAAGTATTCGTTCAGATAATGAAAAACGTGGCAATGTAATGCCGGTGTAGTTTAAAAAACTCTCATACTTAAAATTCTTTCATATTGCGAATTTGCCTCAGAGAAAAACCTAAATTCAAAATCTCAAAGATCCAGCAGCAATTTAGCTCTACGTTTAAGTACGTTTAAGTATGTACAAATAAAATATGATATTATATTTAGTTAGGTTGGAGTTAGTTCGATGTGATTCCAAATAATGCCCAACTGTATAGAAAGAAATACAGCTTTATAGAGAGAGTTTGTATTTTTAACCGACTTTTGACCGATTTTAAAAAAGATTGAGGCTACGTATGTTTAGACAAAAGATTCCATTGTGTGTGAAATAGTGATTATTGATATTTGATTTGCTATGAGGATCATTGAATGGAAAAAAATCCAAAAAATTTCACGCCAATTGACTTTCAAATAAAATTACTAATGATTGATAATGAAATTGATAACAATTAATAATAATAATCGATATTGTGATAATAAAATAATTTTATTATGACAATATCACCTTTGATGATGATGAATTGCCAATCGCGCAACAAGAACAATAAATTATAATACCTATTTCACTTTGAGTAGTCAAGATTGTAAAACAGAGGATATATACACAAAAACGAATAGGTATTTGAAAACTTACCCGGGGGAATATTTTTCCGCGCATTTGGCAATATTTTCGCGTTAAGTGCCGTCGACTTGGCATTTGAATGAAAATTGAAAAAGTTTCATCCCCCGAAGACATAACAAGCGCTTTAAGATATTTTACATTTGTGACTCGAGGAAAGTATCGGAAGTGAGCTTGTCGGTATAAACTGACTGCGGATTAACCCAAACTTTGAAGCGGAGAATTCACGTTTATTTATCTCTTTGTAGGAAACATTGGCAAAACAAAACGATTGAAGTCCATTTCTTACTTTTTAGGGTTCCGTGCCTCAAAAGGAAAAAAACGGAACCCTTATAGGATCACTTTGTTGTCTATCCATCTGTCTTTCAAGACCCTTTTTCTCAGGAACGCATGGAGATATCAGATATCAGATATCATATCCCTTGGAGCTGTAAAAAATCAAACTTCAAAGCTAACGCAATCAAAAGATACAGCCGTTTATGCTGAAAATCTTCCACACTCGCAAAGGAATCAAAACCTACAGGGTACTTCCCGTGAACTCAGAATCTTGCAATTTCGTACGAAGCAACGTCTTATAGCACAGATAAAGGAAAAAATGCGGAAAGCATAAATTTTTAGTTACATCATACAATAAAATACAAATAAATAAATTACATAATACAGGTTTGTACAGAACCCTCGGTGCGCAAGTCCGACTCGCACTTGGTCGGTTTTTGAAAGTCAGTAATAATCGTGCGCGGAGTTATTTTTTGCTCATAGTGTTTTTTGCTCCAATTGCAATAATTCTTGATAAAAATATAAATGAAATGGTAACGAGGTAACATTACGCCCCATATTCAGAACTGAGAAATGGATTACGTTTCGCCTTTGGGGCTTGCAGCTTTCGATGTTCTTTGCGGCTTTCACTGTAATCTGTGATACCTATTCGTAAAGCAAACGATTACTTGAACTGTTTATGGAGTTCATACATGCTTTGTGACATGCAGACATCTATGAACTCATTTAACGGGTCGAATTATACATTTGACAAACGATTACCATTGCGATTTCCTTACACAATCGGGAGGCAGATTTTAAAATATTCAATATCTTACTGAATTTAATTACGAGTGAAAAGGGTTTGTAATAGATGACAATTTATTTAGAGTAGTGTACCGTACCTCCTTGAAGCCCTCTGCGTTTTTGTTATGGGAGTTTGAAGAGGCCGAGTTTAGTAGAGTGGGGTGTTTATAATTACTATCTTCACTATTAAAGTCTTACGTAGGTATTA
This sequence comes from Erebia palarica, assembly GCA_964035005.1. Lineage (NCBI taxonomy): Eukaryota > Metazoa > Arthropoda > Insecta > Lepidoptera > Nymphalidae > Erebia > Erebia palarica. The sequence goes on along the minus strand of OZ035984.1, from coordinate 32,499,877 downwards.
AAGCAGTTGTTAGCATGTTTATATACTAAATAGGTAAATAGGTACAATGTTCATAGGCTAACAGTAATATTTAAGCTTAAATAGGTAAAGTCTTTTCCGGCTGAGTTTGTTGTGGGCTCTTCTCAGACCAGAGCGCGTTTGGAACCCTCGTACCTACCTTTAGTTTTAAGATACCGTTACTGGTTATGACCATTATATTTTACAAATAACTGGACGTCAATAAGTGTAGTGTACCTACCTAAATTGATTAAACATTATTTGACTATTTGACTAATAGCTTTATGTGAGTTTGTGTATTTTCCGCCTATCATGTTTCATCTTTTCAACCGATTTTGATTAGATTAGTAAAGTCGTGCATTGTGCTTTACAATCGTGCATTGTAGAGTCAACATCTCCTGAAGATGCTCCGGTATCGGAGTAAAACGTACGTTGAGGTTATTTTCGAGGGTTTATGTGGTGTGGTGAATATCGCGGGTAGCACGTTCAAGATACGCACTGTACATTCTGTGGCGGATTATAGCGAAATGAACTAGTTTTTTCATTATCATGGACTTCCGCAAAGTAACGCCTGCTTTTATCCAAATTCTAGCTTAATAAATTACATAATAATTCCGTACCTTTTTCTCGAAATAAAAGAAGAAAATTCAACTTCAGTTGGAAGTTGCACTTGCCTCCTGCGTTCCGGTATTCACTTTCAGAATAGAGGGCCTCCATCAAATATTCACTTTGATTATGTTGGTAAATTTAACGAGAGAACGGGTGGGTATATCTATTTGCATCCAGGTGGTATCGACCAATATCGTTCTATGCCTCATTATATCGATAATGGTTGGCGGTTCTAATGCTATTGATATTACGGTTCGGCGCGATGATAGGTACAAATTCGGCTAATTGGGTCTAATTTAGAATTTTAGACGTATTTGCTGACGGTTAATTTTCCGCTATAATACCGGGAATTGCTTTGTAATGCCACGTATCTGAATTTCGTCAAATGCTCGAGTGGCTTCCTATTCGCCGTCGCCGGGATCTTCATGTTCTGTCACTTCTGTACCGTGTGCTATTTGATCCAAAAACTCCCTCTTACCTGAAGGAGAAGTTTAAATTTCTGGGAGATCAGTCCGAAATACGAACAACCCGTAAATTAACTTTATGCATACCATCGCATAAGACAAAGTTTTATGCGCAGTCTTTCACAGTGCAAGCTGTTTTATTGTGGAATGCTCTCCCATTAAACATACGACAATCAAAGTCACTGGAAATATTTAAAAAATCTGTTAAGAGTTTCTATTTATCACCATAATGCAGACGACTAGTTTAAACTTTTATTTAGTATGATATTACTAAAAATACATAATATATATTAGTTTATTTTCATATATTTATTATAAGTATTATATTATTTGTGTAACAGTTTATGTATTAGTATGTAGGTATTTGTTTGTATGTTTATAATGATACACCACCCGCGAGTTAATCTCCTTACTTCTCCTATTCCTAAGGTTGCCTGGCAGAGATCGCTACTAAGCGATAAGGCCGCCTTTTTGTATACTACTTAGTTCTTTGTTTTCTATGTATTTTTTGTGTACTTTTTATGTGTTGTGGTGTACAAAATAAAGAGTAATAATAATAATAATAATAATAATAATACGGACATGATCTCGCTTGATTTGTTGTTGTTGGATTTGTTTTGAGTGTTTGATAATGCCGCCAGTGATAGTTACATGATTTGGAGTAATTGTAGAGCCTGGCGAAGCGAGTGAAGCTTATGCGACTGCGCAATTTGAAGGTCTCAAATTCAGTGGCGTACACAGGGTTTGAAGCTAGCATAGGCATTAGTTAGTCAGAATACAATTTGGGTAAGCTGTGCTTTTGTGCCTTTATGAACTGCACGCTACTGGTCATATTCAAATCCTGGGTTGGGACAAAAAGGTGTCTTAGAATACTTACGGAATTCTAAAAATGAGGAATGGATAAATACTTAAATAGTTAATAGATACTCACTGATATTTTGTTAAAAGGCTATTTTTTCTGTCTTTGATATATAAAGTTAGAACCGTCCTTAAGTCAATAGAACCGTCAATAACTTTGTTGAAGTAAAAGTTTAAAAAAATCTTTTTCCTTTTTGTTTAGTGAAAACCACCTAGTTAAAACTTAAATAATATTTAAGCTGTGTAAATACTGAATGAAGTACAACTGAAAACTAATATTTTATTTATTCCTCTTTTATATAGCCAGCGTGATGTATTTTATTTTTCAACTCGGTTTCTCTTTACATTTGTATGAGAAAATTGTTTTGATATTGGTTTTGTTTGAGGGCCCTTAATGGGCAAAGTAAATGTTAGCAAAAAGATTCGTAGTAATCTACAATGTCTAGAAAATGTTTATTATTACTCAGTCATAGTTTATAACATTACTGATTTGGTGATGAAAATAGTCAATTTACTAACTTATTTTTTATGGAAGAATAGCGCTTACGTCAATTATAATTTATACCTAGGTATATCTTATGGAAAATAGTGAAGAGTCTTAGACGATGCCTATTCACTCTTACTTGTAATGCTAGGTGCATTTGAACTTTTACGTGGCATGGAACACGGTTGCCGAAAAGGCGTTCCCGCACGTACGAAAAAAACTAAATTCGTTCTGTTGTGTTTTCATCATTTTGTGATAGCTCGTACCTGTGATGTAAGACATGTCATTTGTCAATATATTATAATTTTTCGATGAAACCAGCTCACGTATTTTATTTGGTGATCCCTGTAGGCTGTAATGACCTACCTATTACATAATTTGACCTATTAGATATCAAAAAATCTTATGAAAATAAGTTTAGTGTATAAACGTAGTGTCAGAGTTTAGAGAGAGATTTTAGCTCGAGTAGGCGGCACATTACGGAACTGAGTACTTCGCACCAATTGATACACGCATTGTGCGGTAAATTGTTCCCGATCGCCCGCATCTCTTTCAATAAATGTACATTCGCATTTAATCTAAGAGATAAAGCGTTATTTAGATTCAGAAATTAAGATTGATGAAAAGTTTTCAATTTTTTCATTACATCCTCTTTTCTGTCCCTAGTATTTTCCAGTTATACACCCTATTCGTGATTGATGGGGTAGTGAGGTCTATTTTCATTCCTTTATCATCAAAGTGTACTAAATCTATTTACTATACCCTGAACATTCTCAGTGTGACCTGTGACGGATTTTCTAATGCATCATCATACTAATATTATAAATGCGAAAGTGTGATTTGGTTTGGTTGGTTTGTCCTTCAATCACGCCGCAACGGCGCAACGATTCAACGTGATTCCCCGCAAGAATCGGAGCGTTGAAAATGAATATATAAATTTTCCCGCCAGCATCCGCATCTTTTAACACCATTACCATGACGATCAGTCAATAATCACAGAAGCTGCATCACTTTTGATATACGGAAATACCCGTTTTTCTACAATTCTAAATCTAAAGGGACCACCTAGTCACAATTATTAACTGATTTTATTTTCAATGGTAAAAATAAAATAAAACACGTGAACGAAGTTGTTGGCATCAGCTAGTCGTTGATAAAATCGCAACAAAGTAACGAGAAATTGTTGCCGCATTGACTGTGCTCGGTCTGCTGATCGTTATTGGGTTTACTGTACAGAATACTTACTCATTTTCATGAGTCGATAGTTCAGTCGATCTTATCACACAAAAATGCTTGCCGTTGAAGAGAAATCACTATAAAATCAGTTTCTTTAAACGCAAGGTGTGTTGAAGCAGTTAATACTATAAACAGCTAGGATTAAATTTCAAGGGTCGTGGTATAAGTGCAATAGGCGGTAAGCGGATAATGCGCGACTACCCACACTTACGACTACGAGTCATATTACCAACGCTCGGCAAGAAACTCACGTACGCTATTAAAACTTTGTACGGGTAAGAGTATGAACGAACTTCATATAAATCGCAATCTTGCAATTAGTGGTGTAATTTGCGCCTACTTATTTACGAGTTTAGTTGATAAGTAACTTTCAAGTTTTCCTCATAGTTTCTATTAACTTGTTGGTGTTAAAGGCAAAGTTGGTGATTAAGAAATAAAATTATGTTATTAGTGTAGTATATTGTCTGTGGTATTTCATACAATTAGCTAACGTGTCTTTAAAGTTAAAAAGTTTAATAGAAATACTTCCACATCCTCCTTCCTTCCTCCAAAAAAGGAGGAGGTTCTCAATTCGGCGCGTATCTTTTTTTTTTGTATTAGTAGAACTCCTATAATTGAAAGATCATCGGTAACACTTCATAATTCAATCGTGTGGCTGTTCAACTGATTTTGATGAAATTTGGTAGAGGGATAGTTTGTAACTTTTTATCCCGGAAAATCAAAGACTTCCCGCGGGAATAAAAAAACTTAATCCACAATAACCAAAACATGCATAAAATGATTATTTTTTCCTATTATTGAGTGCCAGCGAGGTACTCATTTAACTACGATCTAGCCTAACTAATTGGCTAATGAGCAGTTTTGCTTTAACCTAAACTTATAATCTTCTATATATATATATATATATATATATATACATATATTTAAATATATATAGATATATATTAATAACATACAAGAACGATTTGAATTTTTGATTGATTTGATTTGAAGAATTGATTTATATATATATATATATATATATATATATATATATATATATAAATCAATTGCTGTTCGTTTGTCTCGCTAAAACTCAAGAACGGCTGGGCCGATTTAGCTGATTTTGGTTTTGAAATGTTTCTCGTAGTCCAGGGAAGGTTTAAACGGTGAGAAAAACTAGCTGATGCCCGCGACGTCTTACGCGTGGATCGAGGTTTTTGGTTCCCGCGAGAACTATTTAATTTTCCGGAATAAAAAGTAGCCTACGTGCTATTGTCTCAAATCAATCTCTATGCCAAATTTCAGCCAGATCCGTTTATCTGTTGGGGCGTGATTGAGTAACATACATCCATCCAAACTTTCGCATTTATAATATTATTAGTATAAATTGCGAGGAAGATAGGGCAGGACAACGTCTGCCGGGCCCACTAGTTTATCACAAAATGATGAATAAAATTAAAAAGAGGTCATATTATAATTTCTACGCATTAGTCACAACCCTAAAAGGTGATTGCGGTTGATTTATTAGATTATCGTTGGAATCAAGCTTGAGTATTCACAATTGTTGCGTTAGCCATATCACTGATCAGCAGTCACCATTTAGGTTCTAAATTTAGATGTTCGGACGAATCGGTTCAGAGATAATAATATCTAATCAGTCTGATCTGGGGGCCTACTGTCGCTTAAAGCAGTAATATTTTAATATTGTTGACGTTGTTGTATGTTATTAATATACCTTATATATATAAGACTATAAAACTGCAATTTTAAAATAAAACTGCTTTAAGCGATGATATTAAGCCCACTGGCATTGGTTAAATAACTTTTTATTATTCCTAATATAGCTTTTGAATCCATTTGTGTCGAGACAGTCTGTGGTAGGTCGTGATAATACTGCTCCTCTGAGTCCACTAAATTCAGGGTTGGAACTAAATATTCTTTGAGCGCCACAAAACACGCCTAGTGTCCACTTTAGTCTAGAAGTATGAAGATGTAGGGCACATGTTGAACAAAAAAATGGAAAATTTTACTCTTTGACATGCTATTTTTTTAAATACAATCGGAAAGTAAAGTGCATTCAAAATATTATTTCTCTTTTTTCGCATAAATATAAATTCTTCACATTAAAACAATGATACTATGAAGCGTGTATCGCAAGTAATGAAAGGGTGGGAGTGTGTGGGGTTGGCTCAATCGATACACACCCCTACGGTCTAATGCACCCTAACACCGGCACTGAGCAATGCAATAGGGAGGATAAACTGGGTCGACGTGTTGTATTTATTGAAAATGTTGCGTAATGTATTTACTCCCGATCTTAGGATATTTCGATTCTTATAATACAACATCATTCAATGCGCTCACAAATAAATTTACTCAAGGATACACTTATTTTGCAAATAAACTAAACACTAAACAACACTAAACTAGATAGGTAAACAGGTTCAGAATAACATACTGAGCATCGCCATTCTTCAAACGTGGAGAAATAATGAGGCAAATCAAATTCAAATTTAATGATCTTTGAATAAAATCAATCATCAATAATATTCAATAAATTCTTTGAATAAGATAAATTTAACTGTAACATAGTGATCTATTTACAGAAATTTTGCGAACTGGAGTGCCTTCAGTTTTTCGATCGTCAGTTTGAAATTATTTTTAAAGTTTAAAAACAAAGATGAAAAGATGAAATTTGCTGTTATGATAATTTAAATATTTAAATATATTTGACATGAAACACAAAATTTCCATCATGTCACTCCGCTCCAATTAATTTTAACTCATTCGGTGGCTTTGAGGTTTTAAACGATAATTGCTACTTTTTATTTCAGACTTTTTTACCGCTTCCACTTTACCGCTTAACCTCAAACAACGATTTCGTTTCATCAAAAATGTATAAGAATTGTTTGTCCTTATAAAAATCTTAGTTTATATTTAAAAGATCATTGTTTTCCACAAAAGGTAACTAACCTTTTTAATATTTAACCTTTTCTGGTTTTATTTAGTTGTTAAGTACATAGGTTTAATCACGTTTAATTCACTTTTTTAATTGTCATTTACTTATTTAATGGTAACTTTCATGGTAGGTAATATTCCAAGTCTACGGTAATTTTCCTTTACATGCCTTACTTAGTAAGAACATTTGTAAGTTCTTACTTTAACACTACATAGTACTGAATAGCTTATTATAGCTATTATTACCATTATTATAGCTTAAGCAATAGATGCGCCGTGCGCGTGATTTATATTTTTAATTCCCGACTTCTTTAATTTTTCGGGATAAGAAGTACCCTATATCCTTCCCCGGGATGCAATCATTTTCTGCACAAAAAATCTTTGAAGTCGGTATAACAGATGGGCAGAAGGTGGGCAGGCGTTGCGTTTTTCAGTATATTTCTCTGCACCAACTGGCACTCAAGTCATCACTCTACGATTGTTGATTAATGGAATTTACTTATGCCAACCCCATCGTCTAATACTCGTAAACTCCTTTAACATCTCAAGTGGTTTGTCTCTTTGGTAAAGTTTTGGCAAGCAGCTGCAGCAAAACTTCGTAGAGCAGAAATGTATGTACTCCATCCGTATATTGTAATACAAGAGATGGTTCAAAATAATTCCCTTGTCCTTTCAAACATTTCCCAGAGCTCTGAATGAAAAATAAGCCAGTATTGCATTTGAGATGTTCAAAGCGGAATTTCGACACAGTGCACTCGATTTTTCTGGAAAATGTTTATATCTTATAAAGGTTTACTTCAAATCGGTAAGGCGAGTTTGTCGAGTTTGGTGTAAATACGCCATAAATAAAAGGCTGTAAACTTTCCGGTTTCCGTTTTCGCCTCCTCTTTTAGTATTGGTACCTTCAAATCAAGAGTGAATAGGCATCTTCTAGCCAAGCGCGCTCCACCTTAGGCTGCATCACCACTTGCAAGCAAGTGCAAGCAAAAGTAAAATAAAATAAGGCGTAGGTAACACATTTTCCAATCTTCACACTAATTAATGTTCATCATTATTACTCATAATGTTCCCTAATCTTTCATGATAATATTATAATTACCTGATGCGAAATTGTGTTTTCACCTCTCCTGTTCTAAATGTGTGTTATTATATAGCTTAGCGTGGGCGGACTAAAGTTTTTATTTCAACCTCTAGGGATTAAAGTATTTTATTTTAGTCGTTATTAACGGTAGTAAATTTTTTTAGTCTCTGGTTAGGTACTATCAACAGTGTAAAAAAATTACACATGGTTTAAGGAGATACGTTCCTTCTTACCGTCGTTCAACGGTGAATGGTGGCTAGACAAAATAAAAACTGGCAAAATTTTCACTATAAAATTATGTCACTCTAATGCAAAATGCAGTTCTCTCAGTTTAATGTACCTATGTACCTCTCGAAATGTCTAGAATTTAAGTTATAAGTAATACATACACTATCTTTAAACTAAACTAAAATGACTGCATTAAAAATATTGCTAACCCTTTCATAATAGTTAGTCTCTGCAGAAAGGGACAGAACTAGGTTTGGAGATGTCATTTTAGTTCAGTTTAGAGATTGTGTTAAACAGAATTGGTAACATTTATTTAAATGGATGCTTAATTAATTTATTTCGATGCATGATACGTAATACAATGTTATGGCGTTTAGATAAATAAATATAATAATAAAACTTCGACCAACAAGGAAGCGAATGTGACTATTTATTTGTTATTATCATGAAGTGAAAATAAAGATCTTACTCCTAGTATGCAAATGTAACTGAAAGGCAAATAAATATATATAATCGTTATTTTATTTTATCGCAATCAAAGTGAAAAGTGGAATGTTTAAGAAAACGGCTATTTTAAACGGTCCTGAACCTTATCATTCTGAAATAATTATGCATTATTAGCTGCATAATTATGTTTAAGCCCGTCCTATAACGAAAAGCCATTCTACTCGATTCAAACGACAGTAATCCATATACTAATATTATAAATGCGAAAATGTTCCTGTCTGTGTGCTACGCTTTCACGCAAATCTGTTTAACCGAATTTGATGAAATTTGGTATGGGAATAGTTTGTATCCCGGAGATAGGACATATGCTACTTTTATCATGGAAAATTAAGAAGTTCCCACGAGAATACAAAAAACTTAATCAACGCGGACGAAGTCGCAGGCATCATCTAGTTCTATATAATGTAGATCTATCGATAAAAACTTAACGTATATCGTAAATAATATGTAAATACTAAGCCCATTGGCCAGTGCTATAGGAATTCAACTCACAATATATTGCAGAGTTTACCTGTGTTTGCTCTTTAGACGTTCCGCAGGCGACACTACATTTTAATATCGTCGACAAAGAGCGTGGATACATTTGGCATTCAAATTTAGTCAACAAAATTCTTTTATATTGAAACAATGTGAAAATACTGACAGTATCAATGCACGTTTCCTCAGGAATGGAGAGTTCTAAAGTGTTCTCTATCATAAAGTATTTTAAAAGAGCTATCTTATCTCTTCTGTTGGACTTTCAAAATTTTGAATTTCTAGAATGACCATGGTCTGGTTTGGTGGAGTGTTTCGGCCATGGCTAGTTACCCTAGTAGAACTATCAAGGGCTTTCTTGTCATCGAATGAAAAAAAATTGTTTTATTTTTTGACTTAACTTGCTCGTTAGAGCAAGAACAGATTAAAGTTGATTTGCTCATTCAATTTCATGGTGTTTACATTTAAATATTTACGTATGAAAAGTTAAATAGTTACGTTAAAGATTTATGTATGAAATTAAAATTCTGGATCACGCTTGTGTTACTCCAAATGTACAAATCATATCTGCCAACGATATTAATTTCACTTGGTCACAAGCAGCCAGAACAAAGAATACCTACATACCACAATTCTTGACCAACTTGTTCTCTTCTCTATCTAGACTTGGACATCAAGCTATAGCTCCCATTTAGGTAATTATTGACTGAGTCATTTAACTTTGTCCAATAATATCCGGGGAAGCCAAAGTTGAATTTCAGACGTCTTGTAACAAACTCATTACGGGTCGGTATAACACCTTCTATGACAGGCTGTCTGTGTGACATGGGTGTTCACGCCATACACCGATCCTAATCACTGTCGAAAGTGCGAAAGTCGATGAAAGGGGGTGAGATCTGAAGGGTTAAGGGGGATATTTATTAGTACAAGAGTTCATTTACAATACCTACGTTATTTCAAATTAGGTGGAAAATGCAAGCCAAAATTTTTCATTTTATTTTTAGAAAGCTTTTATTGGAAACTGTCTTGTTTCCCATAGGTTCAAAAAACATAAGCGCTTTACTCTAACTGAATATCTAACATTGAACTGTGTTTTAAGAATTTTAGAAATCAAGGATCTTTTAGTTATTAACTTTAACTCTCATAACTTGGTTTTTTATCCTTTATAAATTATCCCTTTATGGCAATCTCACGTATAAAACACATACCCCTAATCGGTTTCTATGCGGCATCGCACCGGAGAGCTAAATCGCTAGGCGGCACGTTTTTGCCGGTACCAGACAACCAGAGAAAATTTAGTTTAAATAATTCCCAAATTGACCCTCCCAAGGGTCGAGCCTGCTACCGCTTATAAGGCAAAGCGTTCACCACTGCGCCAGGGAGAAAGAAAGAAAAACATTTATTGACAGCATTTTGCCACACAGAACAATACCTTAGATAGACTCATGATCAAATCATAGAAGCACTATTTGACAAAGGGGAGGGAGGGAGGTCGGTTACTGCTATTAGCCACATAATATTTTCATATACATGTATACATAAGTCAGTCGTAGCCAATAATGTACGAGGGCCAAGTACCTAAACGAGCAAGCACTGCGGCCGAGCTAACGAAAAAATAGACTTTTCATGCGAATTCGATTTGTACCCAAAACCGATTTCCCGAATGTCTAGACTTATTTCCGTTTGCCATCATTATGTTACCATTGCAACTGTTTTTTTTGTAGTAACAGATGTACTTATCGAGACTTCAAATCTTAAATACGCAATTGCCTACCATTAAGATAAATAAAGATATTGTCTAATTCTTTGATCCCTGCCTTACAGCTCTTTTAAGAAATTAGAGCTTAGACACACCACGCTGCTCCAATGCGGGTTGGCGGGCTTTTACGACTAGGATTATCATGTTAGTGATAATAACCGGGACTGACGACTTAACGTGCTCTCCGAGGCACGGGGGTGAAACACCGCCAACTTTCTAACGCCGGGAAAGTAGGTACTGAAATTTCTAGTCAGAAAAACCCAATAATCATTTATGGCCCAACCCGGGAGAGCACCCGGGACTTCGTTGGCCGCAGTCGAACATGCTAACCACTGGACCAACGAGGCAGTTACTTGAATGAACTTGAACTTCATGTGTGCATAAATAAAGGTTTCTTTTAAACTTTAATAGGTGTCATACTCCAAATAACGTCCATAAAATTACCTTCCGCTTCCCGAGATTACAACATTGACATGATAATAATAATTAATTAGGCCTAAGGACGGGTTTAAACATAATTATGCAGCTAATATAGGTGGGCATAATTATTTCAGAATGATAAGGTTCAGGACCGTTTAAAATAGCCGTTTTCTATAGTATAGCTCTTTTTGCATTTTGTACTTACCTACTGCGCGTTCTGAGCTTTGTAACCCTTTCTGACCTTCTTCTGATTATGAATAATTTGAAGGCCACTTGCCTTCATCTGGCAGCGTTTTTCTATGAAAAGTTATTTATCTCAGTCTCAGACAAAATCTATAGAAAATATATTCAAAATATTGTATTCCATTATTATTTCCAGCTATGACGTCACAATATGGCGGCAGAAATTCAGCCCTATTCTTAGGTCCACTTGCACAAGGACTCTTAAATTGATTGAGTTGAATTTTTAATGCTGACACTTTTTGCCAACTGCAATATGTTTTTGCCAAAAACACTGCAAACTGACACTGCAGCCAACCAGACCCTTGAGTTATTGAAAAGATAAAGACATTTTTCACTCTTAGAAATCAAACTAGAAACTTCAAATATCACACTATGAATCTTTCAACAGGAGTCTTGAGTGTTGGCTAATGAAATTGGTTTCCAAAAAAGGTTTTTAGTACTGAGCATTAAACAGGTCTTCTGAGCGGTCGCTGGATTGTCTGAGGGAAACCCTGAGTTTTTAAAAAGAAGTTGCGAAAAAAAAGAAGTTGTGTGTAGCGCTGTTGTCTTAACGTGCGGAGGTCCCGGGTTCGATCCCCGGCAGGGTCAATTTGGGAATTTATAATTTCTGAATTTTCCCTGGTCTGGCCTGGTGGGAGGCTTCGGCCGTGGCTAGTTACCACCCTACCGGCAAAGACGTGCCGCCAAGCGATTACGCGTTCCGGTACGATGCCGTGTAGAAACCGAATAGGGGTATGGGTTTAATATAACCGCCATGCCTCTAACAGGTTAGCCCGCTACCATCTTAGACTGCATCATCACTTACCATCAGGTGAGATCGCAGTCAAGGGCTAACTTGTAGTGGATAAAAAAAAAAAAAAAAAACAAACCGAAGATTCTATCGAACAGGCGATAGTAGCTAACTTAAGTTTCCAGCAAAAAAGGAAATGGAAACCCTGCTTGTTTAGGGTTGAGGCTCCTTATCAACGGTCGCAGACTATTTTGAAGGTACAAGAACAATATTCCCCAAGCTATTCGTGCATAGTCCTTACTCTGCTGATGTATTAGATGTTTGTTTTCCCATGACAAATAGCTGTATATCCATTGCCATGAAATAGCACTGGGTGTCATAAATTTATGCACCCAGGGTGTGGCAAATGGGTTAGGGTCTTACAAATTCAGAATGCCTGGAAGCAGGAGACCCGCGTCAACGAACACATCCTAAACAAACAACTAGGTGCCTGCCAGCAAAATATTTTCAGCGAGGCGAACGAACTCAATTACCTTCAGCGTGTAAACGAATACCTTTGGTAATACAAAATTCAGGTAGATATTCGCGAGGCAGGAATACATTAATAAATTAATTTTCGTGGTATGAGAATCTACACAAACAAGTTATAGAATGGATTAATTTAGTAAATAATTATAGATTATTAGATTATAAACTGGAAAATTATTTTTCTGGAAAATAATTATGATTAAGTACATTATTTTACAATAATTGATGTACCAATGTATAATTATGTCTTGATACACTGAAATGTGTATTAATAGTGCAAGGAAATAGCTCCGTGTCTCATTTAACAAGATTCCAAAGAGTCGAGCAGCTTCGCCAACACTTTTGGTCTCGTTTGGTCTCTCTCCAAAGAATACATTGCGGAGCTACAGAAAAGAGGCAATTGGCACTCTGACTAGGAGGCTCTTAAGCTGGATCGCCTCGTGTTGTTAAAGGAAGACAATTTACCTCCTCTCACATGGAAGCTGGGACGCATAGTTGCTTTGTTCCCTGGCGCAGATCCTTATACTCACCAGCATTGAGTGCACCGTAGTATGTGAAATTTGTGCTTTGTATTACGAAATCATAATATTGCTTGTACTAAAGCGATCAAATAGTTTTCAATAGGAGCAAGATTACTTGCAGTGACCAGCACCTCTATACAATTGTGCTGAGCTGAGTTGAATGCAAAACCAGTAGCCTATTATACCTACGTACAAGTTTGTTGAACACGCGTTGAGAGACGTGATAAAAGATATTGTAGACTAGTTTATCTCATCCTCGCCTGGACAGGGCTTGTTCCGCGCTGATAGCGTTCAATGCAAGCCTGCTTCGTGGGCTCATGTTACAAACATGTCAGAAACTACAACATGTGTTTTATCTATAACTTATCTAGCTAGAAGTAGATAATATGAAACTAAAATCTTATGATATACAAGAAAAAATCACTTGATAGCAAAAACTATGGAGAATTTGATTTGAAACAAAAATAAGTATGTTGCTCAATTTACTTGAGAAAACCAATACACTAGAATACAACAATTTATCACCACAGTCATAATAAACTACGGTATCTTACGATAGTGTCAGTCAGGAGTTTCAATTTATATATTTGTTAGATATTTTTTTAGTATTATCAGCTGCTTCGTCAACTATAATCATAAAATGCGTGTTCGGAAAATATCTCGTTTGCATGAAGATCTTGTGGATATTATTCGTAAAGTGTCTGATGTTACTAACATTAAGCATATTGAACATTTTATAGTGTTCAGTACAGAAGAAATAGACTGTTTTCTCGGTGGAGTACATAAAGTAATTATTAAAGGTTTCAGAGATGGTGTGCTCATTGAAATAAGGGTCATGGTAAAATGGCATTCTAATCCAATAGATCGCGATTGCTTTAGGGCATCTTATCACAGAGAATATGTGTTCTATGAGATAATCGTCCCAAAATTGATAAAACTCCAGAGGAGATGTGGAATAATTGAAGGTTTAAAGATAAAATTTCCCAATTGTGTCCTTGCAAGTATCGAATACGATAAAGAAACTGTTGTTATATATATTTCAAACGAGTTTGGACCTTTGAATAGGTTCCACAAAATGGATTTCGATCACACTTATTTAGTGATCAAAAATCTTGCCAAAATTCACGCACTATCGTTTGCTTTACAAAAACTTTATCCCGAAGAGTTTAAGGTAATACGTAACATGTGCGCAAAGGATATTCAATATGCTGATCTGGGAAGTATACCGAAGTGTTTGATCAGCTATTTTAAATCTTCCATAAATGTTATCTCAAATCCTGTATCAAAAGCAAAGCTTGAAGATATTACTCCGAATATTTTAGCGCTGCTAAATAAATGCTCTGCATCGGTACCCAATTATAGTGCGATTTGTCACGGAGATTGCTGGAATAATAATATAATGTTTAAATATCAGGTAAGATTAATATGTATATTTTATTTATATATACTCGACAAACTCAATAGTAACAATAGTGAAAATTATTAAAATCGGTCGATTAGTTTCCGAGAAAATCGTTAACAAACATACAGGTGTATGTATGTAACATACACACATATATATATAAACGGGTCGAATACGGAACAGCCTCTTTGAAGTCTATTAAAAATAAGAACAGTCGATCAGCTGTTCCTATTTTATTATTATTGTATTGTTACCACTGAGAAGGTCAACCTTTTGTAAATTGTAGTTTTCAATTGCAGGGGAAGAGACCAGTGGATGTCCTGTTTGTTGATTACCAATTGGTCCGCTATGCGTCACCAGCCACAGATATATCTTACTTCCTATACATGTCTACGGAGCAGAAGTTTCTCTCCAAACATTATGACCAACTACTCGACATATATTTTGGAACTTTATCAGCTGTTCTAAGACAGTGCAATTTAAATGTCGAAGACATTTATCCTAAGAGCGTTTTTCTAAGGCACTTACAAGAGTATTCCGTGCTTGGTTTGATTGAAGCCTTAATATCGATGAAAATAATAACAGCCGAAACTGAAGACGCCTTAAAAATGACTGAAATGAAATATCACGCCGAAGAACCGTGTCTGTACGAAACCCAAAATAAGTCGTTGTACGTGGAAAGAGTTAATGGAGTAGTTGCGGATTTTTTCGAAAGAAACTATTCTTTGGATGCAATTTTAAAACAGTAAAGATATTTTTATTGAGTACACGAGTAACAAAGTAGATCATAAAAGTTAGTAATTAATTTCAGTAAATAATGTCCTGCCCACAGAATTTCGTTCACGAAGATCTCCTGAGAGATTGGCCATTTGCGTGGGAGATAATTAACCGAGCGAAGCGAAGGTCTCTGTGTCTACTTGAGTGAATTTGCACTTGTCCGTCCGTCCGTCCGTCCGTCTGTTAGAGCCTTATAACTTCTGAATTACTGAACGTATTTACTTCAAATTTAGATATAATATGTAAACCGATGGCTTGAAGTTATAAAAATATTTATTTCAGGGGGGCTCTCATAGAAGCGAATGCGAAGTAAAATATTTTTTATAGCGTTACATAGGTTTGCGGTATATTATTTTTATAGATAGTTAGGAATAGGTCCAAAAATATATTTTTTTAAATTTTTTCCCTTAAATAGACGAAATGGGGGGGGGGCTTTCAAAATGGAGATTTTCTAGCGTCCAAAGTTGACCTCAGAACTCTCATTTTTCTGAAAGGTTGAGCCTGAAACTTGATCAATTATTTGAATTATATCTTGTACTTGAACAACAAGTAAAGATAAATATTTTAAGGAAACGAAATTATTTAATTTTTAATGAGCTTCAGTATTTTTCACAGACAGAACTTTTCAATAGATGGCGCTCTGTAAAAGTTTATTCGTTTGTGCTTACAAATAATAGACGTTAGCACCATCTTACGTGGAATAAAAAAAAATAGTCTACTGATAGTACTGATGTCTATCAACGTAAAGATGAGCGCGCATCTAGACGTGCTCGCCGCAGGAGCCGCAAGCACATAGTCTTAATCATCACATTTTATAATATTTTTATTATGAAATCGTATACTACGTAACACTTGCTCACCTAGCGAGCTGCATTTTAATAAAATACTGTAGGTATACGTATCCCACCCACGCAAGCGGATGACGATTGACATCATCAGATTAAGTGCGTTTTAATGCGTACGGCGCAGTGAATGGATACCGCGAGGTCTCAGTTCGGGGCGAACTACTAGTAATATTTTAGTGCATCAGAGTCTTCGCAAACACAGATAACTATGCATTCTTTATTCTATTACACTCATAGCCTAATGGGACAGAAAACCACGATCGGAGAGAGATCAGGCATAGGACCGATGGCTTTACGTGTTCTTCGAGGAACGGGGGTGAAACATCGTCTACTTACCTAACTTCCTGACTTCTGAAAATTTCGGAAGTCAGGAGTCACGCAATAATGGCTCGATCCGGGAATCGAACTCAGAACCTCATGGGAGTCATCTGTAGTTGAAAATGCTAACCACTATACCTACGAGGCAGTTTGCATATAGCTTAGGGTAATACAGAAATCGAAAGTACTGAGGTGCGCAAGCTATGTCATACTCCATCAGTAAAGGTTCCAAATGGCAGAGTCTGCAATAATCCTCAGTGCACTCGTACTTCATTGTCGTGCTCTTGCAAGATCCAGTGTTTGCTGAGAAAAAAATAGAATGACGGTTGAAAGGGTCCTAGAAAGACATAAATTCCAGCGCTGCAGTTAATTGTCTGTAACAAAGGTTTTTTCAGATGGGACGAATAAGCTGTTGAAAGGAAAGTAATGGTTGCGAGCGCGGGTAATATTTAACACTCTCTCTCTTGACATTTCAAGTAGGTACAATCGTTCTCGACGAGTTTTCTGTGTATCACGGACAGTTGCAACAAGGTTGATATACTTTGTTACGAAAACGTCCAAAATTGGCAAATATTAAGTTTTACTCAAATAAGTTGTATCAATAAAAAAATGTTATTACGTTATCACTGGTAAAGAACAATGGCGAGCTTGGACCCACATAATTTAAAAATTAAGGAGGCATCGTTCAAGTACAAGTTTATATTAATTATAAATAATCATATGTTTATATGATGTACCTATATATACAAAATATTGAGACTCTGAGATACGGAATTCAAAAGAAAGAAATTATTATAATTTATTAAAAAATAAGTCATCTTGCACTAACGGAACGCAATTGACATAGATAGACATTTTGTTGACATGACAACACTTGTCACTATTTTTTATTTTTGTAGGGATGTTCCGACACCATCGATGTATCATCGATACCTACTGAAATGAGTATTCTTAATATTACTATCGTCTTGTGATACTAACACGAGTACTTTAAAAGTATCGATACCTAATCGTATCGATACTTTTTAATTTTTATGTAAATGATTTTATCAGTATCAGTGATCACTACTTATATGACACTAGCTGATGCCCGCGATTCCTTCTCATGGATTTGGTTATAAGAGAAAGTAAAAAGCTCTCATAGGAAAAGTAAATAAGTACTTAATGCAATTGTTAATCATAGTATATAGAGGAATAAAACGCTTAATGTAAGGAAGATTAGGCTATAGAATGGGAACACAATCTGAATTATTGGTCAGCGAATCACTTCAACTTGGGCTGTAGGTGTCGAAGAATTCACTGGCCAGAATCTGCTTAAAGGTACCAGTGGTGCAAAAGAGATCTATTTTGATATTATTGTTACTCAATTTGTTAAAAGATAAGAAAGATCTAAGCAGATAAGAGTTATTTCGAAATATGGTGTGAGTAGAATTATTGCGGAATTCTCGCAGACATAAGTACCTACCTAATTATAACTAGGCATAAGTACCTACCTACTCATTCATACTAGTACTGATACAAATTATTGATTGAACAATTGCCTTTTCCCGTAGTAATAGTTGTTGATTAATAATTTTTAGGTTATATTCTACTTTTAGGTGTATCTTTTTCTCCCACATTTTTAGACTTACTTACTATTTGCTTTTTTCTTAATTTTGTTACGTTCTACAATTATTAATAAGTTTCCATGATGAACGCTACCCTTTTCAGTGGGTCCCAAAATACATGCATTCTCGCCATCCTCCTTTAAATAAGAGTATGTAAAACTAGTAATAGTATGTACCTATAATGAGCGAACAAAAGGAATATCGGTGTAGGGATAAACCCGATCAGGTTTTTGATACATCGTATTGTTGTGAAAATTTAAGTATTAATATTTTATAAAATCACCCAGATTAAAAAACTACTTTATGAACGCAATTATACTTTGTTATAAAAACGTTCAAAATGGGCAAATATTAAGTTTTACTCAATTATATTGTACCAATATTGTACAGTTTTTACCAAAAACTTCGTAAATGTATTGTTGTGAAAATTAAAGTATTAATATTAAAAAATTATCCAGATTTAAAAACTACTTTATGAAAGAAATTATCCTACTTTGTTACGAAAACATCCAAAATGGGCAAATATTAAGTTTTACTCAATTATATTATATTGTTTTTACCAAAAACTTCGTAGATGTATTGTTGTGAAAATTAAAGTATTAAGATAAAAAAAATTACCCAGATTAAAAAACTACTTTATGAAAGCAATTATACTACTTATTTCAGATTATTTAAACGTCTACGCGCGTAGCACAAATGTACTATCACTTACTCTGTGGTAGCACTAAAATTTCAATGTTAGGAAATTTACGATAAGAGTTTCGTGTTAACTTTAGAAATCCATACCAAGGTCATAACCTACTAATTATTATTGTTTAATGTGTCCATACTATCAACATTACCTATTTAATATTACATATGAAAGAGTATCTATCTGTCTGTTACCTTTTCACTTTTTCTCCGGCTCTAATCCATATCTGGTGGTATCTCCAGATTTTGATCCGGATGATGATAGGCTAAGAGACAAATATGATTATTAGAAAAAAAAAAAAATCCACGCGGTTAGCTTTTAATATCACACTTTTGTAGATTTTGCCGGGGATGCAGCCTATTTACCAAACGTCAAAATCAGTTAAAATTATAAGCCGTGAAAACGCAACTAACAGAAATAGTGAAAAAGTTATAAACAGAAAGAGAAACATTTCGGAATTTGTTAATATAAAATATATTTTTCAAAAGTGACCGAGCAAAGTTCATTATTTATGTAACCTAAATTCGCAGATAACATTTTACTATCCCGTGGAAATTATACGCTTGGGTTCTCAAATAAACTTCTTCTTTATTTTTAGGTTTAGTGTAGTATTAGTAATTGCCCACCCCGTAATATGAATTTTAATTAGAAGCTATGTGAAAATGGCGTGAGCTTAAATGAACTTTAATATTCAATGCCTCTGTGGTTTCTCTGTGAATAACGAACTGAGGTTGCTTGGTTCGCTTGTTTACTGTGCTAAATAATTATTTACTTACTTGTATATTGTAGTGGTTTTCGAGGCGGCGTAGTATGTTGAAATGTCTGCAATGGCTATGAATTTATCTGCAATATCACAATCTATGTGGTTCAGTGCGTATCTTGAACTTGATGCCCTCGATATTCACCACACCACATAAACCCTCAAAAATACCCCCAACGAATGTTTCACTCCGATACCGGAGCATATTCAGGAGGTGTTGACTCTACAATGCACAAATACTATAATTAAAATAATTAAAAAACACGACTGCCCTGCCAAAAACGAACTAAAAAGTAAAAAATCTAAATTAATCTACTTTTTTTTTTCTAATCAAAATTTTATTTATTAGCACAGCAAATGTCACAAATTATAAAATTATTATTATTATATATAAAAAGAAAATTTTGCTAAAATGCATCAAAGAATTAATCAACTTAAATTAGAATCTTATTCACATTTTTATTAAATGATATTGTTTTGTGAATCGCTGGATATTGAACTTATAGTGTTATATATTTTTGGAATCTACTCATCATTTTCTAGATGATGATTATATATATTTAATCTTATTTTCGAATATTTTTTTCAAATTTAGTCTTTAATGCGGTACCATGGTCATCCCATCAATTTTTTAAAAAAAAAATCTTGCCTATGTCACTCGGAATAAGCAAGGAATTCTAACAATACCTCATTTATCAAAATCGGTTCAGGCGAATAGAAGTTATGGTGGAATATACAAACTCACGCACATATATACATACATTAATACATACATACATGAACCCTAAAAACAATATACTGCTTTTTTCAGGCAGTCATATAAAAATTAAATAAATATTATAAGGAAACGAATTTATTTAATTTTTAATGAGCTTCAGTATTTTTAACTGAACTTCACAATTATGTCAATAGATGGCGCTCTGTAAAAGTTTATTTGTTTCTCCAATAACTCTTTAGCTCTTTTAAAAGTCTAATTTTAAAAGTTAATTATTACAATATTTAGTTAAAACTATCTTATGGATACCGCGAGGTCTCAGTTCGGGGCGAACCACTAGTAATATTAGTATGGATTTTGGCTGCATAATTATTACCTAGAATCTAAGCTTGAATGCTGAAACGATAAAAACCAAAACAAAAAGCAAAATCTTAGCTGAAACTCCGTACTATTCATGTTATTCAGTTTCGTGTATTCCGTACTAGCTGGTTACCCGCGACTTCGTCCGCGTGGTTTGAGGTTTTTTGGTTCCGGCGGGAATTCTTTTATTTTCCGGGATAAAAAGTAGCCTATGTGCTATTCCTGTGCCAAATTTCGTCCAGATCCGTTCCGTCTAATTGAGTAACAAACATCCATCTATACATCCGTACATCCAACCATTCATCCAAACTTTTGCATTTAAAATATTAGTATACATACTCACTCTCGTTACAAAATTGGTATACAGAAGCATGGAAAACTAGTTATTTGGTTTCGACGCGATGGGAATATTTACGAGGTTGTAAATAGTGGATATTCTTCCGCACCCATGTCAATATCGACACAAGGGTGCCCACAGACAAGGCACAGGTAAATGATGAATGGACAGGCTGTGTATAGTCTGTTAGGTAACTTGAACAGAATGGGAACTCTATTGGCGAAACAGGAAAAGTCTGGAGTGTTATATAATACTAGCTGATGCCTGCAACTTCGTCTGCGTGGAACAAGTTCCTGTTCCACGTTAAAGGAAACAAGTAGCCTATGTCACTCTTCAGGTTGTCAACTATGTCCATGGAAAAAATTGCTTCTATGCTCTATTGCAGCGTAATTGAAGGACAAACAAACAAACACACTTTCACATTTATCATAATACTATGATATCCTTCTCTCTAACTCTTGTTTCGCATCGCCCAAAATAAGAAAGAGTGGAAGGAGAAGGGGGAGGCCCTTGCCCAGCAGTGGGATGATATATTAGTCATCATAAAAAACGTACTAAATTAAACAACACTTCGTACAGGCTTATATAAGTAAATAAAATGATAGCCTTCGCTAGCACTTAAAATACACGTGTATTCTAGAGGTTTTTAAAAATATTTTATATCTAGGTCACTCTTCGCAGAATCATTTCACACTTGCGAGTGATATTTTTTAAGTGTGTGTATAACATATACTATTACGATATGAAGACCTGGTTGTTTGTTTTTGGTGTGACGGGCACATTTACCAGGCTGTAAATTGTAGTGAATTTCCCCACACCCATATCAATATCGACGTTGAAGTTGCCTGCGGCTAAGGTTCAGGTGAATAAATGGGCAGTTTGCGTATCCAAACAACTATTCCACCGTGGATACCCAAAATAATTGAAAAGTAATGTTTATCCACCGCTTACGCATATTTCGTCAATTGGATCTCACACTGTTAGTTTTAAAAATTTAGTGAAGAGTCGGGCTCATTTGTGGAGCCTCAGGCTGAGCAGCCCCGTTTGGAGGACTGAAGCATGCGGAAATATGCTTTCATTGGCGTTTATCTAAACTTAATATTATAAAGACGAAAGATTTGTTTGTTTGTAATGATTAAACTCAAAAACCACTTAACCGATTTAAAAAATTCTTTCACATAAGGAAAGCTACTTTATCAGCGAGTAACATAGGCTATATATTATTTTCAAAAAATTAGAGATCCCTACGAAAATTGAAATAATTAAAATTTAGTTGGAAAAAATCTTCTCATCTGAGATCTTTCTTTGCGTAGCTAATAGTATAGTTAATAGCTATAATAAATAGTAAAAGTTTACATGAAAACTATGTATGGGGGAATTGTTTCTCTCAAAAAGTTCTAAATAAAGTCCGTGATAGCTTATATCTGTCTTTTATGGTTGTCTCACAATAACCATTTTTATGATTTTCAAATTTGGTCCTAAACAAAGCTTTAGTCCTGAAGGTATTCCTGACATTGTATTAATCCTTATCAAAATAAAATGGTTGGTCATCTCAAGTATTTAATATAGACCAAATTTAATTCAGACGAATATCTCAGAAGATATCATATAAATAAATTTACGCGTTTATTATTGGGTATGGACTATTATGATGATTAGCGCTACACGTGCGAAGCCGGGGCGGACCGCTAGTAGCAAATAAGGCTATACATAGTTCAATTCAATGTTCAACTAATAAAAAGAATTAAGAAAAGGTTACCTCGATGAAAGTACAGTAGGCAGAGGCTCCAAAGCCTAAGTATTCCGAAGCGTGAGATTAAATGAGCATAAAATTCCCTATAAACGAGGTGATAGACTGTTTAACTTCTAACGCTAAGCTCTCTGCTCGTTTCAGCCTGAAACTTTGTTAATGTCTTGTTTCATTCATAATACTGGATTAAATTTTTAACGCTTGTCCTCAGCACGATGTTTGTACAAAGAGCTTTATCACCACAAAGTTAATATAATATTATAAAGGTCGTTTGTGTAATGAAGGAACGCGTTTATGCGCAAATATTTTGAGTACTTTATAAAATGACCAATTGATATTGTTGAAGAACGGGCACTGTACAAGAAGAATGAACAGTGCCTTAAATAAATTTAGTTTGTTAAACAATTTGCATCTACGGCGATTCTCGTTAAAGTTCAAAATCGATTGAGCAATACACGCATCTCATTCCGGAAGAAATTAAGAAATATATCATTTGTGTTGTTCTTGCTCCACAGAAAATAATAAAAAAATAATAATAAACTGAAGAGGCGGTCTGACAAAATGGAGACATGGATGGCTAGCTACAACCTCCTCCTTTGGTGTCGGGGTCAAATCTAATTTACACTGCACGCTTGCCCCGCCCTCTTGAGAGAATGCGAAAATTGTAGTAGAACGCAATTAATAGCTGTGTTTTTTAACTTGTCAAAAGGTAAATAAACTTCCAATCTTTTGAATACTGATAAAATTTGTAAATACAGAAAAAAAGCATACATAACTTATTTTTTGTAGCCAACATCGGAAAACGGCAGGGTTAAAAACGCTCTGAAAGTTACATGGGTTTTGGAGCTTATAAAGCTTCTTTCATTGGTAATGTCCAAACTAATTTATATCCCTGCTAATTCTTAACAGCTATACTGCGACAAAAGAGTAGGTAATTCTACTAATAGACGATTTAAGAACTTTTAATGCTGAAATGAATTGAATTTACGCTGGAAATGGGATTATTTAAGCGAGGCTAGTACTTGGCTATTTTGCGGGGGTGGACTCGCTTTGAACTGGTATGGATTGTAAATATAAAATCTTCTGTGGTTGTGTTGGGGTTAAATCTAATTTTCCCCCGTGCTTATACCCGCCGGCCCCACCTTAAGGGTGAGTGAGCACGAAAATTGTTACTTCACGGAGAACGGATTCTAAAACTGATTTTAATGTGTGAATGCGACGGAAAGGGACACTCAGATTACTACTTTCAGGTGTAATTATGTTTTACGTTTCCTCAGCGGTAACTTATTACATTTTTTATTGCGATGGCGTTCGCAATTTTTTCTTACCACTAGATGACGCCCGCGACTTCATCCGCGTTCTATATGTCCCTCCCCGGGATAAATAAAACCTCTATACCTAATTTCATCAAAATCGGTAGAAAAGATGAACCGTCAAACGGTTAAAAGCGTAGCAGACAGACAGACAGACACACTTTCGCATTTATAATATCAAGTATGAATTCGTAATATGTGACATAGCTAAGATGACGATGATAATTATCCATTTTATGGATTTTCACTGAACTATTTTTTATTTTCTGAGCTGTTTAAAATTTAAAACCGTCATCTTTACATTTGAGTAGGTACGTTAGGATATTGTTTGCATGAAGTTCATTAGTTTTATCGGCGGCCCGCACCTGTAAACAGAAGGCGTAGAGTATAGAACGTATGGAGTTATTGATTCCTGCGGCTTTGCCCACGGTCAGGCGTTTAATAAATAATTGGAATGACTGTGGTGTGTTTCGTAACAGATGAGTACATTTGATCTAACTTCAAATAGCTTTCGGCACGTGTTCGCTTGCGGCTTTAATTTCGGAAGCTCTCGTTTGTAACAAAAGCATTCGCTGGTATGTTGAAGTTGACTTAAGATACATGAAAGGTTATGAGGCTGGTAATTTAATTAATTTCATTTAATTTACAAAGTACTTAAAAAAATTGTTGTTTGTTACCATGCCATGAGAAAATGTTTTTTACAAGATAATGTTCTTTCTAGTGAAATACCAATAAATATGGTAGTTATTAAGATTTAAGTTGACTCCTAAGGACACATTTTACATCAATTTATATATGGAAATAGGCAGACTACCTCCGACCAGACAAGGCAGATCAGCGGCATCGAATGCTGGATAGCTAACTTATTGCTTGCTTGTTGGTATTGACGGTTTGCCCAGCAATAGGAAATTCTATCGAAACCAGATTAATTATTAACCACTGACGAGTTGACTACTTTTGCTTTTTTTCTTATTTTACTTGGGTGGAATAAAAACAAGTTTTTTTTGAATTTCATTGAAGAAAAAGTGCTTTAACTTTAACAATAATTAATTATTTATTCTATTAGCACCTAGTTTACACCACTCTCAAGTTAAGATACTCAATATAAGTAATTAAGCGTTATAAGCAAAACTGTTTAGAAAAACTTTAAACGTTTTAACACATGGTGCTTGAAAAACGTCAAGTTTCCGCTTGTCGCAAGCACACTGGTGCTTGGTATTTACGGCCATTGTTCCCAACTAAAAGGGTTAAGTCTAACATCTCACTTAACCCTCGCAACTCTAGCTACGTGCTAACGGTTAGCAGAGTATTACTTTCGTTGGGTGTGACACATTGCTCTTTAATACTACGCGACTGGGAGTTCAAAAGTTTTTCACCAAAATTTTAATTCTTTTTTTATTTATTCCACTACAAGGTTTTGCGACTGCGATCTTACCTGATTATGAGTGTCGATGCAGTCTAAGATGGTAGCGAGATAACCTGTTAGTGGTATGGCAGTTATATTAAACCCACACCCCTAGTCGGTTTCTACAGGGCATCGTACTGGAATGCTAAATCGCTTGGCGGTACGTCTTTGGTGGTAAGTAGCCACGGCTGTAACCTCCCACCAGAAGTCTTTCGATGCTTTAAGTTAGCTCTCAACTGCGTTCACTACTCTTAAGAAGAGGTATGATACCTATTCCCATCTCCTCGGCACTGTTTGTACTTATTGAAACCGGATTGTACGTAATGACTGTTTGATGCCAAAAAACTCTTTACCTGTAATCAGTTTCTACGTGCTTGGACTTGGACTCTTGGACGTCTTTGTTTTGTGGTTGCCGAAGCCCCCATCAGACCAGACCAGAGAGTATTTAGAAATTACCACTTTTTGCGCAATTTTGTTCTCGCGGGAACTCTTTAATTTTCCGGGATAAAAAGTAACCTATGTGCTATTTCAGACTATTATCTATATCTGTGCCAAATTCCATCCAGATCCGTTCAGGCGTAATGGCGAAATTGAGTAACAAACATCCATCCATCCAAACTTTCGCATTTATAATAGGTACTATAGTATGGATAGTATAGATATAATAATATGTTATATCGTCTGTAAATATGACTTGAAATCTCCCACTAGTAAGAACGGGCACAGGTCGACTCGCCAGGGAGGTCGTCAGAAATTATGTTACGGAAATTGAAATAATAGTCCAGTACTAAAGGAGATTTAAGTATCGTAATACCGTAGTGGGACCAGGAAAAATAAAATAAATATCGGGCAAATGTTGGACCCTAGTGTATCGGCGAAACAAACAACTGGTAATAAGTATTGTATTTATTGTTACCGCAAATGAAGCTGATTCTATAGTTCTTATTCGTTATAGTAATATTTGTACGCTCTCGGTGCGAGTACGAGCTTTTACTATGAATTATTTTGCAATATCGACTTGCGGAAATGTTCAGAAAACAGAAAATAACCGATTGAGTAGAGTCTAGAGTGCCAGTGTATTTGACTGTTTCCTTACTGGTAGGTATCACGAAAAATATTAGCCTTTTAGTCCGGTAAAATAGACATTTCAAATTACCAAAAATCCGACAGAGACCATGGGTACACCTGTAGCAAGAAAGTGTCAAAAATCCCCATAGATCCCATGTGTGCTAAAAAAGTTATTGACCTTGAATAAATTTTTAGCACACATGGGATCGATGGGGACTTCAGGCATTTTATTTCTACCCAACCCAAGGTTGTGTACCCAGGGTCTCTAGCAAAATTCAGCTCTGTCGAAGTTTTTGTTATTTGATCATTATATTTGTGTCTAAATTGACCGGACTATTTTGATACTTCTGTGGTACACAATTGAGGCTAATAATCTGTGCTTACAGGCTTAGAAAGCTGAAATTTAGCACAAAAGTACTCGTTATAATGAAAACAAAGAATAAGGAGGGATTTATTCGTCATTCCCTCGGGAGAGAAGCAGCTACGGGCGGTTGTTACTAAATAAATAAAAATAAGCTATAATACATTAAATTAAAAAACATGACTGACCTGATAAAAGTATTTTTTTATCAATCATTTTTTAGTTAGTCTTACTCAGGCTGATGTAAGGATTCTAACGATACCCCATACATCCAAATCTGTTCAGGCATTTAGAAGTAAGAACTCACATACTTAATACAATATGGATCCTGAAAACATTAAATTTATTTCTTTGGGCAGTCGTGTTATCTATAACCTCGGATTCCACTCAACGTACGGTCTTGGCTTCTTCTTTGTTAGCCTTTATTTAATGGTAACATGGACCAATGTTGGACTCTACTCAAGTTCACGACAATCTTTCTGGTGAGTCTTCTAAAGGTTTTCGGTTCTTATCGAACACGTGGGATTTATCAATACGGTTTGGACTAGTTCCTAGAACCGCGACATACACTGACTTGTGGTGTATCAACAGCCAAAGCCTCTTGTGTTTACCTACCACTCGAGGTGATAGTCACCACCATACACCAATAATTTGTTATTTGATCTTTTTTTTTATCCACTACAAGTTAGCCCTTGACTGCGATTTCATCTGATGCAGTATAAGATAATAGCGGGCTAACCTGTTAGGGGCATGGTAGTTATATTAAACCCATACCCCTATTCGGTTTCAACACGGCATCGTACCGGAACGCTAAATCGCTTGGCGGCACGTCTTTGCCGGTAGGGTGGTAACAAGCCACGGCCGAAGCCTCCCGTCAGGCCAGACCAGGGAAAATTCAGAAATTATAAATTCCCATATTGACCCTGCCGGGGATCGAACCCGGGACCTCCGCACGGTAAGACAACAGCGTTGCACACTGCGCCACGGAGCTTGTTTTCTATTCAGGAAAAAGTGTCTCTATACATCTCTTCAGCCCTCGTCACATGTATTTAAACTGCACCGTATTTGTTTATAGTTTTACACGATACGGTAGAAAAATAAATAAAGCAAAATGCGTAGACAGGGAACCGAAATCCGTCAGTTTTCAATTATTTTGGGTAATCTCCAGGGAACGATTGTATTGTTTATATTCGCCGGCAGTTCGTATATTTACCTGAACCTCGCGGCTACTGCATCGCCATATACCCACACTTCGATATTGACATGGGTTAAGATACAATATCTCACTATATTTGGACACTTTCTGTTCCCAAAAAGATATGAAACGGAAAATAGGAAAGCGAATATAATACATGCATGCAAAAGGTGTGAGCTGTTTGACGAACTCCCTGGCGCAGTGTTGAGCACTGTTGCCTTAACATGGGAGGTCCCGGGTTCGATTCCCGGCAGGGTCAATTTGGGAATTTATAATTTCTGAATTTTCTCTGGTCTGATGGTAGGCTTCGGCCGTGGCTAGTTACAACCCCACCCGCAAAGACGTACCGCCAAGCGGTTTAGCGTTCCGGTACG
The DNA here is from genome assembly GCA_964035005.1 of Erebia palarica. Taxonomy (NCBI): domain Eukaryota; kingdom Metazoa; phylum Arthropoda; class Insecta; order Lepidoptera; family Nymphalidae; genus Erebia; species Erebia palarica. The sequence continues at coordinate 32,471,520 of OZ035984.1, read as the reverse complement.
ATGCCGTGTAGTAACCGACAAGGTGTATGGGTTTAATATAAATGCCATACACCTAACAGGTTAGCCCGCTACCATCTTAGTCTGCATCATCGCTTACAGGTGAGATCGCAGTCAAGAGCTAACTTGTAGTGGATTAAAAAAGATCAAATAAAAAAACCACAGAATTATTCTTTCCCGAAAAACATGAAGCAAATAGCATCGGACGCAACGCAGAATGATTTTGTTTTAATGAATGCGTTGATGTTTTCTCTACAGACAACATTTCATTGACTTTACTAGCATTTTCAAATATTGGATAGAAGCAGGCATACTTTGCGGAAGTCCATCATAATGAATAACACAACAGGAAAATCTATGTGGTACAGTGGCTTTCACCACACCACAGAAATCCCCTAAAAACTACACTCAACCACCGAGTTTCTTGCTGGTTCTTCTCGGTAGGAATGGCATTCTGAACCAGTGGTAGATTCACTTGACTAAAAAACATTTGAATTTGAATTTAGATGTTGCCTCCACAATGCGCGATTGTAAATTTGACAGTTTTTTTCAGTCAACAAAGAAGCCCTGTCAAACAAAGAATGTGGACCTATTTTACTAACGCCATCTAGTCTATCTAGTCTTAAAAGCGGGACAGCGCATGGCGGGGACAAGGACAGGGCTATACAGGTTAGAGGCGTACTCTAAAGGTTGGACGCCCAATTTTTTTCTATGAAAGGGCCCATCTATTAACTACATATATATCGATGTTTTCAGTATCTATAATACTTGCGTCAGGAACAGGTTCATGTAGGTAACTAGGTACCTATAATTGAAATGTATGTTATCGTTACTCGCCTGGTACTATTCACCTTTCTTCCATTCCTAAAACGCAGCATAAAATGACCACTGAAATTACGGCTAATTTTGGATATAAATTGTCTCACTAAGGAATATAATTACGCCAGCAGTATTTATGAAAATGGAGCCTTCAAAGCCAAATAAAGCTGTGCACACAAGCTAGGCATTAATGTCTTTATTAAAAAGATTTTAATAAATCCAAATAAGTTGATTCAAGTAGGAACACAGTTATGATGTCCCTCCCAACCGAATTTCGGCCACGGCGGCCGATCTCCAGAGAGATTAGCCATCTGCGCGGGAGATATTACATTGCACAAGTGTGTGCGCATACACAGGTGCACTCTCTGTTCCTTTACTCTCATAGCCCGATGGGACGGAAAATCAGACACAACCGGTGAGAGGTAAGGCGCAGGACCGACGGCTTAACGTGCTCAACAACACAACTATACACTCAACACATCAACACAGTTATACACTCACAGTCACAGGAATCTACTATCTCTAATATTTACTCACAGTCTCGGGGAGCTGGAAGAAATCTCAATTAGAGATAAGCTTTTCCAATACCGATCTCATTAATGTTAAGTACTAAGTTAATACTATGTATTGGTACACGAATAATAAAATAGTAACAATCTGAGCAGAAAAAACGTACACAATAATTTAATTTAGGTAAGTAGTAAAAATCCTGTGGGTAGATGTACTTCAATTAAATATTTATGCGGAGTATAAAGCTCTCGGGATTTGAATCTTTCTTCTGGTTGGCATTGTATTTTTCTTTTTTTGAATTAGGCATGTTAGAGATGTTTACCTTTGCCCTCCAATTGGGATTTTGCCTATTTTAAAAATAAACAATTATTTAGTGATTATTAAATACAGGACATGCCAAAAGATGTAATATCCACGTCTCCTGTTAATTTTATGTTTGATGACCATCTTAAACTACCTATTCATTGTAAAAAAGTGCGTTGACTTTTGATGAGGTTTCAATTTAGTATTTCATACAAAATGCTATACTAAGCGCACGATTTGAAGTTTGAAAAAGTATCTGATTTGACTATTCAATTATGCGTTAAAAGCTTTCTTCTATGAGGACAAAGCATCTGCGCGCGTCGAAGGGAGTTGCGTTTTGTCCAATCAGGCTAGTATGTGCGGATCCTTATAAAAGTAAGTAACGTAGACTTTTTGTCTGCTAGATATGTTTGTCTGTAGTGTGGTTGGGTGATAATATGATTGAACTGTAGACTTTTCCGAGCGAGGCTAATTTAATCGTTAATATTAAGAGTTCACACCCTCTTGTCGTATAGCCTATAAGCTCAGACAGAAGAATAACAAAACTCATGAAATATATAGCACTAAGCCTTGAGCTATTCCGCCAGTGGACTCTAATTAAATTTTTGTAAATACGTCGCATGAAAATTTTGTTATTTACTATCGGTTTGTGTTTGTGGACTGCTTTTTTTGTCGGGACTATGAAAGTTAATTTAGGTTGTTTGTTTACGACTTTATTTTGTTCATTGTTAATTTTTGGATCAAGCTATTTCAATTTCGGGAATGAATCCATAAAATGCAAAATCAGATTCCGCGATCTCATTTTTATTTCCTTCCCCATGCCCTTTTTTATTTTCATCTTCGTCAGCGCTTCCCATCCTTTTAAAGTAATTCAACGTTTGCTTCTCCAAACGAATTAAATAGGGTGTAATAAAGTTATGCGTTATCACTAAGCTTTTGTTCTAGGTAAGTACTTACTACAAGTTATCCATTGATTACGATCTCATCTGGGTGGTAAAGCTAAGTTTATAAGAATGCTAAATTGCATGGCGGTAGGTCCATGACGTCCCAAAATTATAAGTTTCCAAGTTGCCCATGGTGGAGATCAAATCCGAAACCACCCGAGTTTTGTTAGAGCTCAGCGCTCACCACAGCGTCAGGGAGTTCGACTGGATCTTAGAGCAACTTTGACTTAATCATAATGTTTTTACATCAAAATACTTCTTTAATACACATAAGCCAGGAAGTAGCTTCTCCGTATTCTCAAAAATCCTTACTTCCATTGGAAAATAATCCACACTTCCACCCATCTGTCTGCTACATTTTTACGAATCATCTGTCCAATCGATTATAGCGAATTTCGATACGGAGTTTGCATACCGGCCAAAGACAAAGGCCACTTTTTATCCCGGAAAATCAAAGAATTCCCGTGGGAAACCTTAATCCACGCCGACAAAGTTTGGCCATCAGTAATAATGTAGTATATTCTAGCTTGCCACAGTGGTGTGTAACCTGAAATAGCTAGCGTGTTGGTACAATATACAAATCGGGCAACATCGTTACCATCGGGACAGGGGCAAGTGTTTGTTCTTCGTTCAACCAGCGCGTGCTATATTGCGAACATGAACTAGCGTAAATCTGAACTATAAATAACGTATCCAATAGACGCCACGTGAAATATTCACGTTAGTAACTTAAACTGAACGGCTATATTTATTCAAGCTATTTTTTAAGGTATTTTAGTGGTTTCCATCGTCTATTACGGTTTTCGGTAGTAGACGACGTTAAAATCGGTTGTATGAAAGCCTTTGGGCGCAAGTTTGACTCACACTAGACCAATTTAAAAAAAAAAGTTTTATTTTCAGGTTAGTCCCATTTAAACTTCGTGAAGTTCAGATGTCAATGTAGAGTAGAAGAAAATGATTTACAATTTTATTATTTCGATGGTCGAAGTCCTTGGCCCTCCCTGTTTTTCTTAAGGCAATGGCCTAGCCCACTCATAATCTAATTACTGTCGAGTGCTCCTTTGAATAAACAAACTCTTTTGTTGTACGAAATGTTTTTGCGCTGCCTGCCGAGTTTTATTTATTCGTTGTTTTCATTGCTTTGAAAATTGTTTCTGGTAAGTGGTACTGGCTTGTATTTTTTAGAGCTTCGTTTTGAGTTAGCTTGGTGGAAAGTAAAGTTGGTATCTAGGCGGTAACTAAATTTATTGGTTAGTCGTCAGTGTGGAATAACTGATTTCCATTGCAGCTTTATGGGATAATAATATTTTTACTCCTTGCATGATGATAATTCGGTTGTCTTTTAGAAACTTGTCTGCGTAAGTTTTCGCAAAATCAGTAAATTCCTACGATGATGCACCCAAAAAAACACGAGGACATAAAAAAAATGATTTTCGTAAGCTATAATGGTATATTTATTTTAGACTGGATGAAAGACATTTTATAATTAACATAAGATGTCTTTTAAGGTCGCTTTCAACTGCCTCGTTGGTCCAGTGGTTAACATATTCGACTTCGGTCGACGAGGTCCCGGGTTCGAGTCCCGGGTCGGGCCATAATATTTAGTATTGGGTTTTTCCGACTAGGAATTCTCAGTACTAGCCCGGATTTAGGAAGTTGGTAGTGTTGCACCCCCGTGCCTCGAGCACGTTAAGCCGTCGTTATATTATCACTAACATGATAATAGTCGTCAAAGCCCGCTAACCCGCATTGGAGCATCGTGGTGGGTCTAAGCTCATATTCCCCTCTCTCCTATGAGAGTGGAGGCCTGTGCCCAGTTAATGGGCTGTAGTGATCTTTCAATGTCGTGCAATAATTATTATTGGTGTAATTATTATTTTTATTTGTACCAATTAGGTCGATACATGTCTTTATTATGAATGAATATTTTCTCGATTTTTGCATTCCCATGATGTCAGTTTTCATTGAAACGTGTGCTTTAATTTATGAAAAATTTATACAGACGCAATGGCCTTTAGAGGTTCGGCGTTTCAAAGATTTTCGAAGGCTATTGATTTCGATTATATCAATGAACTATGCCTCCCAAAGGCCTGTCAGCTGCTGTGCTCCTGTGTGTTCAGGTTTTACGAGTGACAAACACCTAGCTAGGTGCAATTTAATACAAGTTTTAATAAAAAATATATTACGATTAAAACTTCTCAGTTGTGCTATCTGCGCACTAGGCCTGAAAATATTAAAACTCAAATATGGCATAAATCTGCAATTGCGTTAATAACTTCGTCCATTTCAATTTGTGGTGCTCGTGACGGAGTGGTCATTTCCGTTTAACTCAGTTGGCTTTTTATACAATACCTATGCGCGTTTTACCGCTGAATCACGATACGATACATACGGTCTACATGTGAAGATTAAAGCAGTGATTCTTTACGGCGTGTATTTTTTGTAAATATAATTAGTAATAGTTTTTCTTAATTTATTATTTCTTTATTTAGTTTTTTATATCTTAATTATATAGTAGAGTAAATAAATAGTGACCAGCACAGTGGCTTGTAGTCTTCACATAGGCACGAAATATGTGGCGACAAGATACGGCAAGTTCATATCATTTGTTTCAGCCAGTTCTCAGACTAATCGCGTCGCCCCGCTGTCGCCGACGCTCTTCCGTCGCTAATTTCGTGCCCGTACACTTAAGTCTTGTAACAGCATTTTGTTTTGTCGTGTGGTGGACTGTGGAAATACGCCCTAAAAGTAATTCTATTTTCTAACACAATCTGAAATTTAATTTCAATCCTCCGTACCATTTTCCCTCCGGTTATAATTTAATGCGCGGACAAGAGAGAAATCCATGAAACCTAATGGGAAGAATCCCGCGGAGCTTCGATGCCATCGAGATTTATATCTGCCGGGCGTATTTAACGACCGCGGTGGTTTTATCAGCTTATTGCTTTTGAACCAATGATGACTTGGACTATTGCATTTTTGAGGATACTTGCCAGCTTTAAATTTTAGCTCATTTAGATTTAAACTTCGTTAAGATTTTGGGCCTGTAACGATAACTACTATACGTAAGTGATATCTAAGTATACTGAACACTCCTGAATGAAACTTTACTAAATGTTATTAGTATTTTATTAAGTTCTACTTTTTATTAGGATAAAAAGTAGCCTATGTAGGTCTATACCCATGCTAAAAATCACGCCGATCCGTTGCTCCGTTGCGGCGTGATTGAAGGATAACCCAACAAACAAAAAAACCAACAAACAAACACACATTCGCATTTTAAATATATTTAATTTAATTACAGCCTTAGTATAACCGTCGTTAAACATCTACTTTGCCTGAATTTTGTATTTTGATATCAAAAGGACATGGACTTAATAATTTAAACTAAACCCTAATTAGAAAAACCTTGATATTTTTGGCAATGGTGTTTGCTTATTAGACTGAAAGCACAATGCTAACCATATATTATTAGACATAATTATAGAAAAAAGGGTAATGAAAAAATTGTGTATGTCAGCTCCGACGCACGACCGGAGTTTACTCTTTACGAACGTTTATAAAATATTTAGATTAGTAAATGAGGGTAAATGAACGCGTTTTTTATATTACTGAAAGCATGCTTGATGCATTTATTTATATTAATTATATAATTTATATCCATAAAAATACATTACATAGTCATGGAAACATAAGTCAATGACGTAACGGAGAAATTTTGATTTTACTCGCCATACATTTTCATACCCCGGGCTTATAATGTATGCAAATCGATTCTAAAGGAGGTAAATTCCAAAAACTAAAACTTAGAAGTACGTACTTCTATAGGTACACCGTATAGGTACACCGTATAGGTACACCGTGTATGCACTCTATCTTATGCAAATTACTGCCCAACTTGGCATCCACAAAGTTCAACGTAAGCCAAGCGGTCATTGGCTTACTGACTCTTTAATCTTTGGCTAATGGACGCGTGCCAATATTATTTTCCATATTTTCCAGTCCAAAACACACTGACGGTAGCGTTTTATGGTCTCATCTAACACTGCCTTTCTGCTGCACTGCTATAGGCTGCTTTTAGACTTGAGTAAACTCTATCAAACCAACTATTTATGTAACGTACTAGCTGATGCCCGTGACTACGTCCGCGTGAGTTGAGGTTTTTCGGTTCCCGCGGGACTCTCTAATTTTCCTGGATAAGAAGCCTATGTACTAATCCAGACTATAATCTATTTCTGTGCAAAATTACACCCAGATCCGTTCAGCCGTTCCGGCGTGATTGAGTAACAAACATCCATCCATCCAAACTTTCGCAACTTTAATATTAGTAAGTAATAGTATGTAAAGTAAGTATAGATTTATGAGCCTTGAAAACCTTCCACAAGAAATCTTGTGTCGTCAAATCTATATCAGCCTCAATAGCTTTTAAGAGTTAAATAGTGAACTGATATCTGAAAGGTAGTTTCAATGTCATTCAGACAATCATTAACACCATGTTTTTCACAAAATTAGAATACAGCACCGTCTAAGGTACCGCGACGTACGACACGAAACATCGCTGGAAAGTTAAAATTAAATGTATGAAAATAACATATTACGAAGGCGTTTTCACGCTGGATTTCATCGGTGCAATTATGTAAAACCTGCATCAATCATTGTTACAATCTCAATTGTTGTAATTGGCTGAATTCAGTCAATAGCGAAATAGTGCTCGCCAATCTAAGGTGAACACGTTCACACTGTTGCAATAATTTTTACGTTAAAATGCTCGTAGTTTCACCGCTGCCGACATAATATAGCTATTACGTAGCGTACGTAGTAAACTCCTATTAAAAGCTCGCTCATTTGGACAGAAAAAGGCAAAAATTACCCTACAAGAGCTATTTGTTTGATGAGTGACGACATAAACTGCAGCTCTGAGTAGGTTAAGAGTTAAATGTCGTGAAGGAATAAGAGCCACCGTAAACAAGGCTTTAAAGCCACGCCCGTGTACCATCTTCACTCATTCATTATGGGGGTTGCATTACCCCATAATCTAAAGACAATAGACACGCCCCAGGGTGTGGGAAACAGTTTTATATGCAAATGTACGCACAGAGAGATGCCCATTTGTTACTATTAATCCTGGTAATGCTTCGTGACATTGTTATACCATGTTCTTTCTTGTGCGATACAGTTTCTTAATCCTTGAGATAGATTAGTACTTTAGGTCTTTATGGATTAAGATTTAAAAGCTTTTAAGAGTTTTTAACGCTACCGTAATTTTTTTAACGGTATAAATCTGTAACCTGGGATGTCAAAATTTATAGTATAATCGATCAATTCTGACGAACCGATAATTATTTATCTAGCACAGCACACACATATTTACAAAAATAAATGCGATCTGCACGACAGGCAAACTGGAGGCCGTAATAGGCCCGTGCCTCCATCGCTCCGCCTCAAAAACAAACAACACAACAAACAAAATTCCACAACCTATTTTAAACTTGCCTATACACATATTTAAGATATCCATTATCCATATACTGAAAAAAAGCTTATTATACTGTTTAAATAATAATGGTTAATAGAGGAGCATGGTTTTGATCACTCCAGCAATGCTAAGGACAGCGGTTACTTAGCGGTTGCTTGGAAATTTGAGCATTATTTTGACAACCTTCTTCGAGATAAATCGATCTTGCCGTACTGGCCAAATACATGCGACCAGCGGCCGGCAAATGTTGTATGAAAATCCATGTCTGTCGTGGTTTAGTGGCCAAATAAATTACATAGTAAATTCATATCTGTCGTTTAATTAAAAAATGGAACGATCTTTTACTCCGAAACATGGCTACCAAGGAGGTAACTTATCAAAGGTTTTATTTAAATTTCTAGAAAGCTGTTTATTGAAAAAAAAAACAAATGAACACTATAACGCGGGAAAAATTATTGTTGCTCGTTGTTCGTCATTGATTTTGAAATGTATTTGACAAAATGAGTTCAAGTGAAGACAATGAGTGTGATTAAGCCCATCTAAAATTCGAGAGGTGACAAGAGCCGTAATAGAAAACTTGTTACCGCCAAATTCGTAAGAAAAATATTTTTAAATAAAAAGTTCTGTCTAGGTACTACTTAGTTTTAATTTCCGCGCATTATTTGAGAAAAGCACTATACAAGCCTTGGCCACAACTAGGCATTGATGGACTCACGTATGTGTGCCTCGGCTTCGCCTCGGCCCACATTTACACGTTCGTCCTTCAATGCCTGTTTTGCTGGCCGCTGCAGTAATGTACTAATACATTGATGTAAGCGACGCGAATAATAAAATATATTGAAACTTTTTTAATTAATGTCAATGAGAAGAAAAGGTTGTCAGTTGCGTTGTCATGGTAATTGTATTTTAACAAGCTGAGACAAAAATAAAATTTCTTGAGAATTACAGAGTTTTTTCCTTGCCGTATGAACATCCTTTACAATTGATATAATAATCGTAAATGAAATATTTATTTAAAAAGAGCAACCACCGAGTCTCTTGCTGGTTCTTCTCGGTAGGAATAGCATTCCTAACACTGGTTCGTTGCGTTTTACTTGACGATTCAAAAGTACTTTTAAAAGTTTATTTGTATAAAAATTATTTGAATTTGAATTTATCTACTGGCAGAGTTGATTTAATTTTAAGACAAAGCATGCATGACAAGACATAACTTTCTACGTACGTGCCTTCCTACATAAATGGTGCTATTCCAGTTATGATGGAATAATAGTGGATACTTAGGCTGATATCAAGACACGCGGAAGCGTGTCCAGCCAAAGTTCAAAAAAACTGGCGAGCAGCACCGTGTGTAATATTACACGAACCATTTGGAGCCACTTTTGACCCCCTCATAACTCAAAAACTATTTCACATAAACATGTCAAATTTGGCGCATATATTGAGACCCGTGAGATACATATTATGTGCTCCAAATTTCATAAGCACACCTCAAATGGTTATTTAGATATAAACGTACAAAAATCGTCATTTTTATGATCTACCTAGGTATAGATCAAAACTCTGACACGGGGCATACTACCATTGCTTAAAGCCGTATTATTTTAATATTGTTGACGTTTATGTTGTAGTGTTATAATCATTATTTTAAGGACGTCAAAGTACGTGACATTCAACCTTTATTTTGAAACAATACTGCTTTAAGCGGTGGTGGTAACTCCTTAACTATTGAAAATGACACATAATTATTATTTTAATGTAAATAATAATGAATAATAATATAGTTGCACCTTACCTCCGTATTCATACATTTTGTGCAACGAAACGTCATTGACAGAAAAGAAGAAGAAACGTATTTGAAGTCGTCAGTTCAAGCTGTCAGTCATTGTGATTTGTATTCATTGTTTATAGTGGTTTTAGTGACATCGACTGTTTACCGTGCTTGTTTTCAATGTTTCACAAAAAACTTTTGATTTTGAACTTTTGCAATCAAAATTGATGAGATGTAGAAATGTGCTGTAGAGGTAGTCTGACCATAGATGTAATCTGTCAACTCTAGGTATACTATATATTTTTCTTGAGAATTCTCGTCTTTAATTATCTTGTACAATGAGTCGTACAATAGAATTACTGGTGGGTGACACACTGACCTTACACCGAATAATAAGTACCTACTAATGTAAAACGTAAACTAAACTAATAGAAAAGTCCTACTACAGTGTAAAGGATTATTTGAATGATAGCAAGGCATGGGTATGAATTGTTACAGCGGCTGATTATGTAATGTTATATTATAAGTACATATATATAATTTCAAATATTTGTGAGATGGTGATAATAAAAAAAAAGCGGAGTTTATTGCGGGCTCTTCTCAGACCAGGGCACGTTTGGAACCCTCGTAGCTTTAGTTTTAAGATATCGTAGTTAATTATCACCATCACGTCTTATGCTCTGTAAGCATGACGTTCAGAAGGTGTACTTTGTAGGTACATATTTTGAATAAATATGTTTTGAGTTTGAGATTGAGTTCAATCATTTCTGTACAAAAAGTAATGATATCCCATCAACAACATAAATGTAAAATGAGAGCCAAGTTCAAAATTGTGATATATATGCCTTGGTTGTTGACTTCAGCGACAAAAGAAGTGAGATCTAAATGGGTGCCAAGTTCAATGGTCAGTCCTGCAATTTATTTATCCCATCAAAAACATAAATGTGAAATGAGAGCCAAATTCAAAATTGTGATATATATGCCTTGGTTGTTGACTTCAGCGACAAAAGAAGTGAGATCTAAATGGGTGCCAAGTTCAATGGTCAGTCCTGAAATTTATTTATAACAACATATAATATTTTATAACAACTTAAAATATCATTTCTTCTTATAACTTAGTATAAAATGTTGAAGACTAAGGCTTTGGCTTGGCTAGTTTCCATATACGAATTATTATTAAGTAGGTACCTAAAAGTACAGTTTCTACCAGCAAGCCAAATTTTCGGAAGAATAAAATAAGAACTTACAGCTTTACAACTTGTGAACGCTATAATTCGTATATGAAAACTAGCCAAGCCAAAGCCTTAGTCTTCAACATTTTATACTAAGTTATAAGAAGAAATGATATTTTAAGTTGTTATAAAATATTATATGTTGTTATAAATAAATTTCAGGACTGACCATTGAACTTGGCACCCATTTACATCTCACTTCTTCTGTCGCTGAAGTCAACAACCAAGGCATATATATCACAATTTTGAATTTGGCTCTCATTTCACATTTATGTTTTTGATGGGATAAATAAATTGCAGGACTGACCATTGAACTTGGCACCCATTTAGATCTCACTTCTTTTGTCGCTGAAGTCAACAACCAAGGCATTTAAATCACAATTTTGAACTTGGCTCTCATTTTACATTTATGTTGTTGATGGGATAATAAGTTACCTTGGTAAAAATGTATGTACCTAGGTAAGACTATATGAACTATTAATTAATTAAATGACATTCTAATAATAATAATTAGAATGTCATTTAATTAATTAATAGTTCAACCATAGAAAAGGTTCAACTAATTTATTTCAAAAGTTCAACTTTCGAAACGACATATCTGCAGTTGAACTGCGAAAAAAAAACATTAGTTCAACGTTTGAAACGGATCTAGCGGGAAGTATCCGAATAAAACTTTTGGGAACTAAATGACTAAAACGAAATTCTCCACAATTCTTGAATAGCCATAACGTTGAATAAACCAAGAATATATGATAATTATTGACTACGTGACTAAATGGCTGTTGCGCAGAGTGCATAAGTTTGAAATTAATGAGGAACTTGCGTCGTAAGATGCCTCGTTGTGACGCAATTTCACATTAAACTTCGCCTGAGCTCTCTCTATGTTATGAAATACTAGCTGATGCCCGCGACTTCGCCAGCGTGGTTTAAATTTTTTGATTCCCGCGGGAACTCCTTAATTTTCCGGAATTAAAAGCAGCCTATGTCACTCTTCAGGTCCTCTACTATACGTATGTCAAAAATCACGTTGATCTGTTGTGGCGTGACTGAAGGACAAACCAACAAACAAACACACTTTCACATGTATAATATTAGTAGTATGATTTCAGTCATTCTATGTACCATTTCATACCATGTCTATGTTCCAAACGCACACATAGCTCTTTCTCTCTTTATACTTCTTAATTACAGAGTTTGAAAAACAGGTCAAAACATTATATATTTTTGAAGGTTTAGGCAGTTCAGCCGCTTTGTAACAAAGTATTTAGAAATTTTAAGTGGACTCAATTTGAAGATGTTAAAATCACGAAATTATGTGTAACCTCGAAATTACGACCTTTTTGCTAGACATTATAACTTTGACTTTAAGGTTAAAAGGTTACCGAACTACAGTTACTCCATAAAGAATATAATTTAATTTACTTGCCCAATAAAGCAACGACCTAATAAACCTTGGTAATAGGTACTTGTATAGGTACGTGTAATAGAAACGCTGTTTTTTTTTATTTTTGTAGGGGTCACTAACCCGTTTATCTTCAAGTTTTCTTAAACATGGCTGCAGTATTTTCTTTCTATTTAATCGTCGGCTAACTAGTAAATCGCGTGCTTAGTGCTCACCTACTAGAGGCGTCTGGCTTCCAAGGCTCAGACCGATGAAGGCCGATATCTAAAGGTATTTACTATTTGGCTATACAACCAACACTATAACTATGACCAACTATACATATAGTTGATTTCATTCGTATTACTCCTGTATACCTGAGCCGATGAAAATGTTTAACGATAATAATGACGATTGTATTGACTTCCGTCCTGGTGCAGTGGCGAGTCTTAAAAGTGGGACGTCATGGATTCTATTTCCAATCGGGGCTTTGCGATTCATAATTTTCTAAACTAGTTTGATCTGGTTCGAGCTTTCAGCCATGGACCGTGGCTAATTACCATCTTGCGTGCATAAACGTGCCGCTAAGAGATTAAGCATTCCAGTTCAATGCTGCGTAGAAGCCGATTACGGGTACGGCTGTAGAGTGAAAACACACTTCAGCAGAGGACAAAACATCCGCCCAAAATTACCGGTTCATATAAACTTTTATTTGAACCGGTCATTTCCGAATGACACGGACGTTTCTAGTGGAAGTTTGGCCCTGTCCGGTCTGTAGTGTGTTCTCGTCATTAATTTTGCCTGTGTAAGACTGATCATAAATTGCTTTGGTAAATACATACAATTTATAATACAAACACTTTGACGGTATTAATGTATTCATAGCAGTCCAAAACTAATTACAAACCGTTTCGAGGCAGATAATCTCGTTCTAATCCATATAATACCCGTGTTCAGTTATCTTAACGTGAATTTCATGAATTTTGTAACAGGTTCATTTGGGTAGGCTTCCAAGGTTACTACTTGGGAGGCAAGTTTTTATTTATTCATCCAGGCCTGACTTTAAAAGTGCTGGAGTATCGTTCATTCTTTTTAAAATCAAAAAATAGATAATCGTTATCTCGTGATGGAATTTTTTTTTGTCTTAGGTACGTCCTTATTTTTTCCTAAATTCATAATCATCATTACAATGTGTCCACACAGCCATTGAAATTCATTGTCTGTTTCTGGTTCCGATGTTCCGTTTCGGTGGAAATTCGGTCATGAGGCACGAAAATATTGAGTTCCATTCAATTCAGAAAGTATAAATCGCACAGTAAAAAATTTATAACAAAACGATTACTTAAACCTTCACAAAAATTGTTAGCATACTTAGAAGTTGAGACTTCGCCTTCGAGACTATAGTCTCTCTTACCTAAGTTTAAGTTCTCGATTTCGTAGTAAAAGTTGAGTATTTTTTGGTTTTGACATGTATATAAATGGCTTATTTATGATCTTACGAAATGTTAACTCATATAAGCTAACTTATCTATTTCTCTAATCATGTTGGATCGATTGAAAGAGTCACTGTTACATGCTATACGTTCCCGACTGCTTTGTTAACCGATTGTGTTGAATTGTGGGTATTTACTATGTGCGATACTGTAGTTTAATGAACTTTGTATGTCAGCTTCGAACTGTGGCTTTGTCCGCTATAGAATATTTTTATGTTTGGTGGAACAACTGATCTTGTCTTTTTTGTTTTGCTGCTAATGTAAATTAAGTGCCGAACAAGATTTTCCTGATTCATGTATTCAATTCTTGTGTACTTACATATCCCTTGTTTTAAGTTAGTCATTTCACGTCGTGCTCAATATTGCAAGTTGTCGTTGATATGTTTGTTAGTAGATCATCCAATTTTATAAAAACATAAAAGTAAAATTGAGATATCCGTACAAATAATATAAATTCAAAAGTGTGTCTATCTATTAATCCGATTTTGATGGATTATAAGGAATTCTAGCGGGAATAAAAAAAAACAAATCCGATTCAGAATATTCAGAATAAATACATTTGACTTATTGTACCTTTACCTTGCGTGAGTGGGAGGTGGTGCATGCCAAATTATATCGACCTGGGGTACTTCAGATCTATTTACGTGCAAGTGGGGGTTCGATTGACAGAGTAAATATTAGCTGCCGCACGCCCCAACCGCTTCGTTAACCGACCGTGGTGCTCTGACGCTATTTACCTTGCTCTATGTACTATAAATTATATTATATTAGCTCAATGATCCCTTATTTATCACAGTAATGGCTGTGTTTGACATACATAAATACCTACCTACTCATTTTACATTTTCGTCGTAAATATTCGGCAACGATCTTGAAGTAAGTTTGTTTCAACAATATTCGATCGAGAACTCCTATTCCTCGGTAGGTAGGTACTCGCTGAGGCTATAATTTTGATGTTACTTTTTAACAGATGATAAATTGATTGAAGCCCTTGAATGCAATCTCACCTGATGATAAGTGACCAATTCAGACAATAGCGTGTCATCCTGGTAAGGTAATTTTTTTTTTGTAATCTTTTACAAGTTAGCCCTTAACTGCGATCTCAGCTGATGGTAAGTGATGATGCAGTCTAAAATGGTAGCGGGCTAAACTGTTAGAGGCATGGCAGTTATATTAAACCCATTCCCCTATTCGGTAATATAGATTAATGTGTGATGATTTCGTGATGTACTTATGTATGATGTGTGGATTTCAATCCATAAGATTTAGATGTCAGGGAATGAGCGAAACGTTTTAGGGGCAGATTATTATCATAGTAGTTAATCACATGTGAACCGCTAGTGTATTCGTCGTATACCTACTATGTGTGTCACTTCCGACGGACTTTTTGGTGGCAAAGGTAAAAATATATAGCTGCAGCCATGTTTCAGCAAAATGCTTATACATACAACCAATTATAGCAAATTGCGACTGTCGCAATATGACGATCTCAGCTACTCCGTTATCCCTAAAATCTTTAAGATTGTATTGTTGCTTGCACTCATAACGCGATATTTGCTATGTAAACTAACGCGATATTTTCATGAGTTGGGACGTCATTCGCTGAAAAGTGTTTTACAACTTTCTTGGCCTGGAAAATTTGGCTTACAGAATTCGAAAATTTACCGAAAATCTTATACTGGCTGAGGAAAATGACTTAAAATAATAGATTTATTTGGATTATGTGTATATTTTAAGAACAATTGCACACAAAAATGCTAGTTTTCTTTTGTTGTTGTCATGGGGTTGTAAGTCGTCAGTTGCTGTAGGGACGTGAGGCGACTACTCTCGTGGGGGACGGATGCAGAATATTAACATTCAATACCGATTGGGGGCCTATGGCAAAAAAGCTTTGGGTATTGATTTCTTATGCAGTCTACATTCACAAAACTTGTAACATAAAATATTATAGATTCTGTTTTTTTCTGCTATAAGTAGGTAGTAGGCGTTAACAGACAGACAGACGGGCAACGAAGTTATCCTATAAGGATTCCTTTTTTCCTAGTGAGGTACGGAACCTTAAAAATGGCAAAACATAACAGGTATATATATGTAACTAGTTTTTCGCTCTGTGCGTGAGCTGCTAAAGCAGCTCACGGGTTGTGATTAAAAAAAAATACATGGCGCTGATTTTTTTAAACTTTGGTAACAGTTTTCTGTTTTGTAATCCCAGGGATCCTAAGATATCGATTTTGAACGAATTCGGTCAATTAACAAAGAATTTCAAAAAAGTGCTGGTTTTTTTTAATTTTGGTAACAGTTTACTGTTTAGTATCCCCATGGAGTCCTAAATATCGATTTTGAACGAAATCGGTCAATTAACAAAGGATTCCAAAATGGCGCTGATTTTTTAACACTTTGGCATCAGTTTCCTGTTTTGAAATTCGAGGAAGTCCTAAATATCGATTTTGAACGAAATCGCTACAATAACAAAGAATTTCAAAATGGCACTGAATTTTTGAAATTTTGGTATCGGTTTCCTGTTTTGTAATCCCAGGGATCCTCAGATATCGATTTTGAACGAAATCTGTCAATTGACAAAGAATTCCAAAAAAATACCATGTCGAAAATCGCTTTTACTTTGATAAATTCCAGTGCTGCCAGACCTCGGCGACGAAAATACCCAAATGTCATTCGTACAAGTGAAACACGTGGTTGCTCGTACTCGAATTTAGCAAAAATTAGGTATTTCGATTTTTTTATTTTTGGAGTAAACCTTGAAAATTTCCCGAGAAATGGGGTAATTTTTTTCCTCAATCCATACCTCGAGTCTGTACACACAATCTCCCCGTTAAAGTTGAATTTTAAAATTGCCTTTTTTCGTAATTCAGACCGAACGGCCGCCGTTACAGCCGCCATCTTGTTTTTCCGAAATTTCAAAAGTTACTCCCATCCCGCACCCGAACACATCTCCCTAACATAATTGTATCGTTTTCTGTATCTTTCTTGGAGAACAATTTGGTCAATTACTAAACACTACTACAACACTTGTAGTCCCTTCAATATTCGCCATATAATTTGGTATGAAAAAAAAAACTCCGCCATCTTGATTTTTTTTTCATTTCGCTTAATAGACCTCCTCGTCCTGATCTTTTCTTGCCAAGAAACCACACTTCCATCTCTCATACTCTCCGAAATAGACACTCACGAATTTTGTATGGCAGCCATCTTGAATTCACCATTTTTGAGTTTTTTTTAAACTTATTGCCAATTGGATGAGGTTTCGAGTGACATTTGTTCGAGCACCCCCCACCTATCTTCAATACCCTGGCCGTGCCCTTTACCCGTCTCCGAAATCCTCAATCATCAGCTGTCTCCATATTTTTCTTCAAGTTATATTTTCTGACTTCCATACGAAGCCAGCAGTGAAAAAAAATTTTTTCATACAAAATTTTACAGGAGGAAGTTTTTAGGGAAAATCTCGAAAACTACCCCGAATGTGGCAACACTGTTTTAATTTATCGATACTGCCCGTCGAGTTACACAATCGATCCATACATGTCAACTTTCCCAAATGTTGCCAACCGCCTGTAAGACGTGATTGAAATTTTCAAAATCACAAAAAGAATACAAAATGGCCGCCACCTCGTTTCACAGAATCATTTGACATAGTTTTATAATTTTCCCGTGAACTACAGGATACACCGCTCCTGACGACGTTTCAATTGTTCATCTCGCTCGCACCCAGCCGACATGATAGCCCCTGAAAAAAGACCATGTCGAAAATCACTTTTTCTTTGATAAATTCTAGTGTTGCCAGACTTCGGCGACGAAAATACCCAAATGTCATTCGCACAAGTGTGACACGTGGTTGCTCATACTCGAATTTTGCAAAAACTGCGTATTTCGATTTTTTAATTTTTGGGGTAAATCATGAAATTTTCCCGAGAAATGGGGTAATTTTTTTCCCCCAATCCATACCTCGAGTCTGTACACACAATCTCCCCGTAGAAGTCGAACCGCTCCGACGTTGCCAACTGCGAGATATTTGAATTTTAAAATTGCGTTTTTTCGTAACTCAAACCGAACGGCCGCCGTGACAGCCGCCATCTTGAATTTTTAAAAACCACCCCCATTCCGTCAAAATACAGGATAATTGTAGGCGGAAGTAGAAAAAAAAATTATGCTTGACCACCCCGTTTCGGATCTGTGGCGCCGCGGTTCGAGGTCGAAAAATCAAAAATTTGAAAACACTACAGCTCGGCCGCCATCTTGTTTTTCCAATTTTTTCCACTTTTTCTATAGATCGTTTCCTAATTTCTTCAATCGTTGCAAATTGCAAAGAAATCGGTTGGAAAACAAGAGAGTTACAAGAATCACGTCGGCCGCCATCTTGTTTTTCTGAAATGTCATAATTTTTCCCTACTCGACTCCCACATTCGAACACTTCTCCCGTACATCATTGTATCATTTTCTGTCTCTTTCTAGGAGAACAATTATGTCAATGAGTCAGTGAGTCAGTGAGTGGTAATTTAGCTATATATAGTATAATATAATAATATAATAATACCACAAGAGTTCTAGCTATAAACCTGCTATTTTTGTCTGCTGTCGTGGTATTTAAGAACGTAGACTTATAAACCTTTCAATTTAGAATTCTGTGTCCTTGAATTGGACAGCGAAGCATCCTTAAGAGATATTGGCAGGAGCTACATATAAGTAAGTAGACATAATATGCAGATATAGGCAGTTGCTAATATGCATAATTTACAACGGTACTTTGCAGCTTTAATTTTTAATTTTTTAATTTAATAAATTAAAAAATTAAAAATAAAGACACAACGCTGCTGTATTCTTATTATACAAATTTTAAAAGTTATAAGGACAATTTGAATTGCAAAAGAAAACTTTGGACATTTTACAACTCGTTCAAGTTTCTTTAGCAGCGGTTTCTTCAAAGGCGAATTCACGAGTGATTTAATTAAAAAACTCTTTACAAAGAGCATATTATTATTTTTCTTTTACCCTTTACTTAAATGACAGAGCACTTAAAAAATTTAACTTCTTACCGGGGTTACAGGTCGTCTTCTGGGTATAAAGTTTTAAATGATAACGTCGCTGGCCATTATTGTAACTGTTTTTTTTAAATGAGTGACTACATTTCATACTTTTTTTGTACTAGAAGTTAGTCCTTAACTACGATCTCACCTGGTGGGTGATGCAGTCTAAGATGGTTGTGGGATAACCTATTAGTAGTATGGTCCATACCCCTAATTGGTTTCTGTACGGTATCGCACCGGAAGGCTATATCGCTTGGCGACACGTCTTTGCCAGTAAGGTGGTATATTGCCACGGTGGAAGCCTCTTGAGTCCCGACAGATCAAACCAGACAAAATTTAGTAACTATAAAATTCCTAAATTGGCTCCGATGGGGATGTACCCAGCACCTCCCATTTAAAAGACAGCTGCGCTCGCCAGGGAGGTCCTCAATACTTTATGGTACCTAAAAGATAGTTTTCTCAAATGTAATATTCAATTATAATGCGATATAATACGATTAAGGCGAATGCATACCTACGAATAAAGTAAAGTCGAGAGTTATTCCAAAAAGCTTAGTTTGAGATGTTATTAATAGACCCTGCTCCTCGGCTCCACTCACTTCAAACATTCTGCCGATGTGCATAGCACCTAACTAAAGGGATGATACTGCCAAAAACCTGTGAGGTGAACGTAAAAAACTTTTTCCTCTTTGCTGACCATGTAAAAAATTGCATTGGTCGCTAAAAATATGTCAGTTGTATGTATTGTGTTGTATTTTGTATTTACACTTTGTACATAAAAACGTGTAAGTGTTATGGTTGTAAGTTATGAATATTATACTGGAATGTAGGCCGCAAATTCATTCTCTAGTAACATAAATAGTGCTCCTATTATAAGTTTTCTTATAACTGCGACTTCGTCCATGTGGGTTTAATTTTTTTTCTAAAGAACTCTTTGTTCCCCTGTTGACCGTTGCGTTGAATATCTATATATATAAAAACTAAAGGTCACTGATTCATCACGATATCTCAGGAACTATAAAGCATTCAGACTTGAAATTTGGAAGATAGGTTCCTTCTATGATGTAGACGGCCGCTGAGAGACGGTTTTGAGAAAATTGACCCCTAAGGGGTTGAAATGGGGGCTGGAAGTTTATATGAAAGTCCTTTGTTTTTAAAGTTAGAGACATGAAAGTCCTTTGTGTTTGAAGTTAGAGGCTTGAAAATCGGGATGTAGATTATTAGTTTTAAGTAATAAAACTAAAGTCTAAACTCTAATTATTAAAGTATTACACTAATAATAATTAGAATAATGGATAAAATAAAATAGTTGAATATTTAGTAATAAATGGAAAATTGAGAAATAATCGCTAGGTAGAGTTATAATTAGTTAGTAACCTATCTAATATCATATCATTTATTCATATTATAATGACTATTATCGACTTTAAAGCCGGTAACATTGGAGTGAGTTATCTATAAATAATAATAAATAAATAACTTTTTATTTCAGGCAACTATAAACTGACAGCCCATAACTTGTTAGTAACAATCACTTATCCTATGTTAGTAAAAAAAAAACAAAATAAAAATACCTAACCTAACCTAAACCTACTCTTAAACCTAAAGCCTCAACAAATTTACAGGGCTCTTTGGGGCCTGATGAGAATGTATGCACCATTCCAGTACGTCCAGAGAGGGCTGTCCAGCTTAGTAGCCAATGCGCTGAGGTGTTGGTGCTGCTCACTAGGTTACTATAACATAGTATATATAGTATAACTATAACATTATATTTTAAACAGTAGATAAATTAGTAATAAAGTTAACTTAAAACCTACACAATAGAGGGAAATAAGATGTGAAAAGTATTATTTACTAATGAGTCCATTACAGCTCACAGTCTTCGTAATTATAAAGCCAGAGGAACAAAACAGCGGCACATAAATGGTAGCAACTAACTAAAATATAGAATCACAGACGTCTTTCATGAAAATAAATTTAAGCTTTTTAGAATCACTTCAAACATAAAAAGAAAATGCCGTATAAACGGGCTTTGAATAATAATTAATTATTCGCTTTCATCTAAAACAAAAACCGACTTCAAAACTATACCTATAAGAAAAATCTATCGCGTAACATACAGTCGAATTGAGAACCTCCTTCTTTTGAAGTCGCTTAATAATACTCGTATATTCGTCATTATATAAAATAGAGAACTAGGTATATTAAACAGGTTTTTAAATAAAAACCTTCTTAAATGAATCTCCAAGTAGAGACTAGGACCAGACAGGGCATGACGTTTGAATGAATATGTGGCATTCATCTCGAACAACCTTGCAACCTTGAATAATGATTAAATTTGAACGAAGAGCAACCATGGCAGGGATGCTCCCCATAATAGAATAGTCATATCATTTAAACTCATTTGGATATATTAAAAAATTCCGCACCGCTTTTTTTTTAAAATCATGAGGCCATTATCTATGTACCTACATACTTTTAAATAAGAGGACAGGCATTGCTTTTAAGGCTGTATACAATGCATGCCACTCTAGTTAGGTTAGCTGTTCATTGTTTTATTTTAGCTTTTCATTTTTCCAATGCACTTTGAAATTCGCGTAGGTACCTACCTATTCGTTGTACGAATCAAAATGTGACATACAGATGCATACTCAAGGCTGTTTTATATGGAACTTGTGTAACCTAACGCCCGTTTTTAAAGTTTGTGAACATGAAAATGTGTTGCTACGCGAGAAAAATTTTTGTGGAGCAATTTGAAACTAAAAACATTGTTCCAAATAAAATGTTGTGCGTTATAATGCATTGCTCTCAAAACTTTATAACGAGCTAACTTACTTTTCTTTAATGACCAAAAGTAGCTGCTATATCCTCTTCTATTATTTATATTTATTCAAGGTATAAGGTTTGCCATATTGTAAATATTTGGTTCACCCATCTAGCAATCAGTAGCACTATTCCGTAGCAGCATCAGTCAATGCTACTATCTCAATCGATGTGATTGGCTGTAATTTGGTATTCTTGCTGTGATAATAGAATTTGGCCAATAGCGGGTGCTAATTAGAGGTGAATGCGATCACTACACTCTAGCAATCATATAATACGTAACAGTGCCACATATAGAGAGTATAGGTGAGGAGAATTATCTGTGTATATGAAATATGTCCGTCGAAATGCATTAAATTGGGGGCGCCACATTAGCATCAGGGTAAATTTTAAACGCAGCGCTAAGTTATGGCGCGTTTTTCAAAATCCGCGTAAAGTAGGAAACAATATGTAATGATTTTCTGCGGATCATATTTTAACGACTTCTAATAATAATTCTCTATTTACTACATTATTTTGTACAACGTAAGTTGTTGAAATTTTCATTATATACTTTAGTCGACAATTATATATTTTTTTTTGACTCGGCATACTTCTGTTCATATACAAGCAGCGCCATTGTGGGAGTTTTTTGAACTGTTATTTATAGCAACCACGGGACACTTTTTCAACTTTTCTCCAATAAGAGATGATTCTCCTTACCTCTACCCTCCATAATGCCGCAGTATCGCAGTTGCGTGGACAATACGTCATCCAAACATGCGTTCCCGCGCGTAGGTACGCAAAAGTTTTTGTTTCGGTGGCAGTTGAAAAATTGCTTAAGCATTTACTGGGCATGTAACCTTTGAACCTGTGGCGTACCTAACGGCAGCAAAATTTAAAATGCTATGTAGGTACCATTTAAGAACGTTTAAGAAGAAGACCTTTAAGATTAAACTGAAAATTGAGTCGTTAGCGAATCGTTTTAAATTTACATCAGCCAACTTCCTTTTCCGCGGTGCGGGGGTTATACCAACGGTTTAAGAATCCAAGGTAGTTCGTAACAAATTGTAATCTGTCTAAGTTTCCTTAATCCCACTCTTTAATCCCCCGAGGGGTTCTAAATTTATTGGCCGCTAGTAATTAAAAGTTCGGCAAACCTCGTCAAACTTAGAACAGCACCTGCTGGTGAGGATGCTTTTAGGTGTAGTTATTTTTATTAACTTATTGTAAGACTAACTTATTGTATTAAAATTGAAAGTAAACGAATGGGTAGAACAAAGGTGTACTTTGTTCTATCCATTCGTTTACTTTCAATTATAATCTAGAAAAATAACTTTCAGGGTATGAGGAATCAAATTATTTTTTTCTTTTCAAGATCGACGAATCCATACTGATGGTAGTGGTGGTGATGTATTGGGTATATTTACGCAGCCTATCTGTTTAACTGATTTTCCATACAAAATCGAAGAGTCCCTACGAGTTTAAAAAAAGTACTTTTTTTCCAAGATTTACACAAAAAGCTTTGACAAAAAGTATGAAGTAGGTACTTTAAAAAAATGAAGACGTGGATTTCGATTTTTTTTATCCCGTGATGGGAAGCGCAGCAGACAGGCGAACGGTCTGATAGATAGCAAAAATGAGTACAGATGTACTTTAACATCTTTAATATACTAGTGGTTCGCCCCGAACTGAATCCTCGCGGTATCCTTAAGATAGTTTAACTTTAACATAAATTAAACTTAAACACGTAATAGTTAACTTTTTATTCCTCGTAAGATTATTTGTAAGCACAAACGAATAAACTTTTACAGAGCGCCATCTATTGACACCATTGTGAAGTTCTGTTAATAGTACTGAAGCTCATTAAAAATTAAATAATTTCGTTTCCTCATAATATTTATCTAATTTTAGTATTTGTTGTTCAAGTACAGGATATAATTCAAATAACTGATCAAGTTTCAGGCTCAACCTTTCAGAGAATTGAGAGTTCTGAGGTCAACTTTGGACGTTAGAAAATCTCCACTTTGAAAGCCCCCCATTTCGTAAATTTTAGGGGGAAAATTAAAAAATATATATTTTTGGACTCTATTCCTAATTATCTTTAAAATGATATACCGCCACCCTATGTAACGCTAAAGAAGCCCCCCTGAAATAAAGATTTTTATAACTTTTTAAGCCATATTCGGCTGGAGGCCATCGGTTTACATATTATATTTAAATTTGAAGTAATTACGTTCAGTAATTCAGAAGTTACAAGGCTCTGACAGACGGACGGATGGACGGACGGACGGACAAGTGCAAATTCACTCAAGTAGACTCAGAGACCTTCGCTTCGCTCGGTCTATAAAACAAAGTCGGGTTGGTTCGAACACTTATAACTCTAGAACGGCTGAGCCGATTTTCATGGTTTTTGATTTGTTGTATTTGTCTCCGTCCCGAACAGCAGAATAACTATTAAAAACATTGGAAAATTGACGAAAAAATTAAATAAAAGAAAAAACATTTTCTCTTGATTTTCCCATACAAAATGTTCATGGGTTTCGTAACGTGATTTTTGGCATGGGTATTGTTGAGGACCTGGAGAGTGGCATTTTATCCCGAAAAATTAAGGAGTTCCCGCGGGAATCAAAAAACCCTAAAATCACGGTGACGAAGTTGCGGGCATCAGTTAGTTGATAATGTAAAAAAATATATGATTGCGATTCAATTTGTTACAGAAACTTAGAAATGGTAGACGACCGTCGTTTTAATTATGAAAACAGATACGAATAATAATTTAGTTTATGCAAAAACTTTCAACACTTCCTCAGGGAAAATGGTAAAGTGTAAAATGTAAATTAGTTTCCCATTAATTCCGGAACGCTTTATTATAAATAAATATGGATAGTTGATTCACGTAGGTAGTAATTAGGTACACTAGCTTCACTACATGTAATGGTTTAAAGCAAGATTTGCATTTTATTCATGTCTTACTCAGCATTAGCAGTAATTAAAACCAGGTGAACTATTAATTATAAACCTTCCTAAAATATCATCAAAATCTTAGAAATGATAAGGGTTCATGACTGTCAGTAATGAGGAGATACTATGGCAGGTACAGATACGAGGCAGAGAGGATTTAAAATTAAAATCTATTCTATAATATCATAAAGGCGAAAGCTTGTGGCGAAACAAACGTCTTTCACTAACATGTTAATAGTCATTAAAGCCCCCCAAGCCGTATTGGAGCAGCGTGGTGAGTCTTAGCGCTAATTGCCTCTCTCATAACAGAGTGGAGGCCTGTGCCCAGCATCGGGACGTTAATGAGCTGTAGTGGTGGTGGATACACATACATGTGAATACTATCTAGGCGAGTATAGTGTGTGATGGAAGACTTGCAGAACGTAATAAATGAACTCGTTCGGTGTTCATTCATGCTAGTCTAGGATATATGAAGACTTAACCAAAGTTGAACGTATATGTCCGTACGCTTGAAAGCTGACGTTCATTATATTTCCGGCCTTAGTAGCTCGTGCATTGGCTACGTAATTTAAAGTAGGTAAGTATCTTTAGCTTTAAAATTTTCCTTTAGTTCCTAAAAATTATATTGATACTAAATAACGCCCGTGACTACGTTCACCAGAGTTTAGATATTTGAATTTTTTTCTTTTTCCGGGTTAAAAAGTAATTACAGCAATATGCTCTACCCCAGGATGCAACCTATCTCTGTACCAAATTTCATCAAAATCTGTTGAAATATTGAGCCGTGAAAGCGTATACGAGACAGACAGGTAGGTACACTTTACCATTAGTAATGTAACGTATAACAAGTAAGGACATTTTTATGATTTTTTTTGGAGCAATGGCACCATGGTGTGCTTGCTCTGTGGCACTCTGTGGTAAGCGTGTATCGTTTATTTGCCATTTGTTCTTTTTTAAAACATTTTTTTTTGTTCAAAATACGATATAAGACCCTATGTTCTCATTCCTAAATATATTATAATTATTAATATATTATTTAAAAAAACTATGCTGGTTCTTTTCGAACTCCATTCCTAAACCGTTTCAATAATGAGTTAGTTTCTATCAGAGCTAGTGTCAGGAAAGGTCAGGTCATTTAAACATTGTTATTTAATTAAAAGCTTACCGCGATGGGGTAATTGTAAACCGCTGTTTGAAATTAAAATCAACAACGTAGTTAATGTAAAGGCCTGAAATGCGAACGAGCACTTCATTTGCAAAAATCAATTTACGAATTTTCACGAGAGCTTAGCTGAGTTGTAATAAAGATTATACTCGTACAGAAAATTAAGTTCAAGGCAGTTCATAAATTGTTTTCTTGGTATTTACTTATTTTTTTAATTAACTTGTATAAAAATATACCAATAACTAGATTATGCCCGCGACTTCGTTCGCATGGATTACGGTTTCTTGATTCCCGCGGTAACTCTTTAATAGTCCGGGAAACTTGTGTACTTCCCCGGGATACATACTATTCCTATACCAAATTTCATAAAAATCGGTTGAACAGATGGGCCGAGAAAGCGTAAAAGACAGACACACTTTCGCATTTATAATATTGGTATGGATTACTTCATTGAAAAGTGCCTCATGATAACATGAAAGGTCAACGACTATTGTAATAGTGATACTTTTCATATTTTGATCAATGCACAGGTGTAAGTTTCTCTGTTGTGTGTTTCAAAAATTGCGGAACCGGCAGGATTTGAACTGGCGTCTCTCTGGAAATTGCGGCCGGAACGCCTTTGATCGCTAGACCACGGTTCACGGTTTCTGCATGATCAGTGGCGAAATTACACTAACATTAAATACAAAACAAAAAATATTTTATAGGAAATTATATTCAATTTTTACCAACGTTAAAGGATATTGCGAAACATAATTTTCAGACATATAAAAAATTGCGGAACTGGCAAGGACTGGACCTGAAATCCTCTGGCTATTCGGGTCTTTGGACTACTCACAATGATTTTAGACCACGATCTCTTTACTAATGGCGAAACATATATTTTTTTCAACATTAAGGAGATATTAAATGCGAAACTCGACACAGGCAACAAAAAACCCACGCGATCGCTTTTATATGGAGCTGAACAGACTACCACGACAGGGCAAACCCCCTACGATTGGCTGTTTCGCGAGGAAGTTTTGCCCTTCTTTTCCCTATTGCTTTCGCCCTAACCCGGAACTCAGTTCACAAAGCAAGCAAGCGCCAAAGCCCCACGTTAATCGAAAGATACGCGGGATTGAAAAGTGCTGAGTGTTGTGATTCCCTGTTAGCGAGCTCTTACTGGGTTGGGATTTTTAATTAAATCCCGTAATACTCGGGGGGAAGGCAAATTGTTTTGCCTGCACCGCCTTGATTGTAATCAGTTTATACTACGTACGTAACAGGAGGATACCATATAGAACAGTCTGGAGATACGCTCCTTAGTGCTTAACGTTCCTATGTTAGAGCTTATTAAAATTTAAAAGTTAGTAAGTACTATTACTTAAAAACTATTTTATCTATTAATAAATAATATATTTGACAAGTGCGTGTCTCTTTATTCGGTAGGAATTCCGAATTCGCCAGATTCACTTTACGATCCAAAAGCGCTTGTAAGAATTATTTGAATAAAAAACATTGCCCCTACACGGCTCAACCGCTGAACATCTTTTGGCGATTCACCGTGATGACATTTTTATCCAAGAGTTCCTGTGGGATAACGTGGATAAAACTTAACAGGATGGTAGCGGGATAATCCCTAACAGGTTAGACCGCTACGATCTTAGACTGCATCGTCACCTGTGATCAGGTGAGTTCGCAATGAAGGGCTAACTTGCAGTAGAAAAAATTAAAAAAAAAACTTGGAGCCTTGAATATTGTGGACAAATTCTCGCGCATTAGTTATTTATTCATAAAAACAGTTTTAGTGCTAATTAAGTTGTTTTCTTATGTAAAATGTAAATGTAAAGTAAGTAAGTAAAAACTCTTTATAACACACAAACAAATAACAAAACAGGGGTACAACGAATCGTGACAGAATTAACAACTTGTTACGGTGCAAAGGCGGCCTTATCACTATGAGTGATCTCTTCCAGGCAACCTTTTTAAGATAAGAGATTTAGATTTTAGGAGATTTTTACTATGTAAAATGGAATGTAAAATGTAAATTATGTTATGTTATGTAAGGGATAATACAAAACTATTTAATTTTTATTTTATTAAGTTGTTTTCTCAACAAAATCATAGTTGCAGCCCTTTTCACCACGTTAAATTAAGGACAAGAATAATACATTTGTCAGAACAAAATACTTCAAGTTTAACATTTTACATTTCAATATTGAGTTACGCCTGGAACATTGAACTTTTATTTAGCGTTAAATCGGCGATCGTATTTCATGCAGCATATTTCTCTGAAAATAAGTAAGCCGAAGCACAATTTTATTTCGTTTGAATATATACTAATCCATTGTTACAAAAGTAAAGTAACTGAATATGCGACTTACTCAGGTACTTTAAATTAGAAATACGATTAGGCAACACTGACTAAATAATAATTTAAGTTCTTGAAGCGTGTTTTCGCGGACTACCATATGGCAAGATTTGGGTTCACGACATACAACTTTATCGTTACTGCAACAAACTGGTGTTGCTGTCTCCTAGAACCGCTGAATAAAAGTATTCAATAAACATAAACATACACTATAAAGTAACCAACTCCTTGGCAGAGTATTCGGTAAAAAGCTTTTAAAGAGGTAAGGGGTGAGACTTTAAAAGGTTTTTAGGACCATTTCAAGTTCCCTCGCAATTAATAATCACAAAACAGATTTTGAAATATGGTATACCTACAATTATTACCAATGTAAAAGCTTTGGGGTCCTTAATTAAACTTGACTAGGATGAAAAGGGTGGTTAATTAAAAAGGAAATTTTCTCGCTGTTCTTGTTGAGGAATGACGGTATTGCCATAATTTTAGGCACGTCATTTTTCGAATGTTTTTACTTTTTTATAATTAAACAAGTACGTACCCTGAGACTCGGAGATTTTACCCAACCATGGAATGGTCTAAAGCCTGCACTGTCTATCGATGCGTCGGTTCCCTCATGAATTTTCAGAATAAAATATAATACTTAATAGATGACTGTTTGTCAAATTCAATATGGCTGATTATGATGGACTGACACAAACATAAGTCAAAGAAAAGACAAAATTTGATATGAACCTTTCCTCGATTTTTCGAGGAAAGGTTCATATCAAATTTTGTTATGTCATGCATATTTTGTCATGCAAGTTATACCATGCAAGTTATACTGGTATAACTTGCATCTCGAAGACTGATCTATGTACTTTTATCGCGGAAAATCAAAGGTCCCATGAGATTTTCAGCAAATTTGTGGATACCTTTGTCATTATTAATTATAGATAGTACTAAATAACCTGGATTTCGTTTCAGAAATCTATCTTCTATGTATTTTATAAAGTAAAACAAAACTGCTGCAAAACATTGTACCTACTCAAACTTAGGTAAAACAGACAACAATAAAATTGGAAAATGTAATTCTATTTTTACCTTCTATTTCAATCTTCGAAAGAAGGCAAACGGACTAAAATTCTATAGGCGCTTACAAGCAGTTATCGAGAGGAGGCGTACATTGAATATCTGTTGGAAACTTTCATACTTCTCTCGGAATACCAAAAAGTTTCGCTACTTTCAAAACTTTTTGTGTAAGAGTTGGAAAGACAAATAACGATAAAGATGTTCAAGAAGTGTTTAGGATAATATTCGAGTTCGGCGTTGGAGTAGTTTGAGCTTTTATTTTAAGAATTCTGAAATCAGTCGTTTGGAACTACCTGAATCTACATACCTTTGTGTATTTTTATTTAAGACACTTCTGTTGTTGTACCTTTAAGGTGTTTTTATACGACTGCCTGGAAAAAGGAGTATATTGTTTTCAGGGTTCATGTATGTATGTATGTATATATTTATGTATGTATACGTATGTATGTATGTATGTATGTATGTGAGTTTGTATATTCCACAATAACTTCTATACGCCTGAACCGATTTTGATAAATGAGGTATCGTTAGAATCTCTAGCTTATTCTGGGTGACATAGGCTAGTAAAATTTTTAAAAAAATTGATGGGGGGACCATGGTCACGCATTAAAGACCAAAATTGAAAAAAAAATTCGAAAATAAGATTAACTATATAATCATCATCTAGAAAATGATGAGTAGATTCCAAAAATATTTAACACTATAGTTCAATATTTGGTGATTCACAAAAAAATATCATTTAATAAAAAATGTGAATTAGATTCCAAAGGCTATATATGCAAATCGCTTCCTAAGGAGGTAAACTCCAAAAATAATGTGGCAGGGCAGTCGTATTTTTTAATTTGTTATATCAATTTTTTATCTATTTAATTAAATATTTTATCTATCTTTTACTCAGTAAGTTATTGTTTATATCCCGTGGTATTACGCTATTTAATTTAATTGAGTAGAAACTTCTTCACCTCTCCATTACTAAGTAAAAGCCACCAAGTTTTTTTTATATTTCTCCTTGTCCATAGCTAAGCGGCTCTGTAAAATTTGTAACTTTATTCACTTATTATCTTCTTAACTACCATTATTTCACCTTCCTAGCGATTACTTTCGTTCAACTTTATTTTAATCCCTTTTACAATATGAATTCCACAGAATAGAAGGTATTATAATGGGCATACAAAAAGCAGCAAAATTAAAATGAAAATATACAATCTGTACTATAAATAGCTATGATATATCATATATACTTAATTTAAATGCTACACGTAAATTATTTACGCTCGGCATGACACATTTCCACATCAATAAACTACAATAAATATAAAAATGTTGAACAATATGCGCATATTATTATACTTACTTAAATAAACAAAGATATTTTAACTGTAACTTTTGCGAGGGAAAACACAAATTAACATTATACATAAAACATGCAGCTGAAATAAAATGAAAGCAATTGCAAGCTGCTACCGATTTTTAGGGTTCCGTACCCAAAATATAGTATGGATCTCTATTTATCTTCGTAATGTAATAATCATGAAATACGGTGGCCGTTAAAGTTTTCAGGTTTATTAGAATAGTTTGTTACTATCACAAAAATTCATTTGAAATTTCTCGGATGTAGTTTTCTAACTATGATCAAAAGAAAACTTTACCACTACATGGTTTCAGTTGTTTATTTAGAGAAAAAAAGCATAACCTAAATATAAAAAGTTTCAAATCATATTACGTTCAGGACCCTGTTGAATGAAGCCCTGTTCGCGCTCGACCAGTTTTTAATTCCTTTATCTCTTTGCGCAGTGTGCACATCTACGAGCACATCACCGGTACAATATGTTGGCGATAAAATATGAGAATCGTACTCGATGCAGGTCAGAGCATCCTCCAATTGCTTACATAATATGGATATAAATGTTCATTATTTTTATTATAGGAAACAAATATTTACTTTCTGTTGAGCTACCTTGAACATAACACGCATTTACATATCAAAACGCATTCAATATTTGGAATGCCTAGCTTACTATACTAATCCACTAGCAGCTCACTAAACTAAGCACGAGTCTCCTCTTAAAAAAATTGTGTGTCAGCTCCGACGCACGACTGGAGTTTTCTCTTTACGAACGATTATTTATATTACTGAAAAAAACATGCTTGAAATATTTATTTATATTAATTATATAATTTATATTCAATAAAATACATTACATAGTCATGGAAACATAAACAAGTGTTACCATGGAAACATCTAAAGTAGAAAGTTAGATTTAACTCTAACATTAACATTTTCATACCCCGGTCTTAAATATGAAAATCGATTCTAAAGGAGGTAAACTCCAAAAAATTGATTGGCCATGTAGTCCACCACGCTGGCCCTTATGTGGATTAGCAGACTCCACATTCTTTTGAAAACATTATGAAGAACTCTCGAGCGACCGGGCGAGTCTTATTTTTTTTTAATTCTTATTCGTCGACATTCAAATACTTTGTTTTACAAAAAAGAAAATAAACTCTTTTCGATGCAGTTTAATTAAACAGCTCTTGAAAGAGTCTCTCAAATAGCTTCAAATATTAAACAAACTTGAACGAGTTGTAAGTTTTTCACAAATTGCAGTGCAGTAGCTTTTAAAAATAGTTTACTCTTTTTAAAGAACAGTATTTTTTAATTAATGTAAATTACCTTTTACATTTTATTTATATGAAAACTGTCACATGAAAGTATTATCTACCTACTACGTACTAATTGAATTTCTAAAAGTTATATTATGTTGCAATATTTATCGTTAAAAACTTATTTTATTGTTACAGAAACGAGATAGAGACGACCGACCAAAGGCAAAAGTTGCACAATTTACATTTTTGAGTAAGTACAAGGTTTAAATTTTTATGAAATTAGAACCAACAATACGCATAGTAAGTAAAAGCAATGTGAAAGTGTGTTTGTTTGTTATATTTTTCTAACAAGGCAATGGACATAGTTGAGGATTCCAAGAGTGTCATAGGTAACTTTTTATCCCGGTCAATCAAAAAGTTCTCCTGGGATTTTTATAATCTACTAGCTGGTGCTCGCGAGTTCCTCCGCGTGGATTGAGGTTTGCTGGTTCCTGCACGAAATCTTTGATTTTCTGGGATAAAAAGTAGCTTATGTGTAGTTATGCCAGACTATAATTTTTCTCTGTGCCTTTCATCCAGAGCCGTTTACACATTCTGGCGTGATTAGTATAGATTATATCCAAGAAGTACGAAGTCGCGAGATTCATCAAGTTTGCAAATAAATTATTGGCCTATTTTTGTACTTTGTAAAAGATAATGTTTAATGATTTTCCGGACGTTATGGCTTTATTTTACTTTGGGGTTGTACGCGTTAGCGGCAATGGATTGTGGTATGATAACAAAGGTTTAACCGTCCTTTTGTATGGACAAAAGGGTATTCTTGGACTACAAAATTTTCTATAGCCGCCGTGAACGAGGCCCATTGTATGGATAACGGGCACTGGCGCATTTCTTAATCGTGCAGCGTGAGTAAAGTTTATGACGTGTAAAACGTACTGTTTGAAGTTTGAACAACAGAGCGCCCATCCCACCCTCTAGCTTTTGTATAAAGAGGTATATATCCAGGAGTTGTGCCGATGGTTTAAACTTTAAGTTTACAATAATACCATACTTTTTAAGTTGCTGAGATACACCTGCTCTGATAAATACGTAGGTTGTAGGACCGCAAACGACAACGATTGTATCAAACGTAGGTACGCGTCACCATACATCCAAATTCAAATATTTTATTCAATGTTGGTATATAGTAAGTACTCTTTTTGAAGGTTATTTATCAGACATTAAATGCATTAAAATAAAAATAAAAACAAAATAAAAATAGCAACAAAAAATAAATATGTACGTACCTACTTAATAGCGACTAATAATAAGCCGACTTTTTACCGATTTTATGAGTGACATGCCAACCTTTCATTTTCCACCGTCAATCGGAACGGCCGTTTTTTTTGTAGGACATGAGCGTTTCAATATTGCAATCCGTATGTGAAACATATTTGTAACATTTTTATTCATATTCGCTAAGGTTAGCTTCCATCTTAGGCCGTAGGTAATTACACTTGTAAGTTTGTACGTAAGTAGTAACTTACATAGCCAACATTCTCAAGCCATAGATTTAGGATTGGTCTCCTAAATCTATCCATTAAGCATTGTTTACATTTCGTAAGTGAACAGTGTAAGTGAGTGAAAATTATAAGTGTAATTGCGGCCTTGGATTTTCACTTAATCGATAACGACTGCCTCGTTGGTCTGGTGGTTGGCATGTCCAATTGCGGCCAACGAGGTCCCGGGTTCGAGTCCCAGATCGGGCCGTAATTAACTATTGGGGTTTTCTGACTAGAAATTCTCAGTACTAGCCCGGAGTTAGGAAGTTGGCAGTGTTTCACCACTGTGCCTCGGGGAGCACGTTAAGCCGTCGGTCCCGGTTAGTATCACTAACATGATAATAGTCATCAAAGCCCGCCAACCCGCATTGGAGCAGCGTGGTGAGCCTAAGCTCTTATTCCCTCTCTCCTATGAGAGTGGAGGCCTGTGCCCAGCAGTGGGACGTTATTGGGCTGTAGTAGTAGTAGTAGATGTTCACTTAAATTGAGTTTGTAGAAAAAATATAATTTTAACATAGAAGGCATCTATAGACTCTCAAAGAGCTCTTCAAGAATAGCATAGACCAGGGTAGGCGAACCTATAAGTATCAACGTGCCATTTTTTCTAAATAAATGTTTAGTGAGGTCATACACTTGCCATCAAATAATTTTGACTTCGTGATTATTGGGAAAATAATAATAAATATATCCAACTCAAAGCTCTTTAAATTTATCAAAAAAAAAATACATTTTGCAATGTCTCAATTATACGCGTAATTTAAATTAAAGTAAAATTAGTGTGACTTGTGTTGTTGCAGATTAGATGACAAATAATTTGTACATATTGAAGGTTCTTTTTCTTAGTGCATAATGAATTTTATGATCGGTGACGTGCCCAAAATATTGTGTCGCATACGATTTTTGGTACGCGTGCCACTGTTTCGCCATCCCTGGCATAGACCATATAAAATTCTCGACAATTTTATCATGATATCTGCCACATATCTCAACATTCGACAACTAGTAAAGCAAAATGCTGATTCAATTTTACGCATTGAACAACGACGAAATTCTTTACCGGCAAAGCACGACCGAGACATTCCGAGAATCAATTCATGCGATCCTATGAGGCTTAGTTGTGTTGGAATATAGATTATTCTCTCCCCTAGCGACAGAGCCTTTGGCAGTAGGTATACAGTGTACACCGAACATGCCTGGAGGAAATACAGCACTCGAGAGCTGAGTGTTGTGATTCCCTGTTAGGAAGTGCTTGTTGCGTTGGGCTTTTCAATTAAACCCGGTCATAATCAGCTAGGGGAAGCGGTACGGTGAAAACGTTTACCGTTGCTGGCGATAGCGCGTTTTCTTTTATATTTTCCACACTAATCGATACTTGCCTTTCTATCCGTATACTAATAATAAGAATGTGCAAAGGTAAATAGATGTTTTTTAAATTATGAGTGTAAACGTTTAAAGAATGTGAAAATATCCATCTTTCTGTACCGTTTTGACGGTACATAGAGTCTGATAGAGATAGCTTGCACTCTGGAGACGGAAAAAGGATATTATAATGTCGGAAGATCAAGCAGTCTTCAGGAATTTTTGAAAAATCTTAATCGATATCTTTAAAAAGACGTTTTATAGAAGACGGCATTTAATAATAAATGAAAGACCCAAGAATATCACAAAACTGTACTGTAACTATTTAATGTAATCGACGTTAGTTCTAGGCTACGTAGTTTGTTCATTATTAGACCTTAATTTATAGGACAATTTCTATAGTAAGCTCTTCAAGAG
The DNA here is from genome assembly GCA_964035005.1 of Erebia palarica. Taxonomy (NCBI): domain Eukaryota; kingdom Metazoa; phylum Arthropoda; class Insecta; order Lepidoptera; family Nymphalidae; genus Erebia; species Erebia palarica. Next base: position 32,436,285 of record OZ035984.1, on the reverse strand, counting down.
ATATACACAAAATTATTTTAGGTTCTCGTTTTCAGGTAGACACTTCCATACTTTGTCTTCAAGAATTTCATCTGAAGTACTGTGAAAATGCCTCGAAATGATTTTACTTTGTATGACAGATGATAACATTCTTTTCATATTTTGTCTAAGTATTTACAAACGGTCGCTTTTAACATATTGTTATGAAAGCATAATCCATTTCTGTCGACGTTAGAATGAAATAAGGTCCATAATATATTCTGGAAATTTATTAAACGTCACCTAATGGTACCACGTGCGTTAATCCTTCATTTATTTCAGCTACGACTTCGCAAAGTGAGGATAATTTATTACATTTTGTTTCTATTTCACCAATCTTAGTAAAATGATTATCATAAAACACCCTTCTCTAAATTAGGTAATTTGCTGGAGATATTATTCATTCTTTATTCACTCTTCTTATTTCTCAAAGTTATTTCAGGATGTCTTAGTATTTTAATAATGTAACGTAATAAGTTTTTAATTGAAATAATCCTAGATTGTAATCCTAATCCATACTATTATTATAAATGCAAAAGTGTGTCTGTCTGTCTGTCCATCTGTCAGTCTGTCTGCTACGCTTTCACGCCCCACCTGCTCAACCGATTTTGATAAAATTAGGTATAGGGATAGATTGTATCCCAGGGAAATCCCCGGAAATTTAAAGAGTCCCCACGGGAATCAAATACTTTAATCCACGCGGATGAAATCGCGGGCATCATCTAGGATTATTTTAATACTTATTGAAAATAATAAGAACTTACTTACGAGGTTATACTATCAACAAGGTAGGTTCAAATGCATGGAAACATTACCTGGTTTAGGTATCTACGTAGAATACAGCAAAACGTATTCCTACATATGTTAAAAAAGAGCTTCGTTTACCTGTAGGATACATCCATATTTATATTCGTACATACTAATATTGTAAATGCGACAGATTTTCTGTCCGTCTATCTGCTACGCTTTTACGGGCCATCTTTTCAACCGGATATGAAATTTGGTACAAACATAGGTTTCATCTCGGGGAAAGTCGCAGGTTTTTATCCACGAAAATTAAACAGTTCCCACGGGAATCACAATAACCATAATCCACACGGACGAAGTCGCGGGCGTCATCTAGCTATTTAATAAATTAAGTAAGTTCCTTCCTGTTTATGCCTCTAAAGCCATGTCGTCAGTGGATACTTTGTTATAATATTTGCCACTAAACAGTAACTTGATATTTACCTAAATACAAACAAGAATAATATATTTACTTGTAAGCTCGGAAAACTTGAGAAGTTAAGGCGACCTTAATAAACTTTAGAAAGGTCACATTCGTTATGCCTAGACATGCCCGCATTGTTACATGCTCTACATAGCTTTTCATATTGTAAGAGACTAATATGTTTCGTAAAGCAAACAAGATAACACATTTATACATTGCAAACTTCGCTATGGAAACTTGAGTACAAAAGAAGAGTTAGTACTATACTTTGTGCGTCTTTGAATAATAACAATTACGTAGGTAGGTACTCATATTGTGGTAAATAGTAAATCAAAGTGAAATATAATCGAAGTAAGTGCATTTTACACCTTCACTTTTCAATCTATAGTAAGAAATATGAAAAATCTAAGAGTATGTGAGTCTATCTATCTATCTGTCTGTTGCCGCTTTACAATTAATCGGTTTAATCAATTTCATAGATAGGAACCCTAGCATGATCCCTGGTGGCGCACGTAGGCTACTTTTTATCGCAATAAATGACAGAGTTCCCGCGAGATTTTTAAAAAACATGTTTTTTTTTGTATCTAGAGATTATTCCCTAACAAGTCAGAATTAAAAAAAAAATTAAAAAACACGACTGCCCTGCCAAAAACGAACAAAAAAGTTAAAAACCTAAACTAATCTAGATAAATTAGAATCTTATTCACATTTTTATTAAATGATATTTTTTTATGAATCACTGGATATTGAACTATAGTGTTATATATTTTTGGAATCTACTCATCATTTTCTAGATGATGATTATATAGGTAATCTTATTTTCGTTTTCAAATTTAGCCTTTAATGCGGGACCACCCATCAATTTTTTTTAATTTTAGTAGCCGATGTCACCCGGCATAAGCTAGGGATTCTAACGATACCTCATTTATCAAAATTGGTTCAGGCGTATAGAAGTTATGGTGGAATATACAAACTCACATACTTACATACATACGAGTACAATATGTCGGGGTCTGAAGAAACGACGGCTGTACGCCACCCCCGATAGTCGCTCCATATCCAGCTCGCTCCCAGCACTAGTTTCGAGCTTGACGCGGGTAATTTTGCGATACCAGTATTTTTTTGTACTTTAAACAACTTTATGTCATATCTTTAATTTTCCATAGGATTCCTCGGAGCTCGCGTGCGGACTACTCGTGATCGAGATCTGTGACTATGATACTATACAAAACTATGATACTCCCGCGAAGTCAAGTAGTTTCAGGTCACGTCCACACACCGTACCCAGCATTGACTCAATTTGCATATGCAATTAACTTTTCGAGTTCAGTTCACAATGACTCCACAGAGAACACTTCAAGCAGCTCGAAACGAACCGGCATTGTTTTAACATCAATACTTACTACAATACATGGCTAACTTGAAGTGGTGTAAAAAAAAATACGATTAATTCAAACAATGCGATGACACTACTACACTCATTGTGTTCGTCATTTTGCAATTAAGGATGATTTTAATGTTTTAACCTATTTCAAAAAGAATGAGTGGTTAATCGAAGTTTAACTATTGATATATTTTTTTTTTGAAGTAGTTCTTCTTTAGGCGCGTTAAGCTCTTTTTGGTAAGGGGTAAAAATGTAGATTCGCGTGATCGACATGCTCGCAAACAGCGACATGCTCGCGAATATAAGTATGCTCCATTCTTAATTAAACTAATGCCTTAGTGTTAAGATTTATATTTTAATTAAAAAAACATATATATTACTTTTCACTTCTATCGGCAGTCCCCTATGAATGCCAATTTTTTTACTAGCTGATGCCCGCGACTCCGTCCGCGTGGTTTAAGGGTTTTTTGATTCCCGCGAGAACTCCATAATTTTCCGGGATAAAAAGTAGCCTATGCCACTCTATCTACTGATTTTTTGGATAGATAACCAACAAATAAACACTTTCGCATTTATAAAATTAGTATCTATGATTGATACTCATTGTAACGCAGAATTGCAGAACACTGCCTAAACTTTGTCTAAGTTATTTGATCCTATAACCGTTTAAATAAAATAAATGATAAATGATTTTTATTTAGTTCATGTAGGACAACTTGTGTCACTTATGAAACGTTACGACTACCACTGGTTCGGAAAAATAATTCTACTGAGAAGAATACCGACAAGAAACTCAGCAGTTGCTCTTTTCATAGAAAAGGAAAGTTTGCAATATGTAGACAACACAACACATACGTTACAAGTATTACAGTGACTTGTGGGTCACTGGATCCGAGGCTGGTTGCTTCCATGCAACTTTGTCATTGATAAAATCATCGATAGTCTGATAATCGCGACTTAACAAATGCTGCTTAACAAACTCTTTAAATCTATGTAATGGCAAATCCAAAAACTCCTTGGGAACCATATTATATGAGCGTACACTCGACCCCACAAAGGATTTCTGCACCTTGCACACAAAATACGACGCTGTTACTAGTTGTTACTGTTACTATGGCGGTTTCTAGTATATCGATTGTGAGTATCACGTTTTTTCCTTATAAAGATTAATGTTCTGCCAAACAAAGACTATAAGATAAGTTTATTCCGGGGTTGACATGAAAAATACGGATATAGAACAAACACATTCAATAGCCTTGTGCAAGTTGGCTTGAGGTTCACAATTCTCAAAATAGTTATAGGTGGAATTAGACTGCATTTTTTAAAAGATTTTATTCCACTACAAGTTACCTTGTGACTGCGATCTCACCGTATGGTAAGTGATGATGCAGTCTAATATGCTAGCGAACTAACCTGTTAGGGGTATGGCAGTTATAGTAAACCAATACCCCTAGTCGGTTTCTACACGGCATCGTACCGGGACGCTAAATCGCTTGGCAGTACGTCTTTGCCGGTAGGGTGGTAACTAGCCACGGCCGAAGCCTCCCACCAGACCAGACCAGAGAAAATTCAGAAATTATAAATTCCCAAATTGACAACAGCGCTCAACACTACGCCAGGGAGGTCGTCAAAGTAAATGAAGTAAAACAAATAAAACTACATTAGAAGCGCGCTCAGTAATGAAGCACAAGGTAAGTTAAACTGGAAAAGTTTATTTATCTAGTCTGCACTAAGGGAGTGTTGTTTCAAATTTTCCAAGCAAAGTAGATTTTATTTAGAAGTTTCAATAGGTTTGGTGGCTAGCGGCCCGGAGCTCTCTGTAGCTGAGGGATACTCGAGACTGTTTGTATCTGAACAGAAATGGTGCACTTCAAACGAATTGCAACCAAGTATCCGATTGGAACTTTAAGTACAGGACAGCTTTGAATCCGTTTGGTTTAGTTCGAATTTTAATGGGATTTGAATTATTTGAATCGCGTGAGAATGTTTATCGTTGTGTGTTTGCAAATACAGAATATTTGCATTTACACAACTTAACATCCGAACCAAGCCAAGTCGGGAAAGCAGAAGCTTTTACTCTTCGTATGGTTCGTGTGAAATTTAGGCCAAGTGTTATTATTCAGTGGTAGATTACTCGACTGGTCTAGAAGTGGTGTTACATCCGCATATGTTGTATGAGAGGAATGTGCAGCACTTAGACAAGTCGACAAAGCTGATAAGAACCCAAGTAAATGATGAAGTGTTTATGACGGTAAATAAAATGGAACAAAAGTAGATCATTATGTGCCTAGGTTTTTGATAGGTACTAAAATTCTACATCAATGCAAAATATAGACAAATATTTACAGCATCAAAATTATCATAAATACATTTAAGGGACCCATGGAACAGTGGGACGCTATTTTACCCCAAAATGATATTATTTCGCAAGTATTTCGGACATCGTCTACTTCAATTGACCCTAATTACTGAAGCATCATCCGAAAAATAGGCCGCTGAGATTGCATTGTTTGTCTACCTACGCTTCTTTCGGCTTTGGCAGAATTATATTATCATACTAATATTATAAATGCGAAAGTGTGTTTTTTGTTGGTTTGTCCTTCAATCAGGCCACTACGGAGCTACGGATCGACGTGATTTTTGGCATGGGTGTAGTTCAGGATCTGGAGAGTGACTTAGGCTACTTTTATCCCGGAAAATTAAGGAATTCCTGCGGGAATCAAAAAACTTTGTAATAAGAGGGCAGAGTTTATATTGAAACTAGCTATTGCCCGCAGCTTTGCTCATGTTAAATTCGATTTTCATACAAATTTCAAACCCCTATTATACCTCCTCTTAAAGGTTTAACTTTCAAAAATCGTTTCTTAGCGTAATACCTACCTATATATACAGCGTATATCTGTATGCCAAATTTCAGTCTGAACCGTCCTGTGATTAGAGCTGTGCGTTGATAGATCAGTCTGTCAGATAATCAGTTAGTCACCTTTTTCTATTATACTATATTTATACTAGCTGATGCCCGCGACTCCGTCCGCGTGGATTGAGGTGTTTATGGGGTTTAATTAGATAGTAGCTGATTATTAGACCTACTGAATATGCATATAAAATTTCATTAAAATCGGTCAAGCCGTTTCGGAGGAGTATGGTAACTAATATTGTGACACAAGAATTTTTTTATATATAAGATTACAAAAGGTTTCGTGGCTAACAGTCTGGAGCTCTGTAACTAATGGATACTCGAGACTGGGTTTGTATCTGCACAGAATTGCTGCACTCCAAACGTAGCAAGCTTAGTACCCGATTGATACAGAACAGTTTCGAATCCGTTTGGTTGCGAATTTTAATAGGATTTAGATTTCAACTGGTTTAGAATGTTACTTTTACACTTCTATTGTGAGACTAAATCCACTAGAGCCGCTCAGACGCATACGCTACGAACATGCTATGCTTACGCTACGCACACGCTACTTACGCACTTTTTGGTACAAAACGTCTAGAACAGATTAATATTAAAAATGTAAAAGTTTGAATGTTTGGATGTTTGTGACTCCTATACAAAATCGATCTGGCTAAGGTTGAAAATACAAAATCCAAAAAATTTTTTATTCAAATAAACTTTTACAAGCGCTTTTGACACTTCGAGTGACCTCTGATTCGGAATACCGTTCCTACCGAGAAGAACCAGCAAGAAACTCGGCGGTTGCTCTTTTGAAAAAAATAATTAATTAAATTGTAAATTATTTTAAATATTACTAAATTATAGATTTGGAATGGAGATAGCTTATTCCTAGAATTAACAGAGTTCCCGCGGGAATCAAAAACCTCTCAATCCACGCGGTCGAAGTCGCGGGCATTAATTTGACTCCCTTATGACTTGTAAATTATTAAATATTTAAATTAAACTTCAATTCCTTGGCCGGAATTCATTCGGAGTGCAGTCTACGTTGGGAGTAGACACAAAGTGTCTCGAGAGTCCGTCAACTGCAGAGCCTCGGCCCAAAGCTCGGACAGTCAGCCACTAAAGCTATTGAAACTACTTCAACATAAACTTGATAATGACGGAAATTCGTAACACTACTCTCAGTCTGAAGACCAAACTGAAAGACTTCTCCATTGATAGTGTTATTCTGCCTTTGTTAGAACGGCATATTGAAAGGAAGATAATGTTTAGATTTTTGTTATTACGGTTGGGTATTTTATTAGGTTTACAAGGTAAGAAAAAATAATAATAAATAATAGTGTGTTTGGGTTATATAATTTAACTATTAAAAAAAACATACTTTCGCGAAAGTTTTATTTGGTACTGATCACTTTTTCTACCAAATCTGATAAATCCATACTATCCATACTAATATTATAAACGCGAAAGTGTGTCTGTCTGTCCGTCGGTCTGTCTGTCTGTGTGTCTGCTACGCTTTCACGGCCCATCAGGGATAGTTCGCATCCCGGGGAAGGACATAGGCTACTTTCGTATCCCGGAAATTTAAAGAGTTCCCGCGGGAATTAAAATAACTTAATCCACGCGGAGGAAGTCGCGTGCATCATCTAGTAATAACATACTTTTTGTGGCAATTTCTACTTAAGTTTTCTTAAGTCGTGGTTCCCAAGTATTTCTGTATACCTGTGGGTAGGTAATGAATGGGGTTTAATCTAGGCACCTCTCAAGATTATATAACACCCGTTCTCAGTTGTATTTTACAAAGAATGTAAGATGCTGTTCAATGAATATTACCTCCTGCCAATATTCATTAGAGTTGCAAAGCCACCGAACAACTTTAAATTTATTAATCCAATCAGTGCACGAGGTTTGGAGGGAAAGCTTTATTAAATGTTCTCAGGAGTTCGGATAATTCTGATGGCTTATGGTAAAAGTTAAGGATCGATATCGGAACATCCATAACACGCGTTAAAACTGATCGCTAACCTACTAAAAGTGGAGCCGCAAAGGGGTAGTAGAGTGTGATAATTATTTTGAGTACTGAAAATTCAATTATCTTGAGTAATGACATACTCGCAAATCGGGATTTTCAACGCGCTAAAGAATAGAGAAGTTGCTTGTTTATAAATTTTATTTTTATTTGGTAAGTTTAAGAAAAATGAAAACAAAATTTTTAACAATTTATTTTTCATGAAATTTTACGATAATTAAAAATGGTTTTTCTAAAATGTAAATTCGAACGCCGGTTATTTAGTATAAATATTGATATATACTTTTAATGTATTTTCTTTCATTTGTATATACATTTGTAGCAAAAAAAAAATGCAGCTTCTCTATTGAGGATCTCCTTAGCAGTTGTCAGCGTCATCACGTTATTAACGATCACGTTTATCACGTGCGATAAAGTAGCGCTACGATTCGCATCATAGCGTCATTCACGTTTTTAGTACCAAAAATAAGAAGGGATGCTGTCTCTAGCAGCCCGAGTCTATAACAGTCGATGTGCAGTCACCTTTATAGTGGGATTGAAATTGTATCTATCATGACTTCGTTTATTACTTTATTCGTCGATTCATCTATTTTATATATTCCGATAATGTGGGATAAAGTACGTAGCAAAAACAAATAGGAAGAAAGCTCCCAATTAGTATTGCCTATTATAGTGAAATTTTGTTGCCTTTCCATATTAATCAGATGTTATGTCCGCTCAAGTCTAGCTTGAAGATAATGCTACGAAAAAGTGAGTATCAAGATTCAACTCTGTCTTCTAAGCTTAGCCCTTTTGAGGATTTATTCCCATCGCCTTCTGGGAATTCCATCTCATTATACGATTACTTCAGAGACTTAGTATAGTTATTTGTTCAGTTTAAATCTAATTATATTGTTAACTATTGGACCCGGCAGACGTTGTCTTGCCGTGAACCTAGAGACCGAAGTCCCGAGCAGCGCCTCCTACCGGATCCAATTGTGAATAAAAACCATCCCAGGAACCACACTAATACACACAAAAGTATCCATCAAAATAAGTCAAGCCGTTTCTTAAATTAATTTTAAATAGGTACCTACTTCGTTTCCTTATAGTTGATTTACCAGCACTCAGGTGTTACTTGTTATGAACAATTATGATTTTCCAGTTAGGATTTCAAAGCTGACATTTCAGGACTGGGGTCTGTTAATCTACCAGTTCATAAATCAAAAAGCAATCCATTTCAGATGTCATACCTATCCGATGCCACCTGGTTAGCGATGCCATTTGTCAAGCCCGACGTTTCCAAGGCGCTTTGGATGCGAAATGTAAAATATTGACCAATACAGTATGTCGTGTATTATGATTGAATCGGCTTTTTAATTTTTCCAAACATGTACAACGTTAATGGATACTTATTTTATGATTTTTTATGACGAAATTTGATCCATTTTCCCCTTTTCATTTTAAGCGATGAAGTTAATTATAGTTGATGGGAATTTATCGAGCAGGCTTTGTTTAAAATTACATCGACGTGTGACGTTTTATTAGCAGTATAATAAAGTAATAAAGTAAAAACAAACTAATTTTGATTTCAGTTTAACAGTACGAAATTAAAGTATTCGAAATTCACAAAGTGTTCATGGAGCCGCCGCGCTGGTCGTATGCGTTAAACGTAAAATACACTTAGAGACAATTAAAATATCAAGTTAAATATTATAATTTAACTCTATCCACGAAGCGATTAGGTACATACAATTTTGTTCATTATGTATTGTAGCTTATATATTAGGTGAACCTATCAGTTAATTAGTAACTTCAAAGGTACCTACTAACTTGTATCAATTTACGATACTTGGAAATTTAATTAAATTTGTTTGTTTATCATGAAACTCGGTAGGTGTTTAACAAAGCAACGGCAAAATTGGTCTTTAAAAAATTTGTAAATGCGAAAGTGTGTGTTTCTGTATATCTGCTATGATTTCTTAATATTTGTTTAACCTATTAAGTAGTATTTAACAACACAAATTTTGGTACAGTCTGGTGGCATTTCGAGGAATGACATAATATTATGTTGGCTGGAAAATGAAGTTAGTTTGTTTTTTAATATTCCCCTTGAATTAAAAAGAACCTAAATTCTTGCGGGCCAAGTTTCAGACTATAAGTAAAAATCAATATAAATATTAATCCCATTCAAATTCTTATTTATTAATTTAGCATATCACTTGAGAACAAGCTTCATAGAACTCAAACTCAAATCTTTTTTATGAAAGTAGACTTTGACAAATGCTTTTGAATCTACCACTGGCTTGGAATTATTTTTTTGAATTAAATAATTGACAATTACTTACATCAATATGTAAATGTATAAGTAGGTAACTGCAGACCTGAGCATTGATTGAGCGAATCAAATCCATGCTCTTTTATCATCATTTACATAATCTTCAACAGTTTATTAAGCTTTTTCCAGGAGCATACTTTTAATGGATTTCTTAAACTTGTGTAAAGGGAAGTTTAAAATAGGTTGTGGCATTTTGTTATATGATGCGCATTCCCACGAATGACCTTCGGGCTTTCTAAGAACTTAATAATAAAAGCTACTTTAACAGCTTTGGTAAGCGTGGCTGTGGTACAGCATCATAAATACTTGTGTTTAAGCCTCTGTATTAAATACTTACAACAACATAGAGCTAGTGGCCTAGTTGCCTTTCCTTATTACTACCACAGAGATGTTTGAATAAAGATGATTGCAGACGCCCACAAAAGCCAAAAACTGTTTATATTATATTATTTCTTTCCATAGTAATGCAACTTCCTGTGGATAATTCTGGATTCGGACTTGGCCAGTTATAAACATAGACTCGCTATTTAGCTGATTTTTAAAGTAAGTTTTTGAATTTTGTTTAACGTGGAATGTCACATGACCACCTAGTTAGAAAGCCACAGAGTACTTTTTATATGGTGAAAGCGCTAGAGCGGAACAAAGTCATAATACTTATAACTAAATTGACAGGTTCTTGCAAACAGTGTTTTGAAAAAATTGCTGCTCGTGAAAAACGAAAAAGAGACCTATTTTATTAATCGAACACGAATAATATTATCTGGCTGATTCCTGATACTAATCGATTTAGGTAAACATAATTTAGACTGACCGTCGATGAAGTCTAAAATTAATTTACTAAATTGCTCACACAGACCAATTTTCCCAGCACTTTGTGCTGTCGAAAATTTTACAATCCATTACGGATATTGGTCAATACAGTTACTCTGTGGTTAAATTGTTACAGGGTGCAACAATTTTTTTTTCAAAATTTCATTTTTATGATATTATCATAACTTAAGTAAATATACTTAGCAAACATGTGCATAAAATCATTGAAATCTCTAGAGCCCAATTTTCATCAAAATCGGATCCATTAATATGCCGTGAATAGCTAATAGACGAACATTTTCAATCTTATAATATTTATAAGTGTCAGATATAATATTATGAATTAATTATTCATTGTCTAGTAAACGTCCGCGTTCATTTGGGTTTCTGATGAATTCCATGAAAACTCTTTGATTTTCCGGTATGAAATGTAAGTCTATGTCCTTCCCCAGGATTTGAGGATTTATTCCCATCGCCTTCTGGGAATTCCATCTCATTATACGATTACTTCAGAGACTTAGTATAGTTATTTGTTCAGTTTAAATCTAATTATATTGTTAACTATTGGGCCCGGCAGACGTTGTCTTGCCGTGAACCTAGAGACCGAAGTCCCGAGCAGCGCCTCCTACCGGATCCAATTGTGAATAAAAACCATCCCAGGAACCACACTAATACACACAAAAGTATCCATCAAAATAAGTCAAGCCGTTTCTTAAATTAATTTTAAATAGGTACCTACTTCGTTTCCTTATAGTTGATTTACCATCACTCAGGTGTTACTTGTTATGAACAATTATGATTTTCCAGTTAGGATTTCAAAGCTGACATTTCAGGACTGGGGTCTGTTAATCTACCAGTTCATAAATCAAAAAGCAATCCATTTCAGATGTCATACCTATCCGATGCCACCTGGTTAGCGATGCCATTTGTCAAGCCCGACGTTTCCAAGGCGCTTTGGATGCGAAATGTAAAATATTGACCAATACAGTATGTCGTGTATTATGATTGAATCGGCTTTTTAATTTTTCCAAACATGTACAACGTTAATGGATACTTATTTTATGATTTTTTATGACGAAATTTGATCCATTTTCCCCTTTTCATTTTAAGCGATGAAGTTAATTATAGTTGATGGGAATTTATCGAGCAGGCTTTGTTTAAAATTACATCGACGTGTGACGTTTTATTAGCAGTATAATAAAGTAATAAAGTAAAAACAAACTAATTTTGATTTCAGTTTAACAGTACGAAATTAAAGTATTCGAAATTCACAAAGTGTTCATGGAGCCGCCGCGCTGGTCGTATGCGTTAAACGTAAAATACACTTAGAGACAATTAAAATATCAAGTTAAATATTATAATTTAACTCTATCCACGAAGCGATTAGGTACATACAATTTTGTTCATTATGTATTGTAGCTTATATATTAGGTGAACCTATCAGTTAATTAGTAACTTCAAAGGTACCTACTAACTTGTATCAATTTACGATACTTGGAAATTTAATTAAATTTGTTTGTTTATCATGAAACTCGGTAGGTGTTTAACAAAGCAACGGCAAAATTGGTCTTTAAAAAATTTGTAAATGCGAAAGTGTGTGTTTCTGTATATCTGCTATGATTTCTTAATATTTGTTTAACCTATTAAGTAGTATTTAACAACACAAATTTTGGTACAGTCTGGTGGCATTTCGAGGAATGACATAATATTATGTTGGCTGGAAAATGAAGTTAGTTTGTTTTTTAATATTCCCCTTGAATTAAAAAGAACCTAAATTCTTGCGGGCCAAGTTTCAGACTATAAGTAAAAATCAATATAAATATTAATCCCATTCAAATTCTTATTTATTAATTTAGCATATCACTTGAGAACAAGCTTCATAGAACTCAAACTCAAATCTTTTTTATGAAAGTAGACTTTGACAAATGCTTTTGAATCTACCACTGGCTTGGAATTATTTTTTTGAATTAAATAATTGACAACTACTTACATCAATATGTAAATGTATAAGTAGGTAACTGCAGACCTGAGCATTGATTGAGCGAATCAAATCCATGCTCTTTTATCATCATTTACATAATCTTCAACAGTTTATTAAGCTTTTTCCAGGAGCATACTTTTAATGGATTTCTTAAACTTGTGTAAAGGGAAGTTTAAAATAGGTTGTGGCATTTTGTTATATGATGCGCATTCCCACGAACGACCTTCGGGCTTTCTAAGAACTTAATAATAAAAGCTACTTTAACAGCTTTGGTAAGCGTGGCTGTGGTACAGCATCATAAATACTTGTGTTTAAGCCTCTGTATTAAATACTTACAACAACATAGAGCTAGTGGCCTAGTTGCCTTTCCTTATTACTACCACAGAGATGTTTGAATAAAGATGATTGCAGACGCCCACAAAAGCCAAAAACTGTTTATATTATATTATTTCTTTCCATAGTAATGCAACTTCCTGTGGATAATTCTGGATTCAGACTTGGCCAGTTATAAACATAGACTCGCTATTTAGCTGATTTTTAACGTAAGTTTTTGAATTTTGTTTAACGTGGAATGTCACATGACCACCTAGTTAGTGAAAGCCACAGAGTACTTTTTATATGGTGAAAGCGCTAGAGCGGAACAAAGTCATAATACTTATAGCTAAATTGACAGTTTCTTGTAAACAGTGTTTTGAAAAAATTGCTGCTCATGAAAAAACGAAAAAGAGACCTATTTTATTAATCGAACACGAATAATATTATCTGGCCGATTCCTGATACTAATCGATTTAGGTAAACATAATTTAGACTGACCGTCGATGAAGTCTAAAATTAATTTACTAAATTGCTCACACAGACCAATTTTCCCAGCACTTTGTGCTGTCGAAAATTTTACAATCCATTACCGATATTGGTCAATACAGTTACTCTGTGGTTAAATTGTTACAGGGTGCAACAATTTTTTTTTCAAAATTTCATTTTTATGATATTATCATAACTTAAGTAAATATACTTAGCAAACATGTGCATAAAATCATTGAAATCTCTAGAGCCCAATTTTCATCAAAATCGGATCCATTAATATGCCGTGAATAGCTAATAGACGAACATTTTCAATCTTATAATATTTATAAGTGTCAGATATAATATTATGAATTAATTATTCATTGTCTAGTAAACGTCCGCGTTCATTTGGGTTTCTGATGAATTCCATGAAAACTCTTTGATTTTCCGGTATGAAATGTAAGTCTATGTCCTTCCCCAGGATGCTACTTGCTTCTTTGCCAAATTTCGACAAAATTGGTTGTGCAGATGAACCGTGAAAGCGTAGCAGATAAACAGATTTTCACTTTTTATTATATTAGTTGGCACTTGGCAAGTATTGTTTTGTTTTTTAGGAATAGTATAAACTATAGTTGCATACAAATTTCTTCAAATACTTCACCGAAGGTGATTTTAGCCAATGCACTACACCATGGTTATTCGTGGTTATTACTTATTCCTCATTTCATTTTCTCCTTGGAAATGCGAAGCTTGACAAATGACGTAGCTAACCAAATGGCATGGGATAGCTGGTGGATTGCTTTGTGATTTATGAACAGAGAGGCTAACAACCCTACATTGGCGACAGAATCAAATGCCACTAAAATATGGGTTTATGATTTAGAAATTCTCTGAAAATGTTTAATATTTCTTGTTACTCAAACTATCAAGGTGATAACTTCACGTTAGATTAATTCTCCACGGACAAAATATGAGGTAAGTGTAAAAAAGCGCTCCATTTATAAGCTTTTTTTTTCTTTTAACCAAATGAAGGCAACTTTCCTATCCTGCACAGGCCATGATTTTAAAATGGCCGATGCACGGTCAATCAATATAGATTTAGTGATTGAGCCAATTATGGGAGATAAAAACGCACACTATACCATGAATTTAACGATGAGCATAAAATATACCTAAACTATATATTATAGAATACACACACGTATATATACGTATAGTCCTGGGATCGTCACATTACGATAATTTATTCTGTGCACACTAAACGACTGATATATCATGTTATACAGCTACGAAGTCACGTTCCCACCTAGTTAACGAGCTATGTGTGTAGATGCAAAACAAAATTCTGATATAGCAACAATTTGTGCTGTCAGTACTGTTCTGAACTATGTTCTTTTAGTAATTTAAATACAACTTTACAAAATATTACATAACTTAGATCTCAAATCTCAATACTTATTGGTATCATTTCTACGTACACGATCAGTAACTTTTCAAAATGTTACATAACTTAAGTCTCAAATCGTAATAAATTGTATTAATTGGTATCATTAGAATTTTCATATATAAGCCCCTGGTATGATAAATTATGGGGAGTAAAAAAACTTTCTCCGTTACGTTATTGACGTATTCCATGACTATGTATTGTATTTTGATAAATTTATAATTAATGTAAATAAATGTATCAAGCATACTTTCAGTAATATAAAAATTGCGTTAATTTACCCTCATTTACTAATCTATATAATATTTTATAATCGTTCATAAAGAGTAAACTACAGTAGTGCGTCGGAGCTGACACACACACAATTTTTTCCATTATGTACTATACTAAACCGGTTCTGCCAGTTCTACCACATTTAATATGCTTTATTTTATCCAATAAAGTAACAGTTACGAAGTCACGTTCCCACCTATGTGAGCGAAACAAAGTTTCAGAATAGCAATATAATTCGTGCCGACAGTACTCTGAGCACAAACTTTCGCCGCGTATCTCCTTATATATTGTTTTATACTCCGCCTTTACTGACATCATCTACAGCTCATTTAACTCAACTCAGCTTAAGCGTTATTTTTAAGAACTTGTGTTTAAAAATTACTTCTTTTTCTTTCATATATTATTACTTGACTAGCTGATGCCCGCGACTTCATCCGCGTGGATTGTGGTTTTTTTGGTTCCCGCGGGAAATTTAATTTTCCGGGATAAAAAGTAGCCTATGTGTTATTCCAGTCTAATATCTATCTCTGTGCCAAATTTCATCCAGATTCTTCGTTCTTCGTTCAGCCGTTCGGGCGTGATTGAGTAACAAACATCCATCCATACATCCATCCATCCAAACTTTCGCATTTATAATATTTATTTGATTTGATTTGATGATGCTGGAGGCTTAGTCTGAGAGGACTTACTTAGGCGTTTAAAAATTCAAACAAAAACAATAAACAAAAATAATCAGGTCGATCCACTTCTTCCATGATTTTTATTCCGTTGGATGTAAATCTTTGATAACAATAAATGTATTAGTTAATTTTTTATCTATCGTAGCAAATGTTTTGCTAGTTTTGCAAAAATAATATTATGATAAGAACTTTAATCCTCTGTGTACGAAACATTCCAATTTTGTATTATAATGCCCATAGTAGTCCTTTTACTGCCCGAATGGTTTACGTATAGGGAGTTTTAATTAAGTCCATGTTGCTCCATGAAAGTTAGAATTGGTGTCGAAATTATCAGGCAACAAAATAACTCGTTCAAATTTACCTTTTGAGTCGTAAAAATTTTAAATTCTATTAAATCTCACGGGTCGTAAATGGGGGTTGTTTTATTACTTGTGGCTGATAACGTTTTCATTATTAATACCATTACAGTTAAATTGTATCTTAGAGTGTTTCTGTGCTTATGTAGATAGTCCGGTGTGTAGCTAACCTACCAAGTACCAAGTAGAAATGTATTCTATTTCATAGAGATCAACCCCAAGACCCCAGGCAAAACAATTGCGCTTGCTTCGCTCATTTATATTAATATATATAATATTTATTTAATTTTCACCGCATAAGCTAATAACCGCATAATTAAGCTCTGAATTGATAGCTAAACCTATCTCGGGAAGCCTTCTAAATGCAATTTCATCTATTGGCGGTTGCGTCCTATCATTAATACCATCTGCAATTCTATGTCCCAATCCGATAATCGACATTAGACATGTGCATGCATATTTGAGATACTAGAACATCGTTTGTATTACCGCACATAGACTACGTGGGTACTGGTTGTATAATAGGTACTGTACGTAAAGATATTAATATTTTCAATATGCACACGTTTTGTATAAAAATTATTCAGAAACAATTAACCTTGGTTAAAGGCTAAAGCAGACGAACTTAATGTACTTTTATTTTATGTATCGTTGCGTCGGTTAATGTTCGTAGGCACAGAATCATTTGCGGAAATCCAAGAGGCCTTGGTTGCAATTTTCAAAGTTACCTATCTACTACGTGCATAAAATAATACAGTAAATCTGCCAGCGGTTTAATTGGTTAGTTAAAATAATATCGCTTTTCTAAATAAGAACCCATACCCAAGTATTTAGATACCTAAGCAATTTACCTGGCAGTAAAGAGAGCAAAAAGGCTATGTACACACAGAGCTTTGATCATCCTGGTAGCCTCAGGCGAAATAATCGCTGGTCTCGTCAAAATATTAAAAAAAGATTTCTCTGCATTTGGGAAGTGGGCTAATGTAATGGAATTTGGAGGCAATGTACAGTTTTTTTTCCTACTAGGTAAAAATATGATGTCTGTTGCAAAATATGAGGTCTACTTTTAAGTCTTCCAATTTACGTATACCGACTTACGAGAAATTCTTAGATTTTCAGATTTCTAAAATTTTATAGTCAAAGACAAAAAAATCATATTTTATTATCTGCACTATAAATGCGAAAGTTTGGATGGATGGATAGATGTATGGATGGATGGATGTATGGATTATTTTTGTAACTCAATCACGCCAGAACGGCTGAACGTATCTGGATGAAATTTGGCACAGAAATAGATTATAGTCGGGAGTAAAACATACTCGTAGGCTACTTTTTATCCCGGAAAATTAAAGAGTTCCCGCGGGAACCAAAAAACCTCAATCCACGCGGACGTAGTCGCGGGCATCGGGTATTTTCTAATAGGTAGATAGTTCCTTAATTAAGATGATTTGTGAGATGGTGATAATAAAAAAAAACCCGGCTGAGTTTGTTGTGTGCTCTTCTCAGACCAGGGCGCGTTTGGAACCCTCGTAACTTTAGTTTTAAGATACCGTAACCAATTATCACCATCATGTTTTTTAAGTAAGTAATTTTTAACGTCAATAAGTGTCCCTACAGTGTACTTAAATTGAATAAATGATATTGAGTATTGAGTATTGAGTATTGTATTGATCTTACCACAGAATAGGTAATAGATGTTACATAACGAGTAACTATGTGTTTATGTTGCACCTATACATATTTAAGCGTATACAATTAATTCCCTTGACTGAATATTAAAAAGTACTGAGTAATAAAGGGTCTTTGATCGATCTATTTTAATCAAGATGATACTTTGACACTGACAAATATGCGTATTTTCCTTTTTTGTATGATTTATTGAATTATTAGTATGAGACGCTTTACATTAAACCTAAAGCTATAGCTATATCAACGATGAGAACAATAAATAACAGATTATGTTGCTTCTCTGTGAAAGTGTTTTTATACTTTTATCCATATTATGCGGTCACAAAAAAGCTTGTAAAGAGTTTTATAATACCTAGATAGAAAGCCTAGGCAAACCATGGTTTTTAATCTTCGGAGCGGTATTAACTTATTTTCAACATTTTCAGCAGCTGAAGAGTTTGAATTTCAGCAGCTGGAGCTGCTTAGGAGCTGCTCAGCTGCAGGAGCCACGTCTAACCATAGTTATGAAAACATAACTATGGTTAGACGTGGCTCCTGCATTCTTGTTCACTACGGTCTGTTAAGTAAGTGAAAGTTGTGAAAACTGCTATGATTGAAAATTAGTTTCCTATCAGCCTTAAAGGCGGGTAAAGTTGGTTGGTTGAAAAGTTTCTCCAACACACATATTATAACTTACAAAGTTGCTGGCTCGCTGTTGGCGCCTTGAATATTTGATAGCTTAATTAAAATATTATGCTTACTAGCAGTGCACGCGTATAATTATTTATTTACTATGTAATAAATAGGTACTTTAATCTCTATACCTAAATGTTAAATTGAATGCAAAAGTACTACATATTCTGTGGTACTAGTTAAATTCAGAAACTTGATAAAGACTCTTCATAAAGTCAGAGCAAACCCACACCTAGGACGAACAATATTTTTGTCTAGTGGACGTAAAATCCAACTAATTCACTTTTTTATGGAGCTATACAGACTAGCGCGATAATAGAAAACCTTTTTTTACTTCGAAGTGGTAGTTTTTCGCGCGGAAGTTTCGTCTTGCCAGGTTAATAAGGTAATGCGCGCATATTGGCTGTCCTTCTAGTCTTCAAACGCGCGCTCGTAGGAAATACAAAATTTCGCGAATCATAAAAAAACATTGACGAATCTTTCAAAAGCACTGTTGATTCCGAAAAATAATATTCAGTAGGTATTATTGAGAAGTCACCTATCACGTCAAAAATGAGTTCAACGTAACCGGAGCAACTCGTACGTCTACCTTCCCGAGGAACTTTTTTATGCAAATTTAGGAAAATGTGACCTGTTTTTTAATGATACCGCAATCGCTTTGATGAACGCTGTATACGTGTTGGATTTGCATAAAAGGAGCTCTTAAGATATATGTCAGGAAAGTTGAGGGCGGTTTGCTCTTTTTGTGTGGAGTGCCGCGTTATCACAGCACAACAACATACACAAAAACCTCCTGTCTTGTACTGACAACTCTTGGAAAACGTCTCAAGAATTGATATGATATCAACTCTGTACTTTTAATCTACACATATAAAAATAAAACAAAAAATCTTTTAGTGTTAATAATTACTATTAAAGTTAATATAAAATATAATTTATTAATCAAAAGTAATGAAAAAATAATATCTGTATCATGTATAGGGCGAAAATTACGGACCACGTAAGTATAATATAATGTGACATATCTACATTGCACTGTATCTTTAATTATTATTTATTGTATAATTTTGTTGAATGAAGAACGACAGCCTAATTATTATAATGACACACGTTGTCGTTATAATTAGGCTGTGATACTTTATACCTGTCTGAAACCATTCATACAACTGCCAGTAACTATATTTATTAATATTTAGTAATAGCATGTTTTATATAAAGTACATTTTTGGTCAGAAATACCTACTTATCGAGAAAATGCAGTGTCGATTTGATGTTGAGTTTCCGGCATAACAACGCCCAGATTTGTTTTACGGCGTAGATCGCTCGAACGTGCTCCGCGTAATGTAAGCGGGCTGTTATGTAAATCACCTGAGTGAGCTCACCTTATTTAATTTGGCGCTGTTATCCTAACGAATAAAGTCAAGGGAAACACTCTAATGACGATCGTATACCGTGAGACGACCCGAACTAGAGGCGTAAGAGCCGCAAGACCTAAAAATGCGTGTGTCCAATGCAGCCGCATCGTTTAGTCTAGGAAAGGAAGCTAGTGGACCTCAATAATAACTCCTCAGGTGACTAAACTTTACAGTATAATATAGTATCATGAGTTGAACGTATTTTATAAATATCCAAAAAAAACTACAACTCTGCCATGTTTCAACGACTGAGGATTCAATGCAGGGGTCTCCAATCTCCATACAAGAAACCGCGTCATTTCTTAGATTAGTTTCGGTGCCGTCGTCGTCGAAACTAATCGACGTCCACTGCTGAATGAAAGTCTTCTGCATGGCTATCCACGCCGCTTGATTCCAGCGGCTTTCCGTTAGCGTTCGCACGTCACCTAGTGGGAGGTTTTCACATTGCTTTTTAGTAATTCTTATCTGATAATTCGGCGCCCCGAATGTTGCTGACGTCACTCGCATTGCAGTTCCAGCCTCTAATGGCTGTTGCACGCCATTTGGCTCTTGCGGATTTTCCTATAAGCGGTCTCCTTAAGGTGATAATTTGCGAAGGCTCACTCCAATAATAGCCGCAAAATTGATTAAAATTCCGTAAGCGCGCGTAGAACCCTGACTATGTACCTAATTTTTTTTATTAAATTGCCGGTAGAAAAAGCCTCAGGCTTTCGGAATCGTGGCTACGCATTTGATTTAACTCTAAAGATTAATGTTTGCGAGCACTTAAGTAATTGGTTTTTGGTACGGCTTTATTACAGACAAATTAATATCGCTCGTGTATATTAGTACTTTGAGAGATTTATTTAGTAATGTTGGTAGATATAAAGTAAATTTACTGGAGTAATTATAAATCCGAAATCCATATATGTACTAATGTTGTAAATACTAAACGGTATCTATCACCCGATTAAAAAAATTAAGTTGGTACTGAGATAGCTTGTATCATCCCGGAAAATCGTCAAGATCCTGCAGTATTAAAATAAACTAAATCCACGCGGACGAAGTCGCGGGCATCATCTAGTCTACGTTTAAAAAACGTTCCTTTTCTTAACTCTTGGTAAGTAATCTATTCAGTAGAAAATTTAGAAATGGTTGCCAGTTTAAAAGGAAAATCGTCGTGTTTTATGCATGGAAGTCACAACTCACAATTCCAACCACAAGTGAATGGAAAATTGTCCAGCGTCAGCGAATCGCTCGTCAGGTAAAAAATGTAATTGCCCCGTCTGTGGGCTGAATAGTTAACTGTATTGCAGTAGAGCAAAAAAATAAGTCCCGACCACTATTTCCGTGAACTACATAGTAGTACATGGAAGAGTAGATAGAAAAACTACCTAACTAAAATGGATATTCATTTGGTAAAAATATTATTTGGTAAAGTAGAAGCGTTACGTTAAAAAAATACACGCATACTATATCTCGTTACCGATTTATTCGAAAATTAGTAAAATTATAAACCTAAGCATTGAGGAACTCTTTCGCCGAATACCTCTCTTATCTTAAAGGAGATTGTAGCTAGAGTGTAGCTTATATGGTGCACATTACAGACAGGACAGGACAAAATATCCGTGCAAATAAAGCACATACATTTACACTTTTTTGTGTAATTTTTTTGTCCGAGTGTGTTTTCGCATTTAAACTCTGCACCCCTGAAACAAGGGATCTAAATTTTCTAAAATATGATAATTTTCAACTACGGCGGATTACCATGAGCTGAGAAGAAACCCACAACAAACTCAATGGTAATTGGACTGACACAATGGTGTGGTTAATGAGTAATGACTTACAAGGATAGGTATTACCCGAGTATACCTACTCGTGATCGCCGTCTAACAATGTTACTCGGAGCTGTAGCTCTAACATGATATACGTATTACAAATTCGACACAGCGTAAGTTATAATTAATTTGAATTAGTCTTTAGTTACACGCAAATGAAGCAGAACACCAGAACGTTTGCACAGACTCGTAAATCCAGGCAAAGGTGTATTGATTTATATTATGGGTTTAAGGTTACCTCAATTCTAATTCTATTTTATTCTACTACGAGGATCTACTAATTTCCAGTATTTATTGCATGGTTTTTTGCCTATTGAATTTTTATCAATCTATGGCAAACGTGTTCGGAAAATGACACTGGATTAAAATATATAAAGATAATAAATATATTGATTTAAACAATACAGCTTCTAACAAAACACATTCCTGGAGAACCAAAATATAATATAAAGTGCTGACCTACTTTACGGAATGATTTGTACGGTTTTTTGCGTATTGAATTTTAATCAATCAACCCTTGACAAACAAGTTCGCAACATCATACTCGTATTTTTAGATTTTTACACTCATAAGTTAAGGCCATATGTATAAATATAAGGATATATAGGAGTCACGTAAGTAGGTACTTTAGAATAGAGTTTAAGAAACTTTGTAGCTAAATTCTTAAATAAAACTAACAAACCTTATAAAGTCTTTCTAATCCAATAATTATATGGTTGACTAGCTGATCGTCTGCGTGGAATGAAGTTTTTATGGTTCCCGCGGGAATTCTTTAATTTTCAGGGATAAAAAGTAGCCTATGTTTATTTCAGACCATAACCTATCTGTGTGTTAAATTTCATCCAGATCTGTTCAGCCGTTCTGGCCTGATTGAGTAACAAGCATCCATTTATTAATCCATACATCCATCCATCCAAACTTTCGCATTTATAATATTACTAGCGGTCGCCCGCGACTTCGTCCGCGTACAATTTCTGATTTCCTATGAGATTTTCCCGCTGCAAAAAGCCCAGGTAATTATAGCGGCTAAAACTAATAAGTAATAAACCTTAATGCTTTTAAAAGTTATAACCTACATGCAAGCTTCCAACCCCAATTTCACACCCTTTAGGGCAGATTTTCGTAAAATTGCTTACACAGGTTATTATTATTATAAACTAATAATCTGCATCCCGAATTTCAAGCCTCTAACTTCAAACACAAAGGACTTTACAACCCCCATTTCACCCTCTTTGGGGTGAATTTTCGTAAAATTGCTTACATGGGTTTATATTATTAACTTAATTACCAATTTTCATGTCTCTAACTTCAACTTCTAAAACAAAGGACTTTCATACCAACTTCCAACCCCCATTTCAACTCATTAGGGGTGAATTTTCTCAAAACCGTTTCTTAGCTGCCGTCTACACCATAAAAAGAACCTATCTTCCAAATTTCAAGTCTGCTTTATAGTTTCTGAGATATCGTGATGAATCATTGAGTGACCTTTCGCTTTTATAAATATATGTAGATATAGTATAGATTCAGTACTATGTAGTTACATTAATTTATGCCGTAGGACACTGTGCTTCGGTTGGTGAATTTTTGATTTTCAGAGCGAGAACCTCAGCCCGTGGGAGGACGTCCGCATCACGTAAACGTGACGCAGTCGTCCTCCCACGACCTTTTGTGCACAATGACAGCCTACGGCTGCCTGTAACCCTGAACCTGAAAGGGTTTTCCGAGAGCTTTCATTACACTTTTAAAAAGAAAATAAGCCCCTTAAGTACGCAGCGGTACCACTTAAATACGATGAAAAGTAAACAATGTTTCAAATCCTGCCACAAAATTCATGATGTAAGAAATAGTTCGATATTATATTTTGTCCAACCATTTGTTTTACTTTTGGCAGCTCGATTTAATGATGTTCTAATGCGTTACTGATTCGATTTTTGATAACAATCGACTTTATGAAGAAGTTTTAATCCATGTATGACACATTGATATTTATCTTTGCTCAAATTTTTAAAAATCGTTTTATAAACATACCCAAGCATTTAAATGACTATCTTATCGTATGTATCAAAATAAATCATTTATATACAACAGTACTGTAAATGTACATGTCATATAAACCATCCATCGCCATAGATGTATAGTGCTTAAAGAACTATCAAGTAAGCTAGTGTTGAACCTCCGTGACTATTTTGAAAAGGAAAGTTTTACATGTAATTACTAGACGAGTATACGAGTTACGAAATATCGGATAAAAGGGCACGTCGCTTCACTATTGTAAAAAACTAAATGCGTCTTTGGAGTATTGCAATTTTTGATCGATGGTTGTCTATCAATAATTATGACACTTCATAGGCGTGCTTATGTCAAAAGTAAAATAAATGGTTGGACATATATGTCCGCCCATGAGCTCCGAGGAATCGGGGTCTGAAGAAACGACGGCTGTACGCCACCCCCGATCGTCGCTCCATATCCAGCTCGCTCCCAGCACTAGTTTCGAGCTTGACGCGTGTAATTTTGCGATGGCAGTATTGTTTTGTACTTTAAACAATTCTAGGACATTACTTTAACATTCCATAGGGTTCCTCGGAGCTCGCGCGCGGACATTAGTACATTATTGCAAAGGCTGGGAAATAGGCAATTGCAGGTCGAGTATGAGTTTGAAGGCCGAGCCGTAGACTTCACTAATACGAGACAGGCAATTGCCATTTCAGCCGAGGGATATATAGTGCTTTTCTCAAAAGAATGCAGGGAAATAAAACATACTTTTTATGTTATACATTAAATTTAATTTACCTTTGTCGCTAAATATTGTCGCATCTGGGGCTTTAATTAAAAATTGCTAAATTTTTTCACCAGTAAAAATTTTCGATTTCTTGCTTTTGAATCCGGTCGATTGTCGTTTAAGAAAAGTAGTTAAGTTCTCATTATTTTTCAAGTTAATGCCGTTTATAACATGAACTGTACATTTCAGCATGGAATAAATTGCCCATAATGTAGATGGTTTTTTAGTTTAAGCAATCTCATTAAAATACGCCAAAAATACTTTTTTGGAGAAAATGTTCACTTTTTTCTCATGTTTCCAACTCATAAAACTTTCATATAGGTACTTTCATGTATTTTTCTTTGGACTTCGCTGGAAGCAGGTTTTCCATTGCCAATTTGGCTTCTGATCTTAAATCTGGTGGAGCACAATCAATCTCCATTTCACTCTCTGAACCGTTGGAACTCATTTTACTTATTTTTAAATTATATTTATTAAGTATGTAAATAACAAATCAAGACGAATTTTCAGCTTTGCCGCTAATTTTTTTTTATCATCTGTGCCGACAGGCAAACGAATTTATGGCTATACAGCCACCAATTTGTACTAAGCAAAGAGACTATGGTATGCCAAGAATGACAAAAGAATCCGATCAAAGAGTATTTAATAACCCCAGCACGCCGTTTCATACAACATTGCAGGAGCGTTGTAATGTTCCAAATTCAAAAAACGCTCCTGCAATGGATTTGATTTTCTTTGTCCGAAAATTCGATACTTCGCGTGTTCTTTTTTCGAAAATAATGACAATATTTCCATGCATGTTTGAGAAAAGATATTTATATGTGATGTGACATGTACCTAATGATACAACGTCAACCCGCTATGCTACCTTCTTTTGTTACTAGAGAGCAGCGTTCTTGTAGGTGTAGCTTCTATATTTGTATGTCCCTATCTGTCTTTTATCCATCTGTATTATGATATCACCTGAACCTTACGCCAATAAAATTATTACTAATAATATTATAAACGCGAAAGCTTGTGAGTTTGGATGTATGGATGTGTGGAGGTTTGTTACTAATTCACGTCAGAACGGCTGAATGGATCTGGATGAAATTTGGCACACAGATAGATTATAGTCTGGAATAACACATAGGCTACTTTTTATCCCGAAAAATTGAAGAGATCCCGCGGGAACCAAAAAACCTCATTCCACGCGGACGAAGTCGCAGGCATCAGCTAGTACATAATATGAAATGATACACCTTTGTGCAATATTCTTCTGTTTCTCCTTCGTTGAGAAATTAGGAGGTAATTTTATATTGCCCTGGGCTTATCGTTTTTCGAATGTTTACTACGGGTCGTTGTATGGTGTTTTGTAGTCATTTTATTGCTACTGAGCGCCACAGAGGCTTTGTTCCCCAGAAATTTAAATAAATGTATGTACGACCGCCATAAAAACAAGATTTTATTGCCTGGAAAGGCGTCTGTTTTATTGAAACAACAGATAATATGAAATCAAAAGGAAATTACCTATATTTTATGCAGAGAATAAAATACATACATCGCTAATCTTTTACCCGAAGCAAGCAATATTCTTTAGGCAAGCAATGTAACCCGAATTCAATTTCCAGGTTAAATTTGCGGTATTTAGCGGTTATACGATGCCAAATACGTCTCTACACTTGCTGCTATAATAGCTTCCAAACTAAGCCATCATTTTTAATCATTTTTTCTTATTAAATGTACTTAGACCCACAGTAAAGTTAAAAAAGGTACCTTTTACCGCGTAGTTTTTTAAAATTAATTTAGAATAATGCGTGTCAGCTAAATTTTTAACATCCTGGATATAAGCTCATACCCATGACAATGTGACTGTTGATGCTGTGAATTATTTTGATTTTTTTTTGTAAAATAATTAAGAAACTCAAGTCCAATAGCTCGTTTATTATTTTTACAATTGGCACTTATAGTAAAAGATACTTAATCACAATTTGTTTTAAATTGGAAGAATAAATCTTTAACTATTTATTTTATCCAGCATTGATGACCTCTTGGCTGATGTACTTGACCCATTAAAGTAGCGTAACGAGCGGTTTTTAATTAAACTTCTTTCTTCTGTTCTAGTGGTTTTAAATTAATTTCTCTGGTAACCATGAAATTTTGATGAATTGAACAAGTTACCTACATGGTTTTTTTTAGAAGTACCTACACTATTTATTGCACGTTTGAAACAATAGTTATACTTAATAAGTCATATATCTAATGTTTGTACTTTCTTAAGTAAAACAATACAACCTCTTACATAGGAAAATGAACCAAGCCAGTATAGTATAGCCAAGCAATAACGTGAACGACAATATTGCATCTATATCATAAATAGGTGTCCTTAATCACTAATTTATACGAGCTTTCTTTGTTGCAGATTGCCTCCATTCGAGCTCATAAGGACACAAAAGGGGAGACTGTAACTAAGTGGAATAGTTGAACGATATAGGGGATAGTTTGACGTTCGGGCTGGCCACCATGAGGGGAGGGTCGGGAGGATAGCATGATAGCGCCTGCCACGGCGGCCTGATGGCGCTTGTGCGCCGGATACTAGGCGACGCCCAGGTAAATATTATGATTAGACCGACACTGATCGTTTCATTAGGTTTATGGATTGTTAAGTCCGTCAAACTTATCCGACCCGGTGACAACTTCGCTAGTTTAAATGAAAATAAAAAATAAAAAGAGAAAAAAGTAAACAGGCATAAAAATAAGTTCAAATTTTGGCCACCGGGGCAGTTATGTTTGACGAACTATACACAGAGGAACATGACAATAATTGTAGATTATAAAATCTACGGTTTGGTATACAAGATAGTAAGTAGTTAAGTCGGTTTTTGCCTGTTTTGAATTATAATATGTTCCGAACATATTCCGAAGTCATCTCGGTCTTACTTACTTTATGCTTTAGTTAAAATTTAAAAGATTGAACTCACCATTTCAAAATTCGTAAAAACTCGACGTTCAAAAGGTGTACTGTGTGAACGTCATATAGATATAAATTAATGATATGTTACTATTTTTTATTTCTGTTTTTATATATTACACTAGCTGATGCCCGCGACTTCGTTCGCATGGTTTCAGTATATTTTATTCCCGCAGGAATTTTCCGGGATAGCCTATGTTACTTACTAATATTATTAGTAAGTATTAGTGTATATGCAGACCAAATCGGCACATATAATATGCCTAATTTAAAGGTTTCAGGGTTAAATTCCTGTAATCTTCGAATTGCTAGTCGCATCTAAATCGGCTTTTAAACTACGCTACGTTTATGCATGTGATACCCCGTAATTATATGCTTCAATGTAGAAGTTTCATCAAAGTGCTAACATCGATTATAAAGTTGGTTTTATTCAGGTAATCCGCCTTTCCGTAGCTATCAAACTTACCGCTTGAAGTGACTAGTACGTTAAGGTTAAAGGTCAGTAAGGCATATTAATAAGTCAATTTTCAGGACTTATACGTCAGGTTAGGGAAGAAATGCCTTCAAATTCCTACAAATGGTAAATTAGGGCAAAAACACACATCGCACACTAAAATTGCCTGCTGGGCAAAATGTTCCCCGACAATTTCATATGAAGCTGCACAGCCTACCGCGACAGGATACAACAAGTTTCCTCAACCATGCTAATATTTTGTGTGGACCTTATGTCCTGTCTTGTCCAAAGTGTGTTATCACCCTTAAAGGTTAATGCTATTAAACAGGGCTCTCTCTTGCTTTCACAATGCAACGGCGCGGCGTAGAGGTCACCTCGAACGAGTTTCTTGATAACACATAATATTAGCATTTCATAGGCAAAGGAAAGTAAAACTAGTTTTGTAAATTTGTTAAACGCTAATAAAATTTTGCATTTGAGCAATTTATTACATTGTCATGGACTCAATGAATTACGAAGACTTTCTATAATGTAAGTTGCTAACAACGTATTATATTATTTGGTATCTACTACGCTGAAGGTACTTTTTCGTTGCATAAAAAATTGTAGCATTCTCGAAAACATTCTAAAGACGTCGGATGTTATTAATTTTATAATTGAAAAAGTTAACTTGTTGGAGTGACCCTTTACTCTCTTTACTCTTCATTTTACGACTGATCGTGTTCGACTATGACAGTAAATACTTCATCCATTTATATATGATAACTATCTAAGAAAACGAAACAAGCAGTCAGAAAAAGACTACGCTATCTCCTCTTCCTACGCGCTCATAAATATCATATGAATAGCCCTGTAAATAAAGTCAACGGCCTAAGAAATGAGGACATTTATAGAGCCTTCATAATTCGCCGGCTAAATGAGGTAAACCTGAATTGTTTTTGTTCGCCATCCATAATATTAGACACACGCCCAGTCGCGACCTGGATATAAAATGAAATAACGCCCATTTCTTATATTCAATGGATATTATAGCTGGGAACCTTTTATCTCATAGGATTCAACCGTTGTAAAGCGACGAAATTTGCCTGTGGAAATTTTTTCGGGGCACAAAGGAGGCTGAATGGGGCAATGTTTTTTTCCTCGCGGAATAAAATTCTAATCCAAAACAAATGTGAATAACACTTTTGTTGCTTTGTATATCATTTCGGAGCTTTTATATTCATTTTACCTGCTGGGATACAATCTTAAATTTTTGTGTCAATATTTTGTATGGATTTTAACGCGATTCGTACTAAATATTTTTAATGTACATGCATAATATTTTTAATTTATTGAATATTTCGCGAGTATCCAGGTACCGCCAGTGTAAATAATGTTATGCTGACGAATATAATGCCAACAATTGGTTATACGATTACAAAATGCGCAATCGTGTGTTTTTAAAGCGTGCAAGAGCGAAAACACACCACCACCACTACACTCCATTAACGCCCCACAGCTGGGCACAGGCCTCCACACTCATAGGAGAGAAGGAATTAGAGGTTAGACCCACCACGCTGCTCCATTGCGGGTTGGCGGGCTAACACACAATGATCAAAAATGATTTACTTTATTTGAAACTGGAAGATGCCTGCGACTTCGTCGATATTATAACGATACTATACTTCGTCGTATTTTGATTCCCACGGGAACTTTTTAATTTTCCCCGGGATGCAACCTGTATATAAAAAAAAAGTACGTCTGTATAAAATTTCGTGCCGTGCAAGCGTAGCAGACAGACAGATTTTCGCATTTATAATAGTAAAATAGTACTTACCGATTTTAATATTTACCTACTGAATTATTATTTTTCTGTTAAAATCTAGCGAGCGAGTCCTACTTGGGATTTACAATAATTGAGGATTTTGTGAACATGGGTCCTTTGCTTTATCAGGATCTTTAATAAGCCCCTCAAGGCAGATTACATACACCGTTGATCCGTGCAATTTTGTGAAAGTATAGACTCGTTTCTGAAGAAAATCTTAATATTATAAGCATTCTTATACGAAAAATATAGGTATACAGATGATTGAATTATATATTTGCGGTAGAAAAACTTTATACTTGAGAATAACTACATTCCATATTCATATTACAAGTATATCTAATTCCACAGAACTTGGGACGCATTAAAATTGTTGATCTGTTAACCAAAATAGTATCTTTGCCTTTTCTATCCTGCACTACATTAGGCCATTATGTTATAACTTTTCCAAAGGTCTATTTACTTTTTGCGCACAGCACGATAATAATAATTTATACGTTAAAAGCAGAAGTTAATTTATATTCTGTCTCTAGGCGAAACTTCGCAAGATGGTCGACGAGCAAGTGTCAGTTGGCACAAGAGTGGAGGCTGAAGCGGAGCCCGAGCCCGCAGACCCGCTCATCACGCCGGCATGCTCCGCGCTCGACCGGAGCGACGATCCGCGGCCCATCCCCCCGGAGCGCCGCCTCCTCATCAGCACCCTGGACAAACCCCGCAACGGTTCGCTCAACGGGGATAAAGAGGGCACGCTGAATAGATCGACGCGGCTCTCCATTAAAACCAAGGATAATCCTTTTATCGGTTTGTATTAACCTTTTTATTTCCTCTTTGTAAACTTTCCTGACGCAAGTGGTCGGACCTTCGGAAGCGACGACCTCCGTGGCGCAGTGTCGAGCACTGTTGTCTTAACGTGTGGCGGTCCCGGGTTCGATCCCCGGCAGGGTCAATTTGGGAATTTATAATTTCTGAATTTTCCCTGATCTGGCCTGGTGGGAGGCTTTGGCCGTGGCTAGTTACCATCCTGCCGGCAAAGACGTGCCGCCAAGCAAAGCGATGCTGTGTAGAAACCGAATAGGGGTTTAATATAATCCCCATGCCCCTAACAGGTTAGCCCGCTACCATCTCAGACTGCATCATCACTTATCATCAGGTGAGATCGCAATTAAAGGGCTAACTTGTAGTGGATAAAAAAGTTTGGAAACTTACTCCTAAGTACTAAATTGACTTAGATTGTGTCTAAGCACTCCTTTGTTCATATGTATCGGAATAGTAATAACCTTATCTAGTTTTTAAGGAGTATATTGTATTTATACATATTGTTGTATTCACAATAAATAAGTTAAAAAAAATTGCAGCTGGCCCTGCCGTGAAAACGATGTTACCAATCTATTTATCCGTAGGTAGTCATATATGTAGCCAAAGTAGTAGGATTCTATTGCAGCCGAAGCCTCCAACGCTCTGCCTTCAATTGGTAACCACTCTACAAACAAAACTTGCCACAACTCACAAGCGTTTCGATACAAAGCCGTGTAGAAACTGTTTTGCAGTCTCGTTTAAGTACATTGCTCAATACTGCACCTGCATTATCACTGACATCAGGTTCAGGCTAGATCGTAGTCAAGAGCTAAACTACACTAGCGGCACGCTATGATGGCCGGTTTGACACATTACAATAGTGATGTGGAATGTCAATTTATTCTCGAACAAAAAACAATTAAGTTTTGTTTTTGTACCTGATTAAATAGGTTTAATAAAACAAAAATGTTTATGTTTATTTAATTTATTTGAACGAACTGAATATTTGAACGAAAATGAATATACATACTTTATATGCACACAAGAAACATATGAATACAAAAGATACCAAAAAAGGTGCCACAAAAGGCCATAATTAATCAGATTCGTCCATACTACTATTTTCACTGTCGTCACTGCTATCATCACATACATTAATAATTATAAGTCTCCTTTAGTCACATGTTCACAAGCTTCTTCTAATAATTTTAGCACTTGGTTGGTCTTTCTTTTGGGATTGGGCAGGTGGCTTGTCAATTTGCATCGAGTGGTATGGGGCGTTGTCCATAATTATAATAGCTGGTTCAGGGAGGCTACACAACATTGAGGTAAACCATTCAGTAAACTTTTCTCCATTCATGTCTTCATGATAGTCTCCAGTGGTTTTTGACGCAAAAGCCATGAGAGAACCTTCGACAAACCCGTTGAAGCAACGTCAATTCGAAACTGCTTTGTTTTGCATTGAGCATTGACGCGAGTTTGCCGGAGGTAGTAGTTGTGCTAGCCAGCGATCCTATGTGACGATCGTATTAGATTCCATTTTTAAAAATTTATTGATATTTTTTGCGATTTCAGAGGTTTGTCCACATAGTGAAAATTGATCATATTCACAAGTACATTCACCCCTTAAATGGTGCAAACTGATTTTTCTACACTTGTATACATTTAAGAAATCAATTTAATAAATAAATTTTGAGTCCTAAACCTAAAACTACATTCGATAAAATTTATGAATCTCTGCACATCACTATCGTCAATAAAGTAATACAATTATTTCCTTCAAAGTCGTTATCAATTAATACGGAACTTCATGAGCGGACAAACGTCAAACCGGCCATCATAGCGTGCCGCTAGTTTAAGTTAGCTTTTGACTACTATAAAAGATCAATGAGATATGGGAGTGTTACCTTTTACCATTTTTTTTTCAACGAGCAATGCAAAACGGCATACGGTTTTATTACCGAAATCTAAGAACTAATATTGGCTCGAGCCAGTTCTTTATCTGTGTAGCTAATATTTAATTTCTCGGCAGACTTAGTGTAAAAACCATTTCATTAACTAGAGTAGGTAAAGCTTACTTTCCTACTTATGCACACTTTTAATTACATGTTAATTATTTATATTATTTAAGGTAAATTACTATCAAAGTAGGTACTTAATTAAATGAATTTGGAGTATAAATAATATTTAACTTACGAGTTTTTAACTAATTTAGGTACTCCGTCTTATCTAAAATTATACCAGCTTCCCTACACATACGAAATTGTCAAGGTCAGTCAAGGTGCATATATTGCATTGATGTTGCATGTAGTGACGCAACAGAAGAGGGTAGGTGTCATACATTTTATATGAGGTCATGCACAGTATTTGCGGCAGCGCGAACATAAGCTCAATTCAGACTTCAGATAGATCAATAGATACGTCGAATATTTGCACCTTAAACCGGGTTGAGCATTAACATTATAAGACTTAGGGCGGATTCGACCAAACGCGAGTAAATTTTATACTCAGATTAGTAGCTAAGTTACCGGAGAGTAAATCTAATTTACGTTTTACCATAGACTATTCTACGATTAGTGCGCCTATTCTAGAGTAAATTGTTACACCGCCATTTAGCGTGGAGTAAAGGAACTTATTCTGTGGATAACCTAACATTTTATAAGTAAAAAAATGCAACGTTTATTAAATATGATTGAAGAAAGTGATAGTGACGAAGAAGTAATAATAAGACGTCCAAGGTGGATAAAAGAAAGAATGGATTTGTTTCACTACTACGATGATCATGATTTCGCGATCAGGTTTCGTTTGAGCAAAGAAGCAACTTTATCATTGCTAGCGAAAATTGAGCACAGCTTGGAATATGTTTCCGACCGGTGGGTAAAATCGAGTAATATAACCTATGTACTAAAATAAGTGCTCCTGATAATTACTTACCTAATAAAAAACTCAATTTTTATGTCTTACCTAAAGATTTTGTTTGTTCTTTTACAGCAACTTTTCTATCTCACCTATTAATCAAATGTTGGGCACTTTGAGATATTATGCTACCAATTCAACCCAAATGGGTCAGGCGACAGATGACAGTCCCTAATCCCTCCATATTCCAACATTATAAACCGCCAAAAATTAGAGCCAGAATATAAGCCTTCATGCCATACACTTTTGGAGCAACATTTTTTTTCCGGGTTATACGTCTTTCACTCATTCGTTCCGCTAGTCGGGCTTAGTTAATCGAAGTATAGTTAAACCATAGATTGCATGGAAAAACGACTTTGACGTTACTCCAAATTAAAAATGTGGAATAAATTTATTCCTCGTTTAGTTATTCGAGCATAAATGCTAGTTTGGTCGAATCCGCCCTAAGAGGTAATGATATCTGTTTAGTACATTAGTAAGGAGTTGTAACTGATATTATCACGTGTTTCACAGTATCTTCACCAGACGACGATAACAAGGAGAATCAAGCAAACGGTAAAATCGATTCACCTATAAAATGGTCCGTACAAAATGGGAGCGACAGTGGAACGTACGCCGAAATTGGCACAGGAGGGAACAGCAATACTAGTGACAGGAATGTTCTTGATCCTGCTGACAGTTCGGAAGAGGAGGTTCCCCTACCAGATGCTACATCTCCGGGTAGGAGTAGTGATGGCCCTGAACCTAGAGCGGACATTACTGCAACTCTTGATGGAGGTATGTATGTGTGTTGTGTATAGGTATTGTTTACCAAACAAAGTAGCAATCCGCGTTTTTTTTTTAGTTATAGCTTTTTTATCTAACTAACACCTTATTTACTTCAAATTCGATGCGATTTGCGATTTCGACGTGGGATAAGTTATGTCTTGTACATACAAAGGAATAAAAATGTAAAGATATATTTTCTACCAATAAATAATTCAAATATCGTCAAACAAACATTTGAGTAGGTGTAAAATTTTAAGAAAAATACAAAATTAAGTTTCCAACGCTATCCATTAAACGAGTAACCAATACCTATAGCTAAAATAGCTTTAATACTAACAGATATTGAGTTCAACTATGGAGCAGCTGTCATCATTCAGGATTTAAAAATACCCTAAGTATTGAGATGAACGCTTGTAATTAATATTTTTAGCAATATTATGCCTTAAAAATTGTTACATTACTACGAAAATCGTGAACAAGCGTAATTATTCTCGGATAGAAGAAACAAACATGCAGGGCCATATTGTTTCATTATTGTTATTTTAGAATTATAATCCTTTTTATAGGAATCTGGGAACGTCAAGGTTTAAGTATTGCTTTAAGCATTAGTGGTATGGCCCCATATCCTGTACTGATTTGCTAAATGTCAAAAGGCACCTTTGGTGATCGCTGAGTAAATTTTACGGGGCTTTGCTGCTTTAGAAATATAACAACTTCAAGCCTACAGGTATTAAGTTACTAACTTGTTGACAGGCATGTTAGTTTTGCTGATAAAGTTCAAAGTTAGTTGAAAACTTCGAAGCTGAAAAACGGTTTCTGTCGGTGAAAACTTGTAGTTAGGAAAAAGGATACAAACTATTTAATAAGAACCATTACATAACAAAATTCGCTTTGCAAGATGATACTTTATTTATTAAAGTTCAACATATTTATTTAAGCGCTTCTTTTATCGAAGCTTCCCTAATGCTTATCTAGATAGACTCTACTCTACGCGGTCCCACTACCTTATATCGCAGAGATGGGCTTCATTACCATTAGGCCCAATCTCTCCTTTATAAGTCTATGACGACGTAGATGATATATATTATCTACACTTATACTTATACTATAAATGCGAAAGTTGGATGGATGTATGGATGGATGATTGTTACTCAATCACGCCAGAATGGCTGAACGGGTTTGCATTAAATTTGGCAAAGAGAGTCTGGATTAGCTCATGGGCTACTTTTTATCCCGGAATCTCAATCCACGCAGGCATCAGCTAGTAATATAATATAACAGTTACTGTTCTGATGAAGTTCTGCGTTACTTTGAAGTTCTTTGAAGCTGCAACAAGCTATTACGCGGCGTAAGTATGAAACTAGGTCAAATATAACTTGGAAAATCTTATAAGCTCCCTGCACATTTTGCACGTGTCCTCATCACAGTTTCATTACGGTAATTTTGTTTCGAATAACATCAGAAAAATAACATTACGAACTTAAAGGAACTTAAAGCTACTTCGGAGACTTTTATAAACTGTCACTTCCCGGCTTCGGCTTCGCTCAAAAGGATTTAGAATCTTTTATTGGGATTTAGAATCTTTTTCCTAATGACGGCCACGGCACAATTTAGTTCACCAATGCCGTGTCGCTAAGAAAAAACAACGCAGGTACTTTTAGACCCAATGATATGCCAGTCACTTTCTCTTTTTAGGAGTAAAGCTAAAGTAGCTTATTCCCGTGACGTCGCTGCATGTATTCAGTTACGATCCAGCATTTTTTTTCTTATTTTTTGATTAATCCTTGATGAGCTATTTTCAGGACATCTGTAATATGCTCCCCTTGTCTCAGTTTATAATACGGAAGATAATAGTTGCTAACAACTTCGCCGACGTGTTTGTTTTTCTGATGAAGTTAGGATTGAGTTTGGAATATTCACACGCTGCTTTATAATGTAATGGCGTAATAGCATTAACCTATTTGTATCAAGCAAGATTTTTATAGTTGTTAACAAAATAAGGTCCAAAAATTCAAATAATCGTGCGTTCTTCATATGGTTCTTTGTACTTTTTCTTTATACCTATTACAAACTAGCAGACTTGTCCGGGACTTCGTTCGCGTGAAATATTTTTTTTAAATTCCCACGGGAATTCCCTTATTTTTCGGGATAATATATAGCCTAGGACTCTCACAAATAATGAGGCTTTGTATTGGTACCAGAAGCGAAATTTGGTACCAGATTTCAAAATCGGTTCAGTAGATCCAGTGATTACCCCCTACAACATCACAAACTCACAAACTTTACCTCATTATAATATTAGTATAGATTGTATTCACGTTCACGTTCAACCTGTAACGTTCTGATGTGCTGAAAGTGCTTGCATACCATTTAGTGATTATTCTTTGCTGTCCAGGCCTGTGTTGACCTAAACGAATAGGGAACAAAAACCGAGGGTTAGACAAAAAGTGGGGCTGTTTTAGTTTTATTTCGTGAAAATAATAAGTAGGTTACATATTTTCAAATACAATTTTAATAATAACAGAGGCAACTAACTAAAAAAACTATGTTAACGTCGGAGCTAATTGATTTATTACCTACTGCTGGGAAATAATATTACGGACTTTTTTCTTGCAAATTAATCTCTTACGTAAATTAATTAAAATAAAATCATTTAGTCTTGGCAATAAACCTAGTCGACCCCAACAATAATTCCTCAGGCGACGAAACTTTACAGTATGATAAAGTATCGTGAGTTACACGTATATTATAAATATCCAATAAAAGGTCATATAGGAAGTAAGGTTTTTATGGTATACGCAATTATCAAAGCAGGAAGGTACATCATTGTAAACGCAGTTTAGGTTTGATAATAAAAAAGAAGTATAACTTCA
This sequence comes from Erebia palarica, assembly GCA_964035005.1. Taxonomy (NCBI): domain Eukaryota; kingdom Metazoa; phylum Arthropoda; class Insecta; order Lepidoptera; family Nymphalidae; genus Erebia; species Erebia palarica. The sequence continues at coordinate 32,399,169 of OZ035984.1, read as the reverse complement.
AAAATATTACTTTTACGTTAGCAGCGATGAACAAAAGCTTCATGCTTTTCCTGTAAATATTTTAAATATCTTACCTTACCTACAAGGCAACATGCAATCAAACCAATTTCCATGCCATTCTAACATGTTTTTTTTAAAAATGGCGGCATTTATTTGGCGAATTTGAAATTTGAGCGTTTCTGTGCAGTTGATTAATTTCATTTATAAAGGTAAATAAGATATTCACACATTTTACCGCTCAGGATTCCCAGAGAAAAGCGTTGAATACTTAACAAAAACAAAATCAAAAGAAAGCGCAACTTAATACTGTCTTACAGACTTGATTTTCCAATTCCATTCAAAAAGCTTACTTGGCTCCCTGGATGCTCGAGTTCGATTTGTAATTGACCTTTATTTTTTCGCAAACTTCTCTGTATGAGTTTCCGGTTATTCTTTTGGTTTGCTGGTTTTGAAAGAAGTTTGGCGTACATTGGCCGTCGCCTCAGCGGAAATTCCCGTACTAATGAGCTCGGTGCTGCCGTAGGGAATAAGCTCATTTGCGATTGCAACGAACTTGCAGAGAAGTAACTTTCCGTCTGATGTTGCAATTTATCATTTAGTTTCCGCCACGTTTTTAATTAGCATCTGATAATAATCAGAAGCTGTGAACTGTCCAATTCACTGTTCAAATAGCGGTGTCTTATTTTATGCAATGCCTAGGGCAGCGGTTACTTATGTATCTACACATTGATGGAATTGTAAATTAATTTTCTCAAGAGCAACCACCGAGTTTCTTGCTGGTTTTTCTCCGTAGGAATGGAATTTCGAACCAGTGGTAGATTCACTCGGCTATTCAAAAGCACTTGAATAAAAAAGATAAGAATTGGAATTTATAATGGTGCCCGTATAAGAGCCATCGCTCTGGGATCTTATTCTTTAAGCATTTAATTGCGATTTAGGTATGAAATCTCTGAATACTTATAGTTAGAGTATTTCAACTTAACCTACCAAAATTATGTATGGGAGATGTTAAAAAATCCCAGCCATATTAATTATACATAGCATATCGACATAGTAAATTATAATCGATGATATTTTATACTAATTTAAAAAGTTTCGCTGAAAAGTTACACGTTTCAATGTGAGGTGATGTGTTTAATCCATACTTAATTTATAAATGCGAAAGTGTATCTGTCTGTCTGCTACGCTTTCATGGCCCACCTATTCAACCGATTTTGATGAAGTTTGGTACAAAAATAGCTTAGCCCGGGGAAGGACATAGACTACTTTTTATCCCGGAAAATTGAGGAGTTCCTGCGGGAATCGAAAAAACTTAGTCCACGCGGACGAAGTCACGGGCATCATCGAGTAATGTATAAATTTGAGATTGCCCTATAGCCGCGTTTAAAGAAGAATAGATAATCGCTGACTCGTAAGTGATTTAATTGCGAGAGTAGAAACGAAGCGCAATAAAACAGGCGGCGTACACACCTGCGGCCCGCGATGTGCGATAAAACGAATAATCGATTCGTCTGGCCGAGCCATTCGTGACTGGGCGAACTTTTGCGGCGCAATGTTTGTATTGGAATTCTGGGCATCACGCGTGCATACGTGATATTCGTTGAATCGTGGAGTTTTTTACTTTTACGGGTTCCATTCAATCTGTGAGCTCATTTATGCTGAAATGCGAAATTGATAAACCTAAAAATTTTATGTATAAAATTTTTATTACATTGTAGATAGTATTTCTTAATGATAAAAGGCTCACTCACTTTTTGTATAAAAATAAGTCGGCCTATGCAGCGCTGGCACGCACGTGACAGAATTTCACACTAACATGACTTGCACTGTAGGTAATGAGATTGTAGTAGCTAGAAGTTTAACGTTAATTAAATTATAGCAAAAGTATAGAAACGGGCCACAATTAAACCGACGAACTCAGACGAGGCGCAGATTTTAGCTAGAAGTTTAACGTAAATTAAATTATAGCAAAAGTATAAAAACCGGCCACAATTAAACCCACAAACTCAGACGAGGCGCAGATTTCTAGGCTACCCATATCATGCCAGGTATAATTATGCTCAATAAAATATACTTATAATAAAGGAAATTATATAATTTTAATAATCGATTGGTCTGAACAAAGCTTTGAATACTGAAAGAGCTCACCAACTTGCAGTCGTAGGTTCTAGTTATGTTCTAAACATATATTGAGGTACTAACCTTATGTGCAGTATACTGCTTTTCGCGAAGCATAAAATATGTATATAATCTAGACTTTTTCTCTCTCTAAGCTTTTATAGATATATTAATATATTATTATGGATCGATTGAAATAATGTGTTAGATTCAACGATGGTGAAAACCACATTGAAATTCCATTAAAAGTTTAGAAGCTAGATGCGAATATTGTAAAGTTTTATACAAATATTACAATTTAACTATTCGTGTTCATAATTTGAAAACATTTGACTCGTTAGAGATACGCATTGCATATAGTTATGGTTAACGTTAAAGAACACCTTTGGGTTGCAGTCGGATTTATTTATTTATTACTTTATGTCAGAATTTGTACTAGTAACCTATATAATAATTATGGATAGAGGTAAAATACTGACTAGTTCCACTTTCACTTTGCTCGTTTAATTCGTTTAACTAGCTATAGGTAACGATAGCTTTCTTTGGTGCTACTGACCCTTAATTGTGGCCGAGACGCAATAAAAGAGGCAGCGTATACCTACACCTGTGTCCTTTTGCTCTGACGTTTGATAAACAAAAAATCGATTCGTCTGGCCAAGCTTTCGTGACTGGGTGAACTTACGCGGTAAGTTAACTTGTACTATCAGTACCTACCATGTTCTTAGTGTATGTGGAACTGTGAAATATCATACGTATGTCGACCTATAATAGGTAACGTCGACTTTGAAGTTAGATCAGATAAGTTGGGTCGTGTGATATGAGTGTGTACAAGGAAATTTACTTTTAATTACTAATCCATTTTAAACACAAATACAGTAATATTTTATTATTTACTACTTATCGATGCTAAGCTTTAGGTTATTTACAAGATGCTATGGGAATTCTTTGATTTTTTAGGTTAAAAATCTATACTAATATTATAAAGAGGTAAAGTTTGTGAGGTTGTATGGGGAAATCTCTAGACCTACTGAACCGATTCTGAAAATTCTGGTACCAATTCAAAGCCACATTATTTGTGAGTGTCATAGGCTATATATTAACCCGAAAAGTTAGGGAGTTCTCGTCGGAATTTAAAAAACTTATTTCACGCGGACGTAGTCGCGGGCATGCTATTAGCTTATATACTGCATGAATCTCAGGGAGGCAAGCTTTTTCATCACCGGTAACGTGTTAGTCACTACACTCATACAGATATCATTATAAATGTGGGGCTACATACCTTTTTCTATGTCAAATTCAAAATAAAGTCCGACAAACTTATCTGCAAAAATTAAACAGGCATAAAAATTAGTTCAAATTTTGACCACCGGGTCAGATAAGTTTGTGGGACTATAATATAATCGTTTCATAGATATCCATACAAATTTTATGTCCATTCTTTTTTTTTAATATGTATGTATTTTAAATCCTAAAGTGTATGTTGTTTTTTTAGGATTGCGTCAAGAGGAAAAAAGGAACCCTAATAGGATCACTTCGTTATCCGTCTGTCTATCTATCAAGTCGAAATTAATATAAAAAATACTTAGGTCCACGGTTCCTTGGAGCTGTATATAATTAAATCTTCTAAGGCAACGTAGTCAAAAGATACGGCCGCATATTTTGCATATTTCGCACTCGCACTCACACTCGCCGATAGATCAGTCCATCCAGAGGCCCAATTGTCTAAGCCAATCGTATTCATTTGACAGCTCATAACGTATAACTCGAACTTTTTAAGGAGTACTTACATACGTCTTGACGTGCAAGCATCATACGACCTCCTAAACAGGTCGAAATATGCGTTTGACAGACGATTACGATTACGATTTCCTTACATAATCGGGGGGCTGATTGCTTCAAACTATTCGTGTATGGCCGGCCTTACTCGTGTCTAATTTTAATAGGAAGATTTTAAATTTAAATGGGATTACATTAAAATATCTAAAACAAACAGGTTCGGGATCACCTGGCGGGCGGTCGGACCGATCGAGGCAGGAAGAGGTTCCCGCGTCCCCGGGGATGCTCAGCGCTGCTCAGCTGGCGCGTCGGTTGCGGATGGAAAACGAGCGCCTTCAGGTGGTCTTATTATGATATACTCTCATCACGCTCCGCTGGTAGCATACTTAAATAGCTATTATCTACGCTCATATCTTATTATGAAATTATGAACGATGGCTTAATGACATAGATTATTCACGAACTTCTTTAACGTATTTTTTTTTAAATAAACCACTGATTTAATGTCAAATTCATGCTACAAAATATTTTTGGATCGAAAGTTTCTTATGGGACGATGCGGAGGGGCACCCTAGCCGGCAAAAAAACGTCCGTAACGAAAATGCTTAAGATGATAAATAATTTTTGATTTTTATCGACAAAAAACCATAATAAAAAATGTATATTGTATACCTGAATAATTATTTTCTTTTTACCTCGACTAGAACTTGAAAGTAATATTTATGTTATAAGGAATTTCGTTCCTATCTGGTGACCCACGACACCACACTTTTTTTCTAGAAATATAGTTTTTTTATGGCATGGTAATGGTAATCTTGTGACTCGAAGAAGTGTAAAATATAAAAAGTTTTGTTGTATTGCTGGTTTTTACTTAAAGTTCCCATTATCCAGAAGCTGTGGCTACAGTAGTATCAAGATCGCATACGAAAGAACCGTCAAGCAATATAGTAGAAACAAACAATCTGTTTCTTGTAAAAATGTGTTGTTAAAGTTAGATAAGCGTTATTAAATGGAAAAATAAAACAAAATTGGCTAATACTTATGTCCTGAAAAGAAATATCCTTAAAGATGTTCTCGCATCCCTAGGGATATCAGAATGGTGCGCGCGGCTCAAAAACGATCGTCTTTAGCCGTCCTTTTAATTTATTTGCCATCTAATTGTAAAGATGGCGGTTCTTATAAATGATAAAAGACTGTCTGCTGTTTTATTTCAATGTGCTGCCCGGAAATTTTTGTATTTATCTGCAAAATATTAACAAGAAACTTCCTTTGTTTCTATTTGTCTTATAAAAAGGACGCCATTTTTTATTTTAACTTGATTCATTTGGAGTCCAGCAAATGAACCTTTTTTATTTTTCACCCCTCATGCTCTAAAAAAGTGCCATTTTAGCTTAACGTAGGCGGACTAAAGTTAGCATTTAGGGTCTAGGGATTAAAATATTTTTTTTTAATTTTTGCCGCATTGATACTAATATAACGGTGGTAAATGTAGTCTATGGTTACTATCAACAGACGATCAACAAAGTACAAACACAGCCTAAGGAGATACAGTCCGTCAAATTTTTCTGGCCCGGTGTCAGCATCGGTGTAGTATCTATTAAAAACAAAATAAAAACAAAACTTAACAGCCATAAAAATTTGTTCCAATTTTAGCCACCGGGCCAGATAAGTTTGTTGGACTGTACGTTCTTTCCTACCAGTCGTTCAACGGAGGCATCTAGGCAAAGCAAAGCAGTTGCGGGGTGACAGGGTCGTAACGAAGGAACTAGCAAAATTTTTATAATACACAATTTTATCACTCTAATGTCTTCTATGCAGTCCCGCGTACATGCCAAAACTGTCATGGTATGATGGTAGTCAGGTCTACCATTTGTATGAGCGTCGACCCACTGAAATAAATAAATAGTAACGATGTTATACGATCCACACAGAATCTGCTTTAGTAAGTTCTATTTTTAAAATGGAACTATATACTGTTGAGACTAATTAAATTATTTACTACCGAAAATAATGTCATTGGCTGCCCGCAATCCTTGGTTGAATAAGTACTTATGCGTCAATGTTGTTTTAATGTTACCCATCGCCACCGTATCCTACAGGTCTATGTCTATGGTAGTTATTATTTTTTTTATTCCTTCTTCTTAACATTAAGGAGAAAAATGAAGTTGGTATTGCGGATTGCCGCGAAAGTTCTAGAATTTTTGATGTCATTATTAATTTAAATGGATGTTTATTTCATCAATTTCGAATTTCGATGCACAATACGCAATACAAGGTGAAGGTATAGGGTAAAGTGAATGTGACTATTTATTTGTTTAAATCATCAAGTGAAAATAAAGATCTCACTTTACTACGGGACTAAAAGTCATTCTACTCGATTCTATAGCATACCTCGCTACGCTCGGTAAGCTAAACATCTCGTATGAAATGGCTCATGTTAGTCACTTGATAAACAATCTACTATTAATCCTGACGCTTTATATTGTTGTTCCATATCTATGAAATAAGTAATTTTATGATAGAATAGAATAATTTATTTTCTAGAATGTGGTACACTGGTCTTAAAATTATTTTGCGCTGATACATTCAACTTCAATTTGAATTCAATTTTGATGAAAATGATTAAGCATAAGGTGGTTTTCTGGAAAAACTTATTTGACAAAATACTGAATAGGTTATTTTATCGGGTAACGAGGCTACCTTGGGGCTTACACCATCACTTAATGCAGTATTATGTTAATCTTCCTGTTGCTCTTGTTTAAGAATAATTATAATCCTTAAGGGACGTCAAGGTACGTCATAATATTATAAAACTGCTAAATGTAAAATAATACTGCCTTAAGCGATGGTAGTAAGTCTACTGTCCATTAAAGCGACAAAAGAGTGGCGAATGAAGAATGTTCTAAGACCAATGAGTTATTCGAGACCATAATATAAGACATACCTACGTGTAATAAAATTATCACGTCATCTATCAATATAAAATCTGATTGGCCCCTTTGAAAGCAGCAGCTGTGTTCCACTTCAGTGAAGAGGCTTCTTGACGTGAATTTTGCTATTTAAACTAGAAATTAATTCAGAATAAATATAAGAAAATTGCAAGCTGATACCTACTAAGTATAATAATAAAGCAACTCGACAATACCCATTTATTCCCGTGATCGCGTGACTTACTTAAACTTGTTTTATACGAAGGGTATAACATTAGGAGAAGTTTACAAATCGATAACGATTAATCGTAATACAGCCGGGCGCTAGGATAAATAAATAGAGTAACCCTTAGTGATAAAAATGTACAGGTATATTTTCAAAGGAAAGGTTACATGTATGAACGAGACCAACTAACTATGCGTAGGAATGAAGTTGAGTTTGAGTTGAAAGTAGTTTCCGGACCGTGGCATGCCATCGTCACTCCATTTTCATTTTTCTTTTTCACGCCTTGATTAAATTGCTGTTCTCTCTATTTCATAACATCAATAATTCAATACGATTGCGTACTTCTTCTTTGATGGATTTTTAACGAGCTTATAAACAAATTTTCATATACCTACATATCTCTAAAATAACAAAGAAGTCGGAACTCCACAGCTCCAAACACTGGGTCTAGGAACTTTAGAATTTGCCTAGTAGGATATCTCTATAAATTTAATTAATTTATCCTCTAAATTTTAAGAAATTTCACCGAGTGATACTGTATGCGGTTCGGTAAGATAGATTTCTTAATATTAGCAAATTGAATCGAAGTTTCATTTCACACACGAGTGTGAAAAAGTTGGACGGTAGCTATATTTTCTACAGCAGTTTTATTTTGTGTTTACGTATTTTCACCTTTATATATGGTCATACAGGCGGAGTTGACACGTGTACGGCGACTGCTGGTGGCCGCCGCGGAGAGGGGCGAGGTGGGGAACACGTTGATGGAGCGAACCCAAGGGAACATGCAAGATGGACCGCCCGTCGACCCTCAACAGTTAGAAAAGGAGCTCCTACTCGCTAGAGAAGCTGTTAACTGTGAGTTAATTGTTAATTACTGTAGTTTATGACTTCACGTTACGAGTGCCTACATTAGCAGTGCGAGTTTGCCATTAAACAGAATGGAGTTATAGGCCTGACCTCGATAAATGACGTACCTACTGCCAATTTCCATCGATTTTAGGCACGAGTATAGGTAGGTATACAAGAGCATTTAAGTTTTGAGAATAGTAATAATTGGTTGAATCGAAGCAGAAGTTACTTTGCGAAAGTCCAAAGATAACCAAGGAACAAGAATTTAGTAGTTTAATTCGCTATAATAATCTTCTAAAACAGACAAAGCACACTCGACCCTTTTATCTGGTGTGGTGCGTATTGCTTGCTTGCCTGCTTGCTTTTCCTGTATGCTTAGAAGCGGGCAGTACGGCAGTACGATAACACACCATCAGACACTATTAGACCACTTACGGCCATCCACCACTACAGCCTATTAACGTCCCACTGCTGGGCACAGGCCTCCACTCTCATAGGAGAGAGGGAATTAGAGCTTAAATCTTTGGTGCTCATACGGGTCTTTTACCTAAAATCCCTTACAGCTAAGTTCATTTAATCATCATTTCCTTATCATGAATGAATCTTTCTTAGTCTGATGGACGGATACAATACGTCTTGTAGCTTGATATTAAAAAGAAAATAATTGATGCGCCAAGATAACGCTTGTCGCGATATGACACAAGGCTCAGTAGGTATAATAATGCATGCATTGCGATAAATTATCAGATTATACAGCGCTGATTTTCAGCTGGAACCCTCCAGAGTAACGCCACGGCTACATAACTGCACTTATTAATAATATTCAATTTTACTTCTACTTACAGGCAAAATTAGATACCTAATAAGTTTTGGATAAAAAAATTCTAGATGTTTCTCAAATTATTGGAGAAGACGACGGCTCCGTTTAGTTCACAAGTCACGTCGGCTGTAGGCACACTCGTTGAGTTTTTAGGGTCTCGAAAGTCGAAATTAGCATTCCGACATCGAAACGATAGTTTCATTTACCCAATCTAGTCAATTTAATTTCGTACTATCACGTTATCATGGCGAAATATCGTGCTATTGTTTTTCAAACAAGATAATATTATGATCATATTTTTTTAAGTTCAATCTAGGACTTCAAATACTTAGATACATTTTTTCTGGTTCTTTTTGATTGAATTGAATTCTTGGATATCCAAAAGGAGGTGCCTCACCATCAGAAATTACACCCGATTTCTGAAGCTAACCTACATAGTTCTGGATATTCTACATACTCTAGCCAAGAATCGTCCTCTAAGTTGGCAAAATCCGATCCTTTACCAATCCTTTCTAAATCAAAAAGAGTTCACAAGAACTTTTTCCAAACATAATCGTAGATATATGAATTTATCGTCCATAAAAAATATTCCCCGTCAACAAGGCAAAGTCAATGCCGACAGCACAAACTACTGAACTAAACTTTATCCACGGCACTCGAGCACGAAGATAGGAAATTTGTTAGGCCGATGTTCATGATAGGAAAAAGAAGTAACGGGCCGACAGTTTGATAAACTAAACTCATAATGTTTCGCAAAGTATTGGACGGAAACGGGCGGTAAGAATTACTTTGCCAGTCACGTCGTCTTGAGGGTCGCCCTTTGACTTTACTTACGTTTTAGTATCAAAGACTTTGCTATCACAGAAATAGAAGCACTAAAATGGGTAAACTAAACGGCTGCTTTATTAAAATTTATCTCATTACGTTAACGCAAATGCAATAGTATAGGTATGTAAGTACCTAAATATCGTACAGAAACGTGCCCATAGGGTGTCTGTCTGTGAACTCACAGTAGTACCTACGTTAATGATAATGCAGTCTAAGATCGTAACGGGCTAACGTTTTTAGGGTATAGCAGTTATATTAAACCCTTGATCTGCTGGCCATAGAATTTTATAGGGAACGAGATGATGCCTACGGCTTCGTCCGTGTTAATTAAGTTTATTTTATGCCCGCGGGAACTCTTTAATTTTCCGAGATAGAAAGATGAGCCTTTAAAGCGTAGCAGACAGACAGACACTTTTGCATTTATAATATTAGTATGGAAGTATGGATTCAGAACATAACCCGGGACGTAGCGGTTTCCAGGGTTGATTTCGTGCAGAATGTAGGAGTTGTGCAATACTTAGTGGTTTTTAATATTATGTATGAGGTCAAGTCCGTTTAAGACGTGGCAAGCAAATGTGTGGCAAAACTGGAAAATAAATGTATTTCTTCTTTTCCTTTCTTCTTTAACGATAGTACTTTACATCAAAAATGTAGAGACAGTTATAAAAAAGGTAGCAAGTAATCCAATATGTCAAAATGGTTCACCCCATGTTTCGAATGAAATGAATTCGGGTTTTAACTCATGACTGTATAGTTACAGGTTTTGTATTATGCGTTTTGAATCCAATCCGATCTATTCGACCATTGGATTTTTTTTGTTCATGGATTTTTTCCATTATTTAAATTACTATTGAATGATAATTGTAAACTACCTCGTTGGTCTAGTGGTTAGGATGTTTGACTGTGGCCGACGAGGTCCCGGGTTCGAGTCCCGGGTCAGACTATAATTAAGTATCGGGTTTTTTCTGATTAGAAATTTACAGTACTAGCCCGGAGTTAGGAAGTTGGTGGTGTTTCACCCCCGTGCCTCGGAGAGCACGTTAAGCCATCGGTCTCGGTTATTATCTCAAACATGATTATCTCTTTAAAGCCCGCCAACCCGCATTGCAGCAGCGTGGTGGGTCTAAGCTCTAATTCCCTGTCTCCTATGAGTCCTGTGCCCAGGAGTGGGACGTTAATGGGCTGTAGTGATGTGATGATGATAATTGGAATTGTACATTGTACATGTTCATTGTACCTCCATAAAATATGCAATGTTTTAATAACTGCTGATAAACAGATACATACGTAGACTAGAAAGCTACGCCCGAAGTATCATTGACAACGAAATCAAATCATTGACTCACTGATACCGACGACATTGCTCTAATAGGTTAGAAGTTGTCTAATCTGAAAGTGAACTCGCCTTACTAAAAGTTTTCGTTATTTATGCACTAGTTGGTCATCAAATCCTGCCGTAGAATTTATGTCCAAACTTGCGAATGCTCGTGACTTCGTCCGCGTGGTTTGAAGTTTTCTGGTTTCCGCGGGAATTCTGTAATTTTCCGGTTTAAAAAGTAGCCTATGTGCTATTCCAGACTATAATCTATCTCTATGCCAAATTTGAGCCAGATCCGTTCAGCCGTTGGCGCGTGATTGAGTAACAAACGTCCATACATCCATCCAAACTTTCGCATTTATAATATTAGTAAGATTAGTAAGATAGCCATGACTGAACGACCAATGCTTCGTTGGTCTAGTTACTAGCATGTTCGACCGCAGCCGACGAGGTCTCGGGTTCGAGTCCCGGGTAAGCCATAATTAAGTATTGGGTTTTTCTGACTAGAAACTCTCAGTACTAGCCCGGAGTTAGGAATTTGGCGGTGTTCCACCCGTGCCTCGGAGAGCACGTTAAACCATTGGTCCTGGTTATTATCACTAGCATGATAATACTCGTTAAAGCCCGCCAACCCGCATTGGAGCAGCGTGGTGGGTTTAAGCTCTAATCCCCTCTCTCCCATGAGAGTGAAGGCCTGTTCCTAGCAGTGGGACGTTATCGGGCTATAGTGGTGGTGGTGGAACGACCAATGACCATGTCCAATTTGTGTGTACTACTGTACGCCTACTTTGCATGTAAGCGTTAACACAATTGGAGCTTTACCTGTTTATTAGATAAACTTTGGCAAGATGCTCAGAACCGTTACCCTATTTTTGCTTCCTCCTTCATTGTTCTACCACATGACAGTCGATAAAAAAATGACAATGTAAAATCGGTTCAAATGCCTGGTGCACTAAGTTCGAATCCTAGCAGATCCAAGTCCTAGCCGAGCAAACGTATACGCTTTGTAAGCCTTCTAATCGCTAAACGCGCAGATTGTGTTGTCATATTACCGGTGGAAAATCGTATTTGCTTTCGCCAGTTGAAGCCAACCGTGTTTGCTTTGTCCCATTGTCTAGTATTCTGACAAAACCTCGTTATTTCAAATACCTCGGACATTCGGTAGTTGGTACCGGTGGATTTAATCCTAGATATCACATAAAGAAATAAATACATGACGTATCTAATAGAGCATCTGTTATTTACATGCAAAAGGTTCTCATTACAAATCTCTTTATTTTAAATATAGAGATAAAAATAAACAAATAAAAATGTAAGCTTTTTTAAGTAACACCGTTAGCACGACAAAAGCTGCAAATAAATATACTTCGTATTTCCGATAGAGCCTTTCCGTGTACTGAAATAGTGAAGTAAAATGAATAAAACAGCCCGCCGTGCTAGTAGCAAGAGTAAAACTAACAGCCTCCTTTGTTGCAGCCCTGAAAGCCGACAAGAAGAGGCTCAAAGCCGAGAAATTTGATTTGCTAAATCAGATGAAGCAGCTATACGCCACTCTAGAGGACAAAGAAAAGGAGCTCAGGGACTTCATTAGAAATTATGAACAGGTGCGTGCTCAATTTGTAGGCTTAAGGTGTGTTACCTACTTTTCTATGTAAGAGTGTTGTACGCGGAGGTGTATCCTTAAACATACCCCATTATAATATACCTATCTGTATACTTACCCATACACTTCAAGCAGCCAAATAATGTAGATGTGCGTACAAAGAGGAGAATGTATGAACTAACGTAATTTGATTTAGTTTTCTCGTACTACATTTGTCTAAATAATTCATTTGAGCTTTCAGAATAAACATTGAATTATATTTCTAAATATATAGGTCGTTGAGATGAATAAAATAAAGAACCTAGCGTTCAAGTAAAATAAACGTGATGCCGTAGCGACTATTTATACAGCCGATATATAATTTTCTATATTTTGTGTGTAATGAGGAGCCCTTAAATAAATAATAGTATATCTCGGCACTATAGTAATATCTTATAGAGATCATAATAAAATAAACTTTGTTACGATGCATCTGTAAAAAATCTTCATACGATAAAAAAGTTCACCACACTCGCTAAGTGCGGATTTACAAACCTCACATGCCTTTGAGAACATTATGAAGCCAAGTAGAGCAAATGTTATTTGATTGCTTAAAATGCAAGACTTAACAACTTGTGAATGAAAAGTAAGAATTGCGTGACGGAGGAGCGAACCCCCAACAACCTAAAAAGGGAACCGGATGTTACCACTAAGCTATGAAGGCTTTTACGGGCGGTGACTAATGTGTTAATTAAATCGGATATTATATCAAACATCGCATCGTATTGAAACAGTACCCATATCCATACTTCCATGCTAATATTATAAATGCGAAAGTGTGTCTACCTGTCTGTCTGTCTGCTACGCTTTGACGGCCAATCTGTTCAGACGATTTTGATGAAAATTGGTAGGGGGATAGTTTGTATCTCGGGGAAGGACATAGGCTACTTTTTATCTCGGAAAAATGAAGAGTTCCCGCGGGAATCACAGAATAATATCTCTTTCAAGATTTTGATGAAATTTGATATAGCGATAGTTTGTATCCACGGGAAGGAAAATTAAAGAGTTCCCGTGGGAATGAAAAAACCCTTACCCACGCGGAAGAAGTCGCGGGCATCATCGTCAGTTTACTGTAATTATTGAACATCAAATTATCAAGTTATTATTATAATATGATCGATCGCCGCTGGTTATGATATTTGTCGAATTAAACTGTTTCCATTCCAACAACGAGGACTGATTATTGTTTCATTGTTACTAAGTATTAATATTGTAGTTATGAACTTAAATGTTTAATATTAATTACATTGCGGTATGAATATGGCATTAAAATAATATGTATTCAGTGTTATATCAAAAGTTATGTCTTAATTAAGCCAATTTGGTAGGGCGGGCGGCTCATATAAATTTAAATACAAGAAACTATAGGTATGGAATACTAGATGAGACTGGCGACTTCGTTTGCGTTGTTGTAGATTTATGAAATCAACAGTGGAACCTTTATGTTTTTTCCTGGATGAAAAATTGACTTATCCTACTCCCAGCGACCTCTGTACAAATCTTCATTAAAATTGACAGATAGAAAGACGAAAAGACAAACAAATACATATTAGTAGTTTCTTCTGAAGTTGCGCACTATCAGAGATAAGCATAGGGATACCAATCTCTGGCACTCTTGTTTCACAATAAATTCAAAGAAAAGCCGTCGGTCCCGGTTATTATCACTAACATCTGATAATAATCGTTACAAAAATCTAAGAGTTTAATACTCAGTCGAATCGTATGCGGAAGGACGTGGGAATCCACCACATTATTATCCCAAGAAAGCTCCTACCGTTATTTGATTAATGGAAAGGGGTCACGACCCTCAGTAATGAGGAATACGACGCAAAGAGAGATGCGTATACGTTTGATCTGAACATCCTGATATTACGATCACGGTGCACAGCAGCCATTGAACTGTTCGATTTGATTCAGGTTTTAGCTTTTACGTGATGTTCGTAGGTGACGATTATATTTCCGAATCCTCATTGTAGGTACAGTTGTGCGTGATATTTAAGTAACTACTTATTTATCTCACGTTTTAATGTATCTATGTAACTACAGTGTGTCGATGTGCATTTATTTTTATATTATACTAGACAATGCCCGCGACTGCGTCAACGAGGATTAAAGTGTTTTGATTCCCGCGCTAACAATAGTAGCCTATGTCTTTCCCTGGATGCCACCCTGTACCGGATTTCATCAAAATCGGTTAAACAGATGAGCCGTGAAAGCGTAGCAGACAACAAGTCATAATTAAAAAAAATATAAAACACGACTGCCCTGCATCAACTTTAGTCTTTAATGCGGGACCATGGTCACCCCATCATTTTTTTTTTTTAATTTTGCTAACCTATGTCACCTGGAATAAGCTAGGGATTCTAACGATACCTCATTTATCAAAATCGGTTCAGGCGTATAGAAGTTATGGTGGAATATACAAACTCACATACATACATACACACATGAACCTTGAAAACAATATACTCCTTTTATCAGGCAGTCGTATAAAAAGACAGAGAGGCACACTTTTGCGTTTATAATATTAGTATTGTTAGACTGAAATTGGCGGATCTATCTATGGTCCATCTATGGTCTGATTTCCTCTACAGCGCCCTCGACTGTGACGGGCGATTGGATGCGTTTAGAGGGAGATCGAGATGTAAGGGTGGATGGAATGTATGATGTAATAATAATGTAATGTATGTAATCTATGATGGAATGTAAAAGATGGCTGTAAAGTGTTTGTGTGTAAATTGCTAATAAAGTATGCCTCCTCCTACAAAAGTGTGCCTCTCTATCGTATAAAAAGACAGAGAGGCACACTTTTGCATTTATAATATTAGTATGGATATTGGATACATAGATTTTTCTAAATTCAACATAATATTGCATTTCGCGCTGTTTTGTTAGAGATGTCCTCCCAAAAATGTGAAGACCATTTTGACTTTTGTTGTAAAGATGCGGTCCAGAAGCGGCGCGTCCTCAGCGCTAGGTGTCGAGCGTGCGGAAAGGGAGCGTGAACGAGCGGCGCTGTTGCGTCACGCGCGGGACGAAGCCGAGCGGTCTTTGCAGCTCGCAGCAGCACTGAGCGCACGTGACACGCAGTTGCGGCACGCCCGGGAGCAGTTGTATGAGGTATGTTTTGCGTCCAGAATGCGTCGTCGATTACCCTTTTTTTATCCACTAAAAGTTAGCCCTTGACTGCGATCTCACCTGTTGATAAGAAGATGCAGTCTACGATGGTAGCAGGCTAACCTGCTAGGAGCATGGCAGTTATATTAAACCCATACGCTAAATCGCTTGGCGGCACGTCAAACCGACCGAAGCCAAACCAGGGAAAATTCATAATCGGATCGAACCCGGGACATCCGTTCATTAAGACTGTAATAATGCACTGGGGAATAGGCCTGTAAGAGAGTGCGCCACTACAAAAAGACCTCCGCCTTCCTCATCCACCGGGCTGGATATTGTTCAAGTGTTGAACTGGGTGTCTTTGTGTGTTAGCAACTTATATATCAGACACCCAGTAAACAGTCTACAACCAACAGGTTATCTAGCTATGCTATTTCTATAGCTATCGTTAATTAAGTGAAATGTAACAGACAGATAAACACCATTTCGCATTTATAATTTTGATAAATATGTATTATTTAGTTAACATTATACCTTATGCTCCTATTTCGGCTATTAAACTCAATGTACAGAAATTGTAGCGCACTCAATTAAAGGAACAATGACAAGCTATAATATAATTATGTACATGTAAGTGCCTCAATACATAGTTAATAGGTGTTAAGGATGAATGTTCCTGATCACCGTGTTACATAATCTATCAAGAGTAATAGGTTTTGCATGTAATGTGGTAGTTAGTAGTTAGTATGTATATCCATACATAACTAGTGGTCGGGAATGCCTTATATTATCCCCATTACGTAACAACATTGTATATAATACGTATTATAGTAAAGGCAGCTTAATGCTTCTATTTAGAGAACAATATTGTTCTATTTAAATTAATTATTTAATTGACATTTCAATATTATATTATGAATAATATAGCTAAGCATTATAAATTAAATAGAGTTACGAATAATAATCTATGCAATTTTAAAATTATCAACCATACTTTTAATTTAATTCGATATATGCCTGATGAATTTATCTAGAAATCTAGAAATGCCAATAACCATGCCAAATTTCGGTTTTAAAGTCGTTGAAAATAGGCTTCTGTAAACCTAATCGTATGTAATAATCCATGTACCATGAGAAGACCCTCAAACGAAGTTTTTTTGTAAAACATGAACAGTTTTGCTTGCTAGAGCAGTTTAAAGCCATTGAACTTCGTAGTATTCAGAGTAATCTGATTAAAGTGAAGTCCTAAATAATCACGAGGGTGAATAAAACAATCAACAGAAACTCACTCGCTGGAATTTATTTACCTACCTACAACTTGGTAGCGTGAAAATCTTTTAAATTAATTAATTATCTATGTACCAATCAACTTGTGTCAATTTACAGTTATAATTATTGATAGGCAATAATTTTTAGTAGGCTTGGGTATTGCAATCTACCCATAATTTTAATACGTATAAAATAAGGGTGTTTGACTAGTTTGAAGGGTGGTTTTTCCTTCAAACTTTTCCCAGCGGAGCATCGGATCAACGTAAATATTTGTATGGATCTACGATAGAAACACACTACGTACGTGTCGTGGTAGTCTGTTCTGCTCCATATAGAGGTGAGCGCGTGGACTCTGTTCGTCAAACATAAATGATTTGTCCGTAGTGTATTTTCGCCCTTAATTATAGGGATTCGAGATTTTGCTACGCACAAGAGCTCCTGGTTCTAGCAGTACTACTAGGTACCTATTCTGTACTAGTACTAATACTGTCTTAACCGTACGCATACGTAGCGTAAGTAATTATTGTAAGTTGCGTATTAAAATTTTATACTCAACAAGTACTACAATATAAGCGATCGTAGCAGTACGCTACGAACTTGCTACGTGGTAAGTTTTAAGGGATAGGTAAGTACAGTTAAAGGTCTAACATTTTAAAAGTTTACTGGGAAGTATTCCGAAATAAATATTTAAATAATCTTCAGTAATGTACATAAAAATAATCATATACTGTGCCGGCAGTTGTGCATAATGCGGCCAGGTTATATTCAGCAGTCGGCACCTTTGTCCATCCATCATCGACATGCGCAACTCATTACCAATTCAAATTGCGCCTTCTGATGAAAATGTGGAAGGAAATTAAGTACAACAGCTGTTTTTATATTCAGCTTCTGAATAAAATAACTTAATCACTCAAAATGTTGACGTAGCTATAGACTTTTGCTTCCTTTAACTGATGCTTGCTGATGCTGCTTTATATAACCTAAATTTTAAATTCAAGGTTTTATTGCTATAAAAATCGTACCTACATAAAAATACAATAAAAACGTATATAATACAAGATGATGCCCGCGACTTCATTCGCGGGAACTCTTTAATTTTCCGGGATTTAAAGTAGCCTTCCCCGGGATATACCATATTTCAACAAATTCGGTTGAAAAGATGGGCCGTTAAAGCGTTAGCGGACAGACAGACAGACACACACGTGGATCTGAAATTCACGAAACACGTTTCTACATAATTGTACCTCGTACTTACATCATTGTGTAGGCAAATACTACTCCCAACTGATATCTTACTTCAATACTATAAATAAGTAAGTAGTTTTTCTTTAAAAAGACCGAACTGTTAAACCATCATCTATGAAAAAAAATTGAGAATAAAAACTATACCTATTAATGAAATGAAAATATAATATGGAGTATTTGTTCACAGGCGCGAAGACAGTTGCAAGCTGCAGGGTGTCTGTCAGAAGGCGAGAGTGTGGCCTCACTGGGGCTCGGCCCACCGATGATCCTGGGCGGACCTTCGGGTCTGATGGGCGACCGAGGTAGCTGTAGTGCCGACTCTGGCGTTAGAGGTTACTATCTTAACATGCCAGAAAATCAATTATAAACAATCATTTATCACGTAATCTTAAAAATACGTTATTTTTCAGTCAAACTAAAATTACCTATTGTATATACATAAAAAGAATGTGTTTTATTTAAAAATATACAGCCAGCAAACGAGCAGGTGAGTCACTGGATGATAAGTGATTACCATCACCCATGAAATGAACACGTTGAATACGTTTCCAGCTTTTAAAGGATTTACTCATCTGCCAATCACATAGTTAAAGTCGCTGCATATTATAGTTTTGAGGGAGCACAGCAAGTTCAAGGAACCTGATTCCACATATGTTTTTTGGCTATAATGCCAGATGCCAGTCGTTATACGTAACGTACCTATTTCACTCCTAATAATATCTTGAGCTTTGGGCAGTAGCGTGCAGTTCATAGAGGCACAAAAGCACTGCTCACCCAAATGGAAATACATCAATGCTCATTTTTCATCATGACAGTCAGTTAATAGGTATCCTGACTGACTATTAGGCCTATTACACTGCGCTTTGCACAGGGACCCTTACACTTGAATCAGTGTAGTGTAATAAGATTTAGGGAGTAAGGGTCCCTAAACTGGTCCTTATTGCTGTGTAATAAGCGACGCTCTAACTAGCGGCCACGGGGCCCTGTAAAAAGTGCAATAGGCCTACAATGCCTATGCTAGCTTCAAACCCTGTGCACGCCACTGGCTTTGGACCATGGTCTCCTTGCTAATTCAGCTGTGTTTATTTAAACAAGTGAACATAATTTAACGAATTAAAAAATACGACTGCCCTGCCATATTATTATTGGAGTTTACCTCCTTATGAAGCGATTTGCATATATATATAGCCTTTGGAATCTTAGTCACATTTTTTATTAAATTATTTTTTTTTTGAATCACTGATTATTGAACTATAGTGTTATATATTTTTGGAATCTACTCATCATTTTCTAGATGATGATTATATAGTTATTCTTATTTTCGAATATTTTTTCAACTTTAGTCTTTAATGCGGGACCATGGTCACCCCATAATTAAAAAAAAAAATTACTAGCCTATGTCACCCGGAATAAAGTAGGGATTCTAACGATACCTCGTTTATCAAAATCGGTTCAGCCGTATAGAAGTTATGGTGGAATATACAAACTCACATACATACGAATATACACACTCACATACATACATACATACATACATATATACATACATACATACATACATACATACATACATACATACATACATACATACATACATACATACATACATACATACATACATACATACATACATACATACATACATACATACATACATACATACATACATACATACATACATACATACATACATACATACATACATACATACATACATACATACATGAACCCTGAAAACAATATACTCCTTTTTTTAGGCAGTCGTATAATAAAGCGTTGTCAGTGACAGGTAGCAGCGACGGCGGCGCCACGTCCGTGTGCGGCGGGAACCTGTCGGACTCCACAGCAGAGGGACTGCCGCCCACCCTGGACCCGTACGATACAGACGCAGCTTCACTCGTGTCTTCCGCACACCCTATATATCAGCGTAAGTATATATATGTCACCGTAAGATTGTAAAAACCGTTAGATTATAATCTAACTCGCGAAATTGTAAACTGTCGACAGATTGTGAACCGTTCAATGATTCTGAGTGTAAATTTTTTAAATATTCGTTGTGTTTACGTTTTCTTTTCTGTTTCTTGTAGGTTAGGTTAGGTTTCGACATGAATAATCAGGTAGAGCCCTTAGAGCACTTAGGTTCTATCGGGTTAATATACCTACCACTAATCACTACCACTACAGCTCATTAACGTCCCACTGCTGGGCACAGGCCTCCACTCTCATAGGAGAGAGGGTATTAGAGCTTAGACACACCACGCTGCGGGTGGTGGCTGGTGGCTTAGACACACGCCGCGGCTCCAATGCGGGTTGGAGGCTTTAACGACTATTATCATGTTAGTGATAATAACCGGGACCGACGGCTTAACGTGCTCTCCGCACGGGGGTGAAACACCACCCAATTCCTATCTCCGGGCTAGTACTGAGAATTTCTAGTTAGAAATACCCAATACTTAATTATGGCCCGACCCGGGACTCGAACCCGGGACCTCGTCGGCCGCAGTCGAATATGATAACCACTAGAGCAACGAGGCAGTAATATACCTAACAGATTACAATTTATCGAAAAATAATGCGTTAAATTGTAATCTTTCGACAGTTTGCAATTTCGCGAGTTAGATTATAATCTAACGGTTTTTACAATCTTACGGTGACATATACAAGGAATAGTAAATCTATTACTTCGTGCACATAATAGCGTCAACTCGTTGCAATTACACCGAATGTTTGTAAAGAAATGTGAAGGTACTCGGTTATTTTTGTAATAAAGAAACTTAATTTTAATTTATTTACCACGTGGATGAAAGGTTACTCAACGCACGCTCAACACGTTTTGCATGCTTATATTGGCATCTGTTTATTTTCCCAAAACATAACAATAGCTATTATGTACAGCGGGAAATATTCAAATTAAATTAATATGCTTTTGTTAATTATAATTTATGTAAGCTCTTTGTCTACTTACTTACTTATTGAATTTACATCGTCTTCAATCTACAATAACTCATACAAAAGGAACATTATTTTGTTCCGCTTTCGCAACGTAGACCGCTCAGTCAAAATTTTCTTACAATAAAAGGTGTATGAAAAACGTTTCTCCTTATTTCCATAAAACGCTTCGCGTTAATACAACAGCAATCTTAATGAATTAAAATCATTCGTCGGCCATTAAGGTTCGAGCTTCGTGTCATATTTTTACTAAAAGTGGAAGCTTCGATATTTTTTTTATTCATTATAGGCTTACGCTGGAGCACAATCACACCTGACGGGAAGTGATGATGCGACCTAAGAAGGGACGCGCTTGCTTAGATAATGCCTGCGTAAAAGATTTCCATCTTGATAGTTTAAATCAAGAGTGAATCTTGAACTATCAATATGGAAACAATTTATGTTAGAATCAATATAATTCCGATTTAATTAAGTTTAAAATTAATATTTAGAAGGCGCATACCGTTTACATATGCCCTCAGTAGTTGTTTTTATTATAGTTGTTAATTTCCAATGGTACATGGTCATTTCATTATTTTTTTATTACAAGCTGTCACAGAGCTTGATTTTAACAAAGACTAATTGATAATTATTAATCTCTTTTTTATAATTTACTTTTTAATATAATAATAATTAGATACTTAGTTCATAAGTTCTACATCCATATCATATACTCGTAAAACCATATCGATCTCTAAATAATTGATATTCTAAATAATGTCTTAGGAGCAATATAACTATATTTCCATACCAACCGATTCCTGCGAAGCAAAGATAACCTAAGACAATGCAACAAAAGCTCGGTCCAAATTGCATTACCTATATTAAAGTGAACGACTAGTTTCTGGTGCCCCAAGATACGAGAAGCTAAAATAAGCGAGTGGTATTACCAATTTATAAGAACAGTGTAACTGAACTGCAACTTAATCCCGAATCATGTTAGGATAGATATTTTGTTAAAGTCCTATTCAAAGCTGAGAGGCTGTATACATGCACATCCTGCGCTACGTTGCTTTATAAGTTAGTGACGCGTAGTTTGGACCCTGCTTATTAGCAAAACGTCACAAAATTACCACCAGGTGAGATTGCAGTCAAGAGCCAACTTGTAGTAGGTAGAAATAAATAAAAAAGTGTGTGCGTGCAATTCACACACGGCAGAAGTAAAACTTCAGAAAAGTAGCCTACGAGAGAATGAGATAAATATAACTTGTATTCAATCTCATTCTCTCGCAGGCTAAATATGAAAATGTCTGTTTCTTTTTAGTGTCGCTTTTACATATCATCGAATTCTTAAATCACAACGACTATATAGAAGTTTCACTTCAAAAAACAACTATATAATCTGGGCCAGGGAGAACGAGATGATGGATGTACACTGTATACATGTTGTTGCAGTGAGCACGCCTCGCGATTGTAGCCCGACGCTGTCCCCACACAATAGCGCCTCGTCTTTCTCGCGCTCTATTGATGCCGCATCGCTCTCCAGGTTTGTAGATTTTGTATTGTTACCTACTCTTCATAGCAGATATTGTTTTTTTTCGTTTGTTCCTTTTTTTTAAACATCAGAAACATTTTGTTATCAATAAAGAGTCAGGGCCACTTGACTCAAACCATTGGCCATCGTTGCTTATGTTAGTCAAAATTTAACAAACTTGAACATCTCTTAATTACGCCGCATGTTAAGTTTTTACGAATAAAACATTAACGATAACCACGTGCATCAAGCGCTAGTTAATATTGTAACAAAATATTATAGCCATTTTTTATTTTGTTATGTCTCATTAAGCCATTGTTCATTTCGCTTTGTTGAATTATTTATTCAGTTATCAAAATTTCTAATAAGGCGAAGATACCGATTATAGCAGTAATAGTATGATAACAGCTAAATAAATAAAGGTATTTAAATCAATTGTAAAATAATTTGTGAATTTCGCTGTTGAACAGTTTTAAACGGGGACAATTTGAGAATATTTTCGACGGTATAAATTTCATTTTTCAGTTCTGTGATAGTAAAAAAATACTTGAAATTTTCAGGGAATAATTAATTTAGCGCTAAAAGCTTTTAAACAAAATACAGTTTAAAAATGGTGCGAAATTGAATTTAAATGAACTTCCCCGGAAACAAATTTAACAACTGGAGCGAGTAGAAATTACATCGGCGACTGCTTTTAATATCAAATATTAACTTTATGCCTGCAGCTATGTTCTGTGCTTAATTTCGTTGTGTCAGTTCTACAAAATATGAACAATTAATGCTCTTTCTGAGAGTATGACAAAAGTGCAAAGGTGAATTCACATTCTATTAAAGGAGGAAATTAACAAGTTTGTTAAAGAATATTTATTCTCTTACGCATGTATATAATACATATATGTACATATTAATACTAAAATAGACAAGGTTTATATATTAATATGCCAAAATCTAAATATTAAACTATAAAATTAATTTAAAATAAATCTTTATATACCTACTAACAAAAAATAAAAATACAACCCTAATCAAAAAGACCACCCCTGGTTGCCCCTGGGCCAAAGGTACCTAAATCTAAAAACCCATCAAGCTTGCTTGCACGCTGGACGGCGATGGATTTTTATTACCTTTTCACTTTACCTGGTGCTTGGTTATGTTAAAGAATTAATTCAATTGCTCAATTGACTTGATATTATATTCTAGCCAACTTAAGTATTTTATAGGTATGTGTGAACTCAAATTACGTATTAATTCAATAAAGCTGATCACACATAACCAGAAGAAAAGCAAACAAAGCATTTCCGCGTTTAAATTTCAGAAATTCGTGTTCAGATTTCCGTATTGAAAATTTTCTGCATCAGAATTATCCGTTGAAATAAAGATACCCACCCAAATAAAGAATGATGCGGTGTCCTTTAACTTGCACAATGTGCACTAGTTCAGAGTGCTTTTTCCTTTTGTTTCTAGAAACTTGTGTAATATTTTAAACAGTTACAAACTGTCGCGACACCTCGTGCCACAGGAGAGCAGTTCGTGTAACACCGTCTGCATAATATTATAATACTTAATGTGATATTGTCGGGTCACCTTGTCTCGCCTCTTCGTACCCTAAAATTACTCGTAGGTATAATCACATACCTATTCCAACCTATGATTATCCTTCTACTGAACTCCTTCATTATTTCACGTATATCTTAATTTGAAAACAACCGATCAGTCATTCTCTTACTATTAAAATTCGACGGAGCATTTGGTCCGCAAGGATATGATCAGACCTCAACCCAGTGTCCTTGGTTTGCACCTTATCACCGTTGCCTTATTTTTTTTATCATATACGCTTCATCTGATGTTTCCTTGCGAGCACATTTTCCTCATCTCTTTCTAATTCTGGTTTAGGTCAGTTGAGCAACTGTCAAGTCCGGGGGAATGTGACTCCGGATTGGTAGGCATGAGGTCGCGAGCTGGTGGTTCCAAAGGCGGTCGAGGAAGAGGCTCAGCGTGGGGATCGATCTCAAGAGTGTTTGCTCGAAGTCGACACCGTACCAAATCAGGCAGTGCTGCCAGCAGTGGGCATGAAAGTGGTAAGTTAAGCAATAAGGGAGCCATGAGGTGTTGGGATACTCTATAAAAGCGAAGCAGTTCTTCTTCTCACTCACACAATTGATGGGATTTTATGAAAATTTAATTATTTCAGAAAATATGGCTCCAATAAACGCCATCTGGGTGAGGTGAACTGTCAGGAAAATCTAACTTTTAATGTTTGAGTCACGGCAGTTTATATGACTTTTTGATTAATTATTCTCGTAAAATAAAATATTACATATTAATTATCATGATCACATAAAACTCAAACTCAAAACATATTTATTCAAAATAGGTACCTACAAAGTACACCTACTGAACGTCATACTTACAAATTATTACATTTTAATTTGTACTTCGTACGTACAACTTTTCTCATAAATACGACAATTGCATATTAAACGCATTGTTTTAAATTTATTGTCAGGTCTGCCAGACTTGCCAAAAGATGCATACGTGATTTGCTTCGCATTCGATACATAATGAAAATTTTTCATGATAGAGCCAGTATACGCTGGAACGGGTAGCACAAGCCGCGCGTGGTTACGTCTCGGCAGCGAAGCGGCCATTAGTTACATAATGAACATTTTTCATGACAAAGCCAGTATACGCTGGCACGGGCAGCACAAGCCACGCGTGGTCACCTCTCGGCAGCGAAGCGGCCATTCGTTACATAATGAACACTTTTCATGACAGAGCCAGTATACGCTGGCACGGGCAGCACAAGCCGCGCGTGGTAACCTCTCGGCAGCGAAGCGGCCATTCGTTATATAATGAACACTTTTCATGACAGAGCCAGTATACGCTGGCACGGGCAGCACGAGCCGCGCGTGCTCACCTCTCAGCAGCGAAGCGGCCATTCGTTACATAATGAACAGTTTTCGTGACAGAGCCAGTATACGCTGGCGCGGGCAGCACGAGCCGCGCGTGCTCACCTCTCGACAGCGAAGTGGCCATTCGTTACATAATGAACACTTTTCGTGACAGAGCCAGTATACGCTGGCACGGGCAGCACGAGCCGCGCGTGCTCACCTCTCGGCAGCGAAGCGGCCATTCGTTACATAATGAACACTTTTCATGACAGAGCCATTATACGCTGGCACGGGCAGCACGAGCCGCGCGTGTTCACCTCTCGGCAGCGAAGCGACCATTCGTTACATAATGAACACTTTTCATGACAGAGCCAGTATACGCTGGCACAGGCAGCACGAGCCGCGCGTGGTCACCGCTCGGCAGCGAAGTGGCCATTCGTTACATAATGAACACTTTTCATGACAGAGCCAGTATACGCTGGCACGGGCAGCACGAGCCGCGCGTGGTCACCTCTCGGCAGCGAAGCGGCCATTCGTTACATAATGAACACTTTTCATAACAGAGCCAGTATACGCTGGCACGGGCAGCACGAGCCGCGCGTGGTCACCTCTCGGCAGCGGAGCGGCCATTCGTTACATAATGTACAGTTTTCATGACAGAGCCAGTATGCGCTGGCACGGGCAGCACGAGTCGCGCGTGGTCACCTCTCGGCAGCGAAGCGGCTATTCGTTACATAATGAACACTTTTCATGACAGAGCCAGTATACGCTGGCACGGGCAGCACAAGCCGCGCATGGTCACCTCTCGGCAGCGAAGCGGCACTACGCGAGGCAGCCTCCCTGCCCGTGTCAAGATGGCGCGCGCCCGCCATCATTGCCTGGCTGGAACTCGCACTCGGCATGCCGCAATACGCAGCTGCGATCGCCGACAATGTGAAGAGTGGCAAGGTTTGCTAACAGTTTTTAAACATATTTACATTTTTACTAGATGATGCCGGCGACTTCATCCGCGTGGATTAAGGTTTTTTTGATTCCCGCGGGAACTGTTTAATTTTCGGGGATAAAAAGTAGCCTATGTCCTTCCACGGGATACGACCTATCTCTGTACCAAATTTCATCAAAATCTGTTTAACAGATAGGCCGTGAAAGCGTAGCAGACAGACAGACACTTTCGCATTTATAATATTAGTACGGATGCACTTTATTTTAATTTTAATAATTATTTATAATTATTAACGGCAAAATATATGAGATAGTTAAAAATATATTAAGTAATTGTTGTAAAATTGCATACAACTTTTGACTAGCGACCTTTCCACCGAAGCACTTGTGGTATAACAAATTAGTCTCTGTATATAGCAAAGTTTTTATTATTTCACTAGCGAATGCCTGCGACTTCATCGGCGTGGTTTGAGGTTTTTAGTTCCCGCGGGAACTCTTTAATTTTCCCGGATAAAAAGCCTATGTGCTATTCCAGACTATAATCTATCTCTGTGCTAAATTTCAGCCAGATCCGTTCAGCCGTTAGGGCGTGATTGAGTAACAAATATTCATTCATCCATACATCCACACATCCATACATCCATCCAAACTTTCGCATTTATAATATTAGTAAATCTAAATAAAAAATGTAAATTATTTAATCCCACAAAATTAGCTCTCCCAATCCAAATTATTTCCGTCTCACAAACTTTTCACGACAAAACTTGATAAGTAGACAAAATAATACATTTTCACGGAAACACATTTATCATTTACAATAATAATTTTGTTACATTTATATGGAAATGAAGTCGCAACACAGTCCTTTAGTAAATTCATCGTGGTATTTGTTTATTCAAATCATGTCTGTTATCGGTTCGGGACGGAGAGACATTGTTATAATTTTATATTGGAAAACAACAATTCGAATTCAATTTAAATGGATAACAATAATTCCTTAGAAAATTGGTTTCGCTTAGTACTTTACAATCGCTGATATATAATCATTAATATACATCATATAAAATATTAATAACTATTTTCTCAATATGGTTTAGCAATAGTACATATTGTTTTATTAATGTTAAACTGGAAAAGCAACGTGAAACATCCTCAACGTCAAATAAGTAATGAAAATATATATTTATCAAATGTAGAGAGAATATTTTAGAAACTCACTAAATTGAAAAATAACTTTTCGCCTCACAACTCATAAACCTGACACTATTACGACTTTTTCATATAACATTCTCAGCATCGAGGGTATCTTATTTTATATTAAATCATAATATTACAGGACTCTCCGAACGAACGCGACTCGAGACACAAGGGGACATTATTAAAATATATTAATATAATATTATCATAACCATTCATTCAATAAATTTTATTCATAATATTATTAGATTTCCTTTGTATAATTTTGCTAAAGTAAATAGACCTACTTACTTGTGTACCTATCTAACTTGACGAAGCTACTACTATTAGCTTGAACGGTACTAGGTTGACGAAGAAAAAAAATCTTTTTCAATTTAATATAACTAACCTTTTATTTCATATTGAAACTTATATTTTATTGTTTACATATATTTTATGTGTTATCTTTAAATAAGTAGGTATAGTAAGCAACTGACGCAATAGAAGCGTCAAATATTGTGTTCTGGTTGTTTCTAGATTCGTGCTTTGAATGGGCAGGTTCTGCTCGAGCTCACAGACACGGACCTGGAGGTCGGCCTGGGGATCAGCCAGCCCATGCACAGGAAGAAACTGCGGCTGGCGATAGAGGAGAGGCGGCGGCCAGACCTCGTGCGAAACCCTAGCATCGGCCAGCTCACTCACGCTTGGGTTGCTGCCGAGTGGTTACCTGATTTAGGACTTTCACAAGTAAGTTAGGATTACCAAGGTAATTTTCACTAATATTTTGGTAAATTGTATATTTTATTTATGAGATAAGTAGCTGATGCCTGCGACTTCGTCCGCGTGGAATAAGTTATTTTAAAGTCCCACGGGAACTCCTCAATTTTCCAGGATACTATACCCATGCAAAATATCACGTCGACCCGTTGCTCTGTTGCAGCATGATTGAAGGACAAACCAACAGACAAACACATTTTCGCATTTATAATATTCGTATGATAGGTAGTTGCTGTAATAGCCAGTATTTGAACGATTGTTTTGTATAATTATTTGACAAAATCTTCTATTCAATATTACACGTTTTTTGACATTTATTTATTTATTTATCTTATCTTCCAGCTTAAATCTATCTTTATAGGTATAACCTAATGCGATAGACTAAGACAAAAAAACATATACCTATACATTTTATCTTAATAATCTCAAAGCAACTTTGAAATTGATTTCATCTTTATATATTGTATATGAACATATTTTTTTGTTGTTAAATGTGCCAACAGTATGCAGAATCATTCGTGACAAATCTGGTGGACGCTCGAATGCTAGATACCATCAGCAAGAAGGAGCTAGAGAAATATCTTGGTGTTACCAGAAAATTCCACCAAGCTTCTATCGTCCATGGCATCCATCTTCTAAGGATAATGAAATACGATAGACAAGTAAGTGTGTACATTTTTTTAAAGTACATTTTCATTCCGCTCTTCTTTTTTTGCCTTCCACAAAAGTCTTGACCTATTTTTCTTCTCTAGATTTGAAATAGGAAGTATGATAGCTTTAATGCATAATTATTTATGTCATCTCTACAGATCTCAATACTTAGTCGACCTATTTCCAGAAGAGTGCGATCTTGCCGCAACTAGGCTATGACCTTCTCGTGAAAGTAATATCTAGGGAATCCATTCATTTTATATCCACAATACTATATGCTCTCTACCTATACCTATTTCTAATTTACCTTTAGTGTCGGCAGTCCTCATGATAAAAATATCTTGATTTTATTCATCTACAAAAATGATGAATACAAATAAAATTTCAGTTCGGAGGAGACGGTCTTTTTCTTTTCGTTAAAAGTGTTTTATTCGTAAAACAAATTCACAGTTCATTCACGATAAACAAAAACAGAGATAAGAAGAAGGCAAACAAATAGCACTGCGAAGCTTATTAGGGTGAACACAGACTTTAATCAAAATATCTTCAGGGCAAGTTTTGAGTTTCTCTGACTTCGCTACCATCACTACATTTGATATTTCAAACCTGGAGATTTGTTCTTTAAAAGGTTTGTTGATATTTAGAAACCAAAGTTGTATTTCAATAATAATTAATTGTTATATCTACCTAGTTATTCCACAAATAATCAGTGAATGAGTGGCTACATACGTATTCAAAGTATATTTTATTAATATCCATTTTATTTGCTTAATTGGTGGAACCTATTTGCATCCGCCCTTACAGGCTGTTTCGTGTAGCTGCGACCCCTGTAATGGTAACGTCGTTAATCATTTCTTGTTCAAGCCTCTTTTAAATTCCAGACAAACATTGAACAAAATTTTTCTATGTTCTTCTCGTTCATCACAATAGGATTTTGTATTTGAAGTGAAAACTTCTTTCGGCGCGTTGAGCACTTTATGGTAGGGGGTCAAAATGTGAAAACGCGAGACCGACACCATTCTTCTTGAGACAAAAGGTCTTCAGTAGTACGAGTACATTCGTAATTAAACTTTAATTCCTATGTTTTAAGGTTTATATTAAAAAGTGATGTGTAACCGTGACGTGACACCTCGCGACATCATTCTTCTTAATAATATAGTACATTCGTAATTAAACTTTAATACCTTTGTTTTAAGGTTTATATTTTAATTATATTAAAAGTGCTGCGTTGTTATTTTAAATATTCGTTTTCTCTTCTATCGGCTATGACTGCCAATTTTTTTAAAGTAATAAGTACCATGATTTCTTTTTTGCATAAAATAATGATTAATTATTATTATTTGAATAGCCAGTAAACGCATAATATTCTTTTTCATAGCTGTATAAATTTTGTTCTTCTCTAGGTACTTATATGTCATGTTTACGAAAGATTATTGTAATAATAATTTATTAAAATGAATTGAATTCCTGATCTATGATAGTTAAGTAATAAGAATGATAATAATTTTCTATAAAAAAACTCTGATTATTTGAATTAACTAAAACCTATTATTTTCTCAGGCGTTAGCAGTGAGGCGGCATCAGTGTGAAAACGTAGATGCAGATCCGCTAGTATGGACCAATCAAAGGTTTATGCGTTGGGCGCATAACATCGATTTAGGCGAATTTGCTGATAATCTCAAAGGTAACTTTCAAAACACAATGTCATTTACATTTTACCTGTAAAATATTATATAATTCAAAAATCATTACAACTGAACTAATTCTTATTTATTCATAGATAGTGGTGTACACGGTGGATTGGTTGTGTTGGAACCGTCTTTTACCGGTGAAACAATGGCTACTGCTCTAGGTATACCGCCATCCAAGAGTATAATACGAAGACATTTAGTAGCTGAGTTTGATGCACTAATTGTCCCAGCAAGGTAAAAAAAAAATTCGTATTCCTTAAACATTATTTAGTACTTAGAATAATATTCCAACATTTGACATAAATCATATCTATGAAAAGCATAAGTAATTTTTTAAGTATTGTAAGTAAAGTCAAAAAAATCTTGTAAATGGTACCATTTTAGACGAAATTTATATACATAAAGAAAAGATAATTTATTCGATATTCTTATTAAATACAACTTTCAAAGTGCAATATTTTGTAACACAAACAAATTACTGCAATAACACAATAAAACTCAACAAGCAAAATGAAGAAATGCACTGCATGAAAGCATAGTCACCGTCACAACCCCGTAGGTATGCAACCTGTAGATGATTATAATATAAGGTGCAATCCTGCAGGTATACGATATTTTGCCAGGTGGAAGAACTGCAAGTGGAGGCTGCCCGAGCATCCATGTTGTCCACAAAACAAAGATAAACCAAAAAAAAACAAAAAGCTCTCCTTCAGGAAATAAATGTTGCTTCGATGTCCTTTTAAAACCTGTACCTATATAAAATTTCCACTACAAATATTTGTAAAAGTGCTATTTTTACACGAAAGTAAATATTCTGTTGCAATTTTGTAGAAATGTTTCTTGAAATTGCTCATTTACGTTTTTATCGAAAACTTTACGAGCGGTGAAGACTGATAAGTAATAGTAGGAGTCGTGGTTTGTAAGTACAGTATAACGAAAAGTTCATAATGGAAAACTTCACAACACAAATTCGTCGCCCCTTCGCCTTCGTCTGTGTTAGATTCGGTGTTCTCTCTCCATGTGCCCCAGAACTTTTCGACGTGCCGTAGTTTAGATTTGTCACATTTAATGTTATTCGAAAACAATCAATTTGGTAATTTTAGTAACTATTATAACATACGAAGTAGCTTATATTGGTATAAAAGCATGAAATGCTTTATGTTATTTTAGGGGGTGAGTTATGGCCCATTACGAAGATACAAATATTAAAAATATTACGAAAGTTTTATTTCTATTTATAGCAACACATTTTTAAACGTAATTAACAGTTTAAATTCCATTAAATATCATTAGATGTAAAACAGAACCATTCACAATAGCTTTAGGGTTATAACAATAAATAGTGTATACTAATATTGTAAGATAACTATGTTTTTGACTTGTATACATTCATATTGTAAAGTTGACAACGGTGTATTAGTTTTATTGTAACATTATTAATTGGCATATAAATGTGAATAAATCCTTTCAAAAAGAAAAACCCAAGGGATATCGAGCCAATTTCTTTTCTTGACCATCACCATAAACTTGGCGATCCTTACATCGAGACAGAACGGTAAACCATTTTATCGATACGTCTGAATGCTACTCTGTCATCATCATTAGATCGCACTTTTCGGGCTTTGTCCACTCTGTCCGTACAAACTTTCTTTCTTCCATAAAACATTGATTGATTAGTTTACAACCATACGTAAAAGATTTTATTGATTTCATCACAATGATTATAATATTATGCTTGTCTGCGATAGGCGTAATTATTATTATAATTGTTGTTTTCATCTTTTTAAACGAAGAAAAATATCGCTCTTATTAATAAAGAAACTAATAAAATAGACATGAAACTATTTATAAACCAATAATTTAGTACATACTCGTAAGATGCGATATTGTTCTTTGATTTATTAAATGTTTCTTATGTTTCTCTGAGGCCATTTTAATCATTACTTTTATACACAATTAGCATGATTCGTATTATTTTTAAGTGCATCATGCTTTTGGTGTCTATGCCGAGTTGTATTAAAGTTCTTATAACTCTTCGATCATAATAATGTCTAGATCATTATAGTTTGATCTCTATTTAATGCCGATAATCAAATTATACGAATCTAGATTAAATTTGATTAAAATATATTAAATACAAGCCAAGATATAAAGCAATGTAAACACATTACAATAGACTATGCATGTCTGCTTTTTGTGTTAGCAATGTTTGAAACGAATTAGTGCAAATTTGAGGGAGAAATTACAGAGAAAATAAAAGCTAACTGCTATCTGGCTATAGTGAATGATTTCTCAAATTTGTACCTTTATAGCGCGGTGCTTGTAACATTCATATTTTACAGGAATATGTTCGGTCATCAAATAAGGTTGTTGGGACGACCATACTCAAGATCAGTCGCCACGGGCTTGCCAGGAATTGACTTCAGCGCTGATTCGAGGAGGCACAGTTTGAGGGTAAATTTGAGGCTTGAGTCTTCTAATTTCTACTAATATCTGAAAGTATCTTTCTAAGACCGTGTATCTGTTTTTATGCAGAGAAAACTTATCGGTACATCTTGAATATATAATAAAATGTTAACCTTAACTAACGCAGATGAAATCGCGGGTCAGCTACTGGTAAAATAACTAGGTAATTACTTATTTTTTAAAAGGTTTATTTAAATTAGTATTAAAAATTATTTACCTTTTCAGGGATCAATAACCCGTGCACTAGGGGCCCTAAAACCCAAACACGATCGGCCATCACCATCTAGTTCAAGCGAAAGTTCGAGTGTCATGAGTTTGACGCAGCCTTATATGTCGTATTCACCCCCCATAGCTGTGCGTACCCTTTCGCAACTGAGCATGACATACGCCCCACCACCCACACTACAGGAATACGAACCGATATATACTCCTCTAAGCTTATACTCACAATCAAGTGTATCGACGAGGGATAGTATGACTCGACTCAATGACATTAAAGAGACAGACCGTATTACGCACAGGTAAGTTTGAATTGGAAACTTTCAATCACAGTTAATTGATAATTATTAAAATATTGATATTAACTACGTAACGATTTAAATATATAATAATAGAGACTACGTAGACTAGAAAAAAAGCAACACTATAATAATTATATACCAACTTCCTAAACGTAAACGTTTTAAACCATGCTATGATAAATGTATTTATAAGATGGTAGAGATGTAAAATAGTTCAAAGATCTTGGGGAAGAGCTTTGGGTCCCAAACTGCTGGAATGACGACCCTGCACTGGAAAGCGCAGCGTTGGCAGACCCCATCGCTGTCGCTGGAAGAACGACTTCAAACGAGACAAGTGACGCAAGACATGTGGAAATCCATGCAATAGACTTATGTCCAGCAGTGGAAGTCCATCGGTTGACGACGGACGTGAGATGTTAAAAGTATTCATATTATTTCCAGGTATGGGCAAAGAGCGGAGCAAGCCCACAGAGTGAGCTCCCCACTGCCCAAGTCCGATGACAGCGTCGTGAAACAAAAAAGACATCGCCGCGTCAAAAGCATTGGCGACATTAACGCGTCGAGCAAGACATCCGTTTAGTATTAAGACAATAATATGATCATTTTATTTATACCCAATAAAATAATGATAATAATGACGATGCGGAAATTAAGATCATGAAAATTATAGCTAATGAATTTAATGTTAGATTAGAAACAATAAATGAATGGTGAATTGATAAATAAATTTTGTATTTTAAATATTTAGAAATCTCCACTCGTAAGCCATTTTTAGTTATTCCTACCTGCTTTGTTGTTTTTTTATATTTAGTAACATGAAATAAAAAAGGAACAGTCATATTATGATGTTATGAAATAAAAATGTAGTTTTCTCAGTAAATAAATGATTAAGTATTTATTAATGTAAAATAGCATAACTGAGACCTACAACTATGTATTAGGAAAATTATAAACGTTAACACATGTGTACAACTTACTCATTAGACCAACCAATGCTGTATTTTTCGAACTTTTAAAACTTATTTGTCGATCTTTTAAACGTAAATGAATACTTTACCAAACATGTTCCTATCGCTATGATCCTGAAAGTACATTTCATAAATAATTAAATAAGCATGTAGCATATCACAATTTCGTAAGAATCTACAGACCGTACAGACTGATAAAAATAATATCATAATAATTAAGTTCTGTCTTATGATATTCAGTATTCCATATAATATCATAGTTTTTGAGGCATAGACAATTGTATCTTTTTTTTTTTTTGAAAATAATACAATAGAACTTAATGCTTGCTAACCTAACCTAATTACTATATAAATCATGCTCACGTGGAATGGTGGCAAGAATGCTGGCTGCATTTCCGCGCTAGACAGCCAGGCTGATCCTTTGCGCAAAAAATTAGCCAGCCCTTCTGTCACCAGATGAGGCAATTAACCGCGGGGAAATATCTCGCAAAAAAATTTTTGCCACTAAGACTCCACGACCCAAGTGTATCTTAATATGATCTACTTTTCTTTAAATATTTTTTCTTTTTTCTTGTATAAGAATTGTCAAGAGTCTATCCACATGTTTGATCTACAATTTATAGTTTTCTGCATTAGGTAAGTTCTATTTTTTGTTATTAAATAGGACTGTGTTCGAAATTTCTATACTAAGTAGGAATACGTAAATTTCAGAAATTTGCCCTGTAATCATAAGCTCTCTGTGTTGTGACCTAAAACTGTACTCCAAAGATATACCGAAGTCAAATAAACTAGATTATAAGAATACGCTTTTTATATTTTTTAGGTATATTTTTTATAGTTTTTTTAAAGCAAATAATATAATTATTTATGATACTTTTATTACGTATATCATTAAAAAATGTGGAAAGACTCTCCTGCTATGTTATTGCCTAATTCTGTGAAAAGTGAAAACCGATAATGAATACACTCACAAAATACAAAGTTAGGTATTTGTTTTTTTTATATAATATAAAAAAAATTACAATTTGTATGAAATTATATATGTACCTAATTTAATCTACTAATGCAATCGAGCTTGAATTCCTACTATTTTTAATAAATTGTTGTTTTTGTTTAGTTAGTTTTGTTTTTAGTATTATTTTTTTATATTTTAATTGAATACTTTATTATTTTGTCAAACTTTGTGATTTACTTTCATTGTGATAATTAGGTTACCAATATTTAAATATGAATGTCTTAAATAAAAAGGAAATTACTCAAATCGGTTGTTTTACTATCATCATCATAACCATTAGGTGGATATTTTTCGTTTATTTGGTCTACCAATAGTATGGAGGGTAGAGGTAAGGAGTAACATATCATATGTGAGAAAATTTGAAAAAGTGTCCAGTGGTTGTTTAGGATAACAGTTCAAAAACCTTCCACAGTGGCGCTGGTGTAGGCAAAGGGTATGGTATGAATGCAGCAATTGTAGATGAAATGAAGTATGCCGAGTTAAAAAATTTAATATTATTGTCGACTAAAGTAGTTAATTATTGAAAACTTCAACAACTTACGTTGTACAAAATAATGGTGAATGTTTTCTTTTCTTGTTTATTTCTCAAACCTACTCTAATAATATTCTAATAAATTTGGCGCTTCTTTTTAAATTTACCCTGATGCTACATTTTTACATGCATTTGATAAAACTTTGACTATGACAACTTATGAACAACAAATCAGCATTTTAATTCTATTTTTGACATTATTTTACTCGATACCCGCAGTCACGTTTTTAATAATTGACAATTGAAATGAATGGAAGTTTAAATTAGTTTGACATTATTTTTGTAATTATTTGTATTATTGCTTAGATTTATTATTAATTTTATGTTATATTATGTATTTTAGTTTTGGACGTAAAGGCGCCATTAAGGATGCTTCATGGGTCATTGCATGGTGTTTTAATAATTTAAGATAAATACTAGACTGGCACTCAGCGAGATACGCT
Organism: Erebia palarica; assembly: GCA_964035005.1. Taxonomy (NCBI): domain Eukaryota; kingdom Metazoa; phylum Arthropoda; class Insecta; order Lepidoptera; family Nymphalidae; genus Erebia; species Erebia palarica. Next base: position 32,362,496 of record OZ035984.1, on the reverse strand, counting down.
TTATTATAATATCGAAGAATTTCAACTAACCGAAAAGATGTGTACACCACACTGTGGTAGAATACCACATGATACCTTTTGTAAAACTAAAATCTTACCTACTTACTGTATTCACAAATAAATTAATTTGATTTGAATTGCTAATGTGGTGCCCCTAATTTAATGCATTTTGACGGACATTTTTTATATACAGAGATGTTACTCCTTACCTCTACCCTACATAACCAACAGCTACATATTGAATAGAAGCAGGCGTTACTTTGCGGAAGTCCATGATAGTGAATGAACTAGAATTTTAATTCGCTATAATCCGCTACAGTAGACAAATGCACGATTGTGAAGACAATTCTTCACAATCGTGCATTGTCGAGTCAACATCTCCTGAAGATGCTCCGGTGTCGGAGTGAAACGTACGTTGAGAGTGATTTGGAGGATTTGTGTGGTGTGGTGTTGTGCCTGTGCGAATTGCTGGGTGGTGGGTGTCGCATGCTGCAGGTGAAAGACACGCACTGTACCACACAGATTTGTCTACTGTAGCGGATTATAGCGAATTAAAATTCTAGTTCATTCAATAGCTACATTTTAACAAACAACAATTTTAAAAGCCAACAACAATTTATTAATATACCTACTAAGACAATGACTATCTACTTCGCATATTTCGCATCGCATGTCCTAAATGACTATGGTTCTATTAAGAATAGTGATTACGCAGAATTATATTTATCCAATTCTGACATGACATTAATCTGTTTAAATACAGAGTGATAAATTAGGGTCTGTGTACAAATAATGAAGCCAATCCTATGTTACCTGTATACCTAAAGCCGATTAAGCTGTAGCTTTAACTATCTGAGAAGAGACGCTCAGAAGCCAATTACTGATATGTCAACCCTATGCATATCAATACAGGTGCCACCCCCAATTGATCCTCAGTGATCTCATGATCTCCGAATTCCATTGAACATTTAACACAGATATTCATTGCATAAACAACTGTTTCTCTTGAAGTTGCCTGTAACATTCTCGGTCGTCAACAGTTATACCCATAAGTAAACCTACCTAGTATTAAGTACCTTTTTGTACAACACTGTAAAATACTTAGTTGACAGTGATTGTATCTGGGACACGACTATAACCACCAATATGAGCACTTAAAATACTCACATTGAGTAGGTATGGATGTAAACGAAATGAAAAATTGGTATGTTATTGCAATGTCATAAAGTTAATCTTCTAAAAGGCAGAGCGTGTGGCGTCTAACGTCTCCGACTATCTCTCGAGATATTAGGATCACAGTCACATCCCACGTTATTGTATTGCTGCTCAGAACGAGGTCAATGACTTCATTCCTATCTGTATTTGAACTTAATTTATGACTAGATGATGGCCGCGAATTAGTACGCGTATATTTATTATTTGGGTTTTTGAAATTTCCGTGGGACCCCCTTGATTTTCCGGGATAAAAAGTATATACCTAATATATCCTTCCCCGGGATGCGACCTACATATATATCTTTGTACCAAATTTCATCATAATCGGTTGAGCAGTTGGGCCGTGAAAGCGTAGCACAGACAGACAAACTTTCGCATTTACGAGTATAGTATTAAGGATGAATTTTAATGGTTTCATATCTCAATAGCTACTAAAACGTAGAAGTAGACAATACTAGATCTAACCTTACCCTATCCTACATCCAAACAAACCACCAGAGGGCTGTAGTTGAGTGAGTATCAACATGAAAGGTGACACTAGCAGTCTTCGTGTCAGATGCCCACGCCTGACGTCCTAGTTCCTTTGAATCTATAATAAACTATTCCGAGCGTTGGAGCGAAGTATCGAAGCAGAAGCCGCCAACAACACTCAAGCCACCTTCTGTTATGGAGATTAAAGTTGTAATTTGTCTTATTTTAGTTATTAACTATTGAAATTTTAAAAAAAAAATTATAATAGTTTTTCTGATAAGAACCTCAGGCCACACCAGTAAAGCTCGCTAGATCTATAGATCTAGATCTATCAATATTGCTAGCTGTTTTATGAGCCGATGAGAAAACCGTTATGATGTTTACCATAAGCCTTATGGCTCGTTCATCGATCAGGGCCTTAACAAGAATGAACGTTAGGTACTTACGAAAATGTCGGTCATCCTATATAATAAGAGAGATACGTTTTATGTAAATTAGGTGTATAGCTTTACAGCCACCAGTATGAGACATCAATATCAATTTATGTATACTTACAAATGACATAATGAATTCAAAGAATGTTTGTTTATTGATTGATTGATTGAGAAAAGTATTTCTGTGACTAGCTATACTTTATATCCTGTGGCATTAGATTCGCGAAGGCCTTTTGACGGGCAAGTGGGAAAACATATTACAATTATTACTCGAAATATACGATCATGATCAAGCAGCTCCAAATTTTCATGTACCAAATAAGTCATCAAAAAAAAAAAAATAACCATTGAATTAACACAACTTATATTTTTTTTTATTCGCATCATTTAGCTTTTATAGTGATGTGTTATAATAATTAATCCATTGTTTAGAAAGGATTTAGTATGTACTTTGGGGAGTTATTTTTAATCAGGAAATGCACAGTTCATTAGTGTCTGAATATGCAAATGAAAACAATTTATGACAACTGGTATATACATTGGTAGGTTTTATTGAATGTATCATGCAAACTGTGTAGCATACGCGTTTTGCTAGAACAGTTCAGCAATTTGTTTAGGTACCTTTTATAATTTAAGGAAAACTAGACTGCTACTAGTGAATTAAACGATTTGATATGTTGAATCAAGACATCGTCACAGCCGGAGATCCACGACACAGTAGTAATCATTATTTGCACATGAAAATATAAACAGGCAGTAATCGATGTAGGTAGAACCTTAGTTACTCTGAAGCATTTAATATACTTTAAAAGAAAGCTATTTATTTGTATTTTCCTTAACCACTAAAGTCATCAATGATAACAACATACCCTTAAATCTTAATATCATTAACTTTTGATTTGTGAATGTGAACGAGAGCTGAAAATTTGCATGTCAATTAGAACGGTGCCGAGGTCACATTACCATTTCAATCGTGGCGAATGAGCGGTTCACTCGAGGACGACTTATCCTCCTTTGGATGTAATCCCACTCAATTAGACTTTCCTTTTAGCTTCAAAAAATGTCAATGTGGAGTTCAAATGTAATAAAAATAGATCAACGACGTAGATCGGTTGTTTACGATTTAACCCCTATCACAAATTATCAATAATAAATCGGTGCAACAAAACTGGCCAAAATAAAACACAAGACAATTTTAAGTACTCACCTACTACTTTCGAGCAAATATCCCCCAAGAAAAAATCTCAAAAAAAAAAAATTTAAAATTTGAAATTCAGGCTGACTCGGACCCATTTTTGAAAAAGAAAACTAAACTGACCTTTAGCACATTGAGTCGTCGTGAAATGGCATCATATCACATCATCTAAAACTGTCTTCTGAAAACTACGTTTAATTACTACGTATTGTACTAACCTAACACCTTTCTGCTGAGTTTCTTGCCGGCTCTTGCTCGCCGGGTGGTAGGTAGAGACATGACTTCATATACTTAAGTGACATAAAGTCAGTCTACTTACGTTAAATAAAGTTGTTTGTATTTGATCATTTACAATCAATATACTTGAAGTAATTTTGGAAAAACCATTAAAATTGCTTATTAAAAGGATTCAGATAAGGATTTCGTAAAGAAACGTAATTTCGTTTTCACCTAAAATTCCACAACACGGTAACCTTGGACCAATCACCCTGATCCGTTGTGTTAACCCTAGTTTGAAATAATTCAGCTGCGAAATTTATTCACCTTAATCTGCCTAAAAGAGGATTGAGACAATAAATCCATTTGAACCCCCTCAATACGTTTTCTGTGGCGAAACATTTAATTAACTACCTCCTGTAAATCTTTCTCTTAGTTTATCTTCCTTTCTTTAAAAATGTTTTATTGGCCTTTATTGTTGATTTGACATTTATCAGGAACATGGCAAAAACTTTTCAATCCTTTTGTTATTCTGTATCCATATGAGTAGGGCCAAACGAGCGTATTTTTTGAGCTGTGACAGATCGCGTAATTTCTGCTGCACACGACGCGATGTCTCAAACTCAAGTGTGACAGCTTTGAACTTTTATATGAAACAGGATGAAGCAGGAATTACGAGATACACTAGTCGTCTCCCTTCACATTATTAGGTACAGAATCACGAAAAAATATATAGGTACTTTAAGACACACTACTACTCTAATCAAGTTTTCATACCTTGCACTTCCAAAGCACTACATTAAAGTGGTTTTCAGAAAATTGCAAGCTATGTATAAATTGCTTTCAGAGTAAGTAGAGGAATAGAGGAATAAGTACTACTATGCGTAATAACAAGCAACAATGTTTCACTTTGCAGAGAGCTCGGGATGAATGCAATTTACGTTTTTTAAGGTCAGCTTTTCCATAAGACTTTATACAATGAGTCTTGTAGAGAAAGGAATGAGGATATAAAATTAATGATTATTAGCATTGTTAAGTATAAATCAAATAACAGCTTATACTCCTGTAGCATCGTCTCTGTCTACGTATGTATCATACATTGTGTAAATATATTTGTTTCAAAAAGTAAATTTGTATCAATATGCATAGTTTCTAGACAACAGTGAAGCCTGCTTGATGTCATGCTCAAAACTTGGCATGGGTATGAATGAAATCTTTTATAAATTGAAATTATAATAGTTAATTATCATCCCATCAAAAGCATCAAAGCATCTCAAGCAGCACTTATACACCTGTTCTGAGATCACAATATTTAGAGCCAAGTCTTATAATCTCCTGTACCTAATAATTAATTGGCCAATTTATCATTGTTTTCAATAAATTGAGTTCATGTTCAACGATAGTTGTGACTTGGCAATTGCATAAAAATAAATGCATAACAGGATTCGAGTAAGCGAACTGTGACCTTAGCGGTCAAAGGCGGTCCGGGTGGCGTATTTCCATTTGCGTGTTCAATGGAAGGCGGTATTCACCATAGTATACCGCCGTCATCGCTCCCAAACTCCCGCGCTGCACAGCGTTGTCGGCTTTATCGCCTTGAATTGAACACATGTTTGGAAAGAAATTTCGGTTCGTCGTGCCTCATTTTGAACACGAGTTTAAAAAGAGAGCTAAACACATCAAAACCGTGTGGGGTTCAAGGCAATACTGCCTTCTTGAACACACAAATTGAACACGCAAACGGAAATACGGTTTCGGGTGCGATTCCCAGAGAGACGCTGGTTCATGTCCTGCCGGTTGTGCAATTTTTGATATGTATTTAAGAATAGTTTAAAAACTTCCCTAAAGTATGGGTAAACACTATAATAAAAGTTACAAAATTAATACTTAATTGTTCAAATGGTGAACAATTAATGATTGTGATGTTTCAACAGTAATTCTAAGCTAATGTTACGTGTGTTTATGAAAACCATCTAGGTACTATTTGAAATTGCAATTTTCTCTAGGTTCTTACTAATAACCAAAACTACATTGATACTACTACGATATTTAATAATTATTCGCTTTCATCGAAAAAAAACCGACTTAAAAGTATACCTATAAGTACTAACTCAAACTAAAAAGTAATCAACATTATCTGGGTATATATATTGCGTTTTGTTGATTTTCTCAAATAGCGCTAGATCAATTTCGACAAAATTTATATGGGACCACCTCTAAAGTATGATCTGTGGAATATATAAAGACTGTTTACATTTGCAAAATAGTAAGTTACTCAATAGAGTTAAATTTACTAGACGTAATTGCGGCCTTAGAAATCACGTTCGCTTCCAACGTAGACTGTATAACAACGTACGTAATACAGAAGTGTTACATAATAACTATGAAATTCATTTCGAAGTCTGTATGTACGTTGTCCTACTTCGAAGGGTTGGTTTGGTGGTCTTTAATTACTCAAATTGTTGCCTAACTTCCAAATTGATTGCCTTTCAGAGAATCTTACTTCGGTTTATAGACGAAGTGTCTTATCCAGGAATTTGTTATTGTGTAAACTTGTTGTGTAAATCAATATTAACCTAAGCTCAGTGTTGAATGATTAATTACAATTTAAATGATCTTGGCTGCGTTAGTACCTAAATTATTTAAATATGTAGGTAAGTAATTTTGAACTCTATATTTAAAGAGGTTAAATAGGTTTAGGATTAAATAGGTTGCTATTATTTTGTAATTACTATTGGATTGATACTAAGTAGGTATATTTTTAATTAAGTGCCTAAATTAAAAAACTTATCGATTTTCTTGGGAATAATTATTAGAACATACTTTTGCCTTGAGCTTTCTTAAAATATAATTATCTTATAAGTATTATAATTTGAATTTAATAAGTTAAGCAGCCCAAAATTTTACATTAATAATTTTGAAATGTTTTTATATCAATCGTCATCTTAACCAAATAGATGTCCACCGCTGGGCGAAGGCCTTTTACATGGATTTCGTAGGAGAGGGTCCAAGAACCTTGGGAGTCGGGACCCCAATGCCTATCGACTCTTCGAAGTATGTGCCTCGCCCATTTGCCACTTGAGCTTAACGACTTTTCAATCAAACAAACTATAATAGAATTCGAGCTAAATCAATTACTCTGGTTATTTTACGAATCTCCTAATTTCTGATTTGATCACGTAGGAACACTCCGAGCATAGCCCTCTCCATCGCCCGCTGAGTAACTGTGAGCCTTCTTATCAGGCCCTTAGTAAGCGACCAAGTTTCGAAGCCATAATATGTCATCCTGGCAACACGCGCTGTTCGAAGTCTTCAGGCCCTGAGGTTTGGACGAGAAGATGTCACGAATTTTCCCGAACGTTGCACAGCCGAATAATAATATGAAGAATTTAATAATAATAGAATGTTGCTCCGTTATTTACTTTGCATAAATCTCTCAATATCTCGCGAAATATGCCTCGATGTAATCTTACTTATTTCATAAATCGCGACTCGACTAAGCGGGCATCACTAGCATTCCTGTAATAGCGATGGGAAATCTCTATTACCAATACTTTAACACCAGGGCTGGAAAAAAAGCTCAATTAAGGATTACAAAAAAATCCTAAGAAATTAACTTGCCAAGTGACTTTAAAGTATTATAACTACCACTATAATTTTTGAAAACACTTTATATGATTTTATAACTTATTTCACAGGTTAGTTCCCAGTATGTTTTTTTAACTCACCAAAATGTCAATCCTCAGCTAGAAGTTACAGCATTCAGCCCTTTTTAAATGTAGTTTCTTCAGATTTTTCTGAAATGTTTACGATTTACGAAGTGTTTGAAAGTAAATTTTAAATTAAGTTTTGTCGGCTTCTGTGCAGAATAAATTAACAGCTAAAAATAAGTTGTTTTATTGAAACAAGAGTATTCATCACCTTGTTAGGTAGAATAAACAGGTGTTATTAAATGACCAAAAATATTCAGGTTTAAATTTGTTTATATCGGAAATCATTTCACAGTAGAAAATTCGGTACGTGCCTGACATGGAAATCCTCTGGGTTTCTTTCTCTCCGTTTCCTAAAGGAAAATCCATAATTGTAAGCCGGTTGCCGAATTCCGCTTTGACTTTTCGTTCGGCACGAATTTTTGATCCTGGATGAAGCCGATTAAGTTGCTGGTACACGTAACTTATTTATATCTTCGCTACCTTTATTGCAAAGAGGAAGTAGTGTATGACCTGGTTTCAGGCCTAGTTTAGATAGGTACCCTACCTAGTTTGAAAATGTCCGTTAGGTGTATTCAATAAAATATTATGTATGTTTCAGTTGGCCTATTCTACTCAAAAGATGTCCACTGGTGGACATAACTCTACTGCAGGGACTTCCACACGTCACGGTCTTGCGCTGCCTAGATCCAATGACTAATAGCGCCTCGTCCGTCCACCTTGTCCACCTTGGGGTCTACTAGCACTGAACACTGCGGTTTACAATGCGGGCTCGGCATTCCAAGATCTTGAAAGCCCAACGTCCTACTCGTATTTGACAAAAAATATTAATCCATACATACTTACAATGGGTTAGTCTAGACCTATCATAGTTCAATAAATCTAAAAATAATATTAATGAATTTCATAATCCTGGGAGGTAAAACTAGGAGGTATATTCTACGTTGGTTTTACCGCAAATTATACAACAAGCCTAATTAAACCTGATTATCTGACTAGTGCGTCATAAAATCAATTAATCAAAATAATGAGGAATCAATGTTTTCATATTGATAAAGGTCAGGATTAAGAGTATACCTAATAAATATTAATTTTAAGGGTCAGGCTTAAGACATTCTGTGGTAAATTTCATCTACGTTGTTATTTCAAACCAAGTCTGAGAAAACCAAGTCTGAGAGATAGAAGTTTATTTCAGATTATTTAGAAACAATACACGACATGATGGGTACTTACATAGGCCTTGATTGAATATTTTAAACTGTCATTATGAATTTTGATATTTTTATCCTGAACTAGCAAACCCGGCGAACTCCGTTTCGCCACCAGATGGCTTCCTTTGCAATTTTTCCTGAATTTTCTTTGCTAGAAACCGAGACCGAGACCTTTCCAACGAATGCAAAACCGTGGAAATCGGTTCGTGCGTTCTGGAGTTATAGCGTCAGGAAGGAAAACCCGACTTATTTTTATATAGTAGATTACTTCTTATTGAAGATGTTTTTCCTACGCCTCTATATTTGCATTATGCATAATGTAAAAATTAAATTAATTTTAGCCAAAAGTAATGTAATAATAATATTACTATACCTACAGTATAATAATATCATCAATCATAGTTGGTTTATTGACTTTATTGTTAGGTACTTCTCAATGCTCCAACAGTTCAGTATAACAAGGATAGCTTGCATCTACTACACCCCATTTATGTCCTACTGCTGGGCACAGACCTCCACTCTCGAGGGAATTAGAGCTTAGACCTACCACGCTGCTCCAATGCGAGTTTGTTTACTAGTTGATAACATCTAAATCCACGCGCCACGCGGTAGTAGTTGAGGATAAAAGCTATTATATAATATCCATCTTAATAATTATTTTTAATGCAAAAGTATGTCCATCTGTCTGTTATGTTAACACGGCCAATTCGTTGAAGCTATCTATTTCTAGTATTTTATGTGTGGATAGAGACGCGTCATATCTACAACGTTATCAAACGCTATAAAAGTCGTCCACGACATTTTACGAGCACCTCGAAGGCGTTATTTTCCCACCAATATAATATATTTTCACTCCTCCTGACAGACGTTGGTGTAATAAACTTAAGCTGAGTCGCGTAGGAGTCGCTATAAGATAGCTTCAGCTCAGTAATTCAGTAAAGACCTTCAGCGCTCTATTGATTAAAATATAAGCGTAGTGTTCAATGCTCGAAAGGTGTATATATCCCGCAGTTGTTTTGAATGTAACGTTCTTATGTCGATAGGTAAAGGATAAAGATGATAATAATGAACAAGAAAAAGATATAATATCATCGAAATCAGAAAAATATGAAAAATAACTTTGCAATTTATTTACGAGCCCTCTTAGCTGCTCTATTTCACAGAAACGACCCGTATAGCATTTTCTTCTATAAAATAAATACGAAAGATCTTCAATAAAGAAAAATATATTTCTCAAGGTACACAGGTAGTACAGGTATACAGGTAGTTTTCTATACGAAGGAGTGTACAATCAGACGGTACGTGCGGGAGGCCACAATACCCATTGATTAGGCGTATAAAATGTTCTGTTGCTGTCCGATAAAAACTTCCAAGGAGAATGTACACCGTATATTTTACGACTTATGAAGCTTGCCTATTTTCACGTAACAAAATAAATTAGGCAAGTATTCAAGCAAAATTCTAGAACCCCAAGAGACTCCTTTTACATGCAACCTACAGATGAGATGGAAATTAATGCCTTAATAACGCAGCTAGATAGTAAAAAAGCCCCTGGATTAGATAATTTAAATAATGAATTAGTCAAGCAAATTAAAAACGAAATCATAAAACCTCTAACCTCGATATTTAATCTAAGCATGTCTACAGGGACCTTTCCTGAAGTCTGGAAAACTGCACTTATATGCCCCATATACAAAACCGGAGCGAGAGACACGCCAGAAAACTACCGCCCGATCGCTTTGCTTGGCGTTTTCCCAAAACTCCTTGAAAAAGTGATGAACAAGAGACTAGTAAATTACCTGGAATCACGGAACCTAATCTCTGAGTATCAATACGGGTTCCGAAAAAATAAATCGGCAGAAGACGCTACGCTATTGCTCACAACTTCTATAGCTAACTTACTGGACAAGCACAAGCACTGCATAGGCGTCTTCGTAGATCTCGCGAGGGCATTTGATACCGTGTCTTTGCAGATTTTACTTAAGAAACTTGAACAGACAGGGATCAGAGGAATACCGCTACAATGGTTTACATCGTATCTAACCAATAGGAAACAATGCTTAAAAATCAATAACTTTTCGAGCCAACTACAGACAACCAATTTTGGCGTTCCTCAGGGAAGCATTCTCGGACCTACTCTCTTCATACTCTACATTAATGACATACATGAAATACTACTGGAAAATGCCATGACTATCTGTTATGCAGACGATACCGCGTTAATCTTTCACGGATCAACCTGGGAGGAAACTTTTCATTATACGCAGGAAGGTATCATGAAGGTTAATGAATGGCTGCAAAATAATCTCTTAACCTTAAACAGTAGCAAAACCAAATATATTTGCTTTCATAAATCGGCCCCTTCTGCACCGAACGCAACACCAGTCATAAAAATACATGGCTGCAGAAACAAAAACTCGCATTGTAATTGCGAAGAGATTGAGAGGGTGAATGTAATAAAATATCTAGGAATCCACATTGACCACAATCTCTCATTTAAGCACCATACTCAGTCCCTGGCAACTAGGATACGCAAAGTTATTGGTATCATGAAAAAACTTCGACATATAACTAACCTAAAAACCTTAAAATTAGTATATACGGCACTGTGTCAGTCTTTGCTCACCTATTGTATATCTTCTTGGGGTGGTGCGGCAAAAACGCATTTGACTGAACTAGAGAGAGCGCAGAGATCAGTTTTAAAGGTTATGTTAAAAAAGCCATATAGGTATAGAACCACAATTCTCTATAAAGAAGCTAAAGTTTTAAATGTCCGCCAACTCTTTATACTAAAAATGGCCCTGATGAAACACTCTGAAATGCTTAATGCGCCTGACCGAAATGAACTGGCAAGAAAAAGAGTGTATAAAGCAACCATGCCTCGCAGAAACACAGCATTTGCAAGACGTTTTTCACCATATTTAGACACATATATTTATAATAGGGTACTTAAATTTATCGACTTAAAGGAACTAACTACGAAGAATGCTAAAGAAAAGTTAATATCTTGGCTTAACACACTCTCCTATGAAGACACTGAACTTCTAATTAAGTCGTTTATTTAAATTTACAGTATACTATATATTTATTTCACATTAATATCTATGAATCTATTTACTTATATATTATTATATATATTATTTCTACTACTTTCTTGATAAGTTTTAAATCTTTAAACTTCTATGTAAATATGGCTTTATTTTGATTTATTAGATAGTTTACCTTTACAATTCTTCGTGTCATGTAATCGATCCCCGGCCGAGTATATCGCATTGTAATTCCTATACAGGACCTCACGATACAGGTCTCCTAGTGTGAGGTCCACAGCTAAGCATATAAGGGGTACATGAATTAAACCAGAAATTTTTGTTAGTTTTAAGATTTTACTAGTTTGTTAATGTGCACCTTTAAAAAATTTTTTGGAAATAAAGTATTTTGTATTTTGTATTTTTTTGTAAAATAAACAATTTTTTTTTAAAATCAAATATTACTGATTTCTTAGTTCATTAGTATGAATTACTAAGGTATAGGATTAAGGATGGTTGAATAAACTCACTTTCACACATTCCGTTTTCATCATCATCAATTCTCTGCTTTTACATTTTGTTTGATGATGAAAATATTCATACTATTTTTAAGTATCTCTAAAGGTAGTAATAAATACTAAAAAAGTACTAAAATTCTACATTAATGGTAAAAAGTCTACGTGGTTCAACAAAATATCATCTCAGACAGACGTTTATGTCATAAACTTGAAAGTTTGAGGTGACGCGTGAGGCCGCAGATGTAGATGTCTTATTGATTATAACTATGCAATTCAAATATAGGTTATATATGTAGATAGGACAACATTTTTAAGGACAGGATGTAAACCACATAAGAATACCAATGCGAGCACAGTTTTTTTGCTGCACTGTGGTTGATGGAGCATGGGGAATAAGGTTGTGAACTAACTGAACACACTTTTTTCCATCTAAACTAACAATATAAAGAGGAAAGATTTGTTTGTTTGTAATGGATAAACTCAAAAACGAATCAACCGATTTTAAAAAATTCTTTCACTCGAAGAAAACTACTTTATCAGTTAGTATCATAGGCTTTATTTTACCGACTAGCTATTATGGGGTATGGACTATTATGATGATTAACCCGTGCGAAGCCGGGGCGAACCGCTAGTAAACTTTATATATGTCACCGTAAGATTGTAAAAACCGTTAGATTATAATCTAACTCGCGAAATTCTAAACTGTCGAAAGATTAGAATTTAACGCATTATTTTCCGGTAGTTTGTAATCTGATAGGTCTTTAAACCCGATAAAACCTAAGTGCACTACTTGATTCTTTATGTCGAACCCTAACCTAACCTACAAGAAAGAGACAAGAAAACGTAAATAAAATGAATATTTCAAAAATTGACACTCAGAACATTGAACAGTTTACAATCTTTCGATAGTTTAGAATTTCGCGAGTTAGATTATAATCTAACGGTTTTTACAATTTTACGGTGACATATATAAAAGCGAAATGTCACTCATCACGATATCTCAGGAACTATAAAGCATACAGACTTGAAATTTAGAAGATAGGTTCCTTCTATGGTGTAAACGTCAGCTAAGAAACGGTTTTGAGAAAATTCACGGTTGAAGTGGGGGTTAGAAGTTTGTATGAAAGTCCTTTGTTTTTGAAGTGAAAATTGGCAATTAAGCTAATAGTTATAAATAATGAAAACCCATATAATCAATTTAACGAAAATTCACCCCAAAGAGGGTGAAATGGGGGCTCTAAGTTTGTATGAAGGTCCTTTGTGTTTGAAGTTAGAGGCTTGAAAGTCGGGATGTAGGTTATAACTTTTAAATAATAATAAACTGTGTAAGCAATTTTACGAAAATCCACCCTAGCGTGTGAAATTGGGGTTGGAAGCTTGCATGTAGGTTATATGTTTTTTAAATCGGCATTAAGGTTATTACTTATTAGTTTTAGCCGCTATATGTACCTAGGCTTTTTGCAGCGGGAAAATCTCATAGGAAATCAGAAATTGTACGTGGACGAAGTCGACCTCTAGTAATAGTTTAAATCCCTGTCCGTCCGTGGGCCGTGAAAGAGTAGCAGACAGAACTACTACTCTTTCACGGCCCATCTGTTCAACGAGGTAAAGATATAGGTTAGATCCCTAATCCCTGGGATGGACATACCTGCTATTACTATGCTAATTTTTTAACCGACTTCAAAAATAGGAGGTTATCAATTTGGCTGTATGTTTTTCTATGTTTGTTACATGATTACTCCGCCAATTATGAATTAATTTTGATGATTCTTTTTTGTTTGATAGATCATACTTTAGATGTGGTTCCATATAAATTTGGTGAAGATCTGATGGATATCTTCGGACATGGCGAACGGAACTCCTCAAAGAGTATATTCGGTAATAAATTAAAATATTTTTTAGTGTTTGTGGTTATTGAAGTCGGTTTTGATTTATTTCATAATTTACAAAAGAAAAGATTCAAACAGGTTTCACTCCATAAAATCCTTAGCTACCTAAAAGTAAAAATCCTTCTCAACTTCATATTGTTTCCGACCGAAAACGCTCCGGTGCCTCCGCTTCATAAAGCCTATGTTCATTGGCATGCTTCCAGCTTGCAATTGTGCTTCCAAGAGGTTAATGAGCTAAACAGCCAACATTTATTATTGTTCTAGTAGTCTGTAGCTTGTCGAAATTGTAAAATCTAGGTTAATTCTCCGTCAGTAAAACAATTATAGTACCTACCACAAATTTATCTGACCCGGTGACGGCGTGGCTAGTAGGTACATATGAAAAATAAGATAAAAACAAAAGCTATACAGGCATAATAATTGCTCCCAATTTTGGCCACCAGGCCAGATAAGTGTGTGGGACTATACTTTATAACTATGCCAGATGATGCCCGCGGCTTCGTACGCGTGGATCTAGGATTTAATAGCCTCTTTAGATTTTGAACTCTGATTTGCTGGGATATCAAAATAAAAATAAAAATCATTTAATCAAAATTGGACAGCACATCTGTCCAATTTTGATTAAATTTGGTACAGCCATAGGTTGTATCCCGGGGAAGGACATAGGCTACTTTTAGCTAATTGGCTAATTGGTGAGTTCCCGCAGGAATCAAAAAACTTAATCCACGTGGACGAAGTCGCGGTCTTCATCTGGTATTTATATAATATGAAGTACGGATAATAAATGTCAGTGAAAATTACCAAAAGAACTCTAGAATTTGATGAAGCGAACTGGAATTAATTACAACCAGGCGAGAACGACCCTTTACCCGTCATCGTCCGGAAAACGGTTACTGCTTTTTGCTCAAGTTGTTTCAAATAATGTTTCAGTTTTGATTCAACTTATACAGGATGTTTTTAGAGCAGTCAGAAGAAATTTAAATCTATTTGAGATACAGAGAATTGGTTTAAACCACGTGTAGGTATTACCCATTATAAATAAATAATTTTAATTTTAACATCGGAAATACCTCACAAATCTCACACCCAACTCAGGAATCAACCCCGAACTTGTAGAAAAGTAGATTAAGCAAATATGAAGATGAATATTTTTTTTTACCCACTACAAGTTAGCCCTAGACTGCAATTTCACCTGATGGTATGTGATGACGCAGTCTAAGATGGTAGCGGGGTAACCTGTCTGGGACATAGCAATTATATTAAACCCATACCCCTATTCGGTTTCTACACGGCATCGTACAGGAACGCTAAATCGATCGGCGGCACGTCTTTGTCTCTAGGGTGGTAACTAGCTACGACCGAAGCCTCCCACCTGGCCAGACCAGGGAAAATTCAGAAATTATGACACTCGCACGTTAAGACAACAGCGCTCAACACTGCGCTACGGAAGTCGTCAAAATATATGAAAGTAATAATAAATGAAAAAGAATTCCTTTTGTTAATACAAATAATTATGTAATAAATTGACCTTAGCTCTTGCGTTTAATATTTGTATGAGCCAATGATTTTCAAACGAATTCTTGCCGGGGTTCTTAGGAGCTCAGCCTTCGCGGGCTATTAAGCACACAATAAGTTTTCTGGATTAAAGTAGAACCGCAATTATGCCTTTTGCCTTTAGAGGCGAAGCTTTTTGTATTATTCACGCCACGATTGTGTTTAGAAAGTTATTCGAGTGTAATTTTGGATGTTCCAAATCGATGAAGGAATACCATTATAAAATTAAAGTATGAATCGTTAATTCGGCTAAGGATTCTATGTAGCTGGAAGGTTTGCTGGTTATGTACTTTACTTATATTAAGTACTCAAATCTATCCATTAATTTGGCGCCGAATTCAAAAACTACCTACAATAAAAGTTTTGAGCATCTGTTCATTGGCTGAGTGTACATTGGATGAAAGTAATTAAAAATGTATTTATTGCTATTCAGTGCTTTTGAAGTCGGTTAATTTTTTTTAAGTTTTATTTTAGGCTTTTTAGTTTGAATATCTCAATTTCAATAATTGAAAATATGACGTTTTATAAAAATAGATACTTCTGAGATTTATATCCCTGTACCTATAAAATCTATAAAAGGTTTTTAACGATGGTTTGTTTCACAGCACTTTAGCCCCAATACGTAATCCTTGGTATATTAAACTCTTCCTTACGAACGTATGTACATGCAATAAACTTAAGCCAAGACATAAAAGATACATAGATTGAGGGTGTCTACAAAAGAGGAAAAATAACGAAAATAGAATCTGACACAGCGAATGCAAAGGCAGCATTAAACGGCTTCTAAAAGTTAAATAAAGTTTCCTAATATTACCCTAAAACCAAATAATTGACTAAACTTGAAACATTATGACGCACCTTGGGAGTTATTCACATGTAAGGCTACTCGTGCAAAGCAAAAACTGATTAAATAATAGGGTGGATAATGCTCGCGACCTTATTCGCTTAAGTTTTTCACTCGAGCTTGGTCCGTCCAAGCTCAAGACGGACCAGAGATTATCTCATTACCCTTTACCAAAATAAGTTAAATGGATGGACCGACCGTAAAAGCGTAGCAGACATATTTATAATATGAATATCAGTATGGGTGATGAACTTAATAGGCATGAAAATAAGCTTGTGATACCCAGACAAAGAATAAATTTATTCAAAAAAAAACGTTTATAATAAATAAAAATAAATAAAATACATAGATACAATACAGAGAGCATTAAAAAACAAAATACATATAACTTTAAATCAAACATGTTTTAATTATTATTAAATAAATGTAGTTACACAGTTGATGAGTTCTTGCAGGATAATATTAATTAAAATAACTAACATAATTATGAGTAAAGGTCACATTAGAACATCTTACAATTTATGTTAAGCTATGTTTTTGCGTGTTTATCAATTAATGATTTTCTATATGTATAATAATTATTATTGACATATCTTGTTTACTTTTAGATATAGTTTGACATTTTAATAATTTTGTGTAAAATAATAATAAATGACATTTGGTAACCATTTCGTAATTCAGCTTTTGTTTACATATCAGGGATGTGATTTGTTCCTATTTACTATAATTAATGATGATTTGGAGTACTATGCTGTGTTTAAGTATTGTTTAATTTAAATAAGAATAATAAGTAGGAAATATTATGATGTAAGATGCTATAATAATTGCACGCCATACTTGGTAGTACACTGTTTCCAAAAATATTGTAAGAGCTCTATACGTGTATTTTGCAATAAATAAATATTTTATCTTATCTTATCTTAATTTAAATTCCAGATATTTTATAAAATCACAAAACAAAAGGGGCTAGGTAGACTAGAAAATACATTCTGCTATTTTGCGGGATTTCAATAGGAAGGCAAATACTTGCTGCATGCTATCAAATATCACCAAACCCCACTTGCAAGATTTATCTGAATAAATGCGAAGGTCTTGCGAAGTTTCAAACTCAATAAATTTCGTAACTTTTATGACACGTTAACTTTTAGTAATTTTCCAAGAAAAGTAGTTTTCTGCACTCTTTCCGACAGATTATCGTGTAATAAAAACCGAGAAATATGCGCATTTCATTTTGTGACGACCTATAAAAGTAAAGTGAGAGTGACCTTAATAAGCTGATTAATAAGATGAGAGTATTGGACATCGATTCAATATCATCAATTTTACATAATATTATTTTCACATACAATTCTTCTGACCTAAAAAAAGGCTCAACTCATAGAGACAGACTCAACATCAGCTTTAATTCTAAATTATTAATTTCTTTTGAATGTATAATCATACTAATATCGTAAATGTTTGTTTGTATTTCAATCACGCCGCCAAAGAGCAACGGATCAACGGAGCAACGTGATCGCGGATTGAGATCGTCCGGATACGCGGACGAAGTCGCGGGCATCAGCTAGTATTATCTATTGTTGAGGTTATACACCACATTATATCTACACGAATCTCATGAATTTAATACTAAAATTCGGACACTTAAGTGGCTCTGAAGCTTTTACAAGAACTTTCAGCTGTATTTGGGGTACCTAAATGCAAAAGTTCCATCTAAATATCTTCACTTGTTCCAGCGTAATGTACCTACATGCTTATAGGCACACTACAAAACAATTTTCATCCATAATAGAAGTACCTAGATGATTTGCGAGATTTGAGCGCATCGGGAGCATCGAATCGGAGCATCGAATCGGGAGCATAGGACACGCATAGCACAGGTCGACTTTACTTTCACTTTTTAGGCTCCGCTAGTTCTTGAATTTGAATTTGATGTAGGAAGAAGCTCTTCATGTATAGAGAAAACTTCAGCAAAGTCTTCAAATGCAATAACTGTCCAACTTTACGATACGTTAACTCCAACGCGTCAGACGTTGAGAAAATATTTCTCTCCTCCTAGCAGACATCCGTGTAATAAACTTAGCCGACAGGTGGGCGCATTTAATTTCTTTACTCCCGAGAAGGTAGGCCGCAGGATTGCCATCTGAGATAGGTTTTTAAGTACCTACTCGTCTATATATTTAAACTAGCGAATGCCCGCGACTACGTCTGCGTAGTTTGAGGTTTTTGGTTCCCGCGGGAACTCTTTAATTTTCCTTAAAATTTAACTTAATTTATTTAGCCTATGTGCTATTCCAGACTATAATTTTTCTCTGTGCCAAATTACAACCAGATCCGTTCAGCCGTTGGGGCGTGATTGAGTAACAAACATCCAAACTTTCACATAATAATATTAATAAGATGGTTGAGACTTTTGTATCTCGATTCTAAGCAGAATCTTGGGGCATTTGCAGCGCTTTGTCAGCGCTTTGGTACTGACATTGATGTTGAATTTTAGTACCTAGGTACTGAAGATTGATCTAGGTATTTTTAACTCAAGTAAAATAAGAAAAGAAAACCTTGCCATAGGGCAGAAAGTGATGGTTTTCTACCCGCTGAGTTTACCTTTTTAATTGTCATTTTACCCATCATCAAAACTATATGATATTTGTAAACAACAACCTAGCAACTAAAATAAATAAGAAATGCAATACAATTTTAATAAAACTCGCTGCACTTTTAATGCAGATTATATTATGAATTAACGAATTAAAAATTACGCCTGCCCTGCTATATTATTTTCGGAGTTTACCTCCCTAAGAAGCGATCTTCAAATTCTTATTCAAATTTTTATTAAATGATATTTGTTTGTGAATCACTGTATATTGAACTATAGTGTTATGTATTTTTGGAATCTACTCATCATTTTCTAGATGATGATTATATAGTTAATCTTATTTTCGAAATTTTTTTTTCAACTTTAGTCTTTAATGCGGGACCATGGTCACCCCATCAATTCTTTTTAAAATTTTACTAGCCTATGTCACCCGGAATAAGCTAGGGATTCTAACGATACCTCATTTATCAAAATCGGTTCAGTCTTATAGAAGTGTGGAATATACAAACTCACATACATACATACCTACCTACATACATACATACTTACATGAACCCTGAAAACAATATACTCCTTTTTTCAGGCAGTCGTATAAAAATAGTGTGTGTGCCATGGGATGAAACACGATTTCAGACCCCAAAAATCAAGTTTTGCTTACCTAAATGTTTATTGCGTTTAATACCTTGTACAATAATCTCTCGCTCTGACCAATAAAGGATAGATTTAGGATTGGTCTCCGCTCCGCTACAACTAGATACCGTCGGCGTACTAGCAAATTGCGGCAATTTAACATGTGCCGAGCCGGAGACCAATTCTAAATCTATTCAATAAAGTTACAAACTTATTATGAAAAGAAAAATTAAAAACTATATATGGAATCAGCCGCATTATCCATTGTTTAGGTGTACGTATATAAAAAAACCTTATTTCGTGATGTACGCGGAACGTAAATGTAACGTATATTTACTACTCAAAATGAGCTAAATGCGATATTTACGATATAATAAACAAAATTATTACCTAATCATCGCAGAGCATTCGATACAATTTTTATAAATATATCAAAGGTATTATTCATATAATAATTTGACTTTTCAAAGAGTTTATCATTCATGATTTTATTAAAGAAATAATAATGATATTAATTAATACATATTGCGATATTGAATAAGTTTCTTCTCAACTAACAGAAATTATTGAACTTTAATCAGAAATGAAACGTCAATGTTTGTCAGAAATAAAACAAAACACATTAATCTATAATCTCGTATATAAAAGAAAGTCGTGTTAGTTATACTATTTATAACTCAAGAACGGCTGAACTGATTTGGCTGAAAATTGGTGGGGAGGTAGCTTAGAACCAGGAGACGGACATAGGATACTTTTTATCCCGGAAAATTAAAGAGTTCCCGCGTGAACTAAAAAACCATAACTCAAGACCGGGTGAACCGATTTGGCTGAAAATTGGTGGAGAGGTAGCTTAGAACCAGGAGACGGACATAGGATACTTTTTATCCCGGAAAATTAAAGAGTTCCCGCGGGAACTAAAAAAACCATAACTCAAGAACGGGTGAACTAATTTGGCTGAAAATTGGTGGGGAGGTAGCTTAGAACCAGGAGACGGACATAGCATACTTTTTATCCCGGAAAATTAAAGAGTTCCCGCGGGAACTAAAAAACCATAACTCAAGAACGGGTGAACCGATTTGGCTAAAAATTGGTGGGGAGGTAGCTTAGAACCAGGAGACTGACATAGGATACTTTTTATCCCGGAAAATTAAAGAGTTCCCGCGGGAACTAAAAACCATAACTCAAGAACGGGTGAACCGATTTGGCTGAAAATTGGTGGGGAGGTAGCTTAGAACCAGGAGACGGACATAGGATACCTTTTATCCCGGAAAATTAAAGAGTTCTCACAGGAACTAAAAAACCTCAATCCACGCGGACGAAGTCGCGGGCATCAGCTAGTTAATATATTAAAACAACTTGGCTATAATTATCAATGAAACAACCATACCTACGAACTAATTTAATGAAATTGTAAATTATTTATTGGCTAGTAAATAATTTACAATTTCATTAAATTAGTTCGTAGCCCACAACCACTCATTAAATCGGAAAGGCAAAACAAAACCGCATCAAACATTTCAATTTGTAAATCAGAAATTGGTTTTAGTGCATTTCGTGATCAGCGTAACAAACTAATCAAAAGTTAGTAAAGTAATTTATTATCAATTAGTGAGACAATTATTTATACTTTAATGACTAATACGAGTACGTTGCACTTTATACTATAATTAATATCTATAGATAAGTAATTTTATACTCATAGTAGTGTTGGAGACAATCCAGAAGTAGGTAGGTAGTTTATATATTTATTTGTACTCTCATTTGGAACTTGCACGAATAAATGGTTAAACGTATAGAGGTTCCACGAGAGATTTAATGTAATTAGATAAAAGTTGACTAAACTTAAAGATAATATTCATTTGATCCGGCCACGATTACTATCGTTAAGCTCTAAATCAACATGCGATCTAAACACAAAAGTATTTTATAATCGCTGAGTCTGCCGGTAGGAGAAAAAAACTACCATCGTTCAAACACTCGTATTTATACTAACCATTTTAAATATGGCGTCCGTATCCGCACATTAAATCGAATGACATGAAACGAGTCAAATTGACAGATAATAAACTTCCTGTTTCATGAGATATAATGACAAAAGTAATCATGCTAACAGTAGGTACTCAATTATTAACGTTAGAGTAAACAGTTGAGTAACGTTAAATAAAATATTATAATGTCCCTCATAAATAAAAACTATAGCAAATAGCGCAATGCTTCAAAATTGTCCCTCGTCTTAAATCTACCTGTAATTTAATTTGGAGCCACTTTTGACTCCCTCATAACTCAAAAACTATTTCACATAAACATGTCAAATTTGGCGCATATATTGAGACCCGTGAGATACATATGTGCTCCAAATTTCATAAGCACACCTCAAATGGTTATTTAGATATAAACGTACAAAAATCGTCATTTTTATGCTCTACCTAGGTATAGATCAAAACTCTGACACGGGGCATACTACCATTGCTTAAAGCCGTATTATTTTAATATTATTGACGTTCATGTTGTAGTATTATAATCATTATTTTAAGCACGTCAAAGTACGTGACATTCAACCGTTATTTTGAAACAATACTGCTTTAAGCGGTGGTAGTAACTCCGTCGTCCACTTCCTGCGGCAACTTGCATTACATTCTACGCATAGTGCATGCACAACTAAATAAAACAAGAGTTGTTAAGTAAAAAAAAACTCCGATTACATAAATCATACTGCAGGTCTTCGTTTAAATTCGTTATTTTGTGTTGTTAACTATTGAAAATGACACATAATTATTATTTTAATCTAAATAGTAATGAATAATAATATAGTTGCATTAAAACCTTACCTTCGTATTCATGCATTTTGTGCAACGAAACGTCATTGACAGAAAAGAAGAAGAAACGTATTTGAAGTCGTCAGTTCAAGCTGTCAGTCATTGTGATTTGTATTCATTGTTTATAGTGGTTTTAGTGATATCGACTGTTTACCGTGCTTGTTTTCAATGTTTCACTAAAAAAAATTGATTTTGAACTTTTGCAATCAAAATTGATGAGATGTAGAAATGTGCTGTAGAGGTAGTCTGACCATAGATGTAATCTGTCAATGACATTGACTGCCTTATTAGAATTATAGCCTTCACAAGTTGTAAAGCTGTAAGTTCTTATTTTATTCTTCCGAAAATTTGGCTTGCTGGTAGAAACTGTACTTTTAGGTACCTACTTAATAATAATTCGTATATGGAAACTAGCCAAGCCAAAGCCTTAGTCTTCAACATTTTATACTAAGTTATAAGAAGAAATGATATTTTAAGTTGTTATAAAATATTATATGTTGTTATAAATAAATTTCAGGACGGACCATTGAACTTGGCACCCATTTAGATCTCACTTCTTTTGTCGCTGAAGTCAACAACCAAGGCATATATATCACAATTTTGAACTTTGCTCTCATTTCAAATTTATGTTTTTGATGGGATAAATAAATTGCAGGACTGACCATTGAACTTGGCACCCATTTAGATCTCACTTCTTTTGTCGCTGAAGTCAACAACCAAGGCATATATATCACAATTTTGAACTTGGCTCTCATTTTACATTTATGTTTTTGATGGGATTTATTATACTAGAAGACGTCCGCGAATTTGTCCACGTGAATTACGTTTATTTCATTCCAGCGGGAACTCTAATTTTTTTTTACAAAGTAGCCTATATTCCCGGAGATACAACCTATCCCTGTACCAAATATCATCATAATCGGCTAAGTAGATGAGCCGTGAAAGCGTAACAGACAGACAGACAGACATACGGACAAACAGACAGACACACTTTCGCATTTATAATATTAGTATGGATTATTATCTTTTCAACAGGAAATTGTATATTGAAACTGTATTCCACTATTCACAGATGAAATTTTGCAAAGCTCTGTGAAAATTATGTCTAACTAAACACCAGTGTTTATCTATGCTTAGAAGTTTATAGTACAGAAGTACAATATGTACTCTATGTAGGTACACAAAGCTTTTTTTTTAATACGCAAGGTTGTGAAACATGCCACCCTTACAGACATTTTTCATGAAATCCATCTCTGAATTAATTAACAGACCTATTTTGTAACGTGTAAACGTCCAGTGAACTTGCGTTGAGGGTTTGAGCTTTATTACATCTTTCACCAATAACAGGCGAAGGAAACCCGTTTACATTAACGTTTACGGTTCCTTAGGGGATTTTCGGGTTAAAGAACTATTCGTGTTATACGTCGAAGAATTCCCATAATACCTACGCTACAATGAAGGATTAGAAGAGAACAGGCAATTTGAAGGGTCAAAGTGCATTCATTATTAATTTGAGGTTCTACGAGTTACAAAGAATTTGAACTTTCGCGGTTCGTCATTACGTAGAAATATTATTCCGCCCCGGTGTAACTGATTACTGTGTGATGTATGAAGCTTACTGTATGATATTAAGTGGGTATATGTATAGAATCAAGATTTAAGAGTTGGAACCCAGAGTTAACAATTAGATATCTAATAGATATAGTAATGTCATGCTTGTGAAACTGCCAAGGTCCATATGAAACAGTACAGTACAAGTTGGTAATATACAAAACTCTCCCGCGGGATTTAAAAAGGCGAAATAAAACTGATTTACAATGTAGGTGGTGGTTTGAGTTCAAAGAACCAAGATCACATTTATAAGATATCTTCAACATCACTAAGAGTGTTCTAGTAAATAAACTTTAGATTCAATCACGACCGTCGACACTGTTTGATGTATTCGGCGCGGCAGAATATCCTAAAAGAGAATTACTCACATTTACATAAGCTTTGAAGACGCAAATTTCTTCGGAAATTCTACGTAATATTCTAGTGATTCACCAATATTGAATATGTAGACGTCACGTCGGTTCAGTTCGCTTGAAATACATAGTACTAACAGAAGTCTTTGAAGTCAACCGGGTGTTTCTAATTAGGTAACTTGCGAATTTAAATACGCTGCTAATTAACTGGCGAAAATAAACTTTAAGTTGATAATACTTACATATGATCTACCTAATGTTATTAAATTATGATTGTATAGGTAAACATCTAATATACTTACCTTTTTCTTTACAAGTACAATGATACGGTGACGACTTTACCACCAGTTTGAATAACAGATTCTACGGAGAAGAGTCAGCGAGAAACAAAAAAGTTACTCTTTTTAAAACTTCCAAAGGCAACATTATTGTTACGATGATAAATTATTGGGTAGATATACCTAACCCAGGTTTCTGGGCATAGGATCTAACATATCGTTGGGTAAAATTTTCAAGCATTTAACCAACACCAGTCGAGTTGCCCACTTTTTTACTGCTATGTTTTTGCAATGATGTAGAGCTATCACTACAACACACACAACAAAATAACATACACAATCAGAATACACCTACAGTCCTCTTATAATTTTAAGTATATAACGAGAATGATGATAGGTAGTTTCTCCTATACATTTGGCAGAGGTATAGGCACGTCTTCTCCACTCTTGGTAGCTAACTAATTCTCGAAGAGAGCAACAGCTTAAGACCGGGCCAATCACCTATTGTTCTCACCCAGAATGTCCAGTTGGAACATATTATGTTTATAATTATTATATATGTAGGTATTTAGTAGATATCTCCAACAAGCATCGACAAATTGCTAACAATCTGGGGCATAGACGTTCCATACCATAGATTCCAAGAGACTTCCAAGACTGAAATATCAAATCTAACTCGAGAATGCGTCGCTTGATGTTATTTTTGGCATATCTGCTTTATATGGGTTCCGGTGATATAGCTCTCTACTTTTAATAGGTACTTATATTTTAATTTTAAACTGAAAGATGTTTACTAATAATAATTTATTGCATACATGCCAAGTTAAAAACATTTAGGAAACTCAATAATTATTTGATGCATCTTACAAACGGAATGGTAGGTTGTCCTATATCTTGGATAATTATTTCGCTTAATTTACTTTTTATTTATTATTAAGTACATTTTACATTGCCCTACATTATTTATTACGATATACGACAAAATTGTCAGCAATCTTATTATAATAGAAATATATTTCGACAACGAAAAAATAACATTGTCTTTAAACCTGCATGCATGCATGTGTCATAAATACCAGGGAATCAAACCAGAAACCTCCCACTGGTGCAATCAAAATAAATGAGAGCATTTTGCATTTGAGCTGCGAGCAAGCTCGTAGCAAATATGGACGACGGTCACACTAAATCCGAAATCCAATCTTCCAGCTCATTGGGATTTTGTACCGATCACACGAATGTACCTATCTAAGTACATAGTAGGTTACGTCATCACATTGTATCCGTAAGATTTCTGCAAGTTTCAGTTCACTTTAGTGAGCAGCGACCGTGGCCCGAGGCAGTTTTCAGTGATCTGAGTGAGGCTCCCATTTTCTTTTATTGAAACCTTGAGATCCCGGCAAACTAAAAATTCAAACAAACAAATGAATACTCATAGCATAATACACATATTAGAAGGTATGTCTGTTTGGCTGTCTGCTCCGCTTTCATGGCCCATCTTTACAACCAATTTTGATGAAATTTGGTATAAAGATAGGTTGCAACTTGCATTCCGGAGAAGAACATAGACCACTTTTTATACGACTGCCTGAAAAAAGGAATATATTGTTTTCAGAGTTCATGTATGTATATATGTATGTGAATTTTGTATATTCTACCCTAACTTCTATACGCCTGAACCGATTTTGATTAATGAGGTATCGTTATCCCTAGCTTATTCCGGGTGACATAGGCTAGTAAAATTTAAAAAAATATTGATGGGGTGACCATGGTCCCGCATTAAAGACTAAAGTTGAAAAGAAAAATTCGAAAATAACTATATAAAAAATTAACTATAAATAATCATCATCTGGAAAATTATAAGTAGATTCCAAAAATATATAACGCTATAGTTCAATATCCAGTGATTCACAAAAAAATATATTTTAATAAAAATGTGAATAAGAAAATAAATTAGAAAATTTAACTAGATTAATTTAGATTTTTAACTTTTTAGTTCGTTTTTTGGCAGGGCAGTCGTATTTTAAAATTTTTCTATTATCACAGAAAATTCGGCACTTCCGCAGCAATAAAAAGAAAGGCAGGCAAGTGCGCACGCAAGCACGTGAAAACGAATATTTAAATATTTTTTTTCTAATATAAAAAAAAGAAAAATAATATTATATAAAAATATTTCAAATATTAACCTTAGAACTAAGGCGTTAAAGTTTAATAACAAATGTACTATATTATAATACTTAAGACCTTTTGTCTTAAGAAGAATGGTGTCGATCTCGCGTATTCACATTTTTACCCCCTACCAAAAAGTGCTCAACGCGCCTAAAGAAGTTTTCACTTCAGAAACTTAAATAATTGACACAATGACGTTAATATACACTCGAAGCGTAAATTATATCTACCATAAGAAACAAATGAAATCAAAAAACTATCAGCGTCGTTCCCCAAAGTTCCTCCACTCTGTAGCCCGCTTCGCCAACTGTGACGTCACTCAGTGACTTATGAATTATTTAGCAGGGAACATCCTCCGTCAACATTTGAATTATTTCGAAGGCTTTACCCCTGCATAATTAGCTTTATGTTGTCGTCGCACACTTTGACGTAAGAAAATTACAAAGTTTATGTTAAAGCTACAGTAAAAATATTTTTGACTAGATGCGAAATAAGGCGGTCAAGTCAGTGCTTATAATAAAGAGTAAGTACCGATAATAACTACCTACTAATTCTACCACGGCCATCACCTTCATAGACCAAGTTTGACACTATAGTATTTATTTACAACGAATGAACAACTGAACAACGAATATCCGAGATAGACTCTCATACGGGCGTATTTGTCACACCGATTTCAGAATTGAACATATTATTATAAAATCACTTTTACATGACAAAATATAAAACCAATCATTCAATTCAATTCAATTTATTTAAAACATGTAGGACATGGTGTCTCTTATGTTACGTCATGTTTTGGACTCTACCACCGGTTCAGAAAGAAGATTCTGCTGAGAAGAGCCGGCAAGAAACTCAGTTGCTCTTTTTTTCAGCGGCAAATCCAAAAGTTCTTTTGGAACCATATTATAAAAGGTAATACTCGGCCCCACAAGGGATTTCTGCACCTTGCGTAGACGAAAT
This sequence comes from Erebia palarica, assembly GCA_964035005.1. Lineage (NCBI taxonomy): Eukaryota > Metazoa > Arthropoda > Insecta > Lepidoptera > Nymphalidae > Erebia > Erebia palarica. Next base: position 32,334,803 of record OZ035984.1, on the reverse strand, counting down.
TACTAGTTTATGCCGGTTTCTAGTAAGTCGATTTTGTATACCCCCTCTTTGTCTACAGAGATGAATATTTTGTTTCACAAACATTATATTATCGTGTATGTACTGTGATGCAACCGTAAGGATACCAATTTCTTTAAATTTTTCACGAAGTGACTCGCGTGACCCGAGTTTATATATTAATTGAATCGCCCTCTTTTGCAAAACAAAAATAATTTATATATCAGCAGCTTTGCCCCACAATACGAATTCGTACGACATAACACTATGAAAATAGGCAAAATAGACAAGCCTAGCCGTATCAATATCGGTAAGCTGTCTAATTTTCCTGATAGCAAAAGCCGCTGAGCTGAATTTCCCTGCTAGTGTCTCTATATGAGCGCCCCACTGAAGCTTATTATCCAAGGTCACCCTCAAAAAAACCGTGGAGTTCTCAGTGTTTCAGCATTCATCACTATTTCCTTATCGATTTTCTTCACATTAGGAAGTACAAACTCTAAACATTTAGCTTATTTGCGTTAAAAAGCAAGTTATTGACTGTGAACCAGTGTGATACATGCGATATAGCACCGTTTACATCATCAAAGTTATCTTTACATCTATCAACTTTAAAAATTAGCGAAGTGTCATCTGCAAACAGCACAATATTCCAAGTATTGTTGTATTCTTGACATAGTATGGTAAGTCATTTATACACACCAAAAATAAGAGAAGACCCAAGATTGAGCCCTGTGGAAACCCATTAAGGCAGACGAACCCTGAGACTTCACATTATTTATGCATACATTTTGAGTTCTGTCGCCTAAGTAAGAGGCAATGAGATCAAGTGCAATGATTTTGATTCCATAATGGCTAAGTTTAGGTATCAAGGTTTTGTGATCGACAAAGTCAAATTCTTTAGATAGGTCACAGAAGACTCCAATAGCATTCTGTGAACGTTCCCAAGCAACGTAAATATTCTGGAAAAGTTTTGCGCCGGCATCCGTTGTATTACGGCCTTTAATGAAGCCATACTGCTCGGCGTGAAGTAACTTATTAATATTAAAATGATTTAATAATTGATTGAGAACTTTTTCAAAGACTTTGCTAACTGTAGGCAAAAAAGAAATAGGTCTGTAATTATTTATGTCACTTTTACTGCCTGATTTAAACAGAGGAATTACCCGGATTAGGAAAGGTACCTGAGTATACACATTCAATAAAAATTACTGCTAAGTACGGGGCAATATCGTTTATTATGTTTGATATAACTTTCACAGACATACCCCATAGGTCGCCGTTATTTTTCAATTTTAATAATTTAAATTTTTTTATGATATCTAACGCAGTGTGTTTCAATTCGAACAAAACGTTCCACTGTTTAACATTGTCTCTGGGAGGAATGTTCTGGAAAAAGTTTTCGAAGTTATTTGCAGCCTCAATATCAGAGGTGATTTTATTATTTCCAACAACAATCTCGAAGTTAACATCACGAGATTTGGTTTTGCCGGATTCATTAATCCATGTAGTTTTTATCCTATTATCTGATTTAATTATTCTTTCCTTGATGTTAAGGGCTTTTGCATGAATACAAATGCATGGATGAGCTGATATTTTCATGGACACTCTCGACCATAAGCTAACCTTGTATTACCTAAACTACAATCACTTATCTATGTACAGCATATCTTGCTTCTACTTGCCAATCTCAAAGAATTCCTCACTTAATTCAATTAGTTTCTTCTAAAGCAGGAATAACAAAGACATTCCTGTACAGTACTCTGCAAGAGCGCTAATAAACAGATGCAGTGAGGCGTGCCTCGTCCGGGAACAAAAGGTATCAAGTTTAAAAGGCAACGTTTGCCCGCTTTCATTAAATTTTAATGTACGCTGCAGTTTTGCGGCTAGAGAACTACTAAGCTTATTAAAAATACTATTAGAGGTCACCACGGATTTGCTTTAGGAGGAGTTATGACCTTATTTAACTGGGCAAGGAACGTCTTTGTTTTTTTTAATTAGAATTGGTGTGACGCAAATATGGTACTTGCCTGAAGAAGGATGGCAAAGACCAGAGGCCCGATTGTCTAAGCAAGTCGTTATAATTTGACAGATAAAACGTAATAATTACTCAAACTGTTTAGGGAGTTCATACATGCTTTTTGGCGTGCGTCTATGACCTCCTTAAACAGGTCGAATTATACTTTTGAAAAACGATTACGATTACTCCTTATACAATTGGGGGGTAGATCTATTATACAAGTTCATTATAAGTTCGATAATCGTAAGTCCTTATCATGTCTCTGCTATTGCCTGTTTTGTAAAAACCACGTCTAAAATGACCATTACAAAATCTATTAAGTAGAGCTGTTTTCTTAACGCAATTTATAATCGTTTGAAAGTAGATCTACAAATTTATAGCAATTCGCACGAATAAATTTGATAAAAACAAGAGCAACCAGCTCTTTCCTACTCTCGATCCCTACTAGTATAAAGGCCTGTCAAAAACGTGATGATTGAATGCCATGCGGGCCACCCGTACCGCTTGTGGAACCGTAAACGTCAGGCATCGCAATAAATCTTTGCAATTTTCAGAGCCATATGAAAATTGGAATGTGAGCATGATGACTTATTAGAGAACTTTGTCATAAAAATGTAAAAAAGTCGCGACTTGAGCCTTGACCACAACTCAGGTGTTTATCGTTAGATTCCAAATAAAAATTTTCTTTACTTTACTTTTTACTTGCGTTACCTTCGTCCGTATTTACAATGACCACCAAACAGAACAGCTATTTTGAGTCCGCCTTCGTCTGCCACGGTGTTTTGAGTTAAGTGTCAAAGCATAAAAGTTCTATTGTACTTTTACTAGGTATATGATATGAACAAAAAGTTTTGCTGACTCACTTTCATAAATGCAATTATAGCGCCGCTATCCATCTTAAGTGCGTAGCTCCAAGATGGAATAATTTGAGTTTGGACTCTGGAGTCCAACATCTACCAACCTTCATTAGTCAAACCAACTCCAAAGTTTCGTCCTTCCAGATCATATCCAGACCAATAAGAACTGATATAAAAAATTCTAAATTCAAATGCTTTTTTACTCAAATAGACTTTTTACAAGTGCTTATGAATAGTCGAATGAATCTACCACTAGTTCGGAATGCCATTCCTAGCGAGAAGAACCAGCAAGAAACTCAGCGGTTGCTCTTTTAAAAAAAAGAAATTTACAATTACATTAATCTAAAGATAATAACCGCAGTCCCGAGCATTGCTGGAGCGAGTCAAATACATGCGCATTTATCATTTAAATAATCTTCGACAGTATGATAAGCTTTTTTCAGAAGCATTTCTTAATGAATTTCTTAAACTTGTGTAAAGGCAAGTTTATAATAGGTTGTGGAATTTTGTTAAAGAATTGTATGCTCATTCCCACGAACGACCTTCGGACTTTCTTGAGACGGAGCGATGGAGTAACGAGCCTATGGCGGTTTCTAATTGGCCTAACGTGCAGATCGCATATGCTTTTGTAATTCTGAATGTGCTGTTTTACGAAGGCTAAATTACTGTAAATATATTGCGAGGCTACTGTAAGAATACCTATTTCCTTGAATTTCTCCCTAAGGGATTCACGTGGTCTTAAATTATAAATTGCACGTATAGCCCTTTTTTGTAATACAAAATTTTTTTGAATATCTGCCGCTTTACCCCACATCAAGATTCCATAAGACTTAAAAAATATACAATCTTTGCAGTTTCAACGTCTCTTAACTGCCGAATCTTTTTGACAGCGTAACAGCAGAACTGAGTTTACCAGCTAGATTTGCTATATGAGTGCCCCATTTAAGCTTAGCATCTAAGGTCACTCCCAAGAACACGGTTGGCTTCTCCTTTTTTTTAACATATCATTATTTACCATCAGATTAATGTTACGTGTATTCGTGGTATTGGGCAGTGCGAACTCAACACACTTAGTTTTTATATGCAGATTTGCGACGAGCTTATAATATGCCTGCGAACGGATATACCTACTCGTTGTCTTCGAGCTAGGACTTGCGAATAATATTAAAGTTACCAACGAAACTAGAAAATCCTAGTCTAAAAACAAAGTGAGAAGTAGACGATAGGCAAGGGATTTTCGGTGAAATTAAACTGGTCAAAAGTAAAACCCGTCTCTCGTTTCACTATTCAGTTTCGGATGGATATTTACTGACGAAACCTCAAATCTCAATATTTCCCAGCACTTTTTGGTTTCCACTTTCCACACGTAGTCCGTAGATCGTTATTGAAAGATCGCCGTATATTTTTTATTGTACGAAGCCAGCGATGCAAATGATATTTAAAAGTAAACGTCTAATATGTCGCCTATTGAAAAGTTTTTAATTTCATTTTATTAGTGACCAGCTGATGCCCGCGATTTCGTCCGCGTGGTTTAAGTTTTTCTTTGATTAATTTGAGAGGAGAGTTTACCGTATCGACGAGATGAACATTAAATGTTTGACAGTTACGAAACCAATGAACGAATGTTTTGTATGGGAAAATCGAGGGAAATTGTTTTTCTTTTATTTTATTGTTTCGTCAATTTTCCAATGTTTTTAATAGTTATTCTGCTATTCGGGACGGAGATAAATGCAACAAATCAAAAGCCATGAAAATCGGTCCAGCCGTTTTAGACTTATAAGTGTTCGAACAAACCCTATTAAACGAACTTACAAAGAGAAGTTCTGTTCATAATTATATGAGTTAATTACTCTTATATATATATATATATATATATATATATATATATATATATATATCGCTACACATAAGAGCTAGCTTAGCGCACTCGTATTTGCTTCTGAAGCATCTCGTTAAAACGATAAAGAGAAAAAGTCTATTCGCCGGTGCTTTCATACTTATCTAAAATTTTGCTGAAATGCTTGAAGCGGGCTCGTAAAATGATTCGCCGAGGTTGACCTGAATAGCGGAGACGGAGAACTTGTTCTGCGACACAAAGCTTGAGCGGAGGCTTCGCGCCAGATATGGATTTGAGGCTTCCTTTGTATGTAGCCTACTTGCGGCCGAAATTAAATTTCTGTTTCATTGTATGAACAATAATTCCTATATCTACGATCTATACTAATATTATAAATGCAAAAGTTTGGATGGATGTATGAATAGATGGATTTACTCAATCAAGCCAAAACGGCTGAACGGATCTGGATGAAATTTGGCACAGACATAGATTATAGTCTGCAATAACACATATGCTACTTACTATTTAATTATAATTTACATAGATAGTTTTTCATTTAGTTGGTCTACTTAAAAAAAAAACTCAATCCACGCGGACGGTCCCGGGCATCAGCTAGTATATCATAATATGCTTATATAATATTACTTCACCTCAACGGATTTAATAAGTAAGGTAAGTAGGTTCTTTTTGTTCTTGTTTTTTACAAAACAATTTAATAAACAGTGGATGACCGAGTTCTTATAGCAAAGTTTGGTAGCAAATATAATATCTGGATGATTTTAAACTTTGTTAATATACAATATGAAATCATTATGACGGGAACTGTTTTAATATGTAACATGCGACCCCAATATTTTTGGAATATTTAACCGACCAGTAGAGCAGACTATTCGTTTCAATTCTGTAATTTCGGGACGATGTTTGCCTATTCGTGAAACCTAGTAATGTTTTATTTTATTAAAACAGACGATCGAAGTTAAAATTTTTTGGTCTCGGAACCCAATTTTCTAGATATTTATATACCGAGGTAGTTATCAGACGTAACCTAATTTCATCAAAGTCAGCATTAAAAAATTCAGTCAGCATATTTTTGGAAGGTCTTTATTTGGAGTAAGTTCAACGCTAAGTACTACTCGCTTTCACTCTCTTGTACAAAATACTTAAATGCCTACATGTATTCGTAGATGCCAAATGGAAAATTACAATAAGCTTACATACTTACACGTTACATAAATACAGCCCGACAGGGGAGGCCAGGGACAGCCCGGGATCAGGATAACGTGTTGAGAAACTGGCGAACTCTCCCAGCCGTGCCAAGCGTAATATCACCGCTTTCTGCATCTTGGCTGCGAATAAGCTACCACAGAGACCCAGTCGCTTCAGATGATGAGCGGGGCTGACTGGGATCAAACCTAGGTGTAACGATTGATGATTTGATTAGAGTTGCGATATCTTTACCGAGTACCAAGTACTCGTGCTGAAATTTTTGACCTCCATGGCGCAGTGTGTAGCGCTGTTACCTTAACGTGCGGAGGTTTCGGGTACGATCCCCGGCAGGGTCAATTTGGAAATTTATAATTTCTGAATTTTCCCTGGTCTGGCCTGGTGGGAGGCTTCGGTCGTGGCTAGTTACCACCCTTCCGGCAAAGAAGTGCCGCCAAGCAAGTACGCGTTCCGGTACGATGCCGTGTAGGAACCAAATAGGGGTTTAATATAACTGCCATGCCCCTATACCAGGTTAGCCCGCTACCATCTTAGACTGCAACATCACTTTATCAGGTGAGATCGCAGTCAAGGGCTAACTTGTGGTGGATAAAAAAAATCTTTGACCCTTATAGATTTAATTTCGGCTTATTTTTAACATACCTGTTGTTGTAACTTGTAACCCCCTTAGATAAGACTGGACTGGAGTTGGTCGAGCCTCAAGATGGCGGTGTGGACCTTCCATGAATTATGTGGCGTGTACTTATACCGACATCTATCGCGAGCCAGGTACTTAAAGGCAAAAGCTTGGGTTCCTATAAATAGTGAAACAAAATTTAAGGAAAGTTGAAACACTACACATTACAGGTTAACGTTCCTTAAAGCTCCGCTAGATGGCATTTAGAAATTTACTGAATTACATTTTTACATTTATGGATGTAACAAAGATTTACGTGATACTTCTAATATATTTAGTTATATCTATATAATTCTCGTGTCACTTGTTCACTATGTTAGTTACCATACTCCTCCGAAACGGCTTGACCGATTTTTATGAAATTTTGTATGCATATTCAGTAGGTCTGAGAATCGGCTACTATCTATTTTTCATACCCCTAAAACATCAATCCACGCAGTTGGAGTCGCGGGCATCAGCTAGTAAAGTCTAAAGATGTAGGTAAGCGGTTTGCCTATAGCTTTAAAAATATAAAGTTAGAAGAAATATTATAAACATTTTATCAAACAAACTCTTACAAATAGCCAATAAAATTAATGCAGTAGTCCGAATGCCTTCCCTACAAAAAACCAGCATGCAGCAAGCAACTCTGAGAAACTCAATAATAAAATAAAATTAAAATATTTTATAAACATAATATTATTAAATTGCTTTCGCATTGTGCATCGAATCGATAAATTATGCAAAATATGTATTTGATACTCTCAGCTTTTTAGGGTTCCGTACCTCAAAAGGAAAAACGGAACCATTATAGGATCACTTTGTTGTCCGTCCGTCTATCTGTGAAGACCCTTTTTTCTCAGGAACACGTGAAGGTATCAAGCTGAAATTCATATCAAATACGACACTACTGCCCCTACTGTCCCTTGGAGCTGTGAAAAAATCAAACTTCTAAGCCAACGCAATCAAAAGATACAGCCGTTTATGCTGCAAATTTTCGTCACTCGCAAGGGAATCAAAACCAAGGTAAAGATTCTGAGTACATTCTGAACTCAGAATCTTGAAATTTGGTACGAAGCAACATCATAAAGCACAGATAAAGTAAAAATTGCGAAAAGCATAAACTTTTAGTTACATCATATAATAAAAAAATTCTTAATAATTTTAAACTTACTACAGGTTTATACAAAACCCTCGGTGCGCGAGTCCGACTCGCACTTGGCCGGTTTTTTGTACTTATGCGGCCCTACTCAATTTTTATGATGGTATGCCATCAATATTCTACTCGAAAAAAGTCTCTCGAAATAATATTTAGGTAAATCTTAATAAAAAGTTGTTTTATTAATACTTATGATCTTATACAAAGTTTTTATGCGTGAAATCCCGGTAGGTATAAAATAAAGAGATTCCTAATCCTATGGGTTTAACTTGTAGGTACTCATTACAATATCCCCATTCGTGAGTGAAAGTAATAACGCCATCGCCGCAATGTCATCCAAGCAATGATACTTATTATTTTTACTTATGCATCCAAGATTAGGTTACTTTGTTAAGTCACGATGATTATGATGATTAGAGTAGTTGAAGTTTAAAAGTTTGTCCCTAAAATTAAATGTCCCTAATTTCGAAAAACTGATCAAACGTAGCAAAACAAACTGCCCTTATAGGATAGGTCAGACGACCGTGATTTTTGACAACCTAAAAGTCACGAAATACAGAAATTACACGACTCACAAGTCAAAACTCGAAAAAATTACGCACCCTCACTTAGAAAATGAATTCGATATTATCCGCGACAATAGGAAAATCTATGTCTATGAAGCGTGCGTTTAAGGGGAAGTTTAGGGGGATTTCTGTGGTGTGGTAAATGTCGCGGGCTATAGGTGCGGGATACACCCTGTACCACATAGATTTTCCTTTCCTGTCGTATCGACTTCCGCAAAGTACTCGTTGAATCTATTGGAATTGATAAACCAATTATTTTGCTGAATCTATATTACATAAATAAAATTCAAAGTCCTGACTGACTGACTGACTGAGATATCAACGCACAGCTTAAACAGCTCGTCATAGAGACATGAAATTTGGAGGGTGTGTTCTTTGTGAATAGTAGATATCCACTAAGAAAGGGTTTTTCAAAATTTCACCCCCAAAGGGGTAAAATAGGGGTTGAAAGTTCGTATGAAAGACTGCAATTTTTCAAGTTACCGGTTTAAAATGAAGAAATATACGTGTTTTGCCATTTTAGAAAATGCTACCCCCAAAGGTCTGAAATAAGAGATGAAGGTTTGTATGAAAGTCCTTAACTTTCAAAGTATTCATGCGAACGAAGTCGCGGGAATCCGCTAGTCTTAAATATATCTGGAGCTAACGTCAATTCATACCCTAACAAATCAATTAAAAAAATTAACCGGTCAATTACTAAAACCTCTCCACTTAGACAGCGATTCAAGTTCTATGACCGCTGTCCGTGCATGTACAGAATAAAAATTATAGTTACCGGCCACATATTGTATGAATCACAAATCAAAATCCCGGTGCGATATGCGCAAGAGTGGAGGTAATTGATCTGTCAACTACGATTAATAGTAGTCTTTTAGCCGAGTGTCGTTGGGTAAGCAAGCGGGATCGGCTGACAGGAGACGTCAAATTATCTATGCTTGTTGCTCACGCGCTACGGCCCACGGCCTAGGCATTTTTTTTATTCCGGCACTACAAGTTAACCCTTGACTGCGATCTCACCTGATGGTAAGTGATGGTGCAGTAAGATGGTGGTCGTATATTAAGCCCACTACCACTAGTCAGTTTCTACACGGCATCATACCGGAATGCTAAATCGTTTGGCGGTACGTCTTTGCCGGTAGGGTGGTAACTAGCCAGACTAGGTGGTAACAAGTTCAGAGAAAATTCAGAAATTATAAATTACCAAACTGACCCTGCCGGGAATCAAACCCGTTACTTCGCACGTTAAGACAACAGCGCTCAACACTGCGCCAGGGAGTCAAAATCAAGAAGTATTAGTAATCAAAATCAAGGTCAAGGTAAGTATAAGACATGATCCTTTAAAGACGTGTGTGTGTGTCGTATCGCGACAGTTATTTTAAATAAATTTAAAATAAACATAGAGGTGCAAGAGCAAGTACAGATGCAAAAGGGCACTTCTACAAGTGTTTGTACAGAAGTTACGTAAACGGTCTCTATGGTCATTGACCGAGCGAAGCAAAAGTCTCTGAGTCTACTTGAGTGAATTTGCACTGGTCCGTCCGTCTGTCAGAGCCTTATACCTTCTGAATTAGGGATCGTAATTACTTCAAATTTAAATATAATATGTAAGCCGATGGCCTCCAGCCGAATATGGCTTAAAAAGTTATAAAAATCTTTATTTCAGGGGGGCTCTCATAGAAGCGAATGCGAAGTAAAATCTTTTATAGCGTTACATAGGGTTGCAGTATATTATTGTAAAGATAATTAGGAATAGAGTCCAATTTTTTTTTAAATTTTTACCTTAAAATTGACGAAATGGGGGGCTTTCAAAGTGGAGATTTTCTAACGTCCAAAGTTGACCTCAGAACTCTCAATTTTCTGAAAGGCTGAGTCTGAAGCTTGATCAATTATTTGAATTATATCCTGTTCTTGAACAACAAATACTAAAATAAGATAACTAAATATTATAAGGAAATGAAATTATTTAATTCTTAACATCAGTAACATCAGTATTTTTAACAGAACTTTACAATGCTGTCAATAGACGGCGCTGAGTAAAAGTTTATTCGTTTCTCCATTAAGTGATTAGCTCTTTTGCGTCTAATGTTAAATGTTAACTGTTATATAACAATATATAGTTAAAAGTATCTTAAGGATACCGCGAGGTCTCAGTTCGGGACGAACCACTAGTAATATTGAACATGGAAAAAAATTCAAATAATATGCATATATGTAGACGCGTCGATATATAGCAAACCGTTTTGAAATATGTACCTACCTATTGTATGCTTATGCTTCTTGGGACTTTGTCGTCGTCTGGTCTTTGCACGGCGATCTAAGACTTACATATTGCAAAGACTGCAAACTCTGATCTGAGTGAATTTGCAAGAAGGTGAAAATCATGTTTTTCTCATTAATATTTTTAATCATAGTAGATACATCTGTAATTATTATTGATAACAACTCCAATACAATGAGTTATTAGAATAAAATAATATGTCTTCATTATACTTTTTTTCTGTATATAGCTAAATCCAGTTCACTCGCTATCAGTATTCCACTGCCTAAGGTATCGCAGGTTGTATATCACGAGAAAGCAATAATTCATAAACAGGCTCGGTTCAAAGACATGCGTATATCTTTCTTTAGTAAAGAGAGTCATATATTAGGTATGCCAAATTCGAGCTTCTTATGTGGGTTCCTAGAGAACTGACTTGCTAAATTGGTGAAATTAAGTTAACAAGGAGGTAATAATAAGTATTGTAAGCAGGTATTTCTTATCCTTGTAAGTAATTCGGTTACTGCACCCAGCCTATAATTACGACAGTAGTTATATTTTCAAAGACATCTTTGTACTGCCGACTATAAATGCCAAATTGCAAAAAAATTACTTGCCTACTTATTATGCATACTTACCTATAAGTGTAACGATTTTATCTAATTTTGTATAAGTAAGTTATAATGTTTTGTTTTCGATCCTAGTATAAAGAAATCCCAATATGACCCTTTGCGTGTATACTTGCCTATCCCGTTTTGTAATCCAAGTTCCTCATACGAAAAGCGAAACTCGAAACTCGTTTGTACCATGGTCTTTACCTATACGTTGTAATATTATACCTAGTGATTCACGGTTGTTAAACATAAAAAGCTTAAAAAGCCCTGGATGTATTCATTAGTCTAAATACAAATCGAGTTTCGACATCGTCAGAATTTTTTCATTAAAGCAAGATATTCAAGTTCAAAAAATATATTCCGAGACTGTAAGTAAACAACGAGTTAGCCAGTAACGAGTAAGAATTTATTATTTCCAATAAGTATTTCTCAAACTAGTACCTATCTAACGACCAAATGGCGATGCAATAAGAACGTAGGTACTTAATACTACACCGCCCGCGTGCAGCCTGAGATTCAATTATTTTCAATCGTACAAGCAAAGCCGCAGGAATTGACAACAAACAACTGCGATATATTCACTGGATTACGTAGGTACAAACATAAAATTCAAATTGCGACTAAAATAACCCCTAGTTACCGCGCTAGTAACGTATTCCGGTCCATTAGTTACGCGTTCTACATTTCGCATTCATCATGGCACGTCAACGATGAGGATTTATGATGTGCAATTATAGTGGGGCAAGGCAAAAGAAAGAAAACGCTAAAAAAATGGACTGATTGACGTTGGAACAATCGCTCAGCAATCTCTGCGTACGAGGAGCCGCGCACACTCAATACAAGTAACAAGTCGCAAAGATAAGCTATGAGCATACTGTGCTAAGCATTACAATACATACCTATTTATTCGTGCGTGGATATCTTGAGATAAGGGTGTCGCAGTTCGAAAGGATAATATCCCACATACATATCCAACTCCAACTATAAGACTACGATCAAATGATTCGAGCCCCAGATGGAACTTAAGTTCAAACTAAGTTGTTCAACTTTTATACAGTTTATCTGGATTTATTACCATTGTTTCACTAGTAACAATATCAAGAACTGCGCTTAGTTTAGGGTAAACCTTACATATCAAACATTATTAAAGCAAAATCGTAACTCATACAGAAATATTTATTTTTGTCCAAAATCCCTCAGTGCCTGAAGACAGTGCGTGTTGCCAGTGATGACTTACGGCTCCGAAACATGGTCGCCAACAATGGGCATGATAAGAGGCACATAGTTCGTAGAACCGATAAGCGTTGGAGTCCCAAAGTGCTCGAATGGCGGCCTCGCACTGGAAAACGCAGCGTTGAACGACCTCCCACTAGGTGGACGGATGGTCTCAAGCGTGCAGCTGGGAGTCGCTGGAAACAAGCGGCACCGGACCGTGCTCTGTGGTGATCCATGCAGGAGACCTTCGTCCAGCAGTGGGCGTCTATAGGTTGAGACGACGACGACTCAGTTTTACGCATCAGGTGATTGTATAATATTAAGTAGTCCCGCACTTAGTTCGGTTCTTGAAAACCGCATCTAAAAATGAAAATTTACTTATTATTTATTGGCAACAAAATAATATTTTCACAAATCCATACTAATATTATAAATGCGAAAGCGTGTCTGTCTGTCTGTCCGTCTTTCTGTCTGCTACGCTTTCACGACCCATCTGCTCAACCGATTTTGATGAAATTTGGTACAGGAGTAGATTGTATCCCGAGGATTTGGCTTTTTATCCCGGAAAATTAAGGAGTTCCCGCGGGAATCGAAAATCATAATCCACGCGGACGAAGTCAAGAGAATCATCTAGTATATTATAATAATAAATTTGATACTAATTATAGGATTTTCACGGAAAACTAACTACTTATTACGTTTTAAAAATCGGGCATCATTAACTTTGTCGACATATCCACAGACAATTTTGTCTTGCACTTGCACATAACCTAAGCAAATAACATCACATTGTAATTGGGGTACGTGTTCTGCTCGAGTTTGAACATTAATGTAATTGGTATTATAATTGGGCAGGTTGCGAGCACACGTCCTTTGTAGGTAATTGCCCCAGAAGTACAATATAGATACATTATAATTCTAAAGCCAGAAGTTCGACATTACACGAGGCATCTTTACATAGGGTCATTGAAATTATTAATGTTTTATTGTTGCTTTGATCTATGAATTTGGAATTTCCTTATTGGTAAACAAATTTAATAACGTAGAATATAGGTGACACTTTTTCAGATATAACCAAAAAGTCTTATCCTCGGCACCTATAAGTAAGTTTCGACCCTTTTAAATTGAACGGTCTTGGAACTACGTTTCTAAAGAAAAGCTGGAAAAGCAGATTACAAAAGCACAGTTAAGGTTTTTACTCACTAAATTATATACATTTAACTAAGGTGCCTAAAGGTAAGAAAAATTAATTTAAGTAATTAGTAATTATATAGATATGTCACCGTAAAATTGCAAAAACTGTCAAATAGCAATCTACCAGTTCACAATCTATCGAGATAAAAATAATCTCGATAGATTGTAAACTGTCGACAGATTGTGAACCGTTCAATGTTCTGAGTGTCAATTTTTGAAATATTCATTGTATTTATGTTTTCTTGTCTCTCTTTCTTGTAGGTTAGGTTAGAGTTCGAACCTAACATAATACAATCTACCGAAAAATAATGCATTAAATTGTAATCATTCGACAGTTTACAATCTCGCGGTTTTCACAATATTACGGTGACAGATACATTCGAAAAGACGTTGAGTCATACAGCGTGAAAAACAAAGTTATCATAGAAAAGTAAAGTATTTAATATCTATATATAATATACAAAAAAAACCTGTTTGAAGTACTAAAGATAATGAAATCCACCTTTTTAAGTAATAGTTACGGTAATAGTATGTACATATTATTTTTGGATTAAAGTCGTAATCATTCAGACGTCCCGCGAGGCATTCAAGACACTGACAACATTTAACTATAATAATCTCTCACAAAATGGACAGCATACATGTTGGCAGAAGTGCAGAACGTACACGATTTTGTTTGCCTTGACACCTACTTAAAGCTAATTGTTTTCATTGCTCGTTGGATTTGGTTTCGTTGTAAACAATATATATTAATAGGTAGGTAAAGCAAAAGCTAAAATACCGTACAATTTAAAAAATTGCTACGACATTAATTATTATCACTAATTATCAAAGTTTACATAGGTACCTAATTCCAGTCCCGTGCATTAGTGCAGAGATTGTATTAGATACACGGAATGACAAGTTCGGACAGAAGTTTTAGTATCAGTAGGTTAGTAAGTTAGGTAAGTTAGAATTAGAAAACTCAAATTAAGGCATAAAATTGAGGTAGGCAAACTTTATTATTTAATTAGCATAAAGATCTCCCTAAATTGATGAGCCATTAGTACAATCCTGAGCATTGCCCAAATTCATAGTAAATGTCATCTTCATAGTCCGATGTTTCTAGAATCAAAGCAAATTTTTCTTGCATTGCAGTGGGTGGCTTAAGCCTTAAGCTACGTCTAATTACTAACGCTACCAGCAAAGCTCAGCCGCCAAACAAGTTATCGTTCCGGTACGATGCCACGTTGCGGCCTATAAGTGATAGAGATCTGTTAAACTGCCATAATCCTTCCTTTTACAGATTAGCGAGTTTCATCGTAGAATGCAATATCATTAGCTAGGTCCACACTTACCTAACGTGGCAACCTAGCTTGATCTTGCTTTACGTGGCAGTGTGCACGGTTTGGACTTTGGACGCGCCTGCCTCAATCTGAAAAAGTGTCTCAATCTGAAAACCAAAATTCATAGATCAAAGCAACAATAAGACAATAATAATTTCAATGACCCTATGTAAAGATGCCTCGTGTAATGACGAACTTTTGGCTTTAGAATTATAATGTATCTATATTGTACTTCTAGGGCAATTACCTACAAAGGACGTGTGCTCGCAACCTGCCCGATTATAATATCAATTAGCGAGTTTCATCGTAGAATGCGATATCGTTAGCTAGGTCCACACCTATGCTATACCTATACCTATACCATACATAACGTGGCATCCTAGCTTGATCTTGCTTTACGTGTCAGTGTGCACGGTTTGGTCGCGCCTGCCTCAATCGAGAGCCACGCTATTCCTCGGACGAAGTTCATGTAACTATTATTCAATCTTTGCTCGAAAGTCCGAGGCTAAGACTTACGCAGGCGAAATTGGTCAGTATACAACACCGACGCAATGTCGCCTGCTTATAGTTTTTTCATCGGATATAACATTGAGAGTGTGCTCAGGAACTTCAGAACCTCATTTCACCTTCTACGTTCTACCACATAACAGCGAGAAACCGTCAGCGAACGTTTTGGCTCGACGTTTCTGATCCAGCGCACGTATTTCCTGCCGCGTATACCTCTGAGCACTTGAGTACCTTCAAGGAAAGAGTGAATAGGCATCTTCTAGGCAAGAAGATTTCCTCTCAAAAAGATCATGAACAAACTAGATGAACATCACCTCTTTAAAAATCTGGTCAATGAATGCATCTCAGAACATACATCGTTTGCTATAAACTTTGAAGGCCATTATTTAATTTACTTCTTCCAAAAACTGTAATAAACCTAATAACGATTTCAGAATTTACGATACCTCAACAAAGTAAGAGTAGGAGGACCTGAAAATGGTAAACCAATTTTTTTTCGCCTCACGCTTTTTGTTTTGGGAAATAGGTACCTAGCCTGTATTTCATTTCTTTTCAAAATTGTAAATTTCTTGCAGCGTTTACAAATTTCTATAGATAACTAATACCTATACATCACTGACTACAAAATTTTACTTGTGGGTGCATAAAACTGCTGTGTCCGTACACAGACAGGCAGACGTACGGGACTAGATTTGAAATACCTAGTGAAGATTTAAATGTGTATCTCTACTATGTACTATCATCATTATTACAGTCTTATGAAGCCTCAGTGACACAAATGAATCACAATAAGCTTTTAAAAAGTGCAAGAACCTCAAGGTATCAAAAAAAGAGGTGTGTTTCTATCCACCAGATACATTGCACCAATAGCTTTTGTTAGGCTATTAGTGCTAACTGCAACGAATGTTACGACCACCTACAAATTACAGCCAGCCGCGCGAGCCGGCTTGTTTTAAATAGAAACGGTCACACTTGCACGCGAATTACTTTGAACGTATTGCATGGAGAGGTTTACACGTACCTTGGCTATATAGTTAAATCACAACACATAAAGCAAATACATTCTTACGTGGTGCCGGTAATTAGATCCACTGTTATACTTCTGAGCAATCTTGCCGCTCCTGTAGCTAATGAGCTCACAATATTTCGTCTTCTGAGAGTATCTACATCTTGCATCCCAAGAAGAATTAGAACTGCACTAGTAGGTTCTACTGTTGCAATGTTTAGTAAAAGGCAACTGTAAGAATTGTTCCTGTGAGTGGAGAGTTTCCTTCGCCTACATACCTTAGTTTGTATAAGTAGGTATCATTGAAATTAAAATGAAAGACATAGAGATCAATATTAGGTTTTTAATTCCCGCAAAAACTCTTTCATTTTCGGGATAAAATCCATTCCAAATTTCAGCCAAATTAGATCAGTCATTGTGACGTGAAGGACTAAAAAACATTGCCACAAAACCTATGCCAAACTTACAAACATCCGAACTTTAACATTTATAATATTAAGAAGGATCAAATGCAAGTAGACACTAAAGATTAAACATGGTACAGTATGTCACCATATAATTGAAAAACCGTCAGATTGCAATCTAACGCTAATTATCTCGATAGATTGTAAACTGTCGTCAGATTGTGAACCGTTCAATGTTCTGAGTGTCAATTTTTGAAATACTCATTGTATTTACGTTTTCTTGTCTCTTTCTTGTAGGTTAGGTTAGGGTTCGACATAAATAATCAGGTACTTAGGTTCTATCAGGTTAATATACCTAACAGATTACAATCTACCGAAAAATAATGCGTTACATTTTCGACAGTATACAATCTAGCTAGATAGATTACAATCTTACGCTTTTCACAATCATACAGTGAAATATACATAACTAAGTACCTACATAGCTATGTAAATACTTTATGACGTGGTTTTCACAATATACTTAAATAAATAGCGGCAAAATAAATATTATAGCTACCTGCGCCTAATATTTGCTTACCATTAAAGCAGGAACCTATTTGATTTTTGTACACAATAGATCTAAACTGCCACTTGTAAAAGCATGTTTAGCATAATCTTTACAATAACCATGTTTATACATTAAGCCCATTTATATCTGTCCTTCAGAGATCAATCATGTTTGTAGGGCTTGCGTGCGGCCTGGGTGGTAGGTACGCTAACAGAAATATTTATTCAGCGGATGGTACAACAATGGCAACGTATTTCAATGATCCCTGGATTGCCTAAAGCATTGACCTGCCCAGTCCTCACGAGACAACACGGTTATATAAGATTCGTAGTGCATAATATGATATTTATTCATGCATCGCTTCCTTCCAGTGGGTAGAAATAAAAATACAATCCAAATTTTTCCATGCATTTAATTACGTACTCATAACTTCTAATCTTCTTGGATTTTAGTCCGGTTTATAAAGATTATACCACTTTCATAACAAGTGGTTCGCCCCGAACTGAGACCTCGCGGTATACATAAGATAGTTTTAACTATATAGTTATTGTAATAGTTAACTTTTAACATTAGACGCAAAAGAGATAAAGAGTTTATTGGAGAAACGAATAAACTTTTACAGAGCGCATTGACATCACTGTGAAGTTCTGTTAAAATACTGAAGCTCATTAAAAATTAAATAATTTCATTTCCTTATAATATTTATCTTATTTTAGTATTTGTTATTCAAGTACAGGATATAACTCAAATAATTGATCAAGTTTCAGGCCCAGCCTTTTTGAGAGTTCTGAGGTCAACTTTGGACGTTAGAAAATCTCCACTTTGAAAGCCCCCACATTTCGTCAATTTTAGGGAAAATTTTTAAAAAAATATATGTTTTGACTCTATTCCTTATTAGCTTTAAAATGATATTCCGCTATAATAAATAACCCCATGTAACGCTATAAAAAATATTTTACTTCGCATTCGCTTCTACGAGAGCCCTCCTGAAATAAAGATTTTTACAACTTTTTAAGCCATATTCGGCTGGAGGCCATCGGATAACATATTATACTTAAATTTGAAGCAATTACGTTCAGTAATTCAAAAGTTATAAGGCTCTAACAGACGGACGGATTGGCGGACGGACGGACGGACGGACAAGTGCAAATTCACTCAAGTAGACTCAGAGACCTTCGCTTCGCTCGGTCAATAATAATATTATGCTTTGAAAACGAAGTTGGAAGCTGAGTGTTGTTAGACATATTAAATTATTTATAGATGAAGTTGTAAACTTACTCAGCATGCTACCATATATGAAGCAACTTCTTTTTAAAACCTGCAAGCAAATTATTTATCTAAAAGGTAAATTGAATTGTATTTTCTTAAAACAATTCGAAAATTTCCTTTACCCGTATATGGTAAACCCTCGCTACAAAACCTTTGAGATATCGGACCGCATACTTAACTTTTTATTTTCTAACCATAGGGCATGACGAGAGCGCTTGAACGGTAAGCGCAAATCCTTATACGTACTTACTTACCTCATAAGGTAAGCCTCATAGGTACTTCTTAAGTATTTAACTTGAATAATACAAAGCAAACGATAACTTACATCAACTGTATGCTGCCAGCATTAAGTCCGGTTTTATAACGCCGGTGTTATCATGATGTAGTACCAACTCGTTTATTAGAATAAAAAACTCAATCAGGTTACGCAAGAATGGTCCTGAATAAAAAGTGGAACCTTCGACTTCTAGGAAGTTAAATGGCCTCACGAACCGGAAAGGGAATCCTGCTGGCCAGTTATAATTATATCATCTAGGGACCGCTACGAACAGTCGTTGACCTGGTTTCTACCTCCTAACAACCTTCAACCAACGCCGAGTAAGTATTTGTTCTCAGCTAAATATCAATGTTTTTTTTTACTGACAGCAAGTCTGCATTTTGCGTTTTTTTTAGTTTTTATCTACTACGAGTTAGCCCTTGACTGCGATCTCACCTGATGGTAAGTGATGATGCAGTTTAAGATGGTAGCGGGCTAATCTAACAGGTTGCATGGCATGGCACCCTAATCGGTTTCAACACGGCATCATACCGAAGCGCTAAATCGCTTGGCGGCAAGTCTTTTCCGGTAGAGCAGTAACTAGGCACGGACGAAGCTTCCCACCAGGCCAGACCAGGGAAAATTCAAAAATTATAAATTCCCAAATTGACCCTGCCAGGGTTCGAACCCGGGACCAACAGCGCTCAACACTGCGCCAGGTAGGTCGTCACAGGGTTAAACACAATCTTGCCTGATGATTAATGATGATTCACTCGAAGTGTTAGTATGTGCATAGAAGTGATAAGACAGTTCTGCAGACTTTTTAATATGTAGAGAAAAGTGTTGGGATCAATAACCAAAGCTCTACCATGATGGAATCAAACCAGAATTGTACCAACAGAATACCTCATTGTATCTTCCAGCCCAGGACTCTTTTACTGGACTTTTCTTACGCTTTACTTTATAAGTATAAGGTAAAGCGTAGAAAACTTTTCTTACATTAAAGCCATGAAGGGACGCGCCAACTTCCGTAAAAGGTTCCGTGAGGACAAACTTAGGTGTTGGAATTCTTTCACTCTTTTATATGCAAATCTTTAACAATTTATCAAGGCAGACAGATGAATAGGCACTTTTCGTGCTGTTAGGAAAAATAAACGCGCAGTAGAACCTTCGCCCAGATTTAGATCTGCGTTTCCATTGACGTCTTGCAGTTTTTCTTCCTTTAGCTTGACACAAAATTAAGAGGAATTAGGAGGAATGTTTATTGAATAGTGAAAAATGTTTCACGTATTATAAACTAGATACCAAATTTCATCAAAATCGGTTGAAAATATGAGTCGTTAAAGCCTAGCAGAAAAACAAACAAACACTCTTTCGCATTTATAATATTAGTATGAATTTTCTACAGCATAATTCTTAATTTTGACGTTAGAATTGCTTAATGTAAGATAAAAATAATTGTTTTTAGGTTGTCGAGTATTTATAACATCACTATTTGCTAGGAAAACCGTGCATGTGAACCAAACATCACAAAACCATCACAAACATCTGATAGAATTCATTAATAGTAAATTAATCTAATTTTATCTAATCTAGATGGACTTGGGCAAACATCCGATAAATTCACAGTAAAAACTATTAGCATTTCAATTAGTTTTGTTTCTCACCAGTACCTACTCACAGCTACTTTAATTAACATAGTAATCAGTTTTAGAACCGCTTGAGACCATCTGGGAAACAATAACTAGCAATCAGTTGACTCCACAAAAAATCCACTAAACACAGCATCTTGACACAAAATGTGATGCATTAAAGATTAACTCCCACGATCTTCATTGATAAAGAAGCTACCATCGTCGCCTGACTAAGTAATGTCCCGTGCTGAAACTAGCTTTTTTTTTATTGCGAGATAGGCTTGCGCTTGGCAACAATCATGCTTAGAGCAAAGCAATGATGAGGTCTAGGTTGGAACGCGCTTGCCTTGCCTATTCACTCTTGCCTTGAAGCCGTGAAGGTACTTAAGTTGTATGTGGCAGGAAACACGTGCGCTAGGAGGGTGTTCCTAGCGGTTCGTATCAGAAACGTCGCTCCTAGTAGCTACTAGGTAGCTCTCCTGAAATGTTCCAATGATTTCCAGTTTTGTGCCGTTTATTGTAAGCAACTCGACCGTTTGATGTCGCATGTCCGAGTCCACCTAGTCGTGAGCACATGCTGCATTTTCCATTGTGGTATAACCATCTCAGCACTTTGGGACCCGAATTATGAATCCTCGGTGATACGAGCCATGTTGCTTTTTCAGATTTGAACTATGTCTGTTCCTCGAACGATTCTCTTATTCTTGTACCTTCATATGGATTTTAGCTATACTTATATACTACCTATACTAATATTATAAATGCGAAAGTTTGGATGGATGGATGGACGGATGTATGAATGGATGGATGTTTGTAACTCAATCACGCCAGAACTGCTGAACGGATCTGAATGAAATTTGGCACAGAGATAGATTATGTCTGGAATTACACATAGGCTCCTTTTAATCCCGGAAAATTAAAGAGTTCCGGTGGGAACCGAAAAACCTCAATCCACGCGGACGAAGTCGCAGGCATAAGCTATTAATTTATATTGAGATGACTCTCGATCGCCTACTAAATAACTTTAAGTTTTTCTGTTATGACCCATACGAACTTATGAAGGAGGGACCATAAAGCAAAATAATTAGATAACAATTAGACATTAACATAAATTGAATTATGCAATAAAGTTTCGATTTACAGGTACGAAGTAGCTGCGAATCACCGCGGGATTCGCACGTCGAAAGTTATGGCGTACAAAATCAATTTAACGTTTGATGATGCCGCCTCATGAAATAAATTATTTATCCATGCGGCATTTAAATCATGTACCAGAATCATAAAAGTTCCAACGTTCTTATTTATTACGGTGTTAAACTATGTAACGCTGCGTAAGAAGACAGGGCAATGTCTCCTAAAGTTCTATTTCTATTGATACAAGAAGTTACGTGTCAGGTGTAAGGTAAGTACTTAAGGGTTTAATAAACTGCCATATCCAACCAGGTTGTAAAGCGCTTCTATCATAGGACAGAATATGCCAATAACTGGGTTTCAGTATGTGGATACCTAAAATCATTTTTTTTATATTATCTTGGTATTAAGATTCAAAATAATATAGTAATAAAAGGTTCGAGAGACTTATCCACATTAATAATCAGCAATATGCATCGCATTAAACTATATATGTCATTAAATATTTCTATTTCTTTCTTAGTCGCCCCTTAAAGTACCAATAATTGGACGGATTACCCTAGATTGCATAGACCGGCATTTGCTGTTCTGAAGAACGTTGAGATACTTGAGTATCGGTCCATCTATGCTTAATCGATACTTGGGTACCAGTGCTTAGCTGAAGTCGGTTTATTAATATTGGCCACAGTCAGTCACCGAGATTACAGTCAACCCCTTGCTTGTCATCAAACTAAAACCACAGAATAGATAATAATACGTTCTAAAACTAAAGTATTGCGAGCGACAAAAGGAAAAAAATATACTTTATGTCCTACTTCCTACTACGAAGACAAATCTTTATTACCTTGTTATTTGTACCCTCTTAAAACTATCATGGTTCTGTGCTTTTTCACAAAAAGCTACAATCAGCTTAAAAAAATTAATTCATTATGTTTATGTTGGTGAAGTACACCTTCATCAATGCTTAAAAAGGTTTCAATGTCGTCGTTAAAAAAACACAAGGCTAAAATTAGCCCTTACAATGAATATCAATAGAAAAGTCTGCCCACTGATCAACAGTCTGATAAGACCGAGTTACTTGTATATGTCTCATTACAATACTAGCTTGGTCGGTAACATATAAGGCTATTAATTAAACACCATTTGCCTTATATGATGAAAACACACGCTGGCGTTTGCGTCTGCCATGGCAAATTTTCATTAATATTAATGAAGGCTCTAGTCTGAAGCGTAATTGATAATGGCTAGTGAATGGTTAGGTTACTGTATAATGTATGAAAGCCTAAAAAAAGCATAGGCTCTGGCTAATACATATAACATGAGCATTTGGATACTATAAAATAATATAACAAATACTTATTGTGAAAAGTTTTCTAGAGAAACTGTACATATTTTTACCTTCGAAATAAGTATTTATGAATACTTGATTTCTCAATTTTTCAATCTGCTTTTTATTTCTCAAATTAAATAGTGTTATTCCAAAATAATCAAAGTGAATAAAAAACGTACCTAAGAACTTCTGTATATGTATGTGCATAATACGTAGGAGACTGATGATTAAATACTATCGGATTTTACATCCTTCAATCGACGTATGGAACCACAAAGTGAGAATGGTTTGTTATCTCGATCCCAATAGGATTGGTAGATATTAACAGGCGATCGTTTCTGAGAGATACAGTAAATGCTGGGTCAGTAGCAATCTTAGATAGAAGCCAGTCAGCTTTTATCTAATTATTCTAACCTTAAAGTGATAAAGTGCCAAAAGTTGATAATATTTTTTGTAAAATAACTACTTACAATGTATAATTATGTGTATAAATTATACAATAAAAATAAAAATAAAGTAAGTTAATAACTAGAGCTGAGTCACCCCGCACCGGGTTTCGCTCAGGGAGTTGTATGTATTGTGTAAGTAGTGGGAATAATGGGATAAACTTTAAAATTTAAGAGGCACAATAATAACAGCCAGCGACATATGGAAAAAAATCATGTTAACATTTCTCTGAAATATCATAATCATCAATTTTTTCTTTTTCTAGACGCAGCAAAATTACATGTTTTTATTAAGTAATAAATCTTTGTACATACTTTACAGTGATTTTTTACTATACTTAAATTTAAATTACATTTCGCACTGAGCGAACTTAATTTCTTAGCACATCCATCATGTGAAAAATTTTGAGTTTTTTGCGCGATTTTTGTCGTAGGTAATTGCGGCTGCTCTTAAAATATAGGTACATAGTTTAAAAAAACGCTTGCCCAGGTCATTTGATTTATTAGCAGGAAATTATACATTTTGTTAATTTTCTAAACTATTATTGAACCTAAGATTCTAAATAGGTACTTATTGGCTAAATTATTTCAACGGTTTTTTTCTCACTAAGAATATTTTCTCGTCGCAAGTGGGTCAACTTAAATAATATGACTTTAATTATGACTAATTATTTAATCTACCTGGTCTACGATTATTTTCAGTGAGTATTTGAACCACCACCCTAAGGGTTTCCCGAATAAATAAAATAAAATTAAATTTAAAAAAAAGTAAAGTCCTTTGCGAGACATTTGCGTTGCCAGCAGCGTAAATTTATCAATTCGTCCGTGTATGGAGTAGTATCTACGGGTGATCCGTGATAGTCAAACGTCCTGATTTGGTGTCTCCATACAGATTTCGCAACTTTTCGAAACTCCAGCCTCCAGCAAGTAACATTTAAATATCGTTGAACTTCAGTGTCACCTGAAACTTTGAAAGTTTTATTCAAGTTTCATACATTTAAAAAATATATAAGTGGCCGGAAGACGTTAAATAAAATAAGAACGAAAGGTTTCATGATGTAAGTACAATACAAAATAGTGACACAATTTAACTTTCCATTACCAACGGTATTGTAGAATAGTTTACATACAAAGCCAACCGAACTAGATATTACAATGCAAATATGTGCTTAGCCTGTTTCTAACACTCACACGTTAATACACAATATTGCGTGGAAACTGTTACAAATAATAACCACAAACTGTATGATACACTAACAATGCGCTATTAGACTTGTTGGATCCCAAGGAACTTCAAACTTCAGGAATTAAATTGTTAGGTAATTATTTGCTAAGATGTCGTCAACAGTATCTTATATCCTTTGTTTTATGAATGTTTATATCCGTTTACGTGTACTTACACGTCCACAAACTTATCTAAATTGAACTACTTATGATTCGTATTTCGTATTTTTTCATTTATTTCCTTCTTATTATTATGATTTACTTTATCTTACTAATATACTGGTATGAGTTGACATAGGTACCATACATAACGTAATATTCAACGTAAGTATGCGGTATAACTTCACTTTCTTTTAAATAAACTAAATACGTAGAGAGCAACGGAGCAACATAAAAACTGGACCAATCATCACATTGATAAAATAATTCCGAGCTTTTTAAATCCGAGCTGAATGACAAAGTACCTAGTCGTTCAATTAGTAACTAAATTACGATTACGTG
Organism: Erebia palarica; assembly: GCA_964035005.1. Lineage (NCBI taxonomy): Eukaryota > Metazoa > Arthropoda > Insecta > Lepidoptera > Nymphalidae > Erebia > Erebia palarica. The sequence goes on along the minus strand of OZ035984.1, from coordinate 32,309,628 downwards.
TCACAAATTATAGGTCCATAAATACGACAAACAATGTATCTCCCTGACAGACAGACGTAATAAATAAGCGTTTTTAAAGCGAATACCTCAAGGGATCAGTTTGGTCGGATAGCACGGCGCCGAAACAAAGGGCTTGTGATCAGGCTTACCATGATTTGGTAAATTTTACTGAGACAAGTGTAATTAAACAGACATATCAAAACGTATTGCTATTTCTTTCATAATACCTACTCTGGGAAATGTTAGCACTGGAGCAGGCCCGTAGGATCTATCAGTTTAATTCAGTTTACAGATATTGTACGCGAGTACAGAAATAGCCATATATATGTGAATATTATTCCTACATTGATTGTAAAGTGTACGTACATGTATGGATCTCTCCCTCTTTCTCTCTCTGCGTAGTTTTCCACATTATTGAGAGTCGTAAAGAGGAGGATTCCACATAAAAAAGAGAAGGTTTTTGGGATAATAATACGGTGGACTCTCAGATCCCTTACCATACGACTCGGCTATGAAAACGAGATTTTAACTGTTATTATCAGATAACGATAAATCGGACCGAGCTTTCTACGACAAGGAAAGCTTACGTTATTTTCAACCCGTAGATTATTTTTGGTAGAGTCTGACAGACATACGCCTAAATATGTTCCAATAATGCCCGTATTTTTTTACAAATACCTAATAATTTGCATATGTAAATAAAATCCCACTATTGGTATTCCAAAATAAATCATTCATCGGTGTTCAGATGTACCGCACCACAACGAGATGAAGTTTAGAGTTCAAAGTATTTTATAAATCGCGCTTCAATAAGTTGACCCAAAATGGGGGTCGTCTGCGCAGATACTACAGGGCCGAACGGAGCTTGCGCGGGGAGCAAGGGGTATGGTAACGCGCGGGCCCTCGCGGCGCACCTCATACCGCACTTCGTTTGACACCCGAAATGTGTTTCTGCGCATAGGTCAACTTACGCGGCGACTATTATAATCCCAAGTAAACGGGTATAATCCGGGTGAAACCAAAACTTATGGTCGCCCAATATTTAACGTAGGATCGCGTATCGTGAACATCGGGACCCGTCGCAAATTGGTTTATTGAGATTGCAACTGCGATGTGGATTAAAAATGTTGTGTGCCACTTTGAGCCACGAGTTACGACCTCAGGCCGCAACTGGCCACAACTGAGAGTATCTGCTAGTAGGTAGGCACGTACTTGAGATAAGTCACGTGCTGTTTGTATTTTCTACGGTATAAGGTTACTCGGTTGCGTTGCGTATAGAAGCAATCTGTAGACGTGCTAAAATATAGGTGATTTTTAAATCCAACGAAACATTGCATAAAAAATATTATGGGCTGTTTCCAATTTATTTTAACGGCCCAACAGCTTTCATTCCATATATTTGGCAGCCCCCTAAATTAGGCAGATAACTACTGAAAACATAGATAATGATCTGTGACTGAAAATATATCATTAGATTTAGAATCAACGTACAAAGCGAGAATCCCAATATGGCCGAAGTAAATTTACTAACGTAATTGTTCGACCAAGGAAGGACAAATTATTCGAATTGAATGCCACTTTGTTTCTTGAGAGATTGCAGAGGTCAGATACAAAACGCCTAAGTAACGAAGGGTAGCTTGTCAAATCATGATGAGAATACTAAGTTGACTCAGGGCTTGTAAACATCGGGTAATTGCCAGGCACGACAGTTTGTGGACTATTTGTTCAGCCAATAGGCATCTCGATAACAAAGGGTTTAAATAAATAAAATACTAGACTAAAATATATCAAGGTGCTTTAATACAATACTTACATTCATAACGTACAAAGTACAAGGCTAAACAAATTGATATTATTCATGATTATTGATTTCTTACATCCAAAAAGTATCAGGACAATTACATTTAAATTGATATTAGGAATTTGTTTTTCTGAATTGTTTAGTACACATGGCCAGTACAGATAAGGTACGCCGCCGCAATGGCGGTCTTGATACTACCTATCTTTGAATATTTCTGCCTCAAATTGTATCTGTAAAGAAACTTTTAAGCTTTTTTCACTGCCCGAACACATATCACAGTAACGACCACTCAATACTGGATTATAGATTCAATTTATACTGACCACAGGGCATTTTCTCTTTTAACATTACACAATGTGGTCCGACTCTTTATGAAGGCGTTTATTTTGTAATTGAGTGCAAATACGAGTACAAAGTCACTGGCACAGTCTTACAAGAAAGCTGTACTGTGTACTTTTATTTTCCCAATAGGTACAATTTATTTGTGTGTTCTTATACTGACGTGATCTTTTAGTTTTGGCACGCACTTTTTTTTTGTAAATATATAATATACGAGCACGCGGGTCACCTGATGTTAAATAATTACCAGCGCCCATGTACATTTGCAGCACCAAAGGAATCGCCAATAAGTTGCCGGCTTTTGAGTTCGTTTATCCGCCCTTCTAACCTCTCCTAACTATCTAAGCTGTTGCTTGCAAGTAAGTTCCTCTGCTCAAGGCAGTTCGGTGTTTTCCTAAGTTGACCAATACTTTTAGACCTCGCAAATCGTTTTAGTTGTCCATTGAAGTTTAAATAACTAGTAAAATAGCTAATGCACGCGACTTCGTCCGCGTGGTTTGAAGTTGTACGGTACGCTTTAATTTTTCGGGATAAAAAGTACCCTATGTGTTATTCCAGACTATCTGTGTGCGCCAAATTTTATCCAGATCCGTTCAGTCGTTGGGGTGTGATTAAGTAACAAACATCCATCCATCCATCCATCCATCCATCCATCCATCCATACATCCATACATTCATTCGTCCAAACTTTCGCATTTATGATATTAGTATAGATATACGGATAAAAAAGATCAAATCCTACAGAATAATCTTATGTTATGTCAGTCAGTTTTCTATCTATAAAACTTGCTTGCTAGCTAGCCCTAACTAAACACGTACATACTAGGCTGGATGGCCGCAAGGACTTTTTCAAAATAAACATACAGATGATTTCCTTCCCTTAGTCGCATAAAAAAAGAAAAACTAATTGCATATTGACGTTCATCACAATTTACCTCCACTTATTTCTGCTCATTGGCTGTGTTTAAGACAATTATGATAAATACAAGTCCGAACGCGAGTAAATACACACTTCGGGATGTCGTTCTTCTCTCGTAAATTACTTACGACAATTTAATAAACACATCAAGACACAAATATGCTTTCTCGATGCCTTTAGATTGGATCGGAGTACATTAATTTGATTCTGTTGGGTTCACATTGTAATTTTCGTTTGTGTAGATGATCTGAATACTATAATCAGTGAACGACAATTAATCGTGGGCTTTAATTATATTTTGATCGGTTTAAATGTGTGCCTAATGTAATTAGTTAGTGAGGCTTAATAAATCCTTTTTAAGTTTATCGAACTAAAGCATTGGCAATTATACATTTCCAAAGTGATCTAATCTAATTTACACATTTAGCTTTTTTTTGAATTTATAACAATCTAGCTGCGATCAGACTAAATATTTGGATGACCGAGCTTTACTCGGTATTTTTTTGGTAAATCGTGTTTTTTGGAAATTATATTTAAATAATAAATTATATATAATTTTTTAAAATAAAATATTATATAATATTTAAAAAAAGGGGAAAAAAATAATCGGATTGGAGACTCTGGACACGAACCAGGGTCTTCTGACACAGTTTTGGGACCGCCCACTTCCCACCTGAGCTATTATAACCTTGTTTATAATGAAATTTACCTTCTAATAATATTGTAGCAGTTTTCATCGTGATAAAACGACATTTTCTAAAAATGAATCCTAGCTAGATTGATTTATCATCCCAGAAACCCCCTGCATACTAAATTTCATGAAAATCGTTTGAGCCGTTTCCGAGATTCAGATTATATACATATATATTTATAAGCAGAAACACCCGATAACCATTTTAATCATACTTTATTAGCAATTTACACACAGACACTTTACAGACATCTTTTGACATTAATCCACCGATCTCCCGCCAAAAACGCCTCCAATCGCCCGTCACGGTCGAGAGCGCTGTGGAGGGAATCAGACCATAGATGGACCATAGATAGATCCATCAATTTCAGTCTAACAATATATACAAGAATTGCTCGTTTAATGGTTTATTGTTATCTCTGAGTTAATACATATATACCAATCGGAATTTTCTTACATCCACGATCCGCTTTGAAACTAACAACTCCTCAATCTACTTCGAAGTAGGTACTTAGGTATCTGCCTTGACACTGTCTCACTTTATGCATCGGATTAAATTAGATCCGGAATTTTATAAGTTAAAAGTTGTAGTCCCACAAACTTATCTGACCCGGTGACATCGTCGCTAATTGTATATAATAAATAAAATAATGATAAAAACTAAACAGGCTTAATTTTCCAATTTGGCCACCAGGTCAGATAAGTTTGTTGGACTCTTAAGTTTTTATCCGAATTAGTTTTATAAGTGATCGCTTTTATTATATCCCAGGCAACGGTATTGGTGATGAAGTGAAGCATAAAATTATTTCCTGTGGCCAGATTATGATGCAGTTTGTTCCCACAATGAGCCAAGTGAGTCGTTAAAAAAACTAATTGTACGTTTTGTGGTCGCGCTTCGACGTGCTTTTAAGTAGGCATTTTTTTTATTCTTAGTTTTTATCAGCACAAGATATTTTATATTATCTTTAAATATTATGGATATAAAAATTGAACAAATTTTCATGTCATTACTCATTAGACTTGGCGAAATGTTTTATTCTTATATAAAAAATTGTAATTCAGAAAACTGCTGTTAGATGCGGCTTTTTGCCTTCCCAAAATTCCCAAAATGGCGAGTGAAAAAATATGCGGCATAATTGGCCGTATGTTTTAATTTTTTTACAGCTCCAATAGACCGAAGACCTAAGTTTTTGATATAATTTCAACTTGATACCTCCAAGTGTTCCCGAGAAAAAGGTGGCTGACAGACAGATGGACAATAATTCAATCCTATAAGGGTATTCCTTTTTCCTCTTGAGGTATGGAAGCCTAAAAATTTATATAAATATGGCATAAAGTAATGAAGTTTATTTGAAATGGACCGAGGTAACAAAGATTCGATCCCGCCGACCCATTTGGTAAGGAGCCGCGCATCCTCACCTTCAATCATAGCACTAGAACATAATAAAGCTAAATTCACACAAAGCCAGTGTCACAGAAAAGAGCTCGTATTAAAATGCTGTTTATCTGGACACGAGCATCTTGTTCGTTAGCGCTGGCCGAGTATTGAACCCACTTTGGCGTTAGACGCAATAGCAGAGTAATTTCACATTGTTTATTTATTTACCTCGCAGTTCTGGTGTAATACGAAACTTAGACCGCTTGTAGACGTCCGTGATTTTCATCGAAAAATGGATCGCGTTTTTCATTAAGTATAGGCTACAATGTAGGTATGTGTATATGCTCCGGAATTGAATACCGGTCCGGTAAGAGCTAGAATTTGGATAAAATGTCGAGCCAATTTAATTATAAGTAAAGCTATTTATTTCTCAGTCTAGGATATGGGTAAAATTGCGCCGAAAAATCTTACAGCGGGCTTAGGTTAGAAACCACAGCTTTCGTGGTTATATTTTCTTAATAACCTCACGAAAAACTTTAGCACACAGAAATGGTTGTCTTAGAAATTTATAATATTCCTACAAAACGTGTGTAATTTTTATTACACATTTTCCGATTTTTAGCATCCGATTTCAATTAATGTCTCATCCGGTAACACATTATATCCACCCATCATCAATTCATCACAGCGCTGCCGGTATAAAATGTGAGAAAGGGAATCTGAGAAACTGGAGGGATACTTTATTACGAAATAACCCATTCATTTACTTATTTTTTTTTGTGGTATCACAAAGCAACATACATTTAGTATATTACGCTATAGTATTACGTTTCTGTCCCCGTGTCCTGTTCCCCAAGGCGAAGTCATTTACCCGTCTGTCTCGAGCTGACGCATCCATAGATACTTTTACAGATAGAGAGTTGTCATATATACTAGAGCAGCAATGTCTTGTAATATGGGCTTAAATTTACGTATATTTAACGTGTCTGTCCCCGTGCCCTGTTCCCAAGGGGCCAAGGCAGAGTCATTAAATATAATATGTACCCGTCTGTCTCGAACGGTCGTATCCAGAAATAGATTTCCAAAGAGGGAGTTGTTAAATAGTAGACTTTAATAAACAAATCGACAAGCTTTAAATTACCTAAGATTAAAATAGTCTTCCCAAACGAACCAATTGGCAAATTGCAGGCTGTCCCTTAATTTTAGAACTCGAAGTTTCGAAAATTCGCTATAATCCGCCAAATTAGGTAAATCTATGTGGTACAGTGCGTATCTCGCGATATTCACCACACCACACAAATCTTCCAAATTATTCGTCGGTGTCGGTGTGTGGTGTCGGTGTCGAAGTGAAACGTACGTTTAGAATAATTTGGAAGATTTGTGTGTGGTGAATATTGCAAGATGTGTGTATCTTGCAATATTCACCACACACAAATCTTACCACATAGATTTACCTATTGTGGCGGATTATAGCGAATTAAACATCTAGTTTTTTCATTAAATCATCTATACTAATTATTATAAATGCGAAAGTTTGAATAGATAGATGTATGGGTGGATGTTTGTTACTCAATGATGCCAGAATGGCTGAACGGATCTGGATGAAATTTGGCACAGAGATAGATTATAGTCTGAAATAGCACATAGGCTACTTTTTGCCCCGGGAAATTAAGGAGTGACCGCGGGATCCAAAAAATGACAATCCACGCGGACGAAGTTGCCGGCATCAGCTAGTCTGTAATAGTTTAAAATCAAGTTACCAACTATTAATTAATCTGTGACTTTAGGTTGCGCTATATTGACGTTGCAGTGAATATGCCCGCTGCTCCATGGTCTAGCTCAATGTACCTAGCTAATTCTTGTTTTCTCGTACACAGGACATTTGCATTAGACACGTTACATATCATGCTGTTCCATCAACTAACGCCTAGTTAAGCATAAATACGTTAAACAAGAATAGCGCGGAATTTCTCGTGTGCTACGAGTGTAAATAAATTGTAGCAAGAAGACTTAGCTAATTATAACTATTTCGATTTTACTAGATCGGGTTCTCGTTAAAACTGTTTATTTCTGTTTTACATATTATATAAGTATTTCCGGTTTAATTCTCTCACATTTTGTATGGAAATAGTTGTATAATTGATTAGTACCAATAAATCAATCACAAGGCATATAAAAATCATAATAATACTATTTCTAAAAATTAATCTCGACATGCATCTAGGCGACCGGATTTGGTACCGTTTTTAGGGATCCATACCTCAAGAGGAAAAAAGAACACGTCGTTGTCCGTCTGTCTGTCTGTCAACGCCCATTTTGAAACGCGTGGAGGAATCAATTTGAAATAATGAATATCAAATGCTTAGGTCTACAACGGTCTTGGGGCTGTAAAAAAATCAAGCTTCTAATTAAACGCAATCAAAAGATATTTCCGTTTAAGCCGCATATTTTGAAACTCTAAAATAAATCAAAACCTATAGGCTAATTCTACTTAATTAATTAATACTAATTTCCGTTGACCAAGAATTATAAAATTTGGCAAGAAGCAAGGTCTCACAGCACAAGTATAGGAATAAATCCGAATTAACCGTTAATTAGGTATCCGTACTGAATTGTTTGTCAGGCGCTACCAGTTTAGCGCCATATTATGTAAGTAAGCCCGTTACTTCACAGCTTTTTACGTGTTGTTATACTTGTTATGACATCTTCTTGATATTTACTAACAGAATTTATATTGTGTGGTTGTACGGAATCCTTTTTGTGCGAGTCTGACTCGCACTTCAGCGGTTTTAATCAATTTATTCTAGACTCGTTTAATAGGTAACTGAATCTTACTAGGTGTGAAGATATGTTATACTCAATTCACACTAGGTGTGAAGGCGCCTTTTCCGATTCATTTATCGAGTTGATATATCAATGACATAATTATTTACCCGTACTTAGTTATTTTAATGGATACTCCGGGCCGAATGGCACTAACGACGTAAGAAAAAGTCCTTTTATGAAGATTTTTCATTTTAATATTTCAAAGATTTTATTTACCTAATAACAATTAATTAAGTTAATCACAATTTACTCTTACATAAGGTAAGGAATTATCATTTAACATGACCAGCTATAAGCCATCTTGGAACATCATATATCCACAAGAACCTGATCATGCGAACGATTCAAGTACAAGCCGTCAATAATCGATCTTATGCAATTAAATAAATGACCATTATATTATTATGGGAGAGACGTCTCACTATAAAATTACTTGTTCGGCGTAAGCTTGCAACATCTTTTTATAGGCACTACCATTCAAGCTTAGAAAATTCCCCTTAATACAGAACCGCAGCGGCTAGATACAAAATAATAAAAATATGGGAAATTATTAGCTGGTCATAAATAAATTATATAGATACTCATAAACCTTCCCTATAAAACTTTAAAGTTTATGTGATTGTGTTTACAGTACCAAATATAAACTTCTGCTTATAAGTAGATAAGTACATATTCTAAGCATTTTATACTCACTATGCTATGTGATTTACTTTTTTCAGGACACCTTTTTGACTTTCCTATTTCTATTTTTGGGGACATCCTTAGGGTAGTTACGCCTCTACTTAAGTAATGAAAACTTTAAGTAGGTATAGGTTAGGTTAGGTATAGGTACATAATTATTAATGTATTTAGGTACGCAGGTATGTTAGATAAGTAACAAAGTTTGCATGTTTGGATGTTTGTATGCCACTCTTGCTCTTTCATGCTACGACTGAACCTATTTGGCTGAAATTTGGTATGGAGAGCTATTTCCATTTTTTACCTGAATTAATTTTACACAGGCTACATTTTATCCCGGAAAATGAAAGAGTTTCCGCGGGAAGCAAAAAATCTTAATCCACGCGGACGAAGTCGCGATCACCATCATAACCTAGTAGCTAATGATGATATTGGTATAGATATAGATAAATTGAAGTACTTAACGAAAAAATATTATATATAGTGTATCGATATAGTGTCAATAGTACCTAGAGTAGGTTAGGAAGGATTATTTTTTTTAATTTAACGAAACAGTATTCAGATTTATATTTAATAAGCTTATCAAAATTTATAAATCAAACCTACGAGAGGTATGATCCGACCATTAAATTCACCATCCCCTTCAAGTCTATTTCTAGCTACATCCCTGAAGAAGTTGAAATTAGAAGCTGGTACGCGCAAAACTGGAGTTAAAAAACTAGATTTCTACGTTGAAGCGTTTAGAACGATTAGGCTGAGTTAGTTGATACGCTATCAGCTGTTCAAGCGCAGTCCGCCATAGTATTGCGCCTCGGACGCATGCGCACAACGCTCATCCGCGACCACCGACGTCGCAGACGCATCCTAACAACGCAACATTCAAAATAATTTCTACTATCTTTATATTTGAATAATAATTGACATAAATATAAAATATATTAATTAAAATGGATTGTAATTAAAGCGCGATGTCACGTGGCACGCGGAAATTTGTTCGAGTGACAAAATTTTTACTTGCTGGCGTGACAATATTCTGTGTTAGTTGGATAGCCAGCGTCAACGAGTGGCATTCGGGGCTGGGATGGAATGGACAGCGAGTGCAAGAGAATCTGTCGACCATGAGGACCATAGTTGGTTACTCAGAAGCCAAACAGGCAGAGCTCGACAGACCCTTACCGGTGTCCTGTAACCGGCTCCCGGCTCTCCCGAACATACGTTTTATTGTAAGCAATAATAGTGATTTTTAGCAAGTAAGTAAAATCAATCATTAAGGCCTATATTTATAAATATAGGAAAATTGAGTTAAGAAACGTTGCATAGAAGATGCAAGCCGCAATAAAGTACATATCTATCTATCATGATTTCATTGAAATCACTAGTTAAATTACAATAATTGTAATAAATCCCAGCACTAATATTTTTTCACCTTTATTAGTAAGGTAGTATTAAAATAAAAAAATTAAAGCAGTAGGAATCATACAGGCAATGCTTAGCCAAAAATTAAAAGCTGTTTGACTAAGCTTGAAATACTTAGGTGTTAAATGTGTTGTGGTAGTAAGTATTTTAAACAACGATGATCTTTTATTGCGATATCTACGACTGTCATCTACAAAAGTTGCGATTTAAAATGAGGAGCGACGGAACAAAAACTGATAAATCGCTTTCTGTGTTTTTTGTGGGAAAATGTAAAAATATGACCAAGTTCATGGTTTTCTAATTTGGAATTGAACGAAATCTATCAATTTATTGATGTTGGAATTACTGTTTGGAAACCTAAATTCTGCATTCGTGTGCACCGTACTTGAGACATAAAAAAAAACAAAATGGACGGTTTTTGACCAAACCAACTGGATATATCGGTTTTTGATAAAACGCTGTGGATAAAATGCGCCTTGCTAAGAGAAATTCGAAATTAGCACGAAATTAGATATGACCATAGACATAGGATTCGCGCTACACATTATGGATATGATAGTTTTTAACAGAATCAAAAGAGTCAACAATGAAATATGCTAAGAGTTTATAGGCCTATTACACTGCACTTTTCACAGGAAGCCTTACACTTGGATCAGTGTAGTGTAATAAGATTTAGGGAGTAAGGGTCCCTAAATTGGTCCTTATCGCTATGTAATAAGCGACGCTCCAACTAGCGGCCACGCCAGTGTAATAGGCCTATTACTTTGATAATATATAGAATTTATCGGTCTTTGTTCCGATCGTCATTTTCGTTTGGTATCTTTGACGTATTGGTATTTATAGGTTTATGTTCAGATCTGGTTATTTCACGCAAGGATTTGGAGCTGATATATCAGTTTTCTACCAGGTTACATTGACGATACAGCAAGATATATAGGAAAACAACCAATTGAGATCATAAAATAAAAAAAATTAAAATGTCATTTATCGGTTTGGTTCCGACGCTCCTCAAATAATAGTGTCACATAGCTACAGCATTCACAATATATACCTACAAATATAATATTTATACACTAAGGGCTAAGGTATAATGACTGAAAATAAACAGTAGATATTTTTCTTCAATCATAAAATCCGTACATTGGTATATCTATTCCAAGATTAATGCCATACATTTTATTAGCATTAATAACTTCGTCCTCAGTAGGTAAGTGCTATCCGATAAAATTGACCATAAACTTTTTTCTATAAACAATGCCTTGCATTCACATAAAAAATAATAGGACTCTGTAAATATCAAACTCGAACTTGAGCCAATAAAATGCAAATGAGGCAACTTCCTGGCAAATTACTAAGTACTAACCATCCTTGGCGAAATTTAATTTGTTCGTATAATAAATAGAGCCTACCGTTTTTAAAAAAAAGCAATAATAATGCAATAAACGCCGGCTCTATCAACTCTTGATTATTTGATGCTCGACGTTTATTTCCCAAAGAAATATAGTACATAAAGTGATGACTGATGAATAATTTTGATACTTTAACCCGAAATTCGTATCGCACATTTTTGATGGTGATAAAACTACGAATTTAGTATCAAATTTTCTACCTATGTAGAATTGGTTACCATTGAAGTACGATATACAATAGTCTTATTTTTATGTAGGTACCTACATACTTATTTACGTAAATAACACCATTTCTAAGCTTTCGGTCACTGAACTCTACATTGTTATCCCTCACAATTTCTTTTAGCACAAACAATATGTAGTTAGCACTTATTAACGACGGACGTCGCAATTAAAAACACATATAAAGGTAAGAATGTTTTGTATAAAGTCTATGCAAATAACGAAAGTCTGAGAAGATGTTAATTGTTATGTTGTAAGAATACAATCTAAGAAATAAGCATAATATTAGTTTATACTTATTATTCGCGTTTTCTTCCTGGCCGGTATCAGGTAGGTACTAGGTAGGCCACCACTTGTCTTTTTTTCAAACTTGTCCTGATTTCAATACTGTTCTGGTGCAAACAAAGCAATAAGTTTTAAGTACATTCAAAAGTATTGTTTTGATACCAAATAGAGCACCAGAAAGGGAAACATTAAGGAAAATACAGGGAAAGGTTAAGGCACGGCTTGTTTGTAGATGCATAATTATCGGCAAACATGTATCTAAGTATGAACTCCTTAAATTGTTCGAATAATACGTTTTACGCTTACCAATCATTACGATATTTTAAAAAATCTGGCTGTCAATCCTGTAACGGCTTTGGTATTTTTATTTTTAAAATCGTAAATACATTCTACGTCAGAGGGATTAGAAAACGGGGGGGATTTCGCAAATTTTTTGATATTTTAATCGTCTCAAGATTTGTTGTTCATCTAGGTCCCCAATCCAATTATTGTATTTGCTGAGCGAAGTGATTTATGTAAAAACCCCTTTTAAAAATAATTTTAGTTTGTCCTGAGATTTTCATTTGAGAAATGGAATTCCTAATATGATATGCAGCTTAGAAATGCATAAATAGAATAATGTATTCTGAATAAAAGGCTCTCGCACGAGCGGGCACTGGTTTTAGAACCCAGGTGCTGCGTAGATAGGTGCTGTAGATAGATATATATGTAGCAACATAATAACTATATACCTATCAGCGAAGGTGCATTCAAGTTATCGTCAAACTTGTAGAAAGAACAATGGCGAACTTCCAAAGTATACAATATTGAAATTCACGCTTCACTGCTACTATAGTACGCGCGCGAGTTGAATGCAGGACTTTTATACGTGTCACCATAAATTAGCTCTGCATTAAACTCATCATGTAGTGCATAAATTACCTATTAAAGCAAAAAAAAAATTGCCGTTTTTCATGCAATGTGGAAAAATCGACGAATCGAAACTATATTATACATTTTATTTGGCTATTTGGCTGTTACAAATATGCTATACCTATACCTATTAGGTAGGTAGTACGCAAAAATACTATTAAATAGGTATGTACGGAAGACGTTGACCCAGGTGTCGCGAGGTCGAATAAAACATATTTTGCAAAATCATGTTTACCTACTCGTAAAACTAATTCATTCAAGATCTAACAATATATTTTGTAGATTCAGATTCAGATTCAGATTCAGATTCAGTACAACGTAATGGGTAGGTACCTCTAGTTATTGATATAGGTACATGTACGAAAATACCTGAGACAGACCATATTTGCATAAAACATTTGCGTCTATCAGATGCTTATTATTTAAGATTTAGAATAAAAACCATCACACGGGGAATTGCTGTACTTACGAGTAGTTACGTATCGTTTTCTCCGTACCTAGGTAAATGTGGTACTCCCAAGTATATAAGGGTACCATTAGTACATACATACCTAGGCGTGGGTACCTAACTACGGATAAAACGATACGTAACTACTCGTAAGTATAGCAGTTCCCCGTGTTTTATGTATATATGTATATATATGTCACCGTAAGATTGTAAAAATCGTTAGATTATAATCTAACTCGCGAAATTCTAAACTGTCGAAAGATTAGAATTTAACGCATTATTTTCCGGTAGATTGTAATCTGATAGGTGTTTAAATCCGATAAAACCTAAGTGCCCTACACTACTACTACTTGATTATGTATGTCGAACCCTAACCTAACCTACAAGAAAGAGACAAGAAAACGTAAATAAAATGAATATTTCAAAAATTGACACTCAGAACATTGAACAGTTTACAATCTTTCGACAGTTAAGAATTTCGCGAGTTAGATTATAATCTAACGGTTTTTAAAATCTTACGGTGACATTTATATACATCGGAAATCTCAATCTCTTAATCTCGGAAAGGGCTAAAACGATTTTCATAAAATTTAAAATGCAGGGAGTTTCGGGGGCGATAAATCGATCTAGCTAGGATTCATTTTTAGAAAATGTCGTTTTATCCGTGTTTTCAGGCAATGAAAAACTACTACAATATCATTAGAATACCAAATTTGGTAAATTTCGCCACCATCTACTAGGTTATAATAGTTCAGGTGGGAAAGCGGGCGATCCCGAAACCAGAAGACCCCGGTTTGAGTCCAGACGTCTCCAGTCCGATTATTTTTTCCCCTTTTTTTTCAAGTTCCTTCTTTTGTGAGAAAATCTATTATTGGGAGCCCAATTGCTCATGATTTTTTATTTAAATAACCAGTTCATATTCTTTTATTATGTCAGTAAGATCGAACAATATTATTCATATTTCATCCGTATGTAATATATATTTAAATATAATTTCCAAAAAACACGATTTACCATAAAAAATACCGAGCAAAATTCGGTCACCCAGGTACTATTATATTATATTACCATACCTACTATATTCACGCGTTGCTTTTCTTGCCAATTGCACAAGGTGAAAATTTATATCGACGGAGTGAGTTCGCGATCAGCTATGCGATTCTCTTAGGTAAAATAAAATTTACATCGGTTGCACATCGGATGTTTCATCAGTTGTAGCGCATTTTGGATTCTCTAGTTACCTTCGACTCATCGCTGCTACACTAGCGCTTCATGAGCGACTGTGAGGAATGTAGGAAGCTCGTGTTTGACATAAAACGTATGGCAAGTGATATTCTGCAAGGTATTTTAACTCATCTTCGACTACATCGTACGCCTTCGCCTTCGATTTTAAGTGTCAAATTGAAAAGCTAATTTTTTGTAGCTTTTTCCTTCGATGATGAATAGAGAAATTATTGTGTTCGGACAAAAAATAATAAAACAAATGGGAATTTTCTTATACCCTATCACGTTATAAGACTAGCTGATGCCCGCGACTTCATCCGCGTGGATTGAGGTTTTTTGGTTCCCGCCTGAACTCTTTCATTTTCTGAGATAAAAAGTAGCCTATGTGTTATTCCAGACTTCTACCTCTGTGCCAAATTTTATCCAGATCCGTTCAGCCCTTCTGGCGTGATTGAGTAACAAATCCATCCAAACAAAAAAAAAACATCCATCCATGCATCCATCCAAAATTTTGCATTTATTAACTAAATTCATCCAAGCTTGCATCTCATAGCAATTCTTATAATGCTACAAATATTTTTCTGATATTTCCAGTCAAAGATTTCAGAATTTTTCAGGCCATCAAATTCATGATATTTATAGCATTTTTGCATTATGATGTTATTATGAACAACATTGAAATGGCAGTTGAAGGAACATTTGCTTGAAACAAAAATAACACAAAGGAAACTTCGGAAACCAATTTTTATTATTTTTCAATCCTTAGGTTATTATCCATTCTTATTTCTAATATCTATTAAAAACCTTATTAAATATATATAGCTGATGCCCGCGACTTCGTCCGCGTGGTTTAAGTAAGCCTCACTCTCCAGGTCCTCAACTATACCCATGCCAAACATGACGTCGAACCGTTGCTCCGTTGCGGCGTGATTGAAGGACAAACCAATGAATCATACGAATATTATAAATGCGAAAGTGTTTGTTTGTTGGTTTGTCCTTCAATCACACCGCTACGGATCGATGTGCTTTTTGGCATGGGTATAGTTGAAGACCTGAAGTGACACAGGCTTTTTATTCTGGAAAATTAAGGAGTTCCCGCTGGAATAAAAAAAACTTAAACCACGCGGACTAAGTCGCGGGCATCAGCTACTCGTAGTTAAATATCATTAGATAATGCCCACGACTTCTCCTGCGTGGATTTAGGTTTTTTAGAAGTTCCATAGGAACTTTTTGATTTTCCATGTTAACTTTGCCCGTCTTCTGAATACAAATTACCTATGTAACTGCCAAACTTCATTAAAATAGGTGAAACAGTAACTTTACATAGAATTAGCCTTTTTATTCCACAACAAGTTAGCCCTTGACTGCGATCTCACCTGGTGGTACTGGTAAGTGATGATGCAGTCTAAGATGGTAGCCGGCTAACCTTTTACGGGTAGGTATATTAGTTATATTAAACCAATTTCCCTCATCAGTTTCTGCATGGCATCGTACCGGTACGCTAAATCTTTTGCCAACACATCTGAACATGTATCCTAGGTTCTTCGGACTGCAAAATTTTGATTCTTCCAAATCCTTGTTGTTTCCAGTCCAGTGTCACTGCTTGATCTGGAATTTTTTAATTTAATACATGTATTTAATAAAAGGCAAGGGCATTCCAACGTAGACCAAAATCGCTCAAAATTGTTACATACATATAATAGAACCCACATTTTTTTTATGCCACTGCAAGCTAGCCCTTGACTGCAATCTGACCTGATGGTAAGTGATGATGTAGTCTTAGATGGTAGTGGGCTAACCTGTTAGGGGTATGGCAGTTAAATTAAACCCATACTCCTAGTCAGTTTCTACATGGCATCGTACCGGAACGCTAAATCGCTTTGCGGTACGTCTTTGCCTTTAGTGTGGTAACTAGCCACGGCCGAAGCCTCCCACCAGACCAGACCAGAGTAAATTCAGAAATATTAGTTCAGACCCAGCCGGGAATCGAACTTGGGATATTTCACGTGAAGACAACAGCGCTCAACTCTGCGCCAAAGCGGTCTGAATATCAGACGGGGAAGTCGCAGGTAAAAACTAGTATAATTAAGGTAAATACTTAGTAAAATTTCTTTACGTCTTGATAAGTTTATAGGGAAGAAGTTAAATCATAAGCCATATGAAAATATAGTGTACAAACCCTTTGTTTACTGCTTAACAACATTAGCTTGCTTTGTTTTCTTGGAATAACTACCATTGATATTCAAACAGTGGCATCAACTTTTGATATGTATAATTATATCATAGCCGTTCTTGATTGTTCGGTTACCAATGTCCCCACTGAAATCTAGTTTCTGCGACCTTTTCAAAGTGCTGCATGCAGCTTAAGTATATTGCCAGGGTCTGAAATTAATGACGAACTTATAACATTGTTTTAGGTTATGTAGCAATTATTCAAAGAGGAGCTTATTGCTATATAAACTGGTAAATAATATTTTAGTGCTTTTAGTGCTCACTTATTACAAATATAACACAACATATTAAGTAATATGAACTCACAACTTCACAAGTAGTTCGAACATCCTGTCCCTATCGCCATGGTACTTCAGTATTGCGGGGATCGCCATGGAATTTTAAGTGTTTCACTTCGATTCTATTTTTATACTTATAAACAATGTTTGCCTTCACAGTCACAAGTGTTTCGAGTATTCCTTGGTCAAGAATTTAGTTTTTCGCTAACTTGGATTGTAGATGTAGACATCTCGCCAGTGTGATAACGTTTTTTTAAAAGCACCCGGTAAAGTATAGGCAAAAGTCTATAAGCATTCTGCCTATGTCGAAGACAAAAGTATTGAATAATGATTATTCTTTAAGAAATTGACATTTTGAAATGTAATTTTGTATTACAACAGTAAAATTATAAAAACAATAATTTATAAACCATTAAATAGGCTTATTTTGTCAATCGTAAGCATTTACCGGTACCAATATAAAATAGTATGACATCACTGGCTCACCTGAGCAAACATCGTAGGGTTCGTCTCATCGATAAGATCGTCGACGAGCGTTATGCCTCTGCAGAATGCAAAATTTACAACCGTTGCAGGCAAGGTCGATATCTTCGATGTTACATCTCAGACCGCATCGATGCGAGCAATGCTTAGACGTTTCTTAGAGAATCACACTGCAGATGTTATTCGGAACAATAAATCTATTATATAATCTCGATATGATTAAATCTCGGTTTCTAAGCTGAGAATCGTACCTGGCATTATCCTTAGAACCTACAATGAGATGCGCAGTAAAATTTATTCTATGTCCCAAATTTTGAATACTTATTTTATAAAATAAACCTTTGTTTTCTCTAAAACAAGAATTTATAACCTGCCAGTTTTTTTGCCCGTTTTCTATGGCAACTCAAAATATATCATATACTACTTACCTACATGCGTTTATAATCAGGTTTGTCTTGAATTCTGTAAATGAAAGGTTTTTATAAACATTATGTTCTTAGGCCTATCTACAGAGCATATTTTTACGATCGTGTACCATGAACTCAAGAAGTGGCAATAATAGCCATGTTACAAGAAATTTATCATACAATGAAATACCAATAACAATAAAATATTGATTCCTTCAATGTGCTAGTCACGAAGTAAACATTTAAAACATTCCTATACAATACTTTTCAATTGTGCTTTTTAAAAGCATTTGCATAGGAAAATGCCAACCGGGTAGTTGGATATACCGTACCCGATTAGTACTTACATAGGTATCTTACTTTTTAAAAAAATCTTTAGGAAAGTTAGTAGATTTATTTAGTTTTGAAAATATTTATACGTATCAAAATATATTTACAAAAAGTACAAAAATGTTTCATTAAAAAGAAACATCATCATGCTTACCTCTACCCTTTCATGTAATTATCTAAAAGTACCTAGTATCAATCCATTTTTAACAACGTACTCAATGCCATGACTAGGGCGGTGCCAGCGTTGCCCAGGTACAGGGCGCAGAAGGGGCGTAAAAATAATCCCACGATGATAAAAGAAAGTTCTTCCGCTTATTTTCGTTCGCGCTAAATCCTCTTGAATTGATTTTGATACGAACATCCATTCACCCGAGCATAGACGGAGTCTTCGAGATAGCTTCTTACTAGGTTTATAACTTGTTGACTGTGAATTGGCTAATACTATATTACGACAATTATCTCCAAAAAGATCGGCGAAAATCGAAAAGGACAGGTACTAACCAAAAATAGCAAATGCAAATATAAACGAAACGAAAACAAATGAAACTTAAACTTAGGTACTTAAATTATCCGAGCGAAGTCAGAATGGGTTATAAATCATAATTATAACTTGTCATACTTAGTTGAAACCCAATAATTGTTTAAACGATACACAAAAATTTGCGCTTCCTTCGCTCGCGCTCAGCTCGACTAGACAGACTAACATCTGAATCCAAACTCGATGCGTAGATGAAAGTTTTGTTTTTGGATGATTTATTTATTTATATAGACATTTTTCGAAGCTGGATAGAACATTTGCAAGGGCACATAGTAGCTCGCACCGTACGCATGAAAAGCTAGTTACGGCATTAGATAATGGAGATGAAATCGGGCTGGGAATTGATTATATAGCATTACAGTCGATTAAATTAGTACTTATTGCCATTTTGTTCGTGTGAAACGCGACTGCTACAAAATATGAGGTCATAATATTTTTTGCTTTTCTTCGACCTAGTATTTTTTATCTACTTATTTTATAGCTTAGGGTTCAAGGACCCAAAGTCTATCTTCAATAAATCAGTCTAGTATTAAGGGCAGACAGAAGTCACGTGGGGCGAGCGGAATATTACTAGTATAAGCCCAGTTCGCGCGCGAGTTGAATGTAGAGTAAATGTATGGTGACACATACATTTACTCTGTATTCAACTCGCGCGCAAGCTGTATGTCCTGTACACATGTAATATGTATATTGTTAGAACACTAATTAATCTTTGGCATTTTCCTAATAATAATATCTGTCAGAACATAAATAGATGTGGCGAGTGAAAAAACTAAACCTACATACCGTGTCGGAGGGAGAACGACGTTTTGTCGGATCGCGCTCTATAATAGAAATGTGAGTGATGCAGACTTTTAGCGTGGATGTTTTGCCCTGCTCAGTCCAAGATGTAAAGACGAAAACACTTATGAATGTGATAGTGGAATATGGATAGGTGAAAGGTATGGAATATGGATATTATGAATGTGATAGTTAACTATGAGCGGCTAAACTTATGATACTCGAAAAGATCTAGTGAGGAGGTGGAACTCACTCCATGATCCAGCTCTCGACTTAATTTGTATTACATAATTGAAGTAAGCAAAAAGTCTTTGTTCTCAGTTAGAGCAAGCTACAGTGTAAGAGATGCTGTATTCGTAAAATATGCAAATATACCTATTTATATCTAAAGATAAAATAAATAGAGCACCTATAGTAGTTACTACGCTTATGTACCTACTTCCGTATCGTGTTTGCGCTAAATAAATAGGTTAGCAGCAAAGATAACTGTCCTCTTCATAGAGGAATGATTCGTCATTATAATGTTAAACCAAAGGCTTCGAACGTGACCGGACTTCTAGTCACGTTGCTTGTTGTATTTGACAAAACTCAGATCAAGACAAAGCGCGTTTCAAGTAACGGTCAGCCTAAGCACATCCACGCGACAAAACTTACTCGCGGTTTTATCAAAAAAAGCTTTGCAAATAAGTCGCGAGAGATAACGCTTATTCGCAAAGACTGCATATAGGCCTTGGACTGCATATAGGCCACTCGTAAGCCGTAACTGTCTAAAAGCGATTTAAGTAATATTATATAACCTAATAAATACATAATGGGACGTAACTGTAAATAATAGTGTGACTAAAGGAGCGAGTAATTATGATTTCGATTTATGTAATAATATAACCTTATAAATAAATAATGGGGCGTAACTGTAAAGAATAGTGTGACTTAACTAGTGAGTAATATGATTAATGATTTTTTCTTGAAGCCAAATAAATTATGGCTTCAAGAAAAAATTATGTATATTGAATACACAGCGACGGACATTTTCAAAACTACCTTACTTACGTTGATCATGAGTGGTTGCCAATAATAGAACCCTTTGAGAGTAGTAACTAAACCTGAACAAAGGTTCAGGTGAACTATAATCCATATTATTGTTTGTTTATAGTATCTGTCTGTCTGTCTGTTTGCTACACTTTTCAACCGATTTTTGATACAATTTGAGGCATACGTTATATCCCGGGGCCTTCCCCGGACATAGGCTACTTTTTATCCCTGAAAATTGAAGAGTTACCGCGAGAAAAAAACTTAATCCACGCGGACGAAGTCGTGTACATTAAGTAAGTAGAATCACAACCGGTCGTATACACACACACATTACACCACCATTACACTTTATAAGTAAGCCACCTTATAATAATATGTAAGTACCTTATATATAAAATATAAATATAGTCAATAATTTTTATACTAAATATAAGCTGGATAAAGATCTCAGGGAATCTGTAATAATAAAATTGAGTGAACGAAATAAAAAGAAAGTTCGGTACAAATGCTCAGATATAAAATACGCTGGACTGCGAAGCGTAATAAAGGCTATATATAGGCAATACAGACATTCTGACGACCTTTATTGCGCGGACCAGTAGTAGAAATGCTCAACCCACAACATAGAGGTCCCGGATTGAATTATAGCACGCGTAATTGATCTATTCTAAGCTCACGTACCTAATTGGTTCCTCTGGAATCTGGCGAGATGGTTCAATTACGAAGGTTGTTAATTCATCGAGTTTTAACTAAAATAATGGTGTAAATTATTGCTGTAAATTGCTTAATGTTTCTTAAGTTTTTTATGCTATTTTCAAGTCAACGACAGACTCGACTTATGAGTTTACTTGGGTATGTTATGCTTGTAACTTATTAAATTAAATTCAATGCAATATTTATTTATTTAAATTAGGTACACTGTACACTTATTGACGTCAATTACATAAAAAACATGATGGTGATAATCAGTTACGGTATCTTCAAACTCTAGCTACGAGGGTTCCAAAAGTGCCCTGGTCTGAGAAGATCCCATAAGAAACTCAGAACTTAGCATAATGACTTGATGAATGAATTATTGTTTAAAGTAGGTAAGGTAGGTTTCGACTGTTTTGAGGATCGACAAACTTCTAACAAGCAAGTCATAGGCATTAGTTTATACAAAGCAGACAATTTAACTAACAGTTTCCTATACCTATCCTCTGCTGTTTGCATTATAAGCTCGCAAAAAGAGGATACTACGAAATTGCACCCATATTCTTTGTTCTCGGTGAATGTAAGGGCACATTTCTTTAATAAATATCATTTGATGATCTAATAAGTAAACCTATTCAATAGAGAAAGAGTATAAAACAATACTTGACACGTTCGAAAGCACAATAGCTAATCAAGCACGACTCCACTCATGAATCATTTTGTAAAACAAAGGTCCTAAGTTTCAAGCCTCGATACTTGCTATAATGAACCTTTTATCTGTTGTACAGGGTAGAATTTATAATGGCGATATAAGAAAAATAAGTAGATTCTGTTTAAAAAGCTGGTAGGTATAAATCAGTGACTTTCCTCCGTAGAAGCAAACGAAGGCTCGATTTATGCAAATGAACCGGCTGCACTCGATGCCCGAATGCATTGAAAGTGACACATCCTTAAATTAATTACTGCTAACCACGTTCTGAAGGGGCGATCGTATTAAGATATTAAATTGTAACTGCTACCGGCACACGCACTTAGGCCATAATTTGCGGCTATACCAAGCCAACGTGAAAAAAGATTTAAATTAAAAAAAAACTGTTTTTACTAGCATTTTTCAGTCTCGGTACTGCTATTATTCGATAGTATGTATTAGATATTGTAGTAATGGAATTTTCTAAGCTATTTCTTCTTAATAACATCTACATTCCAACAGGTACGATGGTCAGTCTCGACTTGTCATACCTACCATAAAGTTGGCTCACATGAAAGACTATTATAAATTTTTTTATTACTTTTTCATTTCCACTAGACATTTCTAAAAAGAATTTATATTTGCAATCAAAAAAATAATATAAAAAATAGACAAATGGCCCTATATGCATACCTATCTTTAAAAATAAATTATTGAAATATAAAAGGTACAACTAATGTTGCCCTGCATGAAAAGAAAACATGAAACTTAAGCAGTCCTATATATTGTTTTTTTTCCAGTGAAAATAATACAATAGAACTTAATGGTAGCTAGCCTAACCTAATTACTATATAAATCATGCCCACGTGGAATGGTGGCAAGAATGCTGGCTGCATTTCCGCGCTGGACAGCCAGGCTGATCCTTTGCGCAAAAAATGAGCCAGCCCTTCTGTCACCAGATGAGGCAATTAACCGCGGTGAAATATCTCGCAAAAAATTTTTGGCACTAAGACTCCACTTTTTTCCAGTTGCACTGAGGAACACCTATATTCGTACAATTCTTAGTAGAAGCTGTTTGCAAATTTCCCAATTAGGTAAACGATTACTATAATTTGCACCAATCTCAGTTGAGAGCGTACAGTAGGTATATTACATTTTTTTAATTTTGATAATAGTCCAGAGTAAGTACTTAATTGTCAGAAAAAATGTTGGGGCTCCATAAGAAATATAATCTTCTCAGAAATATTTGTGTGAATATTATTTCTTTAGCAAAATAACTATAACCTACTGCGTATGGAATTCGCTATACGCATTCGCTGTACGCACGACCATATATAGTATGTTAGCAACAGAATAATTTTCTGACATGAAATTCTGGAAGTAGGAAAATGCTCTATTTTCTTAATAACCAGTGTAGACCAAAATCGCGTTAAACTGGAAAGGGGTATCATCAAATCCGTTTCTATAGGTATGCTGCATTATTACAAGAACGCTAAAAATGGCTCGGCGATAACGGCTTTGCCAAGGCAGAAGCCACTCACAAGACTTTAAGTAGATACCTATTTACCCACCCACTACATATTTTTAATATTATTTTGTTTTAACATTTCAGAACCGTACCTGGTCGCCTAGCACCCATAGCTCTTCGTGGCAACAAGTAAGGGGGACATCGGTCTCGCTTTATGCCGCCTACTATGATGATAGGACTTCGCAACGCTACATACGCATTCTTGCTAATTTTCACGGTCAGTAAGAGCATTCTTAACATTGCCATCTGTGAACAATTACGACATACCTACACTCCCTTTATAATGGTAGGTATGCTCTTCGAGTTAATTCTTCGATAATTAATAATAGGTTTGTGTCCAACCTAAATCCCATTAGTTGCTAAATTCATAAAACTTTTAGATCTTAAGGAAAGCAAAAAAGCCTATTCAATAAGGAGTTTCCACCTTATAACGAACTAGCTGATGCCCGCGACTATGTCCGCGTGGATTAAAGGTTTTTGGTTCCCGCGAGAACTCCTTAGTTTTCCGGGATAAAAAGTAGCCTATTCCAGACTATAATCTATCTCTGTGCCAAATTTCAGCCAGATCCGTTCAGCCGTTGGGGCGTGATTAAGTAACAAACGTCCATACATCCATGCATCCATACATCCATCGAAACTTTCGCATTTATATTTAGTATTAGTAAGATGTCTTAGACTGGATGAATGGCAGTATAGCATCCGAGCGTTAGGTTTTAGCTGTTGTTCATGTTAAGACTTGTCTTCTTGGGAGGCTAGACTCTTAGATAGAACTGAATTTGCACCCATTCTTAATAAAGTGTATTTTAAAAGATAATTAAGTTTTTCAACATTTATTACTAACATAGTCTCGATCGCAATCAAATAGTGTATACATATAGGTGTTTTGTTTGCGGACAAATAAAATAAACAAATAAAGTGCTTCAACATCAAAGTGCAGCATATCTATATGAATATTTCGCTGCATTTTAGCAGATCCTTTTAGCATTGAATTGAATTTTGAAAACTGTAAAGATAACGCTGAATTCTACGTGCTGTATGATTAAACAGGTTGAGAGCAGTACATTTATTTTTACATTAGTAACTGTAATTACAATCAACATAGTTATAAATGTCAAGCAATTTATAGCAGACAAGGACATAATTCGAGTAGTTTGCATAATCCCGTTAAATATTAAGTCAGGTCAATTAGGTAGTCTAAAAAAACACTAGCCTTTTTTGGGTTTTCGTTTAACTACACTTAATGTACAGGAACTTAAAAGACAAAACCTTTGGAGTATGAATAAGTACCTAGGCAAGTAGTAAAGAGGTATTTTTAGCCGACTTCTAAAAAGGAGATTGTCAATTCGGCTCGTATTTTCTTAGTGATATTTGGTTGAAGTTTCTTTTAATTGACTTTTCAGCTTCATCTGTTACAGATATGGCAAGGCGCTCGACATCGAGAACACCTGTGTAGGTGCCTATTAAATATTTCAATAAAGCTGGGAAAAAATTATAAATGGAACATTTAATTTTTTATTAGGCATCACACCTGGTAGTGATGGGCAACTAAAATCTCAGTTGAACCACAGAGAAGTTAATAGTATGGCTATGGTTTAACAAAGATAATAAAACTTTAAAAAGTTAAAACCTTATGGCGGTTCATTCAGAAGATACTTAAACCGGGATGCCTGTTAGATATCTAGGAAATCATGTATTAACTATAGTTCTATATAAAATGTTTATACCACAATCCCATGAAATTAATAATTATTTAACTTAGGCCCTGCAGCCAAGCTCCGTAAATAATGGCTCCTTGCAGTGCCAGCCTACATTGAAAATCTGAAGATCAATTGCAAAATTTAACTCTTATAAAAGCTTTTTCTAATGTTACTAAAATGTCAGCTTTCGTAAACATTGACTAGTATATAACACAATTTTTTATCGGTAGTGCCTGCAAAAGAACTGCATAAGCCCATCACTATTCTACGGCATACCAAGGTGGCGCAATTGACAAGTTTTATTAATACGCCCTCAGGCGCAAGCGCATCTTGATGCACTGTCTGTTAATTAAAATAAAACCTACCATCATACATTATTCACATGACATTATTAATATAGACTGTGTCCATTTTTTATCTGCCAACCAGAAAGGGAAAAAGAATTTCATTCTTTAATTATATTATATCGCGAGCAATAGGAAATTAGCAGGTAGGTGTTGAGGTCTCAATAAAAATTATGCACCAACGCTCACATCACATGATGGAATGCTAGGCGACAAAATACGAAGACTTAAGTAAAAATTACGAGACACTAATACCTATTCGTTCCATAATTATGCTAATAATCAATGAAGATACAAGCAGTAAGATGTTCGAAATTCGAATCCAATATGGTCATCGTTGATTTTATCTTCCTGAAAAATTACGCGATAGAGTTTCATAGACACACTCTACGTGCAACGGCAACCGCACGGCCGAACTCTGAACAGTTGTAGTTTCGAGATCTTTTAATATATTCTAGTTCATATACTTACTTGGTAGCTGTGTTTGATGCAATATCTACAACAGCACGTCGTGATTGTGAAGCGTGCCTGTGGGAGCATACCTAGCTCCTCAGTATGTTTCGGAGTCATTCATCCATTAGCTTTTATTCGTCCACTGCTGGACATAGGCCTTTTGGAGAGTACGCCACCACACACGGTCCTCCGCTTTCCTCATCCACCCACTTCCCGCTACCTTTTTAAGGTCGTCGGTTCAGCGGGCTGGAGGTCGTCCCACACTGCGTTTACCGGTACGCAGTCTCCACTCCAGAACGCGTCTGCCCCAACAGCCATCGGTTCTGCGACAGACATGACCTGTCCACTTCCACTTCAGCTTATATATATAATTCTCTGGGCTACGAGATGTCGGTTACCTTAGTTCTCCGGCGGATTTCCTCGTTACGGATTCTATCCCTCAGAGAAACACCTAACATAACCCGGTCCATAGCCCGCTGAGCGACTTTAAATTTGTGGAGAAGGCCAGCTGTCAGTGCTCCAGCCAGCGTTCCTGTCAGCGTTTCCGCTCCATACGCCATCACAGGCAGGACACACTCGTATGTTTCGGAGTGTGAACTATTAAATCAGCTCCTTTATTACAACTTCTATAAAAGTTAAGGAAATGTATGAAAAGTAGGAGTAGAAAGATAACGATACTATGGATAAGTATTGAGTACATTGGCTGGGCATTGCGTGTCTCAGGTTTTTTTAAATTGTTAAATTACCCATCTAAGTAGAAGTCTCTACATTTATAACTATCGTTGCAGCTTTACTAGGTATGTCTACTAACGCAAGTCCTATGTTATACAAAACAAAATATGAGGGAGAAATAAAAGAACGCTGTAATTAAACAATTGTCCAACGCATTAGCACAGGACATTTATTAACACCTCACACAAGACTCGTTTTAAGCGCTTGCCAGGACCATTTATTTAGATCTGACAAGGTTGTTTTGTTTCCACTGGACGCGGTGAGGGATTGTAGTGTTTTTGCATGGAGGTGCGTGTAGTTTGTTTTTAAATGTTTTAGTCGAGAACGTGTCTACGTAATTTATATTTTTGATTTTATTATAACTAGTAGTCTTCTTGGATCCTTCGTCCTCCCGGATTCGGCATTTTTTTAAATCCCTAAAAAAATAAAAAACCCTTTGTTTACACGAGGAGTAACTTAAATTACTCTTATAGTTCTCTAAATCTCTTAAGTCTTATCCCAGCAAATAAAATAAAGCCAAAAGAGAAAAATATCCGTCAATTAGCGCAATCACATAATACTAGTGGTTCGCCCCGAACTGAGACCTCGCGGTATCCATTCACTGCACCGTTAAATTCATTCCACGTAAGATAGTGCTAACGTCTATTATTTGTAAAAATAAACGAATAAACTTTTACAGAGTGCCATCTATTGACATTGTGAAGTTCTGTTAAAAATACTATAATAAAAATTGAATAATAATTTCGTTTCCTTATAATATTTATCTTATTTTAGTCTTTGTTTTTCAAGTACAGGATATAATTCAAATAATTGATCAAGTTTCAGGCTCAACCTTTCAGAAAATTGAGAGTTCTGAGGCCAGCTTTGGACGTTAGAAAATCTCCACGTTGACCATTTCGTCAATTTTAGGGGAAAAATAAAAAATAAAAATTTTTTGGACTTTATTCCTAATTATCTTTAAAATGATATACCGCAACCCCATGTAATGCTATAAAAAATATTTTACTTTGCAGTCGCTTCTATGAGAGCCCCCCTGAAATAAAGATTTTTATAACTTTTTAAGCCATATTCGGCTGGAGGCCATCGGTTTACATATATATTTAAATTTGAAGTAATTACGTTCATTCCTTCAGAAGTTATAAGGCTCTGACAGGCGGACGGACGGACGGACAAATTCAAATTGTGGTGCAAATTCACTCAAGTAGACTCAGAGACGTTCGCTTCGCTCGGTCAATGATTCTCATCGCGCTGGTTCGTATTGCAGAAGACACCTTAAACAAAAAATTTAATTTAAACTATTAAAAAAAATCGACCTTCAAAAATCAAGTCCGTTCATAAAAATGTGTTAACTTTACTAACTCATAGAACAGAACAGTAGCAAAAAAGAACTGGTTGTGAAGCATATTTTATCAAAAGGACAAGTAAGATAAGTTCACTATCATTTGTCAACGCGTCGTGCGAATTCCTTTTCGAGCAAGTCATCCCATCCCACTCTTCCATATTGTAGTGGCAGCGACGATTTCTTTAAACGCCTTGCAATAAGAATTTATATGCAGGCTATGCTTTAGTGATTTTTTTGGCAAGATCATCGATCCTTTATAATAGAAGACTAATTATACAGAATGCAATATTAATAGTCATGGTTCTTGGCTCATTCAAATGTAAATGGGTAGGTAATAATAGGTATGTGTGATGCAATTATGTCACAGACCGAGTTGAGGCTTCTGAAATGATGCAATGCCTATGATAAAGATAGTATACAGTATAATCTTAAAAAAAGGTTAAGCAGTTATAAGTTCCCATTTCCTAACCCGGATGATCAATCAGTGAGTTTGTAAACTCGATTAAATAGGAAGCTAATAGAATCACCAGAACAGCAAACTAACAAACAAACAACCTATGAAACCATTATATATATGTAGAGTAATTAGAAACAATAATAGCGAACATAAATTATTTTTTAAATCAAGTAAAATAATGCAACCATTTCGGACTCCACCACCGCGTCATAATTAACATTTTTTGTAGCTTAAAAAAGCTAAGCAATGTTGTGATGCACATAGATATGTGTTGGCTTATAAAACAGGAAAACAAAAATGATTCTGAAACACAAAAGAGTTGAAAAGTAATCTGTTCGCAATACCTTATCCGGTAGCAGAAAACAAAATCCATGATGTGATCGTGCAGCATCACAGTACGAACGCACGAGTGAGATAAGTTTACACTCATTTGTCACTCCAAGGTGTCCGCGTCGGGCCTGCATCGTGAATATTCTTCCCCGGGTCAGATAAACTTCTCTCCCCATAATATTAAAGTAGTGACGGATTAAAAACCGCGGTGCTGCTTTTCTCACATAGGATCAGATGTCGGAACGTGAAAGTTTTGGAGTTTAACGTCATGACTCATAGTCATGAAATATTTTGTATTCATTTAGTATTATATTAAGTACACGTAGGTACAGTCATAGCAAACTTCGTGATCTGGCGAATATCGAGACAAACCTACAATAATAACACTCTTTTGCGTACTATAAAGTGCTAGGTTGCTTTTTGATTTTTTTGGGAAGTACCTACTCATACCAAAATCAAACTACTTGAACAAACTATTATTCATCAAACTACTCGACTACCTAACTACTTATCTACTTGAACAACTGTAGGAATCATTATTATTGTTATCGAATGTAAAATCAAGCAAAGAATTTGTTTAGATAATAGGAATAAAAATATTTTGCTACCTCGTAAAAGCTAGACGCTTTCCTTTATGTATCTGTCTGTACCAGCTCATTGACATGTATTGACTTACAAACACTAAAAGCATCTTTATACCTGGTGGGTTAGAGTCAGGTACGTTTATATTTTACTGTTTGATATATTACATAGTAGGAAGTGTCATCCAGACGGCAATCGAAGAACCGTTGTAATGACGGTCCTGAACGATACGATCACAAGAAAATAGCTCGGATAAATAACTATTATCAACCTACGCGATGTGCCACTAGTGCCTTTCTCTACACTCTAAGTAATATTACAAAATAACAGATTTTATACTGATTCGTAAAAATTCTACGTTATTAAATCTCTGGTTATCATTCTTAGTTCCAATTTTTTAACCTATTTTTCTTTAAGAGAATGGAATGCCTTTTATAGTTTTAAACATCTTTGTTTTTGGTTAAAGGATTATAAATAAAAATGAATGTATGGATCTAATAGCATAATTCATAGATTCATAATATTTGTTCGCAGGTCGCAACATATCATCCGAGGGGCCGTTGTTCTGTCAAACACGCTCAATGGATACGAACAAATATGCAGTAGAAGTTGTTGCAGCAAAGCCACAAGAAATATGGTGGCATGAATGGGATAATAGTCAATCCGAAGTTGTTACACCCCTCCTGCTATCTTGTCCATTGACTGAGGCTATAACTGATGCATCTATAGTATCCGTTGTCACCCAACCATGCGAAGATCCTTCGAATGGATTAATTCTGACACCCTCAAATACTAAACACAAATATGAAAGAACCTTCACAATATGCGTAAAAGATATGACTTTCCAAAAAGATATATCACAAAATTTGGTTGAATGGGTTGAGACAAATAAGTTGCTTGGAGTGGATATGATTGATATGTATATAGATAGCTTAAGTAAGGAAAGCGAAGAGGTTTTGCTTCGTTATCGCTCGCAGGGCATTGTCCGTTTATTTCATGTTCCTATTAAATATAGTACTGAAAAATCTCTATGGCAGAGGAGAAGAGATCATATTTTAACGTACAATGATTGTCTGTACAGAAATCTTAGAGAATCTAAATTCATTGTTCCGCTAGACGTGGACGAAATACTATTACCAAAAATAGCTTACACTTGGACTGAACTGTTGAAAAGGTTAACCTATCAAGGTTGGAATTCAAACCGATATTCTGCAATTTTAGTTCAAAACGTTTTCTTCTTCGATTTTCTGCAAAAAGTCAGAAACTACAAATCTAATAAACATGGAAATTCGAGTAAGATTTATATAAAGCGAGACGATGTACGAATAAACGATATTGAAAATGTAGTATTAGAGCAAATTGAATTAATAGATGATACTAGTCTTAAGAATGAAGTAGATTATGAAAATGCCATGGATGCAATACACAAATATAAACCAGTATGTGGCAAAGAAATGCCAATACCTAAACTAGCAAGTCATATAGTTAGCTCAGCAGTTATTAGCCCTATAGCACATTACAGCAAAAGCTTTATGCTTACAAAGAGAGTGCTGACAGCATTTAATCATTATCCTTTGGCAAGTCTTGGAGCGGCGGGCATGGCTGGATGGTCGGCGCCCTTTAACGAAGTGCAACTCAACCATTACAAGGTAAAATAAACCAATATTAACATCGTTAATCAATTTACTTATATGACAAGAATATTACCAAACCAATTTTTTCCTAACTGAATTTATTCAGACTGGTAATTTTATTTTTTAAGAAAAAAGCTCTTATCTTTTTTAATTTGTAGAAAAACTATATTTATGCACTTCTATTACTTAAAGGAAAGTTCGTGCAGAATATTTAATTTCGAATAGCACGAAGTCGTGAGAAGATGCTGCGCGTTTATTTAAATACAAAGCGTTCAAAGAGAAATTACAATAATTTAGCGACTCCCAGCAGGATTGCTATACTAAACAACAGTCTTGTGTTACAGGAGTCATGCAACTCTACAGTGGTAGCGGAGTGCGAAATATATTCTAAAACAGCACGGATCGACCACTCTGCAGCTCGTTTAAGAAGACGCCTAACAAAAGCTCTTGCAATGGCTCTCTGCTCCAAATAAAATACTGTCTAAATTTCTTGTCTTTGTTTTTATTTAGTACAATCTCTTTATCCAGCCAGATATACCTACAGTTTAGGTATAATCTGCATCGTTGGATACATAAATTTGATATTTTCAAAAATGTTCATTTTACGAAACTACAAAGTATTTCAAAATAATGGTTGTTACCATAACGTAATGATGACTATATAAGACATCATATTTGTTCGGAAATGTACCAAAAGGCAAATCGAATATTTAATTTCTCAGGCAAAATTTACTCCAATCAAAATATTTCTCGGTATAATATTTCCTTTTCTAATAAGACCTGAGAACAGCAGCATAGATACTGCAAAAGTCAATTAAGTAGCGATGATATTTCTTATAAGAATATATCCTATCATTGGATGATTGGACCCTCTGGATGAACTTAATAATAAAACGTAAACGTAAAAATAAACCTCTCGAGCGCTAATGTCGTATTAGTTTTTCTATTTCATAGTATCTATTATGAGACAAATCTAAATGACCCATGTCACATTTTCTTGATGTATTTGTAACGATGTGTCTGATGTGGGAACATTTATGTAATTTTATTACACCTAGTAACAAAATGTGTTTGTTTGTTGGTTGTTGGATCGACGTGATTTTTGCATTGGAATAGTTGAGGACCTGCAGAGTGACATAGGCTACATTTTATCCCGGTAAATTAAGGAGTGGAAAAAGGGGGAGTTAAAAAAAACTTATTTCACGCGTACATCAGTTAGTAAGCATGCCTAAAACCAAATCAAATACTACCTGTATGAATAAAATCTGAGGAAAGAAACATCATAAGAAACACAAAGGTCATGTCACTAGATCCGATACAGCGTTGTCGATGCTGATATGAAACTGTAATGTAAGTAATTTACGAGTTATATTTGAAATTATCATTGAATAGGAATCCACGAATGTTGCCTCAACGCCACTCATAAACAACTTTTACCTTGCCTTAGGATTGCGTTTTACACACCTTTTATCGGTGCAACTTCAATGAAATGGTGTCTGAACCACCTTTTTATCACCTTATTTGCATAAACAAATACGTGTAGTGCAGATTTAACAATAAAATACCGTGTTATTAAAATGTGGAGCCGATGGAAATTCAAATATTATGATGTCTTTTACTGTAAATAATGGACTGTAATAAGTATGTCTGTCTGCCAATCTCTTTGTCTGTCTGCTACGCTTTAACGGTCTATCTTTTCAAACAATTTTGATGAAATTTGGTACTTACATAAATAGGTTTTCACACGGGAAATGACCATGTTTATCATTTTTTTCAAAATAATAATGAATTGTTGCTCCAATCTCTCAACCTCAAAATCCTGAATTCAAAAACTTGCGAAATTTAGGCCTTATTCAAGCAAGGGGCACTATTCTGTATAAATCCATACTTCCATGCAAACCTTATCCAAACTAATTTCCATACTAATATTATAAATGCTAAAGTGTGTCTGTCTGTCTGCTACGCTTTCACGGTTCATTAGTTCAACCGATTTTGATGAAATTTGGTACAGGGGTAGTTTGTACCCCACGGAACCTGAAGATGTACCACATAAAACCTGAAGATTTTATGTGGTACATCTTTAGGGAAACTCAATAGCGCAGATCTAATCAGATGAACAAAATATGACAACTATATATTTAAGAAATAAAATATAAGTACACTATGTTTTAATGTTGCTTCCCTCAATATGCGAATAGTATAGAGCAAACAAGTAAATAAAACAAGCAAATCTAATCGCTTCTTAAGTTCCCCGAACCGCAAACTCTCCTGCAGTCTGCACTGATTCATTTACAACATCTGATAAAATCGCCTTCTTTATTGGACATTGTGCGTACGCTGCGATCCGCGATAAGGCCGTATCGATACTACATTAATCAATTACCCAATAACCTATACAATGCGACAATTTTATTGCAATGCACGTGAAAATGAAACACTCATTGGAGATAAACGATAAAATAGTAATTGGAATCGAATTGCTACTCCCATTCAATTTGCGATGTTTGTTTATGGCCGGGATTGATCGTTTAAACGCGCAATTAGCTGGTAAACCGCTACATGGTTACAACCTTAAGGAACATAAAAAAGGCACATTGATCCTCAATTAAGATTGATTTAACAATCGATTGAAAGGATATTTACCAAATTCGCCTAAGATTCAACAAACGTTTGAAATATACTGTAATTTTTAGCTTATTTTATAACCATAATTCCAAATATTAGAATTCAACGGACACTTCAAATTAATTAAAAAATTATATTATGATTACTATACGTTTCCGTCTCTCGGTTAATAACCACAGATCAATAATTTATACGTTAAAATAATATACAATACCACCGCTTGAGCGCTAGATCCGTATTGTAAGAAACGAGACAAAAGCAGCTTAAGGGTCCTTATACAATCAGGCCGCAGCCAACTTTAGGTATATAACTCGCCACACTACAGCATATATCTGTACGCATATATAGCACTACGCTCTACGCTCGATTTTATAGCCAACTAATCAATTTTGTAACTTGAAATATTTGATTATTTATTTACTACATATTATTATCTATGCCTCCGCGCCACATTATTATAGTAAATACTAGCAGACGCGCCCCTGCTTCGCTCGGGTGAAATTTTTAAAAATTCCTTGGAGGTCGAATTTCCAAAAATCCTGAAACACGTGTTTCTTAAATCCCTATAGTAAAAATCTGTAGGTATTTAACTCGCCACAATACAAAATATTTCTGCAAGCACGTATACTCTACGCTAGACCACAGTAAACGGATGAAACTACCTAGAAACGTTCGAAACAGCTCACTCACACAAACATGCGCATCGACATTGCCGTCAGTAGTGATTGCCGCGTCATGACGAGTGGTCACGTATAAATCTATTTCCGCGATCTTTTTAAAAATGCAAGGAGTGTATTGCGTAGTATACGGCTGTTTGAACTCTGCTTCAACAAAACCGGAACTATCGTTTTTTAAATTCATTCTAAATCGATATTTGGGGCTCCCTGGGAACAAAAAACAGGAAACTGGTAACAAATTTAAAAAAAATCTCTGTTATTGTACCGATTTCGTACAAAATCGATATATGAGGATCCCTAAGATCACAAGACAGGAAACTGTTACCAAAATTTAAAAAAATCAGCGCCATTTTGAAATGTTTGTTATTGGACCGATTTCAGTCAGCGCCGTTTTGAAATTCTCTGTTATTGTACCGATTTCGTTCAAAATCGATATCTGACGATCCCTGGGATCACAAAACAGGAAACTGGTACCAAAATTTAAAAAAAGTCTGCGCCATTTTGAAATTCTTTATTATCGTACTGATTTCGTTCAAAATCGATATCTGACGATCCCTGGGATCACAAAACAGGAAACTGGTACCAAAATTTAAAAAAAGTCAGCGCCATTTTGAAATTCTTTATTATCGTACCGATTTCGTTCAAAATCAATATCAGGGGTTCTCTGGGATCACAAAACCGGAAACTGGTACCAAACTTTAAAAAAGTCAGCGCCATTTTGAAATTCTTTGTTATCGTACCGATTTCGTTCAAAATCGATATCTGGGGTTCCCTGGGATCACAAAATAGGAAACTTTTACCAGAATTTTAAAAAAGTCAGCGCCATTTTGAAATTCTCTGTTACTGTACCGATTTCGTTCAAAATCGATATCTGGGGTTCCCTAGGATCACAAAATATGAAAATTTTACCAGAATTAAAAAAGTCAGCGCCATTTTGAAATTCTCTGATATCGCTTTTGAACGAAATCAGTACAATAACAAAGAATTTCAAAATGGCGCTGAGTTTTTAAAATTTTGGTAACAGTTTCCTGTTTTGTGGTCTAAGGGATCCTCAGATATCGATTTTGAACGAAATCGGTACAATAACAGAGAATTTCAAAATGGCGCTGACTTTTTTTAAATTTTGGTACCAGTTTCCTGCTTTGTGATCCCAGGGACCGTCAGATATCGCTTTTGAACGAAATCGGTACAATAACAAAGAATTTCAAAATGGCGCTGAGTTTTTAAAATTTTGGTAACAGTTTCCTGTTTTGTGGTGTAAGGGATCCTCAGATATCGATTTTGAACGAAATCGTTACAATAACAGAGAATTTCAAAATGGCGCTGACTTTTTATAATTCTGGTAAAAGTTTCATAATTTGTGATCCTAGGGAACCCCAGATATCGATTTTGAACGAAATCGGTCCAATAACAGAGAATTTAAAAATGGCGCTCACTTTTTTAAAATTCTGGTAAAAGTTTCCTGTTTTGTGATCCCAGAGAACCCCAGATATCGATTTTGAACGAAATCGGTACGATAACAAAGAATTTCAAAATGGCGCTGACTTTTTTTAAATTTTGGTACCAGTTTCCTGCTTTGTGATCCCAGGGATCGTCAGATATCGCTTTTGAACGAAATCGGTACAATAACAAAGAATTTCAAAATGGCGCTGATTTTTTAAAATTTTGGTAACAGTTTTCTGTTTTGTGGTCTTAGGGATCCTCAGATATCGATTTTGAACGAAATCGATACGATAACAAAGAATTTCAAAATGGCGCTGACTTTTTTTAAATTTTGGTACCAGTTTCCTGCTTTGTGATCCCAGGGATCGTCAGATATCGCTTTTGAACGAAATCGGTACAATAACAAAGAATTTCAAAATGGCGCTGAGTTTTTAAAATTTTGGTAACAGTTTCCTGTTTTGTGGTCTAAGGGATCCTCAGATATCGATTTTGAACAAAATCGGTACAATAACAGAGAATTTCAAAATGGCGCTGACTTTTTTTTAATTCTGGTAAAAGTTTCATAATTTGTGATCCTAGGGAACCCCAGATATCGATTTTGAACGAAATCGGTACAATAACAGAGAATTTCAAAATGGCGCCGACTTTTTTATAATTCTGGTAAAAGTTTCATAATTTGTGATCCTAGGGAACCCCAGATATCGATTTTGAACGAAATCGGTACAATAACAGAGAATTTAAAAATGGCGCTCACTTTTTTAAAATTCTGGTAAAAGTTTCCTGTTTTGTGATCCCAGAGAACCCCAGATATCGATTTTGAACGAAATCGGTACGATAACAAAGAATTTCAAAATGGCGCTGATTTTTTAAAATTTTGGTAACAGTTTTCTGTTTTGTGGTCTTAGGGATCCTCAGATATCGATTTTGAACGAAATCGGTACGATAACAAAGAATTTCAAAATGGCGCTGACTTTTTTTAAATTTTGGTACCAGTTTCCTGCTTTGTGATCCCAGGGATCGTCAGATATCGCTTTTGAACGAAATCGGTACAATAACAAAGAATTTCAAAATGGCGCTGAGTTTTTAAAATTTTGGTAACAGTTTCCTGTTTTGTGGTCTAAGGGATCCTCAGATATCGATTTTGAACAAAATCGGTACAATAACAGAGAATTTCAAAATGGCGCTGACTTTTTTTTAATTCTGGTAAAAGTTTCATAATTTGTGATCCTAGGGAACCCCAGATATCGATTTTGAACGAAATCGGTACAATAACAGAGAATTTCAAAATGGCGCTCACTTTTTTAAAATTCTGGTAAAAGTTTCCTGTTTTGTGATCCCAGAGAACCCCAGATATCGATTTTGAACGAAATCGGTACGATAACAAAGAATTTCAAAATGGCGCTGACTTTTTTTAAATTTTGGTACCAGTTTCCTGCTTTGTGATCCCAGGGACCGTCAGATATCGCTTTTGAACGAAATCGGTACAATAACAAAGAATTTCAAAATGGCGCTGAGTTTTTAAAATTTTGGTAACAGTTTCCTGTTTTGTGGTCTAAGGGATCCTCAGATATCGATTTTGAACGAAATCGGCACAATAACAGAGAATTTCAAAATGGCGCTGACTTTTTTTTAATTCTGGTAAAAGTTTCATAATTTGTGATCCTAGGGAACCCCAGATATCGATTTTGAACGAAATCGGTACAATAACAGAGAATTTCAAAATGGCGCTCACTTTTTTAAAATTCTGGTAAAAGTTTCCTGTTTTGTGATCCCAGAGAACCCCAGATATCGATTTTGAACGAAATAGGTACGATAACAAAGAATTTCAAAATGGCGCTGACTTTTTTTAAATTTTGGTACCAATTTCCTGCTTTCTGATCCCAGGGATCGTCAGATATCGCTTTTGAACGAAATCGGTACAATAACAAAGAATTTCAAAATGGCGCTGATTTTTTAAAATTTTGGTAACAGTTTTCTGTTTTGTGGTCTTAGGGATCGTCAGATATCGATTTTGAACGAAATCGGTACAATAACAAAGAATTTCAAAATGGCGCTGATTTTTTAAAATTTTGGTAACAGTTTCCTGTTTTGTGGTCTAAGGGATCCTCAGATATCGATTTTGAACGAAATCGGTACAATAACAGAGAATTTCAAAATGGCGCTGACTTTTTTTTAATTCTGGTAAGTTTCCTATTTTGTGATCCCAGGGAACCCCAGATATCGATTTTGAACGAAATCGGTACGATAACAAAGAATTTCAAAATGGCGCTGACTTTTTTAAAATTTTGGTACCAGTTTCCTGTTTTGTGATCCCAGGGATCGTCAGATATCGATTTTGAACGAAATCGGTACAATAACAAAGAATTTCAAAATGGCGCTGATTTTTTAAAATTTTGGTAACAGTTTCCTGTTTTGTGGTCTAAGGGATCCTCAGATATCGATTTTGAACGAAATCGGTACAATAACAGAGAATTTCAAAATGGCGCTGACTTTTTTTTTATTCTGGTAAGTTTCCTATTTTGTGATCCCAGGGAACCCCAGATATCGATTTTGAACGAAATCGGTACGATAACAAAGAATTTCAAAATGGCGCTGACTTTTTTTTTAATTTTGGGTAAAGTTTTCTGTTCAGTGATCCCAGGGAACACCAGATATCGATTTTGAACGAAATCAGGACGATAAAAAAGAATTTCAAAATGGCGCTTACCGTACTAAAATTATTGGGAAAAAGTTTGTTAGTAGGATTGTTCTTCAATCACGCCGTAACAGACTAACGTATTGACCTAATTTTTTGCATGGGTATAGTTGGCTATAATAATAATTGAGTGTAGTTAAGGGCTCTGGAGTGTCATAGACTTCAATTAATACATTCTTACATACATCCAACATACATACACACTCACACACACACGCATAGGCATACATAGACTCCTAATCTCGTACCCTTTCCTTTTGGCTTTGCTGTAATCGGGTAAAAAAAAGGGTAATTGAGAACTTTCTTCTTTGTGTCGTAAACAATATCAAGTTTTATCAAGCGCAGTATACAACACGGTGTTAATTTTGTCGTAATAAATTTCATGCAAAAAAGCGATACACCCACCCGTTCACGAGCGCATCTCAGCGCGTACTGAGCGCCAAACGCCAAGCGGCCGGCTTCTTTCCATAGAAAATTTATGAAGAATTTTTTGTGTTGACACATAAATGACAAAGTATTTATTTGTATGCATAATGTTCCAGCATTTGGGTAGAGGACTATATAAGCCCCACTCTTTTGTTATTTTCAAGTTAAAATATGTAGCTGATCTAGCTTTATGGGTTCCTATCCAGACCCCATTTTTCGTCATTTTCAGCAGTTCTTGCGTTCGTAGAAACGTATTTATTCCGAAAATTTGTATGGGGGTGTGCATTTTTTATGGGGTCTAACTAGAGATGAATACATTACCTTTAATTTAATACCATAATATCCCAACAGCTGTTATTCCATTTATCTATAAATGGTACTTGAAAAAGTATGATATTTGTATAAGGGGCCTTAAAGTGCTAAGTGCGCTAGTATTCTGAATCTCGCAACTCATATATTGAAAGAACAATAATTTCATATTTCTAACGCCAACTGTGAAGTTCTCGATGAACTATGAAGATACTTGCATCCTTATTTATAACGCCATCTGTAATATTTTTGATGAACTACCACAAATCTCGTCTTATCTATATACTGTTTACAGCTCTATTACAATTGGACAAAGATGATATTTATTTGTTTACGTAGATTTATTGTGGAAGTTTAAATAACCTCAAAATTGAAAATATTTTTGGTAATAAGTAATTTCTTAGCAAGTGTCCGTTGTTTTAATCTGTTCTCAAGTATAAAAGGGTATTAATTTGAACCCAGTAATCATTGTTTTATGACGGTTGGTTCTTAGGCGAACTTTGTATGGGGACAGAACAATGTCCATGTAGTGTGGTGCTGGTGATGCCCGGAAAATCATTTTGACTGAATGAGGAGTTTTTAAGAGTTTGTGACGTAAGCTTCCTATCCTGATGATCTGCAAGTGTATACAGCTGCACCTGGCCATAACATCCACATTGCCATAAAAAACCTCTTGTTTGCGTCAGTTGTTTATTGTCTTTGTTCTAAGTGTGTGTAATAAAGGGTTTTATCTGTCTATATATATTTTTTCGAGCTCGGAAAAGCAAAAGAGCAAGGACAATAATTTGAAGAGTCTCGCGCAGTTGTCTGCGGAATGTGATTGTTCACATTCCGCTTGCCACTCTGAACTAAGATTAAGTATGGTCATATTGACACATTGTAAGTCATAGTTATCTTCAACATGTCTTCAGCGAAACCATAAATTATATCTTATTTTTGAAAACAGGTACTTACTCTATTTGAACCTTATCTACAAAGAAATAAAGTCTATGTGGGATGTAAGTTATAAGGTTTAAGTGTAAGATTATGATAAAAGATATAAGTTGATGCAAAGATGAACGAGTATGACTAATACCTACTCATCATACTTTCTTGTTGCAGCTCAACATTAGGTCTGGGCATTATCCATGTAAGAAATTTTCCTATTTGATGAGATGGACGGATTCACCGAATTGTGAAGTTTGTGGACAGGTGGAAGATGTAGAACATCTTTTGATGGAATGCAGCAGGAATAGAAGAAAACGGGATTTACTGATGAGCTGCTACAATTTAAATTTTAGTGATGCTGGTACTGCACAAAGTGCCATAAGCAGTCCAACATCCGAAATACCGATTGCCTTCTGGTGATTTGGTTGCCGCGGCTCATCGGTGTTGCACATTTGATGGAAACAGTAGGTGAGTCCGTCTTTTTCGTTGGATGTGAGAGTTTCTTACATGATGGATACTGTCCAATTAGGTATGGAATGAAATTAGAAGCCTCCAAAAAATTAAAGATAAAAAATGCTCTAATTCCTTCTCTCCTACGAGAGTTGAGGCCTGTGCCTGGCAGTGGGACGTTAATGGGATGTAGTGGTGGTGGATAGGTACTTAGTGTCGTGACAAAAAAACTATTTTTTCTTGATAGCTGATATAAAACTTCACTCAATCCACTTTCATCAATAAAGTTGAAAAACAGAACACTTTCTCAAACAATAGAAAAAGAACTTGTTATTATAAGGCCATTTTGTAGGATGCAAAATAAAAATAAAATAAGTAAATGGTTCCTTAATCTTGATATAACTAACTACACAACTTCTAACAGGAAAAGGTGGAGCACCTTACGGAAATTATTTGCGTCTGAATATTCAATTTTCCTGCCGTCTAACGACTAAAGACAAGGTAGTGAACTGTATACAACCAATGCACTATTGAAGTTTATCGTATCCTGCGAATCTAGCCTCTGAGGCTGGAGGCGGTCGATGACCTAACGTTAGGACACCTAGGTTCTACCTATATTATGGTATAGCTGAAAGTACAAGCTGGATAGCGCAACGAACCCGGATGCTTCCTTGATTTATAGGACAGATAGTGGGCAGCCTTTCGAATAGCAATAAATGAGTATATGCTTATAGTATAATAATGGAGCTGTACTGAGAGGGAATTTCATATTTTGAAATATTTATGAACTTACTTACTTATTCAATTTTTTGTTTGAGTAAGTAGGTACATTATTTTCGATTATTAGATCTAGAACGTAGAATTTTGCTTAGGAGCTAATATATTATAATATAATTATATACTTATACCTTAGTTATTAAACTGCTTTGTCTTCACCATTCTGCGTCAGTTGCTTTTTTTTATCCACTACAAGTTAGCCAGTGACTGCGATTTCATCTGGTGGTAGGTAAGTGATGCAGCGGGCTAACTGATTAGGGGTATAGCAGTTAATTATGTTGTACCAGTACCCCTTATTGGTTTCTACACGGCATCGTACTGGAACGCTAAATCGCTTAACGCCACGTCTATGCCGGTAGGGTGGTAACGAGCCAAGGCCAAAGCCTCCAACCAGATCAGAGAAAATTCAGAAATTATAAATTCCCAAATCGATCGAACCCGAAACCTCCCGCTTATTAGACAACAGCACTCACCATTGCGCCAGGGTGATCGTACGGACTTAAACAGTAACCGAAATAAGGGGTATAAACACTGTTTTTTGAAACTGTTATAAAACAGAAACACTTATAACGGAAACAGAAACGATACCGTAACCCGATCAATCTGTAACCGTTTATTTCTGTTTATAAGTGTTCTTATCTGTAACCTCTTATAAGTAAGTACATGCCCTAACAAACTGCAGGGTGTGACAACGTGTTCTTCTCACTTCATTTGACTTTACATACACTGACACAACATGGCCGTGTTTTTCTTAAAACAATTGCAACCATCAGTGCTTTCACCTAAGGGTCAAATTTGAATATGTGTCAGCAGTAAATTTGGCAACGTCGCTATTTCGGTTAGACTTTAAAACACTTTCATTTCTAGTACAGATTCGTTTCTGTTACAGAAATTTATGTGTTTTGGGTTAACAGAATTAAAAACACATTCAAAAGGGTTACAGCTTCGATTCTGTTACACTTTCATTCTGTAACACTTGTACTTCTGTAACCTTTATGAATTTGTTTTTTAGTCCCTGGGTGATCGTCAAAAGGCAAATCAGGCGGTTACAAACTAGGACTACAATACCTACAAAAGTTATATCGATATGTCAAAAAAGGAAAGCGCGCAAGATTGCGCTAGTCAGGAAAATTATTTATTTCCTTCATGGAGGTAAACATGATATCTTGTTTAGCTCACATTTTATTTTTTACTGTTAAAATTTAACTATTACCAGCTGATGTATTTTTTGCACTTAACGCCAGTTAACATAATCAGCAACACACTTCCATGATTGAGGAAGTGTAAAAAAGTGGTCCAAAGTTAACAAACCTTGACCATCGTACAACCCATTTTGCTTTTAATGGCGGTCAAAGTTTAAGTGACGGTTATCACATAATCGTAAAGTAACTTTAACCTTCTATGTTGCAAAGCCTTAACTAAACAAAATCAAAACACTATTAATTCTCAACTGCGCACGCGTCTTGTCGCAAAGCACTTCCCGCCCACGTGTTAAGCATGTATATTTAAGTAGATAGGTTTGTTTGCAATACAAAACAAGTAAGTGCATATTTTTGGGTTCCGTACCTCAAGAGGAAAAATACAAAGGAATTTATGGGATCACTTCGTTGTTCTTCTGTCTGTCTGTCTGTCAACCACCGTTTTCTTGGGAAAATTGACGGTCCCTTGGAGCTATAAAAAATCAAGCTTTTAAGTTAATGAATGTTTTGTTATTTCTTTCTTTCTATTAACTTCATTATCTGTACAACGTCCCTTATCTTGTTAAAACAACCGTTTAAGATACTTAAAATGTCTCGAAAGAGTACAAGTACTAGATACTTTCGTTTGGACTAAGATAAAATATACCTATTAGGTACTAAGGCGAGGCTTAGTATACCTAGTAACATTTCCAGTTCTAGACCTGTCTTAGGAACAGTTATTTCCACTTCCTTTTATGGTCCAGCTCCTAGGTACTTCCCGGGTATTATTAGTAGTATTCAAAGATAGTATTTATATAAAAGCTTATGCCCGCGACTTTGTCCGCGTCGATTGAAGTTTTTAATCTAATCCAGGCATTCCCAAAGTGGTCGATATCGACCACTTTAGGAATTGACCCCTTGGGGTCGATATTGGTTTCCCAGGAGTCTACATAAACGAAAACTGATTCTGAGGGTCGACGAGGTCTAAAAATCGATTACCAGACCATTTAATTTCTAATAAGAAGATTTTAAACATTAACATCCTGTGCTACTACTAGCTCCATCTAACGTCACCTGCGTGAAATATTTGAAACCTAGAGGCATAGAAGCTTCAATGAACCGGGGTTTGAGCGGGCTCGATCTCGAGGCCTGTACCGATACCGTTATCAAAGCCGGGCTATCAGGAGACTATACTCAGATTCGAAGAGTCAATCACACTACTACAACCAATTAGCTCTACTGGTGTACTAGCTGGTTAGTGGTTAGTGAGTATTTCCCCAGATTAATTAGGTTTCTGATTCCCGCGGTAACTCTAATTTCTCAAAGTCTTTCTTTATCAAACTCAATACTCAATTTATTTATAACATGTAGGACATAATAATATCTACAGGTGCCTCTTATACATCATGTTTTGACTCTACCGCCGGTTCGGAAAGCAGTACTATTGAAAAGAACCGGCAAGAAACTCGAAGCAGTCGCTCTTTTAAAAAACAAGATATTACAATAAGTAGGTAAATAAATTAAATACAGTCAGCAGAAGAATACACTACTCAGCATTATCGCAACTTTGCGATGACAGACGCGCAGAATAGTTTTATAAATAAATAAAAGTTGTTTAATTCGGCCAACTAAAGGATGGGTTTCATCCTACTATGATTTTTCCACCCTTTTCAAAGGCTTCAGCCCTGGTCTAAAAGGGGTAAAATAGGGGATGATAGTTTGGATGAGGATATTTTTTCGGCTTAAGTACATCCGAAAAGAAATGAAATTCGATTAAAAATTAAGAAACACGTGTTTCAGTGTTTTTTTGGAAATAATTCCACCTCCAAGGCACCCGAGCGAAGCAGGGGCGGGTCTGATAGTATAAACATAAAAAA
This sequence comes from Erebia palarica, assembly GCA_964035005.1. NCBI lineage: Eukaryota > Metazoa > Arthropoda > Insecta > Lepidoptera > Nymphalidae > Erebia > Erebia palarica. Next base: position 32,265,136 of record OZ035984.1, on the reverse strand, counting down.
CACAGACATGTCCACTTTCCCGCGTCGAGGGCGATTAAAGAAACGAGCTGGTTTTCGTGCATCCTCTGCACAAGGCACCACTATAGTGGTGAAGTACTTAAACCTATTAGCTATAGTCTGTAGTTTGCTGTTGGGACTGTTCCGTGTTCTACGGATCAGGGACATAGATAGTTTTTTTACGAATGAAAGCTGCGACATCCCTGACGCATTGCAGAAGCAGAGCAATCCCATCATCATCCTAATTGGAAGCGCAAGTTGTCCAGTGATCTTTTGGCATACCCGACCCACAGGTTGTGTACACGACAGGCTCTGGCAATATGCCTTGAAAAGCGTTATCTTAGCTTGCTCAGTACAACGCGAAAATCTGCGAGCCAACATATTATTACCTCTGTCTGCCAAAGCCCTGCGCTCTCTTTCAATATCAGCATCATCTATCAATAGGCTTATGGCTGAAATGATGATGATGATGATAAAGGTAAAAATATTGACGAGCGAGGGCGGCATTTTTCAATTTTTGCCCCGCCTCGAAAAAATTCAAGAGCCGGCGCTGAATACGTACTTAAATTGTAGCGTGAAGGAGTGACAAACATCCAAAATTACCTGTAGGTAATTTAGGCTGTAGGCTACACATATAAAATGTGAGTAAGTTAATTACCAACGTATTACAACAAAGTCCAAAAGGGAAGTGCCCATTTCCGACTAATATACAGAGTAACTAGGTAGATAGGTATTTTATTTCAATGCAGTTTTATATCTAACTTTGTAACTACGAAACATCGTTTGGGGCAAAAGATGTAGGTAAGTACTTGTACGTAATGAGCTTCATGTCAAGATACGATGATGACGGATGAATAAGTTTAGTGAATATAAATGAGCTGTGCTGTTTACGTTTGCTAAGCTTCACTTGTGTACTTTTAGTTTATTTATATGTTTCTCAGAGTTAGACATGGTAGGTCGTTGACATTTGCCATGCAGAGATTGCAATTTGAAACTGGTTGTATTACATACTCTCTAACGTAAAGTGTAAGTACCTATATACGAGAGAGCTTCTGGTATGAGATTAGATGTTGCATTTACATTTTACACCGTAAACATAGAGTAATCAAACGCATACCTTAGTATATAGGTAGGTAAGTATTGCGTAACTACTACTTATCTACATAATACTGGAAAACTAAAACCCCTTATCCAGGGACGAAAAAACATTCATAAAGGTTACAGAATGAAAGTGTAACAGAATCGAAGCTGTAACCCTTTTGAATGTGTTTTTAATTCTGTTAACCCAAAACACTTATATTTCTGTAACAGAAACGAATCTGTACCAGTAATGAAAGTGTTTTAGAGTGTAACCGAAATAGCGACGTTGCCAAACGTTTACTGTTGACGCGTATTCAAATTTGAACCTAAGGTGAAGGCATCGATGGTTGCAAGTGTTTTAAGAAAAACATGGCCACGTGAGTCAGTTTGTGTAAAGTCCAATGAAGTGAGAAGAATGCGTTGTCACACAGTGCAGTTTGTTATGGTATTTACCTATTAGGGTTAAAGATAAAAATACTTATTAGCAGAAATAAACGGTTACAGATTGATTGGGTTATGGTATCGTTTCTGTTTCCGTGTGTGTTTCTTTTTTATAACTGTTTCAAAAAACAGTGTTTAAGCCCCTTATTTCGGTTACTGTTTCAGTCCTTACCCACCACCAAAGACAGGTAATATAATTAATCTATGCCACCACATACTTTATGTACTTCGCGGAAGCATATAACGCGGCTCCTAGAAGTACAAGGACAAACTCCTACAAGGAAAATAATTATGAAGTTGTGCATTTAGGTAGGTAGCAGGTATAGGCTATTGATTATAACTTAAAAAACTAGGCAATAAGGAACTAAAAAGTTTACGGGTTTTTATTTCAGGAATCGTTCATTCAATGGGTTATAAAAGAAGAAAAAATCGCAGAGTGCTATTAATTTAGAGGGTGGAAATTGAAGATAGGGGTGATAAAGCACTCCTTTCGGATTTTTCAATATTTCTCGTAAACAAAGAAAAGTTTTGATTTATTGTTTATAAAACTTTTTGTAGAAAATCAAATTTTCCACCGGAATAGAACTTTTCAAATGCTAAATAATATTTAAAAAATCCATGAAAAAATACTTGAAAAAAAAACTATACATTTTTGAGTTCTTTTGCTTTTTCGCCTCTCTTTTTTAAATAGATTAAATTTCCTTCAAAATGTTGGGCTGAAATATTTTTTTGATTAGGTAAAAATTGACCGAGGTATGGCCATTGGAAACTGGCTTTTGTCCGCGTGAATTGAGGTTTTTTGGTTTCCGCGGGAACTCCTTAATTTTCCGGGATAAAATGTGTTATTTCCTATGTATTATTTCAGACTATAATCTATCTTTGTGCCAAATTTCATCCAGATCCGTTCAGCCGTTTTGACGTGATTGAGTAACAAACATTCATTTGAGGTTTTTGGGTTCCTGCGGGAACTCTTTTAACTTTCTGGGATAAAAAGTAGCCTATGTGCTATTACAGACTATATATAATAATCTATCTCTGTGCCAAATTTCATCCAGATCCATTGCCGTTCTGGCGTGATTGAGTAACAAACGTCCATCCAATCCAACCATCCAAACTTTCCAATTTATAATCCATACCTAATAATATTATAAATGCGAAAGTGCGTCTGTCTGTATGAAAGTTTACGGTAGTAAATATAATAAAACTATGGTACAAGTAATCCTTTAGTCATTGATGTAGAATTTTAGTATAAGTACATAATAGGTAGGTACCTATATAGTCCATCTATCTGACGGTGACAGCTTCGTTACTCGCTTTAATTAAACTAGCGGCACGCTATGATGGCCGGTTTGACGTTTGTCCGCTCATGAAGTTCCGTATTAATTGATAACGACTTTGAAGGAAATAATTGTATTACTTTATTGACGATAGTGATGTGCAGAGATTCATAAATTTTATCGAATGTAGTTTCTCATGAAGTTCCGTATTAATTGATAACGACTTTGAAGGAAATAATTGTATTACTTTATTGACGATAGTGATGTGCAGAGATTCATAAATTTTATCGAATGTAGTTTTAGGTTTAGGACTCAAAATTTATTTATTAAATTGATTTCTTAAATGTATACAAGTGTAGAAAAATCAGTTTGCACCATTTAAGGGGTGAATGTACTTGTGAATATGAACAATTTTCACTATGTGGACAAACCTCTGAAATCGCAAAAAAATATCAATAAATTTTTAAAAATGGAATCTAATACGATCGTCACATAGGATCGCTGGCTAGCACAACTACTACCTCCGGCAAACTCGCGTCAATGCTCAATGCAAAACAAAGCAGTTTCGAATTGACGTTGCTTCGAAAAGTATAAACTGTCAGTGCAATGCGATTGTGATATAGTTTTGACCTGGCTTTGGATTTCAAATATTGATACTGCATTACTGTTGACCCTTGCTCGTTAATTTGGACTCTGTTCAAGCCCTTTGTTGTGGATTTCGTCGATATGACCGAACGTACGCAGAGAACTGTTCTAAATAGTCAGACACGTGAGTTCGTAATACGCCTTCGTAACTATTTCGATCGTGAAGCTCAAAATGGAGGGCCAATTTTACCTATAACGTCAGTGGTTGAACGCGTAGCTGATGCGCTTAATATTGGACAACGAACTGTTAGACGGATAACTAAAAAAAAATATGGCGAGACTGGCACAGAAGAAAATAAACTTCACACACCAAAAAAGAGAAAACGAGCAAAACCAGTCGTAGGCATCGATAGCTTTGATGCCGATGCTATCCGAAGACATGTTTACGGCTACTATTTACAGAAGGAGTATCCAACAAGAAAAAAGTTGGTGCATTCACTGAAGGAAGCTGGATTATTCTTCGGTGGGGAAAGTTCTTTAACGAAGATTTTGAAGACCATTGGATTTCGATACAAAAAATGTAACAAACGCAAAATATTGATGGAAAGATTTGATATAGCGATGGCAAGGTATACTTTTTTACGGCAAGTGAAAGAAATCAAAAATTGGCAAAATGTTGTGTTCTTGGATGAAACATGGCTTAATGCTAACCATACTGTAGGCCGTTCTTGGAACGATGACACAGCAGCATCTACTTCCAAAGTTCCTGTAGGAAAAGGATCGCGACTTATAATTTGTCACGCCGGAACCATCAACGGGTTTGTCGAAGGTTCTCTCATGGCTTTTGCGTCAAAAACCACTGGAGACTATCATGAAGACATGAATGGAGAAAAGTTTACTGAATGGTTTACCTCAATGTTGTGTAGCCTCCCTGAACCATCTATTATAATTATGGACAACGCCCCATACCACTCGATGCAAATTGACAAGCCACCTGCCCAATCCCAAAAGAAAGCTGATATCGTCGCATGGCTTCGTAAAAATGGCGTAGATGCAAACATGAATATGTTAAAAGCGGAATTAGTACGTCTTTTAAAAGAAAACAAACCAACCAAGATCCGATACGTCATTGACGAAATAGCATTAGAACATGGGCACAGAGTTATACGGTTACCGCCTTACCATTGTGAGTATAATGCGATTGAGTTGGTGTGGGCTCAAATTAAGGGATATGCTGCAAGACACAATACAGAACCCCCATTTACCACAAAAAAAATGCTAAAATTATTAGAAGAAGCTTGTGAACATGTGACTAAAGGAGACTGGGAAAAGGTTGTGAATAGAACTGTTAAATTAATAAGGGAAGATTATGAAAGAGATGTGAAAATAGATAATATTATAGAAAACGAACATATAATTATTAATGTATGTGATGATAGCAGTGACGACAGTGAAAATAGTAGTATGGACGAATCTGATTAATTATGGCCTTTTGTGGCACCTTTTTTGGTATCTTTTGTATTCATATGTTTCTTGTGTGCATATAAAGTATGTATATTCATTTTCGTTCAAATATTCAGTTCGTTCAAATAAATTAAATAAACATATACATTTTTGTTTTATTAAACCTATTTAATCAGGTACAAAAACAAAACTTAATTGTTTTTTGTTCGAGAATAAATTGACATTCCACATCACTATTGTAATGTGTCAAACCGGCCATCATAGCGTGCCGCTAGTGTAAACTGTTAGAATAGTCTTAAAATAAAAACTAAAACTTATCAGGCTAATAATTAGTTCCAATTTTGGCCACCGGATCAGATAGTTCGACGAACTGTACAAGATTTCCTTGGTCTTAGCACAAAATTTACGTCCTTATGAATGCAAGTAACGACATCTATGTAAAGATCTCAACACGAAAAAGTTCAAGACATTGCAAGGAGCCTTCGAATACACCTAAAAATCTACTTAGTACATACAATAAGGCCAATCGGTGGTGGTTCGAACTTACCGAAATATTTTAAGAGATTTTTTAAGGTTTTAACGGGGATCATTAACTAAGTAACTACGTACTATATCTGTACATCTCTCAGCTCGAGTCCCCTGGCCTCATCGAGATAAACCTATATCTTATTTATTATTTTGTCCATTTAAAAGTAAGTAGTTACTTAAAAAAATGCGATCTACGATCGTATGTACGATTTCGTAGCTCTGTTGAATATACCGAAATGGATTGGCTTGGATAGATCTAATCTTTCTTAACTATTGCAACTCTGTCACTCAAATTCAATCAATAATACAGTTGCTAGGATAATTCCAATGTAAACAAAACAAAGGTACAATAATTTATTTTCGTTTTAATATTAATCTCAAAGATTATTACAATAACAGTTATCTGATGAAAGTGCAAGTGATTTAATCATAGGTGCTGAGAAGAAGCGCCATGCATCTTGACAAGTTGAAAATACTATTAATTGGACCCTCTGATGTAATGTATTAGCTCCAAACATAGGCTCCAAATAATGCAAGCATCGAATTTCTTGACCAACCTAGTTCGAAATCCTTCGCGTTATATGTATCATAGTGGAAACATTGCAATCACTATTTTATTGTGGTGTCATGGAACTAGCGTGGTGTGTTGTGACGCGACAAATGCAACCGAACCGGAGCCATACGTTTTATATGAAGAACTGCGTGCACACTTTGTATGTTGTGGTTATTGCCATGGTTCTGTTGGTCACTTTATTATGTTGATAGAACCACTGGGAATTTTTCTTACTAGTTCTGTGACGAAACAGCTTACCCATGTAGGTACAGATTACTGCGTTTTCTTTTATCACTGTGATTAGGCGATCATCACCCCCAAGTTGCAACTTGCAATTCACCACCACCATAATATTACTTCATCTGTGCAACCACTCAAGTGTGGCATCTTTACAATGTAAATTTTCTTTCAGAGTGGAAAGACATGTATAGCCAACTATTTATCAGAATCCACATACATGGAAGATGTCGGGATACCTAGACCAACGCAAGGTGTACGAATTGTTGAGTTTGAATTGTCGCATTTGAGCGTCAATGATAAACAATTTAAGGTTGACATCGAAATGTGGGACTGCAGTGGTGACCACAAGTAAGCTTTACACTTGTGTATAGAAAACATCCTCGAGAAAACGGGTACCCTAAGTTAGCCGGGACCTATCCACAGCTAAGAGAAACGCTACAATTTACGGACCCAATGTTCACTCTCACTCTCACTCTCACATAATATTTATATTACTTACTTAATCTTTATAAATATGTCTCAACCCCCAATAAATAATTATTATCATAAGCGTGTTTTGACAACTTTTACTACCAGATACGAGTCTTGTTGGCCAGCCCTTCGTCTTGGCGTTCAAGGCGTAATATTAGTCTGTTCACCAAACACTGTCAACGTAGCAGCAAGGGAAATGGAACTACTGTATAATTACTTTGTAAGTCAGGCGAAGCTGTCAGCTAAGCAATGCGTAGTATTCTACAATTGTGAAGACGATCAAGAAGAGTTGGAGTCCTTAAGTTTGTGTATGTACCCCTACTTTATTAATATAAATTCGTCCATTAAGAATATCTTATTTCTTATTTAGTCCCCTTTTATAAAATGCATCTAATTTTACCTCAGCTTATCATCATAACCACTGAACAACCCAACCCATTTAGTGATCATAACCGATGGTATTAAGAATTTACAAAACAGGTAAAACTTCGAACCAAAATACTGCGTCTAAAATGAGAAATTCTTAAGATATTTTTGTTTAATAGTTTCGATTTAAGTATTTATTCTAGCTCTTGTTTCTTGCAGCTCCCACATTTTCGAAAGTATCACAAGTGGCTGTTAATTTGAAAGCAGGAGGGCACCGCTTAAAAATCGACTTTTCCAACTACGTCATTTCCATCTTACAGACAATAAATAAAGTCAATGCCATGTAATGTATCACGTTTTATTCCAGTAAGTAATTGTTCTTACCGGTATTACTCACCTCGCCTGAGTTTCAACATACGTGATATCTGAAAAACATCCATTCATTTTTTCGTCTGTAACATTAAATTAGGTATTGTTTTAGTATTTTCACTTTCCGGCTTTAAATGGAAAAGGTGCACGTATGCCGCTGGAACTGAAAGTAGAGGTTTGAAAAGTTACAAATTGAGACAGTCTGTTAATGTATTAAAGATATATTTATTTTAAGTTGAGTAGGCTTTTACAGTACATTTCAAAAAGAACGGAAGTCTAGTTTTGCTACATCTACAACAACAGGTAAATTACTGTTAAGGATCATATTGCTTTCGATTAGGACACATATACGTGATTTCTCTAAAATAATTTAATTGCAAATCTAAAACTTATTGCTATCCTTTTTTTAAGACGAAACTATGCCTCAAAACATGTTTTCTAACATAAAGATCACGAAATGTACGATAGTTTGATCACAATCAACAAGATAATACATAATTTTTAGTATAAACATAAAAACTTGATTATAAACCTGCACTCAGTCTTAAAACATTTGGCTCGTATAATGAGTACTTTTTAAAATTAACTTAAGAATTCATTTGTTTCTTTACTACTTTTCTATTACACAATACCTTATTAATTTTATATGATTAACCTTATTAGAAACTATAACGAATCGATTTACTTTCAAAAATATATACACTATTTTATACTACCTATATTTATGACCTTGTACAGAATATCTTACTCTATCAGGATAAAATAAATTATAAAAAAAATTATCTTAACATGTCTGTTACTAATCAAATTATCACCTTGATCACACTCAGTAATATGTGGAAGGGTATCATGTAAGGGAATTTTATACTTATTTACAACAGCTAATGTCTATCATTTTTCCATTTGCCACGTTCATTGAAGTTTTTTCGGTCCCTATGACCCCTCCCAGAACCACCGCGATTCCATCGATCATTTCCACGGCCACGGTGTCCGCCTCTGTTAGGCAATCTTTGGAAGTTTTGTTCACCTTCCATGTAATTAAAATCGCCTTGAGGACCATTAAATCCCATATTTCCGAAATTAGGAGGACCTCCGAATTTATTGTTGTTATTGAAATTATGAGGTATGTTTGGGGCTATGCCTAAAAGTCCCGGAGTAGGACCACCTCGTGGATCAGGTAAACCCTGATTGAAGCCATGTAAATGATTCATAGAATTCATCGCACCCATTGATTGCATGTTCATCATATTCATGTTACCTTCCATGGAACCTGGAGGTCCTGGCATACTGGAAAACGGATTTGTATTCTGATTAAAATTTGTCGGTGTTTTTAATAAAGCCTCTTTGGGTTTTGGTAGATATGAAAACTCGCCATTTTCTCCCAGCGTAATGCCTAAATTGTTAAAAATACTACATAATACGGTATTGTTTTGAATTGGTGTAATATCAAATTTTTTACCAGGCAGTTGTTCTTGTTGATACTGTTTTATCGTTTGAGTTATGGGCGCTAAGTTTTGGTTAACAAAGATTTTATGTGTCGAGCTTAATTCCCGGTACCAAGTAGAATTTTGCAAAATTGTTTGCAACTCTAACGTAGTGCATTTCTGTTCTTGATTGGAATTCTCAATTTGACTAACAATTTCTTTTGGTTTTCGACGGGGATCTATTCGTGGCCCTGAATTTACATTTTTAGTAGGTTTTTCACTATCGCTATTTGATTCTTCTACCGATAGTCTAAAGACTTTTCTTAGCCTAGGATCCGTTAAAGCTTGAGATTTGGCAGTACTGTTTCTGATATCAGTGTAATCTGGTCTTGGTATATGTACTGGTACTAATTTATATGGAATTGGGGGGTGACTATTAATAGAGCCATTAATCTCAGACGCCGGTGTGTAATTAGACATTGCTTTGAATGGTAAAGCTAAGCGCAAATCAATATCACCACTCACGGTTTGCCTCAAATCTGTATCCCCAAAACTTGGAGTTTTATAATCTGTTTGCCGTAAATCAACATCACTCCTTCTACGTCCATCAGTAGGTTCACCGTCAACACATTCATATATTGACACTCGTGGAGGTTTTTTGCTGGGGGGGGATTTTATAACTTTTTCAGCAGTTCTAACAGGAGATCTTCTGGATCGAGGATCCCTTGATATGTTGTGCTCAGATGGTTCACTGGTATTTAGTTTGTTATCCTGTAAATTATTTTTCATTGTATTTAACAACTTTGTGACTTCTTCGCTGATGTCAATTTTGGAAAGGTCTCCTAGTTTACTTAAAACAGCCGCTGGTTCTATGACATGAGGTGCTGGTGGTGACAATAATGATTTCTGTGGTGAAGGACATGGGGATTTCTTTTTGTTGCCGCCCTTTTCTTCGTCGCTTGAATACCATTTTTCGTCAATCAACAAATTATTATCCTCGTCGTCATCTGTTGTAGACCGACGGTTTCTTTTTTCAGGGTTTTTGAAAATGGGTTCTGGTTGTAGAAAACGTATGTCTGTATCGCCTTCAGGATGTAATAAATTTTCTCCTGCATCAGGTTGACGGCAGGATGGATCGGTTTCAACAAATGAAAGCACTCGGTGGTCAACATCTTTCGCTTCATTCAAAGTATTCCCTTTAGCATTATCTAAAGCTTCGTTCGAATTATCAATATTTTCCTTATCTTTAGAGGCAAATTTCAGCGCATCTTTAGTATACTGATCAATATCAATCATATCTTTACTACTTGTATCCTTTTTACCTAAGGGCTTACTGGTAGAAGAATCTTCTTTTACGCCGGCAGTTATATTTGGAAGAAAACGCATATCAATATCTTGCTCAGGCAATTCAGTTGACATAGTCAGACTGTTAGATGTTGGTGCTGCAGGCGGAACACGTAAATCTAAATCTTTCGTTATGTTTGGTCCTAGATAAGGAGCCTGTTGCTCTGCATTATTAATTAAACCGAATTTTTGAATGCTTATTGTATTTAATTGAATTTCGGTTATCTGTTTTAATGATATACCAATACTATTTAACTGCAGTACAGTCAATTGACCTAGCTGATCGAGATTTTCTATGCCCATTTTAGTGAGATCTGAAATTTGCCTAGGTGTTAAAACCCCATTCAAATTTTTAATGGACAAAACATTATTGGTACCTACATTAATATTTGGAGATAAGTTTGAAGTTTGATCATCATTATGCCACCGTGATTGACGCACTTTCGGCGAAACTTTATTCTGTCGTTCACTACTAAACTGATTGCTTTGAACTGAATCGAAATTATTCTGTGGATTTGGAATATTTAAGTCAAAAAGTGAAGGTATATTCCTTCCTTGGCCATCTGTGTTTTCTGAAAACTGCTGTATTAATTTAAGTTGTGTAGTTTGAATCATCTTCATTGCTCCTTCCCTATTTAATCTTGGAAAATCACCCAAAATTTCTTTAGGCGCGGATTCAATATGCTTTAGCAGAATATTTTTGAGACCTTCATTTAGAGGTTTACCATGTGCGAATTTACATTCATCTTTATATATACAAGGAAGCCCAGTATGGTAATATTTGCAAGGGAAATCTGCATGCATATATAGACATTTATCTCTTTTCGCACAACAGTCCATAAGATAAAACTTACACAATTCCATTTTTCGTGGCGGTTGAGCGTCATGAGAATAAATACAGTCGTCACCCTTATGACATTTTCCTTGCATAAAATATAAACAAACGCCCTCAGGATCTTGCATCGGGTGAGTCCCTCGTCTTCTATCATTATTTTTATTTTTGTTTCTTTCACGTTGAGGTGGTCTGTGTCGTTGCTGTCGATGGGTTGAATGTCCTCTGGAGTCATGGCTACTATCTGATTCATAAGAGTCCTTATCTTCATCTTGATACATTTCTTGAGGAGACTCTCTCTGTACTGGAGATGCTCCCCTAACACACATCATTTCACTTTCATCCATTTCATCTGAATAATCTTGCTTTTTACGTTTTTTACTTTGACCTTCCTTCCCATCATACTTCTTTCTTTTCTTATGTTTACGTCGCTCATCAACGTCTTCCTCATCTTGCGCTTCGTTAGCTTCAGCTTTGTTCATAGCCTTTCTTATAGCTTTTTCAACACTACCAGCAAAATCTTCTTCTTTATTAACAGACTTACGGCTTTTCTTACTTTTATCTTTATGTTTTTGTTCGTTTTTATTTGATTTAGATTTCTTTTTCTTACCTGATTTTGAAAAGTAAAAATTTTGGACTTCTGAGTTATCCTGATCAATATTTTCATCATCAGCCACTGGAACAGCTTTTTCGTTTTTTGCTTCATTTTGGGCTTCGTTGGCATCCTCACCATCACTTTCAATCTCTCCGTCTTCTAAATCTTCTATGTTAGTTGCAGGTTCTGCCATTTTGACGATACTGAAATTGAGATAGCATAAAATTAATGAAATCGAAGTTTTAGAGTTAAAACAATCGAAAGAGCAATAATGTAAAAAAACAAGGTTACAAAAAGTTGATGTTGATAGTCTACTTGCACGAAAATGAACTGATTAACTGAATACAAATAAAAGTACGGATCATAAAAATATTCTGTCTCTTGTTTAACCAATTTTTTTGAAACATTAGCTTTATAAGTTATTATTACTTTAAAAATTGTTTTACCAAACAAGGTACCTATATCGTATATATAGGTATAGCTTAATTTGTTTAATATATCGGATATTTGAGACAACTACGAATATTGATGACCCTGGTTAAGTTCAAAAATCCTAACGCAAAATATGATAATAGATTTCACATGATACATCAGAATGGTGCTGAATATTACTAACTATAGATAAAATAAACTAACTACCAAATAATAAACATAGATAATGAATTATCCTCACTAAGTCCTTGCGACTGATAGGTACAACTATTCCTTCCTACTGTTATCGAGAATATTATAGGCTTATTTTATGCATACTCAGTAGACATTATACTGCACCCAAAATGATGATAATAGGTAGGTATTATAAGTGCCTTTTTTTAGGAATTCATTTCTAATTAATAAATTATGGTAAAATATATTCATTGACATGGAATTCTCTACATCTGTTTCCCAACCTCTTATCTCAAATTTATGTATTATATTTTATGGTAGGTACATAAGAGTAGCGAACATCGATGATCTCTATTGACTTAATTAATGGATATTCATATGACCAACAATGAAGGTTTAAAAAGTTTACGCAATAGACGAGTCTTGACAAATATTATTAGATTAATCACATTCAACGGAAAAATATGAACCATGACCTAAATTAATCAAAAACCTAATAATCGATTAGTAGGTAGATATGTAGTGCTTATATTCAGTTTTGCAGTAACTTCAATATTTTAAAGGTAATAAAGGCATATTGCCACCAAAGTATTGAGAAAACTTTGATTATGTAGGTACGTTATCAATTACCACGTTATCTAGGATAATAACATGTTTCTTTAAATAGATTTTGAAGATGTAGAACTTTTCGTATTAGTCTTGTTTAAATAATCAACTTCATCATATTAAACTAACACTGTTATATATCCAGGCATTTTAACGCTATTTAAGCTATAACATTAATTAAAATATCATTGATCGTGGTTTATTTCGCTAAATCGCCATATTCAGTGATCATGACATCACAGTTGGCAACGTCGCAGATCCATCGCCATTTTCGTATAACCCGACCATATTGAGAAGACATCAGTTGAACAGTAGGTACCTACTTCAAATATAGGTTTTGATTGCATTGATAGCAAATAACAAAGAATACTATTGATTCTACAAAATATACATAAGTCATAGTACAATAAATTTAATTAAAGCAAAAAAATATCATCCACACTGTGATTCACAATCACATTACTGAATTATATACTCACACATATATACATGTATGTAGGTAGATAGTGTTTAGAAGATTGACGCCCTAAATAAGCCTGCAATGCTAAAATTTTGTTAAAAATATACTAAGTTGGAATCTTTGTTTACAATAATACCTACCTGGTTAATTCAATAATATTTTATGACTACATTAGAGGTAGGTATCTTGTTTAAAGCGTGATCAATTATTGTCGATATTGTCAATACTATACCTAATAAACGTCGGAACAATAAAGTCGATTGTCATTGGAATTTTTCCAGTATCACAAATCAAAGAAAAATGCGCAGTTTAGAGTAATTCAACATGTATATGGCAGCAGTCAGTCGACTACTAACTGTACATAGCCACAACTTTCAAGTAAATTATTATTAGATACGGGCAGATAGGTATGCAAGCAGTGGGTGGCCGTTCACATTTCACAATGCCTCGCTATTTGCTGTGCGCTGCGCTCTCGCCTCACCACGATTTAAATGAATGACGTCAACCTTCTAGAACGGCAAGATTTTATTTTATCGGTGTCCTTCCCTTTTCGAGGTCACGCGTACAACGTTCACTCACACAAACACAGACGTATTAAGATTGGCGTATAGTGACTCGCGTCTGTATGAATAACTGCTAACCTACCAATTTGAATAGGTCGTATTATATTCTAAGTGAATGTAAAAAACAGGTACTATGAAGGCTTGACATAACGAAAACTTTTACAACAAAAGAACTCGAATAGACAATTTATTAGTGAAAATGATTACAAAAGCATAAATTAATTTCCACCACCTTTATCCCCATTAGATAAAAATATGGATACCTAGTTAGATTAGGTAGGTACCTACCCATAGAAATTAACAATCGTTAATACTTAAATTAACCAGTCATCGTTAGATTATAATTAACAATGACAATTGGAAATAGTTCATGCAAATGCTATACAAATTTTTCATACAAACAGTTAAAAACAAAAAGTTACTCAAATAAAATTATTTCAACTTATATTCTTCAACTGGCGGCCGCCATTTTGAGAATTTAAGTCAACAACGCAAAACGTTTCGAAATTCAGTAATATTGAGTTTCTAAAATAGGATTAAATCCTTGTTGAAAAATATGTGTAGCAATTAAATATTGAACGTGTGTGACAATTTGAGCAGACCAAGCACTTATTGCGATAAAAATATAGGGGGCACGCATTTGATTATGTGGCCTAACAATTAAATACATAATAGTGTTACCAATCTTACATTAAATGAACAAATCACTATGTGCGACTACTATACGCCATGTAAAAGAAATCTTTCATAGCATTGCTGCATAAAGACGGCGTAACAAATAGAATACGCAAAATATTGATTTCAAATTCGGACGACGACTGCAGCGAAACAAAGGCAAGATTCGTAATAATTTAGTTCCAATTTTTAACACGCCAATTAAGTGGCGTAGGTCGCTTTTGCTGCGACATTGTTACCACATTGAGAAACACAAATGTTCCGGTCGAATTGTGTTTGAATATAATCATAATTATATTTCGATTAAAAATTTATGATTAAATAATGTTTTTATTTATATAAAATATATCTGTTTTGAATTTAACTAAGAATTTTGCATGAATCTAAATTTATTCAATAAAAGTTTGCCAATTGTTAGCCTTGCGCCATAGAGTAGACCATAGACTAAAGATATAAAATCACGTCCTTTATCTCGTGCAAAATCGTTGCAGAACAATAGATAAATATAATTTCGAAACTATTTCGATATTCTTCTTTTTATTATCAAAGCACAAATTTTAGAGACTATGAAATATATAGTAAGTGTATATAATTAAATAGATTCAGAAGCAGACAATTTCACAAGCAATTTCGTGAACGTTACGTGAAATGTCAATGTCAATTTGTCAATTATTATCATCATTGATCATTCATCAATCATCATGTTTGTGAATTGTGATAGCGAAATTACAGTCAGCACATTTATTAGAAATTGAAGATTTCATCTGTACGGAAAAAACATAAATTTTAACCTTACTGACACGTTTGTACGTAACCAATTTCTTGTTTACAATGTGAATAAATACAAGTTTGTGCATTTGTTTTGATTTTCATTCAAAAGTTTAAATTAAAATGTCTGATCCAAGTAATCCTTTTGCGGGTCTATTAGGAGTGTCTGGTTTGAAAACTGCCAATGATACGGAGTTTAATAATAGTCGAGTATCATTGGATGCTAAGCAGACCAACGGGCAAGTACAGGTTCAGATGATAAACCAAATAGTTGAGAATGTTTTCCATTTTACCATAAATTCTAATGCTGTGAATGGCCAATCCGACGAACAATTAGTATATCTTGAAGAACTAGCACAAGCTATGAATCCAACAGTTCATATTGATTTAGAAACATTAGAACAAGCACTTTTTGAAAGACTGTTGTTACAAGATATTGAGCAAAATGTAATTCCCAAGACAAGTAAGATATTCAAAGAAGATGTAACACAGACGCAAGTATTTCCTTATTTATTTCGTTCAATGGAAAATCTTCAGAATTACAGTCAAACTAATACACAGTTTATCAGGGATGCATTAGAAAAAATGAATGAGCTTATTCTTCGGAATGCTGTGACTGCATTAAAACAGCCTGCATTATTTGAGGGACAGGATTTTCCAGTGCAACTAGTGGAAATACTGCAAAATGGAGGATCCCAAAGTCACACTTTTTTTAATGAATTAGTAAAAGCATTTGTTGCAGATGGTAAGTCATTGGTGCCGATTCTGTAATGTAACATCTCTAAACTAAACTAAAATGGCAGCTTTAAATCTAATACTGTCCCTTTCCATAGGGAGTATTATGAAAGGGTTAGCAATATTTGTAATGCTCTAATTTTAGTTTAGTTTAGAGATTGTGCACTACAGAATCAGCCCCTTGTATTACTAGTTTAACATTGTACTAATCTTTATTACTATCTCTAAGGGGCTGCCCTGCCCCAGGTTCACTAATGGAATTTGTGAAAATCCTTACTTGTAGTATATGATTATATCAAAAACCTACATACAAATAATCTTTTAACCTTTTAAACTAATGTGTACATTGATATCTTCATTATTCAGATATTTTTCCTAGCTTTTAGATTATCTGCCTCATATAATGAAACGTAAACTTGATATCTATTTTTCAGAAGATGATGATTGTCGAAACCAATTGCGAGATGCTATGATACCAGTACTAAAGAGGATTCATGTTGATATCAATAAATCAAATTTAATTAATTTACCTATTTATATATTGCCATCAATACAACTTTTTGCAGGTGAGTAAAGTAATTTAACCACCTGGTTACAGTGTTTATATAACAATACAAAATGTTTAGCAAAAATAAAATATCAATTTGTCAAATCAATTAAAACTTCTATAGAAAGTGGTCACGCATTAGGACATCATTGACTTGAGCTTCCAAAAGTTAAATAAATGATTGGATGGAGAAATTATTATGCTTGTCTATAAAACAATTGTCTATATGTGTTACAGGAAATACAGATCTAGCACCAATACTAATGGAAGCATGTGTACCAAAGATTGAGACAAATGGAAGACTGTACCAGGACTCTGTCATAGGAGCTCTGTTGAGTTTGTCAGTTTTACCTCGGACTGTTTCAGGGATGCCTGAATTCTTCGATAATCCTATGGACCAGGTATTAAGTTTTAAAGTTCTTTTTTCTCAGATTGAATATGCTGTGCCTCTCGTTTATATCCTGCGCCTAGGGATGAAGTTCGTACATTTGGGAGGTTGTTTGGACTAGACTAGTCCGGACCCCTATGGGCCATGGGTTGAAACCATGTCCGGGTAACGTAAGATATCGGGGTCCTCGTCACTAACACTATAACACGTTTAACATTATACCCAACAGCACATTGCAAATATATCCTTACAGTGTGTTTCTGTTCATAGAAAATACAGCAAATTCTGATTGATCCCATCCATAGTACCTAGTATATTAAAATAGTTTCAGTCTAGTTACTCAAAACATTCTTTTAGTTAATTCTGGGTTGACATGAAAAGGAAAGTTATTAAATATTTTACTTCTTCTTTTTCAAATGGGCCTTAGATGTGTAAGCAGTAAACACTATATTTACTACTATAATATATTGTATCCAAAATTTTACAGGGTTTTCTGCAGAAAAAGGCAGAAAGTTTTTTAGCCCAGTAATTATTGTTTAAGTTTTGTGTACAACTGAATTTTTCAGTGGTTATTTTTTATTTCAGGCAGCTACCTCAATGACTGAAACATCCATTTGGAATGCCTCATCACATCTAACAAATAATTTACACAAAATATTTTTGACTCTGCTAAAATGTGGCCCGGCAATAAAAAATCGATTATTGTCATGGATTGGAAAGTGTTTAAAAACTAATGTTGCTAGAGGAAAACTTTGGAATGTTCAGGTAAAATTAAAATACATATATGGATTTTTTACGAATGCAAGCACTCTGCAATTTTGTGTTGATGTTTTTCTCTTGTGACTTGTAAAATTCTCTATTGTTCCTATTCTTATACCAGGCTATTAAGGACCAGCACAATAAGTCTTTTTCTTCCGCTCGCTTCTGTCATCTATCAACAAACTATCTACCCCCTATACATATCCTCTTTCAAACAATTCATCCATATTTTCTATGGTCTTCCTCTCTTCTTTTTTCCACTGGTTTTGCAATATGAAGTGTTATCTGTTTGGAGTTTCATAGGAACAACTTGACACGTTCTTGTGTAAATAAATATAATATAATTAAGTATATAAAATTATATATTAATAAATCATATTTTCTTAATCATACTTTATTGAGACAGCTTCTTCTTCTTTCATTTAAAAATATTTATTTACTTTCCAGGCAGGAGAAATGAGTGCAGCAACTTTATCCTGTGTTTCCGATGGATTCATGATAAACCTTGGCGCAGTTCTGTTGCAGTTGTGTCAACCATTTTGTGCTATAGCTGATGATCCGAAGTCATTAAAAATTGATCCTACATATGGTGCAGTATTGGTGAGACTAACAATCACTTCACTTTACAAAACTGGATCTTACATGATTTCTTCTGTATGGTTAAAGCTAACTGTTGTTGGTCACTACATCAGCATTACTGTTCCACCATAGGCTTAAGACATTATACAGCAGTTGTGTCGAGAGAAATATCTCATCAAAATAAAATCTGCTGTTTGGAATATTATTAAAACAGATGCACATACTAATTCCATACTAAAACCAATAGTATATTATAATAATTATAATATAAATAAAACCAAAATTTGTTTTCAGCCCGAGGAGTGTGCAGCCAAATCTGTGCATGTGGATTTCTTACACAGTGAAACATGCTTGCTGCCCGCGCGTGAGTCGGAAGACGGACAGACTATGAAGAGGCCAACCGCTGACACATACAACTTTGTTACCGAATGCTTTTTTATGACACAGAAATGTATTGACCTAGGTAAGTATCAGTTACAGATAGAAGTTTAGTTCTCAGACAGTTTTGACCAATACATAAATTACCTGTTTATTTTTTGTGCGCCAAATTATTCTCTTATTTTGTTCATACATTTTGAAGTTAAGCAGAATTGGTGTTCTCTGCTACCAAAATGATAATGCATTGCTTTTGCTGCACACCTATCCCCATATTTTAAAATCTATATTGCGCTTCTGTTAAACAGGACGGCAGTAATTATCGTAGATACTAAATCTTTAATCTGTTGTTGGAGTCTTGTATTTATATGTATATGTGGTGTTTAGGTGTGCGTGTGTGTGCTGAAAAGTTATGGAGGTGCGGTCAGGAGCTGGGGCGTGCGCAGCGAGCGATGACCGACGTGACCTCCGCGCACCACATGCTCGAGCCGTTGCGACAGCGAGCGCACTTCCTCATGACCAAGTAACTACGCGCTTTACACTAATCCTTCAATTATGGAGGTGCGATGCGCACCGAATGCGCTAAAATAAAAACTAAAACTGAACAGGCATAAAAATTAGTTCCAATTCTGGCCACCGGGCCAGATAAGTTACATAGGCTAATTTTATTAAAATTCGGTGTCATTTTTTCCTTTTTATAATGAATAATGAATCGTTATTCACTTAACTTTTATAATAATTTATTGAGTAATGTTTTTGTTGAGTGAGAGAGTTTTTAAGTGTTTGTTTCCAATCCGGTGATTGCAAGTTATGTTATTTCTTACTTTTTAACAGAATGATTAAAAAATACAACCTAAGTTCGAGCACCGATTTTCGCTGTATTTATCCACAATACCTCAGTTTCCTTTTGTTCAGCAAAAGCAGGCATTAAACGCATCGAAAAGCACTAAAGAAGATGGTGTTA
Organism: Erebia palarica; assembly: GCA_964035005.1. Taxonomy (NCBI): domain Eukaryota; kingdom Metazoa; phylum Arthropoda; class Insecta; order Lepidoptera; family Nymphalidae; genus Erebia; species Erebia palarica. The sequence goes on along the minus strand of OZ035984.1, from coordinate 32,245,545 downwards.
GATAATAATAGGCAGTTCAGTTGTACATATGTGACAGTAATAATATATGTTTCAAATTCGTTATTCACTTAGCATTTTTAAATAATTTATCTAATTCTCAGGTTTGTGAGCCTCCGTTGTGCGCTTCTAGAAAATGAAATGTTGACAAACCTGCACCGCCTTCAAGCCACCACTTGCACCTGGCTGGTACAAGTGGCGGTACGAGCCAACCCTGAAACTCCACAAGCAAGCTACGCCCCCGTTACTATGGTGCCCGTGCAGATGCCTCTAACTACCGCACCGCCTGATACTTTAAGGTATGTTAAGTGAACTTTAAGATAGGAACACTTTCAAATAAAACTTAAAGAAGACAATGTGAAACAAGAGAGCTGCAAGACTGCTTTTGTGACGGAGGTTCAATGAAAAAAAACAATTTTTTTAAATTTTGATTAAGTAGTATAGTTTCAATCATAATTTATTAAAATTTCATATCATTTATTAATTTCGCTTAATTATATCCGTGGCATCTATACCATCTATACCAATATTATAAATCCAAAAGTTTGAATGGATGGATGGATGGTAACTCAATCACGCCAAAACCAACACGACTGAACGGATCTGGGTGTAATTTAGCACAGAGATAGATTATAGTCTGGAATAACACATAGACTACTTGAAAAAACTAGAAGTATTATTCGCTATGATCCGCCGCAGAAGGCAAATCTATGTGGTACAGTGCGTATCTTGAACTTGATGCCCGCGATATTCACCACACCACATAAATCCTCAACAATGCCCTCAACGTACGTTTCACTTCAATACCGGAGCATCTTCAGGAGATGTTAACTCGATAATGCACGATTGTAAAGATCTTTTTCTTTACAATCGTGTGTTGTTCTAACGCCTGCTTCTATTCAATACATACTTTTTATCCCGGAAAATTCAAGAGTTCTCGCAGGAACTTAAAAACCTCAATTCACGCGGACGAATTCGCGGGCATCAGCTAGTATCGAATAAATAAAAATACAATAAGTAGCATCTACATATTTTGGGAGAACATTTACACTACGTAAAATCTCAAAAAAATAAAAGAATGATTAATCATAAGTTTACACGTAACCTCGTATCGGCAATCTAATTTGCATATATGTTAAAATAAACTTAAAATCTATTGTCCATGCAGATGCATTCCAGAATTCGTGCTAGAGAATATAGTAGTGTTAATAACCATGGCGCGGCGTACCGTGGGCGCCATTACTGAGGAGGCGGACATCGCCGGCCTGTTGCAACCGGCGCTCACTCTGGTGCTCACGTTCATGGGCGACTCCTCAAGGACTTACAACCCCCATTTGAGGTGATTATTTTTTAAATCGATAGCACTGCAGAGGCATTCTACATAGAATTCGTGCTAGAAAATATAGTAGTGTTAATAACCACGGCGCAGTACACCGTGGGCGCCATTACTAAGGAGGCATACAGCCTGTTGCAATCGGCGCTCACGTTCATGGGCGACTCCTCAAGGACTTACAACCCGCATTTGAGTTGATTATTCTTTAAATTCATAGCACTGCAAATGCATTCTACATAGAATTCGTGCTATAAAATATAGTAGTGTTAATAACCATGGCGCGGCGCACCGTGGGCGCCATTACTGAGGAGGCATACAGCCTGTTGCAATCGGCGCTCACGTTCATGGGCGACTCCTCAAGGACTTACAACCCGCATTTGAGGTGATTATTCTTTAAATTTATAGCACTGCAAATGAATTTTAGAATTCGTGCTAGAGAATATAATAGTGTACACAGTTTTTATCTACATGAATTCCTAAATTATTATGAAATAACTAGAAGTTTACTTCGCTATAATCCACGACAATAGGTAAATCTATGTGGTACAGTGTGTATGTAAGTGCAGGATGCACACTGTACGACATAGATTTACCTATTGTCGCGTATTATAGCGACTTAAATTTCTAGTCCCTTCATTATGATGGACTTTCGCAAAGTAACGCCTGCTTCTATCCAATATCCTAAATTATTGTTTTGAACCCTGGATGATATATTATAGTTTTTAGGCTAGTGCTATTCTTAGAGATAAAAAAAATTGGCAGTCCTATAGGGACTACCGATAGAAGTGAAAACGAATATTTAAAATTTAAGGTTTATATTTTAATTAATTTAAATATTTTTTTTTAATTTAAGAAAGAAAAAAATTAAATTAATTAAAATATAAACCTTAAAACTAAGTTAAAGCTCAATTACGATTGTATACTACATTCGTAATTTTTGTATTTGAGACCTTTTGTCTTCGTAACAACGCAGAGATGGTTTCGGTGTCGGTGACGCGAATCCACAAGTTTACCCCCTACCAAAAAGTGCACAACGCGGTTAAAGAACTTTTCACTTCAAAAATATATAAAAGAATATAATAATTTTAATCAATGTGCATAAAGTCTGATCGCATGATAAGGCACATTGCTAAGAAAAAAAAGAATATGATCTATGATATTAATCATATTATGATAAAGTAAATCAAGGATTTTTTGCATATTTTAGGGCGCGTCTTGCAGAATGTCTTGAAGCGATGCTGCCCAACCACCCGGACGACCAACAACCTCTGAGCAACATTGCGTCTTTCTACAGGGAACAACTTTTCAAGAACCACCCACATAGACTACAAGTAAGGCATTTTACTCTGGATCCGCGACCTATTTTAAACTTGCCTTTAGACAAGTTTAAGAAATCCATTAAAAGTAAGCTTCTAAAAAAACCTATTATATCATCGATATATATATATGTAGTTACTAGATGGGCCCTTTCATAGAAAAATGATGGGCGTCCGACTTGTAGCGCATGCCCCTCACCTGTATTAGCCTGGCCTTGCCCCGCCATAGCGCTGTCCCGCTTTTCAGACTAGATGGCGTTAGTAAAAGAAGTCCACATTCTTTGCTTGACAGGGCATGATCAGGGCATTCTATGTAATTGTATTATACTGTTGAAGATTACGTAAATGATAAAAAAGTATGAATTTGAGTCGCTCCAGCTCCAGCTGAGGACATCAGTTACTTATGTTTTTACACATTGATGAAATTGTAAACTAATTTTTTCAAATCAGCAACCACCTAGTTTTTTTGCTGGTTTTTTGGTAGCTTGCAGTGATAACAAAAGCACTTGTAAAAGTTCCTTTAATATTATATGTGAATGTGAAAATGTCTGTTACATTTTAAGGCCGATCTGTTAAACTGATTGTGACAAAATGTGGTACAGAGATAAGTTGCATCCAGGGGAAGTATATAAGGTTACCTTATATGCAGGAAAATCAGAGTTACCACTGATGTATGATATTAAAACAAATAAAATAATATGCAGTCCGACATTTTGATATATTGCTTGTTTCTTAGTCTATGATTTGACTTCGTTTTTATATGGCCAAATGTCGGATGTATCTTCGTTTCTATGTAGGAACGATCAAACGGTCTAAACGTTGTGTATGTATGTTATTTTGCAGCTCGTATCCTGCTTGCTGGATGTGTTCGTAGGGATAGAAATGACAGGACAGAGTGTACAGTTCGAACAAAAGTTCAACTATCGCCGTCCAATGTACCTCGTTATGGATTTCCTTTGGGGCTCTGAGGAGCACAGGGACGCTTTTACGTAAGTTTCTTATTTCAGATTGTTAATCGGCGTCATTATTTTTTCATCAATATTTTTGCACAAAATTATTTATGTATCGTTTTAAAGAAAATGTTTAGATTAGACCTAGTTCCTCCTTCAATTACCTATACAATTTTTAGTCATGGTTTATAAAACAGACAGTGATATAGAGCTGCCACGGACACAATAGGTGTCTAGATAGGTGTTGCATAATATTACACACTTCTATAAAAACCCACTAGGATTCCCCTTCAACGAATCCTTCATTGTCACCAAATCGAAGTGGTGGGAATGCATGTTTAGTAAAATATTATTATTGCTAGTAGAAACCTTTTATCACAACCTCTGTTTGTACACTTCTGAACTTCTTCTACATTCCTCTCTGCTCATCTCCACTTTAGTCGAAAAGTAACTTCTTGATGACTTGGCTATGATTTCAGGCGCTTGGCGAAAGAAGCTGAAGCTAACATGGAAGCAGTTCACCCGCCATTATTTTTACGCTTTGTGAATTTATTGATGAATGACGCCATTTTTCTCTTGGACGAAGCGCTAGGAAACATGGCTCAGATACGGACAATGCAAACTGCGCAGTATGTACCTATTTTTTTTCTTGTAATTAGAATACTGTAATAATAACTAGCTGATGCACGCGACTTCGTTCACGTGGAATTATTTATTTGATTCCCACGGGAACTCTTTAATTTTCCGGGATTTAAAGTAGCTGTCACTTTCCAGGTCCCCAACTATACTCATGCAAAAATTCCCGTCGATCCGTTGCTCTGTTGCTGCGTAATTGAAGGACAAACCAACAAACAAACACTTTCGCATTTATAAATTACAGGAAAATAAACAAAATAAAAATAAATAATATCAGTATGATGCACATAATATCTTCTTAACTTCAATCTCAAGTATAAACTAAGTGCCAGCATATCAGGGGGCGTGGATATTACGACCTTTAGGAGATCCTCTATTTAATAATGACTAAAAAATAATTTATTTGAATAGTAGTCAAATACCCAATTCTAGTGATATTTATCGTCTATTAGTTACTACTTGCTGTCCGCGACTTCGTACGCGTGGATTGAGGATTTTTGCATCCATCCATAAATCCACCCATCCAAACTTCCGAATTTATAATATTAGTATAGATAAAAAAGAGTATTGGTTTAAGAAACATCCATCCCATTTTCATCGCTCCATCGAAACCACGGTCAAGCGCTAATAGGCCTATCTACACTGCACTTTTCGTAGGGACTCTTACACTTGATTCAGTGTAATAAGATCTAGGGAGAAACGGTCCCTAAATTGGCCCTTGTGTGCATTAAGTGACGCTCTAACTAGCGCCCACGCCCACCCTAACTACAGGGCCCTGTAAAAAGTACAGTGTAATAGGCCTATAACTTATCACCGTAAAAAATTACAGGGAATCAGGTGCATGGGCCAGTTTGCCTCCAAATGAACGCGAACAAAACCTAGCCAACCTGTCGCATATTGGCATGCTAGCCCGTTTCGACAATATTCTCGGCCGTGACACGATACGTACGCTCGTTCGACTCACGTCCCATGCTCCGTATTTCTTCTGCCACCCCACTCTAGTAGACCGCATAGCTTCCATGCTCAACTATTTTCTGTTGCACTTGGTGGGACCTAACAAGAAGAATTTCAAGGTGAGTTGAACTCTTTTTTGCATTACCATGTTAGAGCATTTCAGTATTTCATCACAGCATCTTCGACGACTTTCCTGGCGCAGTGTTAAGCGCTGTTGTCTTAACGTGCGGAGGTCCCGGGTTCGATCCCCGGCAGGGTCAATTCGGGAATTTATAATTTCTGAATTTTCCCTGGTCTGGCCCGGTGGGAGGCTTCGGCCGTTGGCTAGTTACCACCCTACCGGCAAAGACGTGCCGCCAAGCGACTATGCGTTGTGATACGATGCCATGTAGAAACCTATTAGGCCGGTATGGGTTAATTATAACTGCCATGCCCCTAATAGGCTAGCCCACTACCATCTTAATCTGCATCATCAGTCTTCACTTGCCATTAGGTGAGTTCGCAATTTTCTTCTGCAACCCCACCTAGTTACACCTGGAGACCTGACAAGCAGAATTCATTGTAATGTTGTACTGGTTTTTTTTTACAACTTTATCCCAGTATTGATTTTAACCATTTAAAGGTTACGGACTTAAAAATCCAATAGGCGACTAATAAACTACCTATTTTTAGGTAAAAGATTTGAAAGAATACGAGTTCGATCCGGCGAAAACAGTACTGGATATTTGTCGCATGTACGTGGAACTGGGCAACAGCCAGCGGTTCTGTGCCGCCGTTTCGGATGATGGACGCTCCTATTCGCCGCAACTTTTCACACTCGCTGAGGCCGTGCTAGGTAATAATAAATTATTGATTTCTCAAAGTACATTGGAGCCTAAAAAATTTTGCCAGTTGCTAACGCCCACATCCAGATTTTTACTAATTCATGAGAATTATAATGAAGTAAAGATATACAGCTTTTCTTTTAATATATAGGCTAGTGCTTGACTGATCAGACTTGCTGCATGCAAGTGGTGATGCAGCCTAAGGTAGAGCTCGCTTGCCTAGAATATGCCTATTCACTCATGATTTGAAGGTACTTATACTAGTGGTTCGCCCCGAACTGAGACCTCGCGGTATCCATAAGATAGTTTTAAGGACATATTATAATAGTTAACTTTTAACATTAGACGCAAAAGAGCTAAAGAGTTATTGGAGAAACGAAAAAGCTTTTACAGATATATTTTTGGAGTCTATTCCTAGTTATCTTTAAAATGATATACCGCAACCCTATGTAACTCTATAAAAAACATTTTACATTGCATTCGCTTCTATGTGAGCCCCCCTGAAATAAATATTTTTATAGCTTTTTAAGCCATTTTCGGCTGGAGGCCATCGGTTTACATATTATATTTAAATTTTAAGTAATTACGATCAGTAATTCAGAAGTTATATGGCTCTGATAGACAGACGGACGGGCGGACGGACGGACAAGTTCAAATTCACTCGAGTAGACTCAGAGACCTTCGCTTCGCTCGGTCAATTAAAGGAGGAGGGGAAAACGAAAGTGAGCTGGGTGTGTGTGCGTGTGTTTGTGCGTCTATTGGATGTGTGTGTGCGTGTGTGAGAAATGACGTAATCAGTATAGATTACAGTACGTGAGGCCTAAGCTGAGCTAGCCATTTGTGAGGATGCTATTGTGAAAGCGCACAAAACGGATTTATTGGTGCGTGGGAAGTGCGGGTTTGTGCACACTCAAGCAAATGCATGGCTTAGCTTAGGGCTTATAGACTGTGCACATATACAAGTGATTTTCATAGTGTGAGGAATATACATAGATAATATTTTAAAATATTTTACAAGATATTTTAAAATACTAACAAGAGCAAGAGTGCGCAGTTTTAATTACAAGGCTGTTAAGATCCAAATGTATACGAACTTTAAAAAATCACATTTGAAATCGTCAACAGTACGCATCGGAGGCGGTGGCCTCATAACTTCCCTGCAAGAAGTGGCAGCGCGAGTCAGCACGCTGGCTGAGCAGCGACAGCGTGATGAGGAGATTCTCGCCAACGCGCCTGAGGAGTTCCTCGACCCTATCATGAGCACCCTCATGCTGGACCCTGTAACACTGCCCAGCTCCAGGACCACCGTCGATAGAACTACGATCGCCAGGTACGTGTTAACTGCTGAGCAATGACATCGCGACGAGGAGATTCTCGCCGATGCGCCTGGGGAGTGCCTCGACTCTATCAGGAGCACCCTCATGCTGGGCCCCGTCACACTGCCCAGTTCCAGGACCACTGTCGATAGAACTACTATCGCCAGGTACGTGTTAACTGCTGAGCAATGACAGCGCGGCGAGGAGATTCTCGCCAATGCGCCTGAGGAGTTCCTCGACCCTATCATGAGATCATGAGTACCCTCTTGCTGGACCCGGTCACACTGCCCAGCTCCAAGACCACCGTGGACAAAACTATCGCCAGGTATGTGTTAACTGCTGGGCAGCGACAGCGTTACGAGGAGATTCTCGCCCATGCGCCTGAGGAGTTCCTCGACCCTATCATGAGCACCCTCATGCTGGACCCGGTCACACTGTCCAGCTCCAGGACCACCGTCAACAGAACTACTATTGCCAGGTATTTGGTAACTGCTGAGCAACGACAGCGCGACGAGGAGATCCTGGCCAACGCGCCTGAAGAGTTCCTCGACCCCTGTCATGAGCACCCCAATGCTAGGCCCCGGCCTAGCTCCACGGGCACCGGCTACTAAATTACTATCGCCAGGTATGAGTTAACTGGCTGAGTAGTGACAGCGTAACGAGGAGATCCTTGCCATCATTCATCAGGGCTTCATGATTTTCCATGGGGAAGCCCAAAGTATATTCGGCGTCCCAAGTTAAGATACAGTAAAATGGCATCTAGAGAATGCATCAAGATTGGTTAATATCCATTATTATTATTAAGCCTTTATTTTCCTTAAGTAGCAGTTATTAATCATTTACAAATTTTGAAATTCTATCATAATATGTATTCTAATTATCGTTACTCATCCACTTCATTTAAACTCGAAAATTAATAAATAATATGTCATTGTCAAAAACTTTTCTGCAAATAAAGAATTTTGAATTTGAAGGTTACGGCTACTTTTCCCAGAAAATAAGACCCATGGATGTTTTTAAGAAACCAATCCAGGCGCAAGTAGTCGTGGTTATTTAGTATAACATTAGATATTAATTTTTATAATAATATCTTTCAGGCATCTTCTAAGCGATCAGACGGATCCGTTTAACCGCTCGCCGCTGTCTATGGATCAAGTTAAATCAAACACCGAACTAAAGGATCGTATACATGCGTGGATTGCAGATAAAAGGCAAAAAATGGATCCAAATACAGCCGGTGCTTCTTAGTATACACATAGATGTACATTTTACCTAAACTAGTAAGGCTAGATTAAAAGTTTGTATCTGCTTACTGTCAACTGTTGCAAAGCAATTCAATACTGTAAACTATTACACACTGAGATTTGACTCTCAAAGTCAAATTCAGTCAACATTAGTTTAGTCAACATTTGGTAGCACTGAACACATTTTACAGATGTGCAAATAATTTGTGTAACTTGACTGGTCTAAATTTCAGCAAAAAAAGGAGATAAGAGTGTTTAACGAAAGATGCGTAAAGGCGAAAAATAAGTTAGATCATATATAAGATTTATTTTGTGTACAAAGTGTTGCCAGTTATATCTAAAGATCAGACTCCCAGCTTTTTCAACACAGACTAACTCTTGATAGTAAGACTTGTTTTAATTGCAATTAAATATGATGCATTGGCTATACTTGTGTCACGTAGATATTATACGGTGGTGGATATTTTCTAAGTGTGTTTAAAGAACTATTGTGGTGTTTTTTGCATTGCATTGTAGTAATTCTGGTATACTTATAATAAATACATTTATATGTTTTTGATTATTTTTAAGTCTGAAACTATAACTTGTAAAATACTAGTGTATTGGAAGTATTGAATTGTTGGATAGGTATTGCGTGTTGGCTTGGAATTACTTAGTATGTAATAACCTCGTGGAAATGATTGACGTCGACATTTTCGTTTGGTTTCTTGATTGGCACAAGCTATTTCAATATCTTCATCTTCAAGAATTTTTCAATATCTACATTTTACCGATTCGACTTGACAAAGCCTTCTTTTGTCAAACTTTAATTTGTCACAAAACAATATGCTACTAAAATTGCCAAAAATAATCTGTCCGTTATAAATACTGTATTATATAATTATACGTAATTGTATTTAGATGTTCCATTCCCAAAAGTAGCCTATGTGCTATTCCAGACTATAATCTATCTCAGCCAGATCCGTTCAGCCGTTGGGGCGTGATTGAGTAACAAACATCCATACATCCATCCAAATTTTCGCATTTATAATATTAGTAAGATTAGTAAGATTATTAATGTTCTCCAGAAAATCTATCTTACATTATTTCGAAGAAACTAGAAAGCTTATGGCTAGTTAGCTTTGGTTGTCTTAAAAGGCCCCATGTACGGTACGATTTGTCGTCGTTTCAGACTGATCGAAGTGACGAATCGTACTGCAATATAGCGCTTACCAAACTACTGATGGAATAGGTAAATAACACAAAGTAGCTATTTCATCTGTGACATTACTTTTCTTTTATTATACGACTGCCTGAAGAAAGGAGTATATTGTTTTCAGGGTTCATGTATGTGAGTTTGTATATTCCACCATAACTTCTATACGCCTGAACCGATTTTGATAAATGAGGTATCGTTAGAATCCCTAGCTTATTTCAGGTGACATAGGCTAGCAAAATTAAAAAAAAATTGATGGGGTGACCATGGTCCCGCATTAAAGACTAAAGTTGTTTTTTTTTTTTTTAAATAAGATTAACTATGTAATCATCATCTAGAAAATGATGAGTAGATTCCAAAAATATATAACACTATAGTTCAATATCCAGTGATTCACAAAAAAATATCATATAATAAAAATGTGAATAAGATTCTATCTATCCAGATTAATTTAGATTTTTAACGTTTTAGTTCGTTTTTTGGCAGGGCAGTTGTGTTTTTTAATTTTTTTAATTAGGACTTCTATATCGTATGTTGTTGTATGCAGCTACTAAAAGTGGCGTTTTTGTGATATTTGTCTTTATTTTATTTTTAATAATAAATAACTGATAGAAACAATAAAATGTATTAAGCAAACAAAGAACGAAAATAACACTATTAAACCTTCTACTTAGTTACACTGACCGATTCAGGGACTGCTACAAGCGCAGCATGATGAAAATTACACTACGCAAACATAAATAACGCCGATGCTTTAACGTTTCATACAATGATTAACAAAACAATCGTGAGTGAATTACATGGTGAAAAAAATGAAAACTATGCCTTTTTCCACACAAATAAAAAAGGCTCGCATGTTGTTTATTTGTATGGAATGTATGTTTTTATGTGTCGGCGAGATTTTAGTGTGACATGTAGATAAATCGCCGCATTAGTGTGAAAATGAATATTGCCGCACTCCTTATTGCAAGCTAATAACTATGCAGTGTGCGTATTTAATATTAGATGATGCCCGCGACTTCGTCCGCGTGTATTAATGGTTTTTGACTCCCGCAGGAACTCTTGAATTTTCCGGGATAAAAAGAGGCTTATGTCTTTCCCCGAGATACAACCTATCCCTGTACCAAATTTCATCAAAATCGGTTGAACAGATGGCCCATCTGTGAAAGCGTAGAAGACAGACAGAAACACTTTCGCATTTATAATATTAATATGGATTTAAGATTTTACAGTTTCAAGAGTTCCTAATCAATTTGGAACTCCTGAATATTTTGGTGTAAGTCAGTCTGTCTAGTGAAAGCTGAGACTGCAAAATGGCGGCAAAATATAAAAAAAATTTTTGGGTCAAATTGCCCTAAGTTTTGTCTGATCAAAGTGCTGCCAGTATGTAACTAGACAAACCTGTAGGTACCTTTGTATATTATTTATCTAACGAAAGACATTTGATTAGTTCAATTCTGAAGAAAAGAATTTGTTTAATAATTTAAGATAATAAGTAGTCTACATTTATTATTTGCTAACTGACATGAAATACTTGCTGTTTGTGTCCTTCTGAAATTGTTGCTATACTGTTTTGTATATCATCAAAATAAGTAACTAATATACTTATTTTGATTTAAATCTACCTAATAAAAAGTACATCTTTATTGCCATGATTTTAATCTACTTACTAATTATTATACCTCTACCCCCTGAACACTTTATCATCTGTCTAGGAATTAGGAATTATCTACCATAAATCTAAAAATAAGAACAAAATACCTTTTCACACGTACGTATGGTTGCTGCTGCCCACGATTACATCGTTACTACCAAATAGAAAAAAAATAACTAAAATAATAAACAATAACTATAGTAAATAATAATATAATTATTTTACAGTAAATGTTTTTAAAAACACGCGCACAGATGATATTCTTGGACTATAGCAGTTGTGGTCATGTGTGCGAAAGAGACACCAATACTCTGCTTGGCTTGGATTATGTATATATAGAAGCTGCTTGGAACTTTTTTGGAAGCTGCTTTGAAGCTGTTGCTTGTTTTCTCTTTCTAAACCAGGAACAGCTTTATTTGAGAAACAAAGGTTTTTCAAAACTGATAGAAATCTTTAGGAAGGTTTAAACGTCTCTGAGTACATGTTTCTAAACACTGGAACCTAGAGCTTTATGGTTTATTTTTAAAACAAAAATGTATTCTAGGCGGTGGTAATCTGTGCTCTTTACTAATCTGTGACTATTTGTATCTGACTCTTGACGAAAACCACAGACAATCTGTCATGGCGGAGTAATCAGCTGTTAGTTGCAATGCCGAAGAGTAGAAAAATTGTATAATTTTAATCACTAATGCACAGTTTTCTTCTTGCTTTTAATTTTAGATTTTACAACAGAAAGTGATTTTTTCATCAAAAGGCTATTTTCAAACAGCAAAAGAATGGCGCGATCTCCCATGTCATCTGTCAGTTTTATTCATTCATCCATTAAAGTGCAGAAAAAAATGTGACTTGTTTGTTAAATTCTGTTTTATCCACTACTTGTAAGATGAAGACCAATGAAGACTAAGTGCAACCGATTTATGTTTATTTGTAGTTTTACGGATTCGTCAGTGCCAGTGCTGTTTATTATAGTCCTAAGTTTAAATCCGTAGCGCAGTCATTTTCATGGCCTAACAAATTCCTTCTACAAAGGACCCGTGCGGCGTCGGCGGTTTATGTTATTTTATTGGACATCGCGGGTTAGCTCGTGTTATAGTTGGTGCAAGGGTTATATTTTTTTAAGTGATAGTAACGTTTTGGGATTGAAAATGTCGGGCCGTGTTCGAAAACAGTCGGATTGCCCTGTGGGCAAGCAGGGTCCTATGAGGGCGACTCTACCGGTGTCGTCAGTTATGAAAGGCGGCGGACTGAAGAAGAACGCTGCGAATAGCCCAACACTCTCACCAACGAACGTGTGGCGCCGGATATCGCCCGATCACGCGCTCTCTGGACAGAGGAGTCCTGGAGCTGTCAACTACAAAGGTATTGTTTACAGTCTTTGTTTATACTTGATGTTCTTACTTTCATTCAGCTTTACTCTTACAATGGTCTATTCAGGGCTGGGCAAAACACATGCTTTGCTTTAATTGAAATACAAAATAAAAAGTATTTCAAATACTGCCCAACCCTGGGTCTATTTAATATAATAGACAGCAAGATTTAATGAATTATCCATACTTCCATAGTAATATTATTAATAATATGAAAGTGTGTCTGTTACATTCTTACTGCCCATTTGTTTATCCTATTTTAATGAAATTTGGTACAGAGATAGGTTGTATCCCAGGGATCTTGACTCCATGAAGATGGGTTATTTCAAAAGCCTACATTCAGTTTGACAAATTTGCTGGCCTTATCTACTAATAATTATAATATATCCGAAAAAACAAAATTCAGATATAAAATTAGGTTTTTTTTAAATAATAACTAATGAGCTTATTTCATATTTATGAATCAAAAATATTCCATATTATTTTAAGAATAACATATGTGCTTGCAGGAAAAGGGCGCTTCAGCTCCAATGTTATCAGACGCACAGCCTCCCTAGACACTCTTTATCATAAAGGCCAATGGCCCAGGGACTACTACCTTCACGCAGGCCAGTTACAAGTTGATAAGTCCACACAAGTAAGATTTTTTATTATTAATAATTGTCTTGAAATACATAATGTTGCAGGCCATATTCAATAAAGCAGGAAACAAACATATTCTTACAATATGAATGTCCCTTATTAATTAAATCAATAACTCTTTATCAAATGTCAGTATATGGGTTTAGTATGGGAGCTAGTATGAAATTTAGAAATATGAGGTCTTATGCTTTATTACTTTAAACAATAATAATTGGTATGGTTCTCAAGCTTGAGGATGTGGACATAGGCAGCACTCAGCAGCCAACATTGCTATTGTACTATAAAGTATGAATACTTCAGTGAGACCTGTGGTTGGTGTTGATTAGTGATTTAATCTACTGAGTAGGTTTCCACCATTAAACTTCTTGTTGGAAGGGTTAAGTCTATTACGCAACACAGTAAAAATACAAAATAAAACTGAAAATGTCTAATACAAAACATGCAATATGTATGTAGAAGGCATAATATAGCAGATGGGGAGTCAGATACTGTACATGTCTCATATTAATGTTGACACCGTTTCATTTATTTTTGTTATTTATTACCAATATTATATTTACATAGTAAAATAAATGAGGTGGACATTCAAAGAGCTTACCAGTAGAGTGGTAGTACACAAATTAAAAAAAATTGAAACTAAAGAATACCATGCAAAGGTACCATTTATGGCAATGTCTTCCAGACAGTCATATTGTGCTTTATGTGTTTTATATTATGGCAAATATTTGCTATGAATCAATTTTGTTTATTTTTAAGACTGATGATGGAGGTGGAATTTCTGGGCGGTCATCTAGAGGCTCAGAAGATGACAAACTAGACCGTTTCCTCAGAAGCCGCCTCCAAAGACCACACAAACCATTCGCATCGGGAGATTATTCTTCACATTCTATGAGTCCTGGTTTCTGTAAGTGCAATTGCAATAAGTTGAACTACTTACTTAGTTCTTAAGTAATAACAGTGAGCAATGTAGCCTTACAAGAGGGAGGTCCTTAAGGGCTGGGTCTATTAGGGAATTATTTGTTTCTGAATTACCCATTTAAAAAATAATTCATGATCACTTACCACTTGTAGTGGAATAAATAAAATAAAAGTTAAATATGAAGATATATAGATTTAAAATCAGGAAGTATTACTTCATCCTTCAGCCAAATCTCTATGTGCATTATTTATTACTAGACTTGTAAAGTCTCCAAGACTTTACATAATCCTTAAACATCCCAAGCCTATAAATAAAGATAGTTCAGTCTTGTATTTCTGCAAACCTGCATATTTTCCCAAAATTATTTCATGTCTAGAAAAATTAGCAGCATCAGCATGCAGAATTTACCTTCGGCAACTTGTACATACTTAATGCTTTATGTATGATGATGATTAATGTATGAATAAATGCCATATTTACAAAATATTAGCTATTATATTGTGTTTTTCATTTATTTTATCAAAAGGCTTAAGCCATGATGAAAATTGTTGAAGTTTATACTATTTATATTTAAACCGAAAAAGACTATATATAGTATAGACAAAGTATATTTCTTGCAGGGTCACGTTTTGGCACTGGTGGCGTCCCCCTGAGGGCAGCACGCTCATCAGTGGAAGGTCTCAACCAAGAGATAGAAAGACTTGTGCTGTACCCAGCCAGTGGCACACAAACACCCCATGTAGACCGGCTACGAGATAAGGTAATCTGAACAATCTTATTTATCTTTAATTAATTGGAACTTCTTAAAATATAATTAATAGTACATTCTTAAGTGAGGAAAGAAACCCGTGTGTATTAATTCTGTAACAGAATGTCGAGTGGGAGCTTTTTTTTGTGTTCTATTACGACAATGGTGATTACAAGTTATAAGGAATTGATTAAGAAAGTAGTTCACGTTGTGACGATCAAATGGAAAGAAAATACCCCACTAGGCACTCAGTACGATTGTGTCGATCGATGCAACATATTACGTTTTACGTAAGCTATGTATGATTTCATTGAGCTTTTGTGTCTATATAAATGCCGACAATCTGCTCTTTGTGTTGTCTGTTCTTTGAATAAAAGTAAAAATATTTAGGATCAGAGTGAAATGTATGTTTTGAGAGTAGTTTGGAAGATTTCTATGGTGTGGTGAATATGGCGGACTATAAGTGCAGGATACACACTGTGCCACATAGATTTACCTATTGTCGCGGATTATAGTGAATTAAACTTCTAGTTCCTTCATTATCATGGACTTCCGCAAAGGAACGCCTGCTTCTATCCAATATTTGAAGTGGCGAATGTATTGGCCATACCCATAGAATAGTCGCAGGTGTGCATATGCTCTTACATATAATTATTTGTTGTGTATCACCAGGTCACACCTGAAGGGCACCGCGCGCCACTCGCTGAGCTCCTGAGGCGTTCGGTCAACACACAAACCCCACATGACCTGTGCCACACAGCTCACTCATCAGGTATATTGTTTCAATATACATACATTTCTTAATTATGTCCAATTTTAAAAAATAATTCGTGCTACTTCGATTTCTCTAAAATTCTCTCAAATAAATGAAATTCAATTGTCTAAAATTATATTTAAAAATGTGAATTTGACTTTGTGTGGCCACTTTTTGTTGGCGTGACAAATTAGTTTAGTTTAGAGATTGTGAACAACCTAATTGGCGGCATTAACAGATTCAGATACTTTATTTGCTTAATATGTGTACATATAAGATGGTCCAACATATTAGCCGAACCGGCTTACAAATCCTATGTAGAATATCTTATTATGTGATTTTACTATTATATGTTTAAATACTTATTACATGAATTAACTACACATTGACTTCTTACAAATCCTTAGGAGATAATTATGTCAGCTGCCAAACTGATTATGTTTGATTTAATCAACGAAATAATGGAAATCCTTCCCAAGCAAGGAGATCAAATCAAATGGCTGCAGCATTGTTGTCCCATATAGGTTCAGGTTATCACAGTAATTTGCATAGTATGAAATTTTTCTGTCTTCTACTCTTTGACTGATTCTATATAAATGTATTATCCGTGGCCTTATCAATAAAGTGCCATTATCACTTCCGATCGACTGGATTTCTGCTATTAGGGCAAATTTTGTTGTACACAATTTTAAACTAAACTGACTCTTAATGTGTTGATATTCCTATCATAGTGCTCAATGCGGAAAAGTACAGCACTAAAGTTTTGAGATTGTATACAACAGAATTTACCACAATGTCTGAACTAAAAATACAAATATACGTAATCATGGCAAAATATGGATTTGATATGGATGGAAGATTTTTGAAATTAATTCAGTCAGATATTACGTGGCAAGTAAATAAATATAATTAAAATAAATTGTGGGAATAGATCCACCATCCCGAGGATCTCTCTCCAGCGCGGGCTCAGCAGAGCTACTAGCGACAGGTCTCTAATTCACCTATGTTTTATATTTAGGCACACTGCAGTAAAATATCTATTGATAAGCTCTACGCCAACTACACAGGACCATTTTTTCAGTTTTACCGAGACTGTTAAGAATTAAGAATTTCGCGTATGAATTCACTAGCTAATGCTCGCGACTTCGTCATGGGATTTTTTAAATATTTTCCGAGACAAAAAAAGTCTTTCCCTGGGATACAACCTATGTCTGTACCAAATTTCATCAAAATTGTTTGAAGATGGGCCATGAAAGCATAAACAAACTCACATTCGCTTTTATAATATTAGTTAGTATTAGTGATGTGCCAGATATCCATATCCCAGTGGCGTGCAGTTCATAGAGACATAAAAGCACTGCTTACCCAAGTGGTACGTCAATGCTCATTTTTTATCAAGACAGTAGGTAAACAGGAATTCTGACTTACGAATGCCTACCCTAGATTAAAATCCTGTGCACGCCACTGACATTTCCGTTACCATATACTCAATTCAGATTATTTTTTGTTTCCTAAAATCAAATATTTGGCACCTTTGTATTGCAAACATTTATTGTAGTGCGTAACCATACCAATAGTACATAACTCAAAGGTACCTACAAAATCAACTATCTTTATAATGAGATCAATCACAAATTATTGTAGTAAGCTTATTAAAATAATTATATATTAAAACATTTAATAAAGGAAATTTTTATATTAATTGAGTAAGAAAGTTAAGATCCATATCCGCAGACCTTGACACCAAATATCCGTATCCACGGCTATACATTTTAAACGATCCGGCACATCACTAGTTAGGTATCTAAATTCGATTGGCATAGGTAATTGTGAGGTTTCACATGTTCCTGTGTTTTGGGCATAGAACTTAATGTTTTAAAACTTCATTACTAAAAAACAACATTGCAATTTATAATTCATGCTGAACACTTTTTATAACAAGTACAGATTAACTGACTCTGTTTTATTAATGAGTATTAAAAATCGTTATAATAATATTAACTCTTTTAAGTGGTTACTAATACAATAAACAAAATACTTGGTTTCCCTCATTCATTTCATCTGTACTTATAAAAAGTTGCTCTTATATTCATGTCTTATCAATATCATGAATAACAGCTACAAGTAGAAAAAAAAACAAAAATCCATGAGTTCGTATTTTTAAACATGCATGCATTATATTCCATAGAAACTTGAGCAAAGGACCGCAGTGTGCTCGTCCACTTAGATTTCCCTTGCATCTTGCTGCAATGAATAGCAATGCACCAACAGAAAACTCCAAGCATGCAATTCTGATGTGCCGTAGCTTGTGTACAATTGAGTAGAGTTGATTTTGGAATACATGGAATAATGATTTATTATTGTTATTAAATTCTTTATTGCTTAAAAAATGGACATATACAAAATTACAAACAAAAGGCGACTAAAGTGATCTCTGCCAGGCATTACACTATTTCTGATGAATAATTAGGTGACCATGGTTTAAGGGTGACACCCATGGAACTTAAATAAAATCTAAAACGAAATTGGGTATTTGGAAACAAGTCAAATCAGCAACTTTTTTCAAACGTCAAAAGCAAAACGCGCGCTTGGTATGGGATGTTGTATGAAATACTGAACTGTGACGCCATAAAAATTCGACGCACTTTTAAACTTCAATCTATAGTTTATTATGGTTTTCAAACATAAAACTAACTTTTGGGAGATCCAGTATCACTAGTAATAGTTCCAGTTTTTTTGCTTGTTAGACACACTTTGATATTTCACAATAGAATAGTAACTGGTGCCGATATCGTGTTTTAATCTGCAATTTGGCTTTCCAGGCGGCAGCGTATGCTCGTCACCCGATCTCGACGGCTCCAAACTCGGCACATCACCACAGATAAATCGATTCCTAGCTCGAGAACCTCCAGATGGTTGTGAGAAGGTAAAGCCTACTATATTAATATTATAAACTAGCTGATGCCCGCGACACTTCTTTCCTGACACAGACTAGATTCGATCAAAGTTTCATGAGTGCAATACTACCCATACAACGTCTGCGTGGAATAAGATTTTTGATACCCACGGGAATTCCTTAATTTTCCGGGATAAAAAGCGTATGTTACTCTCCAGGTCCTCAACTATACTCATGCAAACAAGTGATAATTTAAAAAATTGAAAAACACGACTGCCCTGCCAATTAACGAACTAAAAAGTTAAAAATAGTACATTACTGCAGCAGCCAGCAAAACAGGCATTGAAGGACGAACGTGTGCACCGCCCTGTCATCATGCAACCAATCTCCTATCTTAAAAAGGTTGCCTGGAAGAGATCACTCGTAGTGATAAGGCCGCCTTTACGCCGTAACAAGTTGCAAATTCTGTCACGATTTGTTTTACCTCTATTCTGTTATTTGTTTGTGTGTAATAATAGTTATTTATGCAACAGTTGTGTAATAAGGGGTATTAAAACACGAATGTGGGTTTATCACACGACGCGAAGCGGAGTGTGATAATAGTATCATATGAGTGTTTTAATATCTAATTATCAACAGTTGCATACAAGACTTTATCTACTCCCATGCTATGAATCCTCTATAACAGATTCTGAAATAGTTAGCTTACTGCTAACATTAAAACATCCAGTCCTAGTAACCTAATATCATCCTTTACTGAGTATATACAAATAAACTAAGTATTAATGAAAGAATTATTTATTGTAGTAGTAATTAACATTTTGTGTAGTTTTATTAAAATTCACTTGATGTTCTTTAATGTTGGAACGTCCTGATCCCGATGTACTCGGCGGAATATTTATATTTTCCAATTCACTATTTTAATTTTCTATGGAATTCGAAATTACATTCGACATGTGGATTTTGTTAGTTATTAGAGTCATTAATATAGCCCTCTGCAACAGATGTAGACTTCCATCCGCCGTGCCGTTTTAAACTTGTTATGTCTCCTCCGGCATCTACTAATATTGTGGCAGATGTTATGCGAAAGCAATGTCCTGTATACAACTCAGGATTAGGAAGTTGTAAATAGTTAGCAATTTCGCTCATTTTTTTGTTAACGAAACAATAAAGAAAAACGAAGAAAAATGGCGGGGAAAATTCTAATAACCTTTTTTTTTACAGCGCGCGGCGTTGGTAGTGAAACGCGCGTGTATGACATTGTCCTTTTTTTGAAATTCGTATATGTTTTTTTGTATAGATGTTTTTTTTTTGTAATTCATACATATACCACGCATCGAGCAGATGTGGCTGTCTGTTGAGTAAACCCTTTGCGCAGAGGGGATCGAAAAAAAAAACAAAGGAGTGTTGTTATGAAATTCAGAACAACATTACATCACCCGTTTGGATGATGTTATGGTTATTAGGACATTGGGTGTTTTAATGTTGGCAATAAGCTAACTGTATCAGAACCTGTTAAAGAGGATTTATAGCATGGGAGTAGATAAAGTGTTTTTACTTACTTATAGCCTTTTACACTGCACTTTCCACAGGGCCCTGTGGTAAGGGTGGGCATGGCCGCTAGATAGAGCGTCGCTTATTACATAGCAATAAGGATAAAATTAGGGACCCTTTCTCCCTGAATCTTATTACACTACTCTGACTCAAGTGTAAGGGTCCCTGTCAAAAGTGCAGTGTAATAGGCCTATTACTTACTTTTAATTATGACTTGTCGATATAGGCATCATCCCTATTAAAGTCGTTGGGTAAATCTGTTTGTTGTGAAACAGGTGAATCTGAAGGCGGGCGAGGGCGCGTACGTGGAGCCGATGCCGATGAAGCCCTCCGTGCCCGCGTTCACGCTGCGGCCGTCGCTCGGCTCCGCGTTCCAGCCGCTGCAGCCCGCCACCCCCGCGCCCTCCCCCGCCGCGCCCGCCACCCCCACCCCCGCCACCCCCTCGCGCGCGCACGCCTCGCCGCACTGACGCGACGCGCCCCGGGGGGCGGATGTCACCCGGCGACGCAATAGGGTATTTGGCATTTTCCTACAGTGTTTCAGATGTTGAATTTATTCCCCCATCCAACTAATGGGGCTATTGCACTGCACTTTTCAAAGGGCCCTTATTACACAGCGGTTTGGCCTTATAGGCCTATTACACTGTACTTTTTACAGGGCCCTGTGGTAAGGGCGGGCGTGGCCGCCAGATAGAGCGTCGCTTATTACACAGCAATAAGGACCAATTTAGTGACCCTTTCTCCCTAAATCTTATTACACTACACTGATTTAAGTGAAGTGAATAGTGCAGCGTAATAGGCCTTAGTTATCTCGTCATGAATGTTGAACAGGTTACCGCTTATCACAATCAATGTTACATTGTCGATTGTTGTGAATGACATGCTTGCTGCAATGATGGATTTTTGCGATTGATCCAATCAGAAGTGATTGCGATTATTATGAAATAAAATGTTCCTTTATTGAGGGCTACCGTTTTTATGCTCACTAGTTGGCGCCACTGGCGAGTAAGGTCCTTGGTATAAATTCGGTAAACTAGCATACTTTTGACAAAAAATACGTTTTTAAATAGTAAGCACACAGGAACCAGGGACATAATGTACTAACTTCTGAATTCTTCTTCTTTCAACCTGCTTAATTTTGCACTTTTTTTTCTTAGCTCCGCTTTCAAATCGCAGAGCAATGACATTAATTGCCACGTATCTTACATCTGCATTAATGAATCCGTTATTACTAAATACATTAATGAAATAATTAGACCCGCGATAAAGGCCCAGTAATAATACCTATTTGACATTTCGGAGACCTCACTCTACACTAGCGCCTCTAGCGGCGAATTTAAACGCAGTAGCCCCCATTTAGGTAAATTTGTGCCACCTAAGATTTGGCAGAACTTCATTGTCAATCATTTTACCAACAGTAAAATATGTGGTGTAACACTTGCACCTCTTGACTAACACTCGTTTGGTATTGAATAAAATCTATTAACGCAGTAAAAATACCACAAATTCATTCATTCAAGGTTCATAAAGAATTTTAACAAATGCAATAATGGATCAATCTGACTTTTCAGGTCCCCATACAATATGCACTCAACTTTCTTTTTTTAGCGCAATGTTCAACTTTCGTTTTGCATTTTTTTTCTATTTTACCCTTTATTTTGTACTTATCAACAATATGCGACAATGCGGCATCCTACAAATGGAATTATTTATTTGCGGTCCTAAGCCGCAGTATATTTTATAACGAGACTAATCGTGCCTTGGGCCGGCAGATCCTGATTGCAGCGCCCCCTACCGGGTCCACTTGTGAATATAAACCATCTCTGCACCCATACAAATGCACACAAAAATTTAATCAAAATCGGTCCAGCCATACTGGGCAATCGGCGATGTATCTTATTTAGATAGATTATTACACTAAGACAGCTCACCAACTTTGTGAGTCATGCTATATTTTAA
This sequence comes from Erebia palarica, assembly GCA_964035005.1. NCBI lineage: Eukaryota > Metazoa > Arthropoda > Insecta > Lepidoptera > Nymphalidae > Erebia > Erebia palarica. Next base: position 32,223,287 of record OZ035984.1, on the reverse strand, counting down.
CAATCAGCCCTGTGGCATGCCACAATGTCGCTCTGTAATTATTCTTTTATTGTCTTATGTAAATGAAGCTTTAGTTAACTTTTACTATGCTCACATCTTAAAATTCTTATTATGAAATTAAGAATGATGACTACATGACATAGAGTATTCAGGAACATCTCTTATGTAAATTGAATAATGAAATGAATATGATAATGATGAATAATTTAAAATGAAAGTAATGAATTATGCAACCATTTCATAAATAACTATTACTAAATTGAGTGTTATAAATCAGGCATTATTATACTGCAGAGAAACATGTACCTATATTCTCACTTGAGTATATTTACATCCCAACATTTAACCTGCTTTATTTCTATACCAATGAAAATGTCAAATACCCTATTGTAATTAAAGTCACCAGACATTGCTGTTGGTCACATACGACCCATAAACGTCACACATCACCCCCAAGTCATTGTTCAAAGTAACAATTAGAAAGGACATTAAACACAGATAGGACGTTTCAGATTTAAATCCATCCACTTTTATTGATAGATACAGGTGTTACTTTTCGGAAGTCCAAGATAATGAAAGAACTTGAACTTTAATTCGCTATAATCCGCCACAGTAAGTTAATCTATGTGGTACAATATGTATCTTGCACCTACATGGCTCCACTCTCTTGAATATAATTATTTCCTGACATGCTATGTGATACATTAAACGTAATATGTATTAGAATGTGACATTCTTAGGTATAAGTTATACTTTATATTCATTTTGTTTATAAAATTTATTGACATCACTATGAACAAAGATATTATTATAAAAAAGGAGTAAATAAAGTGATTTGCGAATAATATACTTGGTAAATGAAAAACATTGCAGTAAAATCATTTGGTTTGCTTGTAATGTTTCGGTTTGCAATAAATTAAAAACATTTGCAACACTTGATTTGCACTTAATCTTAAAATGATTTGCAAATAGAGAAATATTTTTTATGCTTGATATATTATGTATCTCTGCGTCGTATTCCTCATTACCGAGGGTCGTGACTCCTTTCTTGACTTTTCTTGGAATAATAAAGAAGATGTATTTGCAAAATACTGAAGATGGTGTAATACTATATCGTGAGTGAGTACGAATCATTAATCATTAGAGACAATAATAAATCTATATAAATAAGAATGAATGTCGCTAAGCGCAAATCTCGAGAACGGCTAGACCAATTCGGCTAATTTTTTTTTCGTATGTTCCATATGGCACACGGAAAGTTTTTAATAAAAATAAAACTAAATTAAATATAAAAATTGCGTGGACATGTAAAACCGGATGTGCTGCCCAGTGCCGACTGGCTATTATTGGGTTTGGACTATAATGATGACTAGTGCTATCCGGCGAAGCCGGGACGGACCGCTAGTTGTATGTAAATTAAATTGTCTATTTGAATAATTAAAAGTTCATCTGAAGTATTTAATAAAAGAAAAGTCACGCTCATCAATTTCTGGAGAGTTGGCGGAGCTAGTATTTTCATATTCAGATTAAAAAAAAACACTACTATAAAGGGCAAAATACAGGGAACGGGCGGGTTGGGTGCGCGGCGAGTTGAATTCCTTGTATTTATATGGATGTCACCGTAAGATTGTAAAAACCGTTAGATTGTAATCTAACTCGCGAAATTGCAAAGTGTCGAAAAGATTGTGAACCGTTCAATGTTCTGAGTGTCAATTTTTTAAATATTCATTGTATTTACGTTTTCTTGTCTGTTTCATGTAGGTTAGGTTAGGGTTCGACATAAATAACCAGGCACTTAGGTTCTATCGGGTTTATATACCTAACAGATTACAATTTACCGAAAAATAATACGTTAAATTGTAATCTTTCGACAGTTTGCAATTTCGCGACTTCGATTATAATCTAACGGTACGGTGACATGGACATCACACAGCGTCACCCGCCACGCGCCCGACCCGCGGCCGCGTCCGCTCCCTGTGTGTTTTGCGCTTAACCGTTAATGGTTTTTCTGATAGAGAAAGATCTGGGTTAAAACGACTACCTATGTTTTAGAAGCAGAGTGATTGGATTACAATTTTGATCTCAAATATTGTTTAAATCTGTACATAAACTCATATACGTAGAAACGTAATACAAAATAATAACTTCAAGTATTAATTTAATATTTGTTTCTGCATTCGAATTATTATTATCGGTGATGATGAATGGACCAAAATTCTTATGGGCCAGAGTATCAGAGACACGATGAAAGAGTTTTTCTAATGAAGATAGCTTTAAATTATGGGATTTGACAAGAAATGTTGAAGATGATAGACTGATTTTTTTAAATCTTTACTCATGCTTTGGTACAGGTATCTTGACAATGATAACATTATGATAATATAAAAATATATATACAGTTCGCGCGCCAGGTCCGAGGAATCTTAAGGAATGTTGACGTAATCAGATAGAGATGTGATTTAGTCGATATTACGTTATCGATACTAACACATCTTTAGTATCTGTGCGCGTGCATTGAATTAATTATGAAATAATAATTCTATGAGGATATTAAATGCATTAAGGAAGAAAAAACTAATTGTGTCATAAAATTTAACTGTACAAAATGAACGTAAAATCTAATTAATCTGTCGCAATCAGCATAATCAGTATTTTATGGAATTTAAAAATTAAACAGCTATTTGCACAGACAAAGAAACTTTTAAGTATTGTACTATTTATAGTACAATATAACTCTGCTATTGGAAAATTAAAAACAGGCGTACTCTCGCGTTACGGTCGGCACTAGTATGGGAGTGTGCGGGGTATGAAGCGACGGTCGGGCGCGGGGCGCACCCGCCCGCTACCTCAGCCCCCGATTCCTCAGAGCTGGCGCACCGACTATAGTCGAGCATACGCACCGTTTTCCTTCAAGCCTGGTATTAGAAATGTGAACTTATGCCACCTCATAATATAAGAATATTACCACACAATATGTAATAAATGAATGTTTTTGATTGTATACTGAGAGTATAATATACAGTGTTGTTTACATTTTTTGAGAAATGCGTAGGTCAGGTAACTGTACTCGGTGCAACGGATAGACACGGTACTTGTTTTATATCATTGGATAAAAAATTATGCCAATTGTATCTCTCATTTTGGCCAAAACGCATTTCTATCATCGAGACTGATAATGTAGAATGTTGAAATCATAGTAACTTAGATCTGTTCTATTATTTTTTAAAGGTTTGTAAATTTCGACGGCGAATATATATTTTTTGGACGGCTCACCTTTGGATTATAGAGTATTTTAAATCTTGTCATTGCTCAAATCAAAATTTTTATTAAGAGCCCCACTTATGATATATGCCGAATTTCAAATGTGAACAATGTGATTGTAAATTTCAAATTGCTGATATTTATAATATGTGTATTATATAATTTTAAATAATAATGTGTATCAATTATATTATTTAACAAATGAATGTGATATGTAAGTGAATAAAGATTGTAACTTGACAACTTGCGGCACTGATGCGCGAGCGTGCTTATATCTAATCGTGCCTACTCGTGATAGGTATTTAAAGCACAAAGTAGAAAGTGACCATGAGTTGTGAAGTGTTACCGAAGGTGCTGCGGAGTGATTTATATGTGTAAGGGGCAAAGAGCGGGAGGTTTGCACTGGCTTGTGACAGGCAGGTGTTCAAATATATTTTGGACTTGCGGTAACTTGATGGCAGTTTTTTTTTAAGATTAGCAGTGTTAGTAACAAAACTAAAAAAAGTTTTGACTGCGTACAAATTATTTCATTTTTTTAATATGTAAGTATGTATTGTAGATACTTAAAAAATATTCAGTAGTATTATATAAAGCCAATAAAACTCATGTATGATTTCACAATCATTAGTAGTAAATATTGTAACGATATTAGTATATACTGCGCAAAAATAAGAAAATTCATTTAAATATGGAATACAAAGCCGAGCCAGTATTTAAAAACCGGATTACTGTGTAGATGTCTCTCTTAAGTGCAATATCTAGCTGTAATGTTGACAAATATTCTACTGAACCGTATAAATACGTTGTAAATCTGTGACTTTATTTTGTTTCCTCCAAATAAACTTTCACTAAGTTGACAGTTAAGTTGAAGTTAAGTTAACACTTATACAATATTGTACAGTGTCTGTATTCATCGTAAGTTTAATATTCGCATCGCTTTCTGTTAGTTTCCAAATGTTAATAGATTCTTACATGAAACCCAAAACAATATTCTGCTTTACTAACGTACGACTTACAATATGTATTTAGATTAATGTCACAGGTCCAGGTTGTACTTTACGATTTATCTTTCCCAATGTCGTTACCTATTTTAAGATTTAGTAATTTTAGGTGACCCGAAAACATTAGCTGTTAATAAATGTGTGCTATACAACCGGTACCCTAACCAATTAATTTTATATAAGAGCTTTCTATATAGAGTTGTTTCCACATTCCATTCATCATATTCATCAATTATTGTAATAGTCAAAGTTGTTTATTTGAGGAATTCATATTATGTAGTACCTTACGCCTAAACAAATAATAAATATTATACTTTTTTTTCTTTGTTGTTAGTAGGTACTAGGTACTTAGGTAGTGTCCAGTCTTGTGTATGGTAAAATATGTACACTACATTATGGTGACATAATCAAATACCTCAGTATACTTCTTGCGCTCTTCAAATACATTTGTAAACCATATTCACAAATGAAACAACTCTGTGTATAAAATTAATGTTTTAAAAGTACATAAAGATATTTTTGTATGTTCGGGGTAGGAGTTGCGCGAGATGAGGATGTAACATAAAAAATTTGCTAGAATCTTAGATTTGATAGTTCTTTTATAGATGGTTAATATTATTTAATGTTTGCTTTTAGATGATTGATAAGTTTGTAATTTTTATTACTACGATATTAGATTTTAATACTAACATAAAACTAAACCAAAAGTGCCCATTGAGATAAGTTTATAAATAAGCAAGCCTTTTGTTCAGCATTTTGTTAAAGAATAATGTTTAGGCGACTTAAAAATTAGTGATTAAGAAAATTATGGAAGGATTGTTGAGTTTTAGTTTTCTAAAGTTGTTGAGGTTTATTGAAAAAATTCTTTAATTTTTTTTACATGCCATGTTCAACAAAAGGCTTGTTTTAGAGGCATTAATTAACATCAATAATAAATAGTATCGATTTTAAGTAATGATAAGAATGGTTTTATTATAGTTTTGTTTCCAAGAAGAAATTCTAATTACTATTTTTGTTTCCAATATTTTATCCCTTTTACCTGTTTTCATTGTAATGTATCTTGCTGTATTGCAGACATATCCAATATACAGACTGATTTAAAATATTAGATTTTTATTGAATTCCATCATATCCCATATATTTATGATGTTTTTTTGGGAGCGGTCAGTGAGGCGAAAATATAAACCATATATTAGAGATACATGAATTTGCTCATACACCATCATCGATTTTATAGAAACTAAAAACTAAAACGTATCTCATACACAGGTCAGGAATAAAACATTTTTTAAGGAGAGTTGATTTTACTGTGGAAAGAATGTAAGAATACTTTTAAGTACTTGTAAGAAATAATGAAATGGTGAAAATAATTAATTAATCTTTATGCAATCCTCTGAAAGAAAAGGTAGGTGTGATTACTTTTCCCACATTTCATAAATTATATGTGCATATTTTTAAACAAAGAAAAAAAAACATGTCAATTTTCAACACCTGTATGTTTGCCCTATTAGGTTGTTTATTTATTTGTGCACTTTTTGTTACAATTTTCCTGGAAAACTACTGAACCGATTATTTGGTTTTTTGCAATAGATATGTATAGCTTCTCGAAAGGACCTTAGAAATGATTTCTATTATGGCCATAGTCCACCAAAGGACTGCTTCTAGACTGCTTGGACCTGGGACCTTGTCGGCTGCAGTCTAATGCCTCATAAGTATCATTTTTTTATTGGGAAGTAAGTAAATTAAAAATAAACATTTAGATATAATGCATGGTATAATTTCCTTAATAAATAATATAGCTAGCAGTATTAAACTAATACTGAATACTACGTTTAGTCTGTATATCGTCTAACAATATCCTGAGCTCTTCATCTTCAAATCTGCCCTCTAAAGATGGAATCAATGCTTTGGCTTCCTCAGGTGTTTCTGGACATAAATTGGCTAAGCTTGCAATTTCAAATTTATGTAACTTTTTTGACTGCAGAAGGCTGAAAAGAAAAATGTCTTGAACTGGTGAACTGTGATGTAATTAAAAACTAATTACATTTATATTTTTCTGAAATCATAGTAGTTTGTGATAAGCAACATTCAATGCCAAATTCTTAACACAGTCACCAGTAACCTTAGTTTTTAAAGAAAAATCTCTTGAACTGGTGAATGATGACACTATTAATAACTAATTATAGTCCCACCAACTTATCTGGCCCGGTCGCCAAAATCCGAACAAATTTTTATGCCTGATTAGTTTTTATTTTATTTTCCATATATACTAGCAACACTGTCACTGGGTCAGATAAGTTTGTTGGACTATACCAAACTACCTCCTTTCAAATACCTTTTTGATGTTAACCTATGTTACTACCTATGTTACTACCTCCTTTCAAATACCTTTTGGTTCGCATTTCGCATTTATTTAAATTTTATTAATGTTTTCATGAATTTTATAGGATTTTACGTAGGTATGATAGGTATTATGAAAATGCACAATGCGTTCATGCAATCATGTGATCAATACTGACTAGAGGGTTAAGATTTAGAGGTTTTGCCCACATAAGACATTTTGTAGGTCCCATAATTGGGAGGACTTTATCACCAACTCAACAAATACAGTATACATCAATCACTTTGTCGGTGGCTATCTTGGGAAGTGCTTCATGAATTCAGTGAGTAGTTCATGAATGCATTAGCTCATACATTCCCAAACAATTAATTTTCAACTGACAATCAGATTGGTCAGGAATCAGGATGCACCAACTTTGCGCATGTCGGATGCAACTTTAGTTCGGAAGTGGGTGTTTCAATACTGCAATCAGTATGTTTCATTTTTTGCTGAAAAACGTCATACACAGATTTTCAGACCTGGGCTGAGCCCCTAAATTTTTTATCATGATGATCTACAGAATGATGAAGGGCAAGGCCTCTACTTTTGCTGTTACAGTTTCCTTGAAACTGATTTCAAAAATCACAAAAAAAACTGAAATAAGTACTTACTTTCTGATAGCAGTAATAGTTTCTTTGTTTTTAAATTTTTTGAACATGTTTGTATATGTCAGGGTCTTCATGAATACCTCAGAAAACTCTTGTTCTTCTTCAGCAGACTCGTTTTGTGCCTTTCTATGCTCTAACAACATGTCAACTTCTGATATAAGTAAAGTTTCAGCGTTTTCAAATTCTGAATTTAAAATAAAGTTTGTTAGATACAATTAAATAAGTAATTACAAACATAACCTCTTTAAATGTTGCTAGTTTTAAAACCTTTGGGAAACTGCAAATCTGCTGCATCTTCTTCAACGACATCCTGAATTGGCCCAGACATTTTAAATATAAAGTGGAGACGTATTTTATTTTTAAAATATGTGTAATTTGAATAGAACTGTTTTTTAATCACCAATTCATTCAAGCTTCATTCTCGGTACGTAAAATTAAATTACAGTAAGTGTTCAAAAATTTACCACCAATAAATAAGTTAACGTTACTAAATAAGTTTTAGTGTTCACGCACAGGCGTTATTATTTCTTACTATTTCCAATATATTTTCTATGACTCTTCGGTTCACCGTGTAACCAGGTGTAACAAAAACAAAAAACCTCTGAAACAAACACAACACAATACCACAATCAGAGACCACCAGAGGAGACCACAATCTTGTCTCTGACCACAATGTAATGTCAAACATTTTTTTAAACTGGTTTAACGGCTCTGGATTCTAGTCCTACTGAAATGTCAAACAGAGACAAGCTAACCAAAGATAGACGAACAAACTCCATAGATATTTTTGAGAAACGTACAGGCTATATAAACATTTTCACGTTAAAAATGTAAGGCCTGTTTAAACCAATTGGTTTATAACCGTTTTTTTCGGTTTTAAACCGTTGGTGTTGATGATTATGTTTTTCTTAATTCTATGTATATTTTCTTAATTTTAACGAGGTAGGGATATAACGGAGTACCTATAAACTGTGTAAAGATTTTTTAAATGAGTGATATACTGATTTTGATATACTTAGCGAGTTTAGTTCTAGTTGGTTCTTCCGACCTGTACCTGTCCTATAGGAGCTGTATACTCTGTGGTTTGACGACAGAGATAAAGATCTGTGGTATCACCAGTTTGTTTAAGGGAGGAAAATAGTTGTTGAAACTGACCACAAGCCCTTAGTGGCAATAATTAACAAAGATATAAGTAAGATAAGCACTCGGCTACAACGCATGGTTTTAAAACTTTCAAAGTATGATATAGAAATTAGGTATACACCAGGTAGCAAAATGTATGTAGCTGATTACTTGTCAAGAAATTATATTTCTAATAATGCCAAAGTTGAACCAACACTACTGGAGGTTGTGCATAGTTTTGAAAGTGATCTACCAGTGTCTGATAAAAGAATGACACAGTTATCTGATGAAACCTTGAAAGATGAGGACTTAAGTAAAATTGTACAATGGTATAATTTAGGTTGGCCAAAAAATAGTCACGAAATGAACAAGGAGCTAAAAAGCTTATACAAATTAAAAGATGGTTTGAATGTTAAAAATAGTATTGTATATTTTGGAAACAAAATTGTAATACCTAAAAGTATGAGGAAAGAAATGTTAATTAGTTTGCACGCAGGACATGTGGGTATATAAGTGCAAAAAACGTGCAAGGGGAATATTGTACTGGCCAGGAATGTCAGGAGATATAGAAAATTACATTTTAAAATGTAAGGCATGTGAAAAATACAGGTCAAGTAATGTTAAAGAGCCTTTGATCTCTCATGATATTCCTGACTTGCCCTTTCATAAGATAGGAGTGGATATTTGTTATTTTGAGGGAAAAGACTATTTAGTAGTAATTGATTACTACTCAAAGTGGATAGAGGTAAAAAAGCTGCCAAATAAAAATTCAGAAACTATAGTGAATAAGTTAAAAATAATTTTTGCAACTCATGGAATTCCCAAATATGTGGTGAGTGACAATATGCCCTTCAGTAGTCAGATTTTTAAGAATTTTGCAAATGATTGTGACATACAGCTTATTACCTCTAGCCCAAGATACCCTCAGTCCAATGGGATGAGTGAAAAGGCTGTAGGTATTGTCAAAGGGATCATGAAAAAATGTAAAGAAAGTGGTTGTGATTTTAGTCTAGCGTTACTAAATTATAGAACAACCCCCTTAGCTGAATTGGACTACAGCCCAGCAGAATTATTGATGTCTAGAAGTCTAAGAACAACCTTGCCGTGCACCAAAGATGTACTTAAACCTTGTATTTTAGAAAATGTTATGGAGAAATATAGAACAATAAGATATAAAAGCAAACAGAATTATGATAAATCTGCAAAGGTCAGAAAACCTCTGGAGATAGGCGGTAGTGTTGTTTACCAGAATAGACCAGAGAAGATCTGGTACCCGGGTAAAGTGGTTGGCAAGGTTGAGCCTAGATCTTATATTATTAAAAAGGAGGATGGCACCATAGTTAGGAGGAATAAAAAACATATCTCACGTTCTTCTAATAATTTTATTAGGAAAAATGACTTCTCGGATATTGGCGGTGAAGGTAGTAAAGTTGTGAGTCCGAGTGGGCAAGCAAGTAGCTCTCTCGCAATTCATAATGGGGAAGCTGTAGTCACAAGGTCTGGTAGAGTTGTAAGAAAACCATCTCATTTAGCTAACTATGTCCTAACTTAACCTGTTAGGGGGGGATGTCCTATAGGAGCTGTATACTCTGTGGTTTGACGACAGAGATAAAGATCTGTGGTCAGGAGGAGGAGATTGAGAGTTTTAAGAAATAAAAGATGAACGTTAATTCAATACGAAGTGTGTTATTATTTTAAATACATATAAAACAGTACCTACCTAAGTTATAAAAGTGTTTTGATAAGTTAAAAACTATGTGTTGGTAAATAAACATTTTCTTTAAAGATTTAAATAATCAATTTGATTCAGTTTGAAACCAAACTCACACTCTCGCACTCTTGTTGACGGCGTTGAAGACATTACGTTGTCTCTGATGATACGGCATCTCCACATCTCAGAAAGGGTCAATTAAAACAAAATCATAGGTTACAATTACAAAATCAAGCTGTTTATTCTGACATTAATCATAATAGCTGGTAGGGTTTTTTTACAAGTTACTCTCGATAATCAATATTTATGAAATTCGTATGAATTTACAATGTGGTATCACTTTGATAATCTTTCTAATAGTTAAACGTAGGTATCAATAATAATTCAATAAATCAAATCTCAGTTTTAAAAATATAAAATAATATCACGCACACTCATATAGCAGGCCCCGTTGTAAAACTGGATTCAAAAAAATAGTGGCAACCGACTAGTAACTAACCACAGATTATACCACGGATATTACGCTTATAGCAATAATGTGGTATAGATGTCGTACGTCGTGTTACAGTTTCAAGCGCAAGTAAAACGGACGGCATTGTGTTATTGATGTATTCTAACCTAGTGTGTGTAAATGTAATTTATTAAGTAGTAATGGTACCTACACTCTTAGGTGATGTAGGTAATAGGCCTATTACACTGCACTTTCCTCAGTTCCCTAAGGATAGGATGGGCGTGGCCGCAAGATAGAGCGTCGCTTATTACACAGCAATAAGGATCAAATTACGGACCTTTACTCCCTATATCTTATAACACTACACTGATTCAAATGGAAGGGTCCCTGTTAAAAGTGCAGTGTAATGGGCCTATTGATTATGAGAGTAGGTATGAGAAATAAACAAGGAAAGAAAACATTCATCATAATTTTTTACAACGTAATTTATTGAAATTTTCAATAATTAACTACTTTATTCGAGAATAATATTATTTTTTTTAACTCGGTAAACTACATTCATGCCATACCCTTTGCTTACACTAGCGCCACTGTGATTGTGAAGGTTTTTGAACTGTTATATTTTATACTACTGGACAATTACTGTTATTTATATTACTGGCAACTACTGGACACTTTTTCAACTTTTCTTCCTTGTTGGCATATTACACTGCACTTTCAACAGGGACCCTTACTTTTAAAGCAGTGTAGTGTAATAAGAATTAGGGAGAGAGGGTCCCTAATTAGATCCTTATTGCTGTGCAATAAGCGACGCTCTAACTAGCGGCCACGCCCACCCTTACTACAGGGTCCTATGGAAAGTGCAGTGTAATAGGCCTTTTAAGAGATGATCCTCCTAACCTCTACCCTCCATATCCTATACTTAAATTTCATAGATGGACTTCGAAACAGGTTGTACAAAATCTTCTGAGTACAAAACAGTGGAGAGCTCCCATGGAAAAGTAACATATATCTCAAAAGTAGTAATAGGCCTATTACACTGCACTTTTAACAGGGACCCTTCAACTAGAATAGTGTAGTGTAATAATAGTCCTATATTGAATAGAAGCAGGCGTTACTTTGCGGAAGTCCATGATAGTGAATGAACTAGAAGTTTAATTCGCTATAATCCGCTACAGTAGTAAAATCTCGTCTTCACAATCGTGCATTGTCGAGTGCATTGTGAGTCTACACAATCGTGCATTGTCGAGTCAACATCTCCTGAAGATGCTCTGGTGTCGGAGTGAAACGTACGTTGAGAGTGATTTGGAGGATTTGTGTGGTGTGGTGTTGTGCCTGTGCGAATTGCTGGGTGGTGGGTGTCGCATGTTGCAGGTGAAAGACACGCACTGTACCACACAGATTTGTCTACTGTAGCGGATTATAGCGAATTAAACTTCTAGTTCATTCACAATAATAGTCCTATTACACTGCACTAATTACAGGGTCCATTCCACTTGAATCAGTGTAGTGTAATAACATTGAGGAAGTAAGGGTCCCTAAATTGGTCCTTAATGCTGTGTAATAAGCGACGCACTACATTGCGGCCACGTCCACCCTTCCTACAGTGAACTGTAATAAGTGCAGTGTAATAGGCCTATAAGATATAGATAGGAAGGGTCCCTAATTTGATCCGCATGATGTAATAAGCGACGCTCTACTTCGCAACCACGCCCATCCTTAATTCAGGGCCCTGTAGAATGTGCAGTGTAATAGGCCTGTATGTTATTTTCCTTAAATAACTCAAAATGCCGTCATCCTATATGTTACTTGTCTCTGGTCGTCACTTGTCGACAAAGTGTTGTCACTTGTCCAATTCAAAAAATAACCAAAAATTCGAATTTAAGCTGGTCATGAAAGTCTTATTTTAAAAAGGCTTTTTATTTTCAGAAAGATAATTATTAGTGTTCAGAATAAAATTTTCCATTTCGATGATAATGGTATTAATTGTATTGTAATGATGGTAAATTAGGCAGATCACAGAATAATCATGTCAAAAACTCCATCTAAAAGTGCGCAAAATTTAAACATCCACTTCACTTCGAAGGGTAGGGTTAATTTTGTACAAGGGTAACATAAATTTTAATTTCCCTTTTAGTTCCCACAATTTTTGAATTGAAATTATTTTTGTAGTAATTACTAGCCCGAACAAGGATAGTCCTGGAATATCGAAGACTGTTTACACTCATTTGTCGAATCTCCATCGTCTCCTAAATGATTGGCTAAATATCAGAGTCAGAGGAATACAAATATGCAAATCTTTGACCTCTTTGAAGCTGCATGAGTGTCAAGATGACTACTATCCACATCAAACTAAACCACTCACTGAAAGCTTATTGGAATCATCGGACACTCTGAAGGATATAGTTGAAGGTAATTAATTATATTTTTTTTAACATAATTGTTAGTTTTTGTTTTAAATTCTGAAAATATTTTCATAAAACTTATAGATAGCTAGATTCATGGAATGGTGGTCAGTATGCCTTCATGCATTCCTCTTTTGTTTGAATTTAATAATGTTTTGAATAAATTTTACAGGAGCTGAATTAATAAGCCATCAAATGCAAGCATTGGCCAAGTTACAGTCAAATGAAGATCCTGTCATAAACACTTGGTCTGTCAGTGAAATATCTGAAAACATTGGCAAAATATGTAACACATTACAAAAGGAACTTCGTTTAAAACAAGTTATAACAGGTACATTAAACAAAACAGACATAAATCCATAAATGACAAATATAAAATAAATAATAAATAAAATCTTCTAAACTAACCTAGACATATATGTCACTGTAGGATTATAAAAACAGTTAGATTATAATCTAACTCGCAAAATTGTAAACTGTCGAAAGATTGTGAACCGTTCAATGTTCTGAGTGTAAATTTTCGAAATATTCATTGTATTTACGTTTTCTTGTCTCGCATGTAGGTTAGGTTAGGGTTCGACATAAATAATCAAGTAGTGCCCAGCCAGGTTTTATAGCAGTTTTATCGGGTTAATAAACCTAACAGATTACAATCTACTGGAAAATAATGTGTTAAATTGTAATCTTTCAACACTTTGCGATTTCACGAGTTATATTATAATCTAACGGTTTTTACAATCTTATGGTGACATATACAAAAAATTTAAAGACTCTCAAAAGACTGGATCAAAGTTGCATATCTCGCATTTCGCCAGTGATGGATAAGTGAACAGTGGCCTAGCAGTCGAAGGCGATCTGGGTGTGATTACCAGAGAGATGCAGGTTCAAATCCTGCCGATTCCGCAATTTTTGATATGTATTTAAGTAAGTTGAGAAACTTTCCCAGTATGAAAAGCACTGTAATACAATAAAATAAAATCTTCATACACAGAAGGAACTACTAGCAGATGGATATTAACACTAAAGCACTAGAAGTGAAGGATGCTACTTATTACCTTCAATCCTCATATTTTTGTAGTTTGTACTTCCAGTTACAGTAATTTAAGACAATAATTATTTTAATAAATTATTTTGTTTCAGAAAACATTGCACATTGTAGAGATGAAAATTTAATAGAAGTTTATGCTAGCGCTTGGGAGTTCGAAGCCTATTTTAACATGGAAGCAAATTCGTATTTATTTGCGGAAGTTGGATTAGTAGGAATTACATAATTTTTTATAAAAGTATAGTTTTCTTTAATTTAAACACTTTATTATAGCTCCACATCGAAGACTCCTCAAATAGCTAATTAGCAATAACTCTGTGTTGTGAAGCCATTAAAAATGGTAGGCTTTAAATTCTTTGGTAAGCAACTGTGGAAGGTCTCGTCCTCGTCATTCGAGCGTCATTCCACATTTCCATACAACTATAAACAGCGCACGAGTTTAATGAAAGGTTGGTACTAAGTATTATTCTTAGGTTTAACGTCATAAAAAGCGCACTTTGCGAAAGTAGTTCCACGCAGGATTTCCTCCGTGGCATGAAGTCTAGTGCGAGTTGGACACGCGCACCGAGGGTTGCTTACCTTGGAAGGATTTGGTATAGGAACTAGACCTCTAAATAATGAAGATAATAATGCTGCAATAGTTATTTATGCAACAGTTGTGTAATAAGGGGTATTAAAACACGAATGTGGGTTTATCGCACGATGCGAAGCGGAGTGTGATAATAGTATCATATGAGTGTTTTAATATCTAATTATCAACAGTTGCATACAAGACTTTATCTACTCCCATGCTATGAATCCTCTATAACAGATTCTGAAATAGTTAGCTTACTGCTAACATTAAAACATCCAGTCCTAGTAACCTAATATCATCCATTACTGAGTATATACAAATAAACTAAGTATTAAAGAGGATTTATAGCATGGGAGTAGATAAAACAATTAATGATGTTAACAAAAAAAATTACAGTAATACGTATGTTACGGTTTACCGCTGATATATAAAAAAAACTGTCCTAGCAAAAAATCTGGCTTCCTTTTATTTTTCCTGTAAAGTTTACAAAAATATCTGAGAAAATCCCTTTTATTTCAGACCGCAAAACTAAGTTTGTTTGTACTGATCTCTCACCGGTCATGTCGGATTTTCTGTCCCATCTGACTATGAGATGAGAGTAGGTAAGTTACGACTTTAGAGAGATTTTTTATTCACTACAAGTTAAGCCTTAGCTGAAATCTTACCTGATGGTAAGTGATGATGCAGTCTAAGATGATAGCGGGCTAACCTGGTAGGGGTATGGCAGTTATATTACCTAAAACCCATACCACTAATTAATCGGTCTCACACGGCATCGTACCGGAACGCTAAATCGCTTGCTGCACGTCTTTGGCGAAAGCTAGTGGTAACTAGCCACTGCCGAAGCCTCTCACCAGGCTAAGTTTGCCTTTGCACTATAGTTATACCCGCGTAGATGGCCAATGGTGGGGATTGGTCGCCGCGGCGGAAATTCGGGAGGTTTGATGACCTCCCTATATCACCTATATATTATACTAGTATGGCGCGTGGATGCGCGGCCCGCTGAAGCGGACCGCCTAGAACAGTGGATAATAAGTCCGTTTGGATTTGTAGTTTTGGTGTGTACTTAATACATAGTGGTAATACGTAGCCTTTTACCCGCTACCATCCATGCTATCAGGTGAGATCGCAGTCAAGGGCTAACTTGTAGTGGAATAAAAAATAAAACACGTAATTCCCCAACTCAACCCCCCCACCTATCTTTAATACCCTGCTCTCTAGCTCTTCACCAATCTTGCAAACCCTCGATCTCCATATTTTTTTCCCCAATTCATTTGTCAGACAGTACGAAGATACAAACTTTGAAAAGGTCTTGCATAATTTCCAAATCCCAGTCAAAATTCGCTATACATTTTCTGCAGAAAAAATATATTCCGCCATCTTGATTTTTTTCCTGTTCATCAAGAAGACCTTCAGGTCCTGATCATCTTTTGCCGAGAAACCACTCTTCCATGTTTTTCCATGTTTTATACTCTCCGAGACAGACACTGACGAAATTTGTATGGCAGGCACCCTCTGGAATCCGCCATTTTGGAGTTTTTTTTCAACTTACCGCCAATTGGATGAGGTTTCGAGTTACATTTGGTTAGAGCACCCCCCACTTGCTCTTCATCCGTCTTCGAAATCCTCAATCATTAGCTCTCTCAGTATTTTTCCTCTGAATGAATTTTTGTTTTCTATACGAATCGATGAGTAAAAAAACCAATATTTTACAAGGAGAGGTGATCAATGAGTCAGTCAGCACGAGCAGCTAGGTATATATATCGACGCGTTCCGGGCTAATTGTATTAAGCGACACTCTGAGCGATATAGACTTTTATACATATTTGGAATCAGCGAATTTTTTTTCTGCGTCGTGTTGAGCTGGGTTTGGTGACGATCGGAGCACTTTTTTGTCGCTTAATAGTTACTACAACCGCATTTTTGGGCCCATTTTGGACTGCAATGTATGAAGCGACACAAAATATTTTCAAATTTAGGAACTGTGTACTTAAGCTGACTATCAAATACCAGGCAGTCGTTTAAACGTTTTTTCCTGGAGCAGCAACGTACGTTAAAGCATTTAGCCTGACTTTATAAATATATAGAAATGTCTCTTAATACAATTAGCCTCTTTGTTAAATTCTTATCCAGTGTCGCTTAATACAATTAGCTTCACCTTGTAAATATACAAGAATGTCGTTTAATACATTTAGCCTCTTTGTCAAATTCATACCCAGTGTCGATCCACACATTTAGCTCTGTACATGAAAGTACTGTAGGCTACGTAATAAAAAGACTGTTTAACTTCAGATTCCTATACAATTGTGATAAAAACTTTAGTTGTTACCTTGGTAATTTATAATGTGTGTTTTATTTCTCATTTCATAATTATTAACAAGATAGGTAGGTACACCCTATGTATGTACCTTTTCATTTATCAATGTTTTAACCGCCAATTTCTGCAAACTTCATTATTCAAGTATGATTACAAACAATTTATTTTTAAAAAAATCTGTCGCATAAACTAATTAGCCATACATTAATAAGTTTAAGATATTATGGTATTTAAATCAATTAGCTTAGGTTTGAAATATGACCAACTCTTTGATTAAAGCACTTAGCTTAGAGCCATTATTTGCATGCCTAGGCGGTTAAGTTATTAAGCTTGAAATAAGAAACAATAATCATAGGCGGTTAAGTCATTTAGCCTGGAACAAAAAAAAGTAAAATATGGGTCATTTTGTATTAAGCGACATTTATCTACGTTAAAAATAGGAATATTAGAAAAAAAAAATCTAATTATGGGGAATATGTTAAATAACAGTAGGTAATATCCGTCTTTTAAAAGTAATAATGCGATTTGTTAAAAGTTATTTTTTTTTCTAAAAATCGAAACTTTAAACTGCTCTGGTGTTAAGTTTCAAAAATGTCGGTTAATACAAATAGCCCGGAACCCGTCGATATATTAACGAGATGATGCCCGCGACTTCGTCCGCGTGGATCGAGGTGTTTTGGTTCCCGTGGGTACTCTTTAATTTTCCGGGATAAAAAGTAGCCTTTGTGATAATCCAGACTAGGTATAATCATCTCTGTGCTTTGTTATAACCAGATCCGTTGAGCCGTGGCTGAAGCTGGCGTGATTGAGTAACAAACATCCATCCATTCATCCAAACTTTCGCATTTATATATAAGTACCTAGTAGGTACATAATATATTCATTAGTACCTAGGTAGGTAATTAGGTCCCTGAACTTTGACATCTGAGATGCGATAGCAACTGCAGGGTAAGTATATTCCTTATGGTGTAATAGGTAAATTAGAGGTAGGTATAATGGGGCAACGAGGTTGTATCCATGGCGACCTACACTAAAACACCATTATTTCATCTAAAATACCTAACTACAAACTACAGCTGGTAGGTAAGTAATTGTCTAAACAATAAAAAGTTTAGATATTGTACTTAGGTATTCCACTAGCCAATTGTGTACCTACCTACAAACTATTTACAAATAAATCCTTATTAGGTATCTACACTAATTTATTGTGTAGATACACAAGTCATAATTTAAAAAATTTAAAATCGCAACTGCCCTGCCAAAAAAACGAACTAAAATGTTAAAAATCTAAAATCTTATTCACATTTTTATTAAATTATATTTTTTTCTGAATCACTGGATATTGAACTATAGTTTTATATATTTTTAGAATCTACTCTCCATTTTTTAGATGATGATTATATAGTTAATCTTATTTTCGAATATTTTTTTTCAACTTTAGTCTTTAATGCGGGACCATGGTCACCCCATCAATTTGCTTTTTAAATTTACTAGCCTTGTCACCCAGAATAAGCTACGGATTCTAACGATACCTCATTTATCAAAATCGGTTCAGGCGTATAGAAGTTATGGGGGAATATACAAACTCACATACATACATACACACATACCTACATACATACATGAACCCTGTAAACAATATACTCCTTTTTTCTGGCAGTCGTATAAAAAAATCCAGAATCCGTGTACTCCGGGCCCCGCAAAACGTCATACCTCTTTCTTTAGAGTCAGGAAATTACCTAATTAATTAATTAGTTTCCTATTACCAAATTTTCATAATGATATGGGCTATGGGATGGGAGGGGCCTTATAATATCTTCGAATGAAATGTACTCATATAATTGGGATAGAACTTCACTTACAGGTAAGTTCGTTTAATCATCAATTATAGCAATATTAAAAAAATGCAAAAGTGATTGTTTGTTGGTTTGTCTTTCAATCACGCCTCATTAGAGCAATTTTGCATGGTTATGAGTAAGTATAGCTACTAAGTTTTAAGCTGATTTTTATCCCGGAAAATCAAAGTGTTTCCCCGGGATTTTGAAACCTATTTTTTTGGCTTCTGATTTGATTATTTAGGAAAGTAGGTAGGTACTAAAATTGATTTCTATTTTCTAAGCTATAGGTACTTACCTAAGTAGGTAACCCACCTATAGCATAATCAAGCATAGTATTCAATTGGCCTTGAGATTATTATCACGGTAATTTGAATGAATTATTTAGGTACCTACCTGAGTTATCGATTAATGGCTTTAGGTAAAAAAAGGTTATTATGATCTTGCTCTCATAAATAGAAATTAATATTTATCGTTTTTGAGAAAATCTGTAGTATCCACACAGTAGGTATATATTTTTTTTAGTAAATAACAAGAAAGATGTCATAACCACACGTAATCAGAAGGGAAATAACTGGCCATACATATGGCACAATTCGACACCATATGAGTACGGAACCCTAATTAACAATTTTCGGATCTTTTCGTATACTTTTGCTGTGAGACCTTGCCTTCTTGACAAATATGATTCTTAGTCAACGCGAAGTACCCAGTACTCCAAGGGACCGTAGACCAGCTGAGTAATTTGATATTAATTTCTACTTGAAACTTCCTCCACACGTTCCCGAGAAAAAGGGTGTTGACAGACAGACAGACAGATGGACAACGAAGTGATCCTTTTTTCCTCATAAGTTACGGAACCCTAAAAATGGTTGGCTACGTAGGTATGTCTTCCCCAAAAGTTAATAAGGTGTAAAATTGTAATAACCGCCATCTCATAAACCCTTACCGGTTTCCGTCAGAATTTAGGTCAATTTGCAATCCCTTTGGGGCTAGCGAGGGTGCCCTTTTTGATTTCCGCCTATATTTATCACTAAATTTCTACCCGCGTTGAAGAACGCGTTGTCACACCGTGCAGTTTGTTAGGGCATGTGCCTATTAGGGTTACCAACAGATAAAAACACTTAATAACAGAAATAAACGGTTACAGATTAATTGTTGTTGTTGTTTGTTGTGTTGTTGTTACAGTATTGTTTCTGTTTCCGTTATACTTAAGTGTTTCTATTATGTAACAGTTTCAAAAAACAGTGTTTAAATCTACGTATAAAGTGATAAAATATACCTAGGCGGATATCAATTCTGTACCTACTGACAATGATTAGGGGTATCATCGTATTTGAGACCAGGAAATATACCTAAATAGTGAAATCAATAAAACCATAAATAAATCTACCGACGCGTTTCAAACTGAACTAGGTTATTTCGGTCTAATTTAGTTCTAATACTTGTTAGGTAGGTACTAGATAGATAGTATATAACCTAACACTCTTTCTTTATTGGCAAAGTTTTATAACTTTAATATTATAAAGGTATTATATATGGTATTGGTAGGTACGGTCTACTAGTTTGTGTGTTTGCACAAGCGTCTCGGCTCTGATCACCAGTACACATTGTTTCAAAGTTTAATGCACTAGAAAATACATAGAGTTGCCTGTATATTTTTATTCAATGATCTTTTAATCATTTTTCATCATCGTTGTTAATCTTCAACATTGTGAATTAATAATTAAAATAATTTAGACTAGGTTTCATTTTCGTTTTCTACTTCTATCAACATGAAATTAAAGAACCCGTGGGTTTCCCAACTATAGTAAATAAATCTAGAAAGCGACACCTACACTAAATAATCGCATCTACCTATCATCATGTTGTTGACTCCCACTTCTCAAATATGATAACGCTGATAGTTTTATTGTATCTTAACCTTGCAAGAACTGGAGCATATGTAGAGTCATTCCTAAACTAATGTTGTGTTTTAATTTTACATTAACACATAGATGGTTGAAGAACCATTAGTACAAGCGTAGATACTTAGCATGTGACGTCATCCAGGATGACGATAAGCGACGAAGATATTATGAACATTTACAGGCTGGCGATGATGATAAGTACATAAGACCTTTTTACGGTTAAATGATTGCTACACTGTAATTGCACCATTGATTAGCTTAAAGTGCTAAAACTCTTTTGCTATTGGCCAAAATAAATTATCGCAGCAAGCATACCCTAAAATTCAGCCCATAATAACAATAGTCGAGTTTGTAGCAATGATTGATGCAGCCTTTTCCTAATATTACTTCTACATCTATCGTTTGTAGTATTGTTATTTAAATAAAAATTAAGTATCATTCTACTCTTTGGTTTTCGCTGCGTCTTTGCAGATCGCAGCCTATAATTTCGGTTAGCGCTCACGCAACATCATTCGAATACTGTTGACGTTACTAACTATACGAGGCTTTCTTACGTGATCGTGATTTTTTTTATTATATTGCAGCAGAGATGTAGCCGATTATCGCTTTAGCCGACTAGTGCGGTAGTTTCGACGTCACTATTAATAATCCTTTTTTGTTTCTTGTAGTAAATACTTATTAGTTTCACTGTATAATTATTATTTCGCAACATCTATGTAATAAGGTTAGAATACATGTTATCATACTGTACACTCAAATTTTGCACACGTTCAGCATTGAAAATCGTATATTAATTAGGTAAAATGGCACATCTGCTGAGAAGTGCTTATGCTCTTGGCGCTGGGAAGGACTTTGAAGGTAAGAATGTTAGATAAATACTTAAATCTAAACATTTTGTAAAGTAAAGTAACATTATATGAGAAAGTTAACATAGAGTTGTCGCTCATGTGACTACATTCAACAATTTTATTCTTCACTTCTCTCTGCGTCGTATTCCTCATTACTGAGGGTCGTGACCACTTTCCATTAATCACATAGTGGTGGGAGATTTCTTGGGATGAAAATGCCGTTAAACCTAATCCAAATTCCTTTAATTTTCTGGGATGAAAAATAGCCTCCAGGTCCTCAACTAAACCCATGCAAACAATTACGTCGATCCATTGCCGCAACGGCATGATTGACGGACTAACCTACAAAGCAACAAACAAACACAATTACGCATTTACATTTGTATGATAACCCGGGACTCTCCTTCTTTACCATTTAACCGTGTAACCGCAAATGTGTAATGCCTGTATTTTGGGTAAATAACCAGTTCTAGAAGAGCTAGGTACTTAATTAGAAAATGGTATGTGGGCATCTTTTTACATAATTATTAGAAATCGCGTACGTCGCGCTACAATACGTACCCAAGTTTGCGTGATAATTCTATCAATAGCACCAATATCAACGGTATGTTGATATTACTAGTTCTCGTTTTTGCATGTATTAAATTGTTAATTATTACTCGAAATGACAAGACCAGTAACTGCCCTCCAATTCGGGACGATGTGCAGGATTTCCGTTTTTACAGCAAGGTTTAAAAATTAAAACTGAAATTACTATGGATTTATTATTCCGAATAAGTTCAAGGTTAAAATGTCTAAAAAACAATACGTTTATTGTTTAAATCATGAGCGTCCGCTTTCTTCTCTAAGCACTACTCCATTTTTACGTTCCGTTTTATTCATACTTATTAGTTATCTTTTATTTTATGATTAATTTTTGATCAATTAAATAGTAATGAAAAGGAAATGTATGTTTTATTTATAATTATTTTTATTAGTTGACAAGCCTCAATGAAACGTGTAATTGATCGAACAAAACATTTTAAATAACCACTGCGTTTTTAAGGAACGTAACGCCCTCTAGCATTGCATGTCTGCCATCTGTGGTCGAATAATTGAAAAAACTCGCTATACAAAACGTTTACCGCCATCTGTTGTCGAATAGTTGAAGACTCGCTAACCAATACGTTTAGCGCCATCAGTGTGGCAGCAGTACAATGTAGCGTGATTTTAAAAGGAATTACATAATTCTTGCAAATATAGTTTTATTATTCCAGTATTATCATCCATGCCCAAATACTGCAAAGCTTAATTATTTTCTTGAGAAACATGGTTAGCAGTATTTGAAAATATTTTTTTAGACTCGCTAACCACAACACCTAGCGCCATCTAGTCTAGGAAAGCAATTATTATTTATTTCAGTAGTCATTTTTAGTAAGTAAGCAAGATTTATCATTAAGTATGTATATTGTAATCGTTTCTATTTTGTAAGTAAATTAAATGACCAGCGGAACCATTGGAGCTTGCCTAGAGATTGATTGGAGCTGCTGCCAATGCCTAGCGACGATTTCTTTATTATAAATTTTTTATATTATATAGTTTTCAGATAAAAATGTTTCAGGAATCTGAAGGCTCTGAAAACTGAGAAAAAAAAATGTTTCACCAAATAACTGCTTTCCTAGACTAGATGGCGCTAGTTGTTGTAGTTATTTTAACTGAATTTATTTAGATACAAAATACACAGGCTGGGTTTTACCTAATCGCTTTTCCGTGAATATTGAGCACGCATTACTTAGAAGGTTAAGGTCAAGAAGACCTTTCTAAGAACTCTTTAAAAATACAGCTAACTAAAATAAGCAGATACTAAAGAAAAACCATCTCAGAAATTGGTATTGGTAATATAAATTCCTATTATAATGGCATAGATAATTAGTATACTTACTCAGGAATACACTTATCCTACTTTATACATCTCACTGATTTCATAGCGCCTAACACTACATAAAGTATGTAAAATGTAGATAAACTATTTTAATTATTAAATTAACTATCCGATTTATTATAAAAATATTGTGTAGCTCTCGTAGGCCGTAGCCTCTTAGCGCTACGAGCCTCGCCTACGATAGACTAGAACTAGACACGATCTAACGCTTGCAAGACGCGTCTCCATTGCGTCGGATGGGAAGCACGTTCTGGCCTGTCGTGCTATTGTGTGCGGTTCTAGACAAAGTGACTTACGCAAACTTTTCGCGTGAGTCAAACTAGGACCAAAAAAAATATGCCCATAGTGTGTTTGAACGCTTACCAAGCGCAATTTCAATTGAACCAATTTGAAAATAATTAAGTACAAGCATGTTCATTCTTAATGCAAAAAAATTCAAAATTCAAATGTTTTTTTATTCAAATAAACTTTTACAAGTACTTTTGAATCGTCAAGTGAATCTACCACTGGTTCGGAATGACATTCCTACCGAGAAGAACCAGCAAGAAACTCGGAATGCCATAATTAAGTGTTGGCCCGGAGTTGGCGGTGCTTCACCCGCGTGCCTCGGAGAGTACGTTAAGCCGTTGCAACTCACGCATCGTGGGTCCCGGCTCACTAACATGATAATAGTCGTTAAAGCCCGCTAACCCGCATTGGAGCAGCGTGATGGATCTAATTCCCTCTCTCCTATGAGAGTGGAGGCCTGGCCCAGTGGTGTGGGACGTTAATGGGGTGGTATGTTCTTTCTACTTCTTGGATATTTATAAAAACAATAATTTAATCGCTCAACACAATAAATAGCGCCATCTAGTGTGGGAAAGCAGTCTTTTGGTGAAACTTTTTTGTTCATTTTCGCAGTTTTCCGAGCTTTCAGACTCCTGAAACTTTTTTATCTGAAAACAGTGAAATATTACAATTACAATAATAAAGAAATCATTGCTGAACATTGATTTTTGACACCTAGGCAAGCTGCCATAGTTCCACCGGTCAAGTCCTTTGATCAGTTTATTTCTTCCATAGTCTAAGTTTATCTATTTACTACCGTATTTCTTCAACAGTAAGTAGTCAGTAAAGTTGCCTTTCCATCAGATTCAAGGGATGAGCAAAAACTGATTGATTGATGATGATGAAAGGGATGAGTTTTAACTCTCTGGTAGAAAAGCAGCCTAACCACTGCAGCGTGACTGGTGCTATAATAGGCATGATGCTTAACACTCTCAACATAAAATTAACAATAACAATTTACGACAATATAGTCACATATGTAAACTGTGACGTACACGAGTACTTTGATACCTGAAACACAGAAAGCGCGCGTCGGTAATGTATCCAACAACCAACGCTGCTTCTACGAGTATAAGTTGTATACTTAGTACACGTACTAGGGTCTATATGAAAGCTCGTTCATCTACTTTGCAACGTGAGCATTGAAAGACCTTCTCGTGGAATATAATGTTTTCTGGAGCGCATCTAGAATGTACGCCATATATTTAAATTCTGACGCCAGAAAATACTGTTTTTCTGCAGTTTTGCGCAAAAGAATCACAGTTGACTTCCTTGGTATGACAGGTAGTGGCCGACGCCACTAGAGTTCTGAACATGATAGCGGGCAGGCAGCCTATGTGGAAACTATGTAATGCTGTTTTATAGTTTAGTTTATCATAAATGCTTTTATGGGTATTTGTTGCTTCAAATAAACATCTCTTTATTGGTAGTCGTCTTACAATGAAGTAGACACAAATCGCACACACGCAGGTGCGCATTCCATGTAACGTTTCGCCGTGTTGTAGTCATGCTGCGCTGTATTTGTTTCAGGCTTACTCTTTGTAATATTTATTGCCATTTTGCTATTCAATATTTGCACCGGATTAACATGATTGACGCAAACAATAATCTACCAGGCATTTTCCATGCTTGACAAGTCATGTACAAATATCTTTAAGCATACCTAATAATTAATTGTAAATTATCTTACATATTTAATCAGAAAGCTTAAATTCATACTTATTCAGCAGTCATTATTTCGTAAAATAACTCTAATAAATCTTTATAATACTTGTAAATTGTAATTTATATTTAGTAGGTTACTTACCTGTAAGTTTATCAAGAAAATGATATCTACTTAGGTATATGCCTTCATTCTCGAAACTATTGACATGACTTGACTGCATCTCGGTGTTTTTTGGCCTACTGACTCATGACTGTAAAAACCTAAAAATATCGAAATAACTTTTACGTAACCTTGATGTCACATCGATTATTATAGTATAAAATACTTAAATTCAAAAATTTCCTACTGCAATTAGTCATAAAATGGTCAAAAATAGGCAAAACTCAATTTTAAGAATCAAATTTTAAGTTCAGAAATTTCCGCCTTACCACATTTGAAGTCCGAATCCTCACAATAATGCCCCCTAAAGTACCAAATTTAAAAACAACTAGCAAACCCGGCGAACTCCGTTTTGCCACCAGATGGCTTCCTTTTCAATTTTTCCTGAATTTTCTTTGCTATAAACCTCACGGAGCCCGAGACCTTTCCAACGAAAACCGTGGAAATCGGTTCGTGCGTTCTGGAGTTATAGCGTCAGGAAGGAAAACCCGACTTATTTTTATATAGTAAAAATAAATAAAAATTAACAAAAAAAATTAACACTCACTCCCCTCAAAAATCCCACGAAAAAACATTAAAAAATTATAACTCGAAGAGTACCAAAAATAGCTGAACATACATGGGGTATTTTCTGATAGGTCTAGGTACGAGAAATGTATTTTTTTTTCTTTGGACGTCACTATTTGGGCCACCCTGTATGGGCAAGTAGATATCAAAAATATGCACGTAGATACTTATTTATCTCTTATCTTTTAATTACAATGAGCATTTAAATATAACAAATAATATAAGTATTCTTTCTCATAGTATAGAAGTTGACATAGTATATTATTTATGTACCTATGTAGTTATGTGTTTTATAATCGATTTATATTTATGGATACTCATTACTCATACTAATATTATTAATGCCAAAGTGTATTTGTTTGTTGGTTTGTCCTGCTATCACGCCACAACAGAGCAACGGATCCCACGCACAACGGGCACTTATGCTTAAGTGCGGAAAAGCCCTATGAGAGAGAGAGCAACGGATCGACGTGATTTGGTGCCTGGGTATTGTTGAGTACCTGCAGTGAGAGTGACATACCTGAGAGTGCTACATATTTCACGCGGGCGAAGTCGCGGGCATCAAGTATACATGATATTTACCTCAATATTTGATATACTAATTACCCATATTAGCGAAATCGTTGTAGGTAATGTGCCCTTTTTTATTAGTTACTGATGCAAAATATTAGAGTTTGTTGCTTACGAGTACGTATGTCTGAGTGATTATAAAATTCATAATCATATTTTGGTATATGGGTAGATAATGCCAGGCTGATGAACTTTTGCACACGCATATAGGTATTTGCTGATGGCTTGTACATAAAGGTTTATTTAGCGTCTAGGTACGTATGAATGTGATATAATGTGAATTTTTATTAGAGTGGATGTTTGACGAAGGCTTATAGCATGATATCTGCATTGTGACTATATGTTTCAGTACGAAGTTAGTGTCGTTTCGAAAGTCATTCACGCGATCGTGCCTTCTTTGTTTATTTCCGAAATTAGCTCTTTGAGCGTGTCTTTGTTTATTTTTATGAGTATTTTCTTTTTTTCATTATTTTAATTTGAACAACATATTATGACTTGTTCTTAAGACCAACACCATGTTCGGATTGTTTAATAATAACGGTGTGAGTATAGTTTCTATATTTTTTAGACTTTGATATTGATTGTTTCCCCTTTATGTACAATACTGGTGGTCCTAGAGTAAACCCAGAGACCTCGTTTCGCTCGGTCAATAAATCGCATTAAATTCTTGTGTTAATCTATCTATTATATTAGATATGGGAATTTAAAAAAGTACTCAACGTACCTACAGAAGTTTTACACTTTACAATATAAATTACCAAAAACTGCTCAACGCGCCTAAAGAAGTTTTCACTTTAAAAAAAATTGCCAGTGCCATAGGGACTGCCGATAGAAGTAGAAGTGAAAGCGAATATTTTAATTTTTTTTTACTAAAAATTATTAAAATATATACTTTAACACTAATGCATTAAAGTTTAATTTCGAATCTAGTATATTTATATGTTCGCGAGCATGTCGCTGTTCGCGTGCATGTCGATCACGCGAGCATGTCGGTCACGCGAATCTACATTTTTACCCCCAACCAAAAATTGTTCAACGCGTCTAAAGAAGTTTTCACTTCAGAATTCGTTTTTTTTTAATTTCTATCAGCAGTCCCTATGACTGCCTTTTTTTTTATTTTACTTATATTAATGTTAGGCATACCTATTCTTTTTTTGATCATAACAATTGATAATAATTATGCTAAATGCATTCGCGTGTTATGTACTTTTAGAATTTGAATAGTAATACTCTATTTATTTTTTATATGTAGGACATACAGGTGTCTCTTATGTTGCGTCATGTTTTGAACCTACCACCGGTTCGGGCAGCAGTTCTACTGAGCAGTTGCTCTTCAACATATTTTATACGTTTTTATTCATGTAACCTATTTTTAAGATCGTATTTGAGTTTTTATTGATCTATTTCGTGTTGTCAGATCAGTTTGATTTGAAAAGTTGAATTTACGTAGTTAGGTGAATCAACTTTTATCGCATTCATTTTTTTTCATTCATTCACCTTACGTTTGAAGATTATGCTGAAAAGGATTATTCTATGATATACATCGATATTTATCACTTTGTATATGTATGGACCAAAACATATTTTACACGATGTTACTTTACCAAGATACGCACCTACACAATAAATGTGAATGAACTGAGAAAGCATCATGAATATAAGGTTACTCGAGAAGATTACTTATCAACAAATAAGATACCTAACTACACTTATTATCATTTATCACAAGGAAAATGTCATAACAGCCGTTTATCACTATCTTACAGCTCTAATAAGGGCATCGAATTCTTTATCAGAAACAATTATTTCTCAATTCACAGCTCAACAAACCACTCGGTCATGAAACTTATGATTTTGCATGTAGATCAAAGACCCCTAGAAAGAAAAACTGGATTATTAAAAAACCGAGATCCACGCAGACTTAAAACACGGACTGAGTACTAGGTAAATTAATGTGTTGCTATTTAGCATAAGTATCTACTGATGTAAACGAATACAATGAATTAGCATTTAGAATGTTTTTAACCGACTTCCAAAAAAGGAGGAGGTTCTCAATTCGGCGCCTTTTTTCTTTTTAATGTATGTCGGTACATATTTCCGTGGTTTCTGAACCGATTTGAATTTTTTTCTATCAGTCGTTAGAGGAAACTCTCGAGGTGGTCCCATAAACAATTCTGACTCCAAATCCTCAACCCTGACACTAAAAAGTTAAAAATAAAAATTGTTTCCAAAAAACCGACTTCCAAAGCCACTGTAAAGTGAAAAATAATTTTTATACACTATAGAAATCAAAATTATTTTTCACTTTACAGTGGCTTTGGAAGTCGGTTTTTTGGAAAGAATTTTTATTATTCTGTAAATACCGAGGTTCTTTTCGGATCGAGTATATTTTTGGTTCGATAAAACTCCTTCATATTTGTACCAATTTTCTCATTTTCATGAGGAATAAGCAGTTTATTAGAATTGGGAATCCGCTCCTGGGAATGTGGCAACATCACAAAATTTAACTACTTAATTGAAATGGTTTATTCATTGGTGCAATTGAGGCTGTAATGTACGTGTAGTATACTGAATATAATATTATGTTTTGTTTCACACTTACCTGTAACAGCTTTCCATCACACTGCACAGACCACATTCAACCCGGTTAGTTGCTAATGGTTGCACATTGTGAACCAGTTAGGGGCCCATTAAAGTCCCACAGCTGGGCACAGGCCTCGACTCTCACAGGAGAGAGGGAATTAGAGCTTAGACCCACCGCTGCTCCAATGCGGGTTGCGACTTGCGACTATTATCATGTTAGTGGTAATAACCGGGACCGTCGGCTTAACGTGCTCTCCGAGGCACGTGGGTAGAGCACCGCTAACTTCCTAACTCCGGGCTAGTACTGAGAATTTATAGTCAGATAAACCCAATACTTAATTATGGCCCGACCCGGGATTCGAACCCGGGACCTCGTCGGCCGCAGTCCAACATGAAAACCATTAGACCAACGAGGCAGTTCATAAAATTACGGATCAACATAAACTAGGCCAGCCCGCATGAACATATTAAGCTCATAAAATACTCTGTCTTCTAAATAAACACCTCACCTCCTAATATCACCTTCAACAAAGTAAACCAGGTCTCTTGGAGATGAATTTTCTTATTTGCAAAAGCGCCTGATTGTGTTTGCAGGCAGTTCACACGACGCAGATAAAACATTTTAGAATCCCCGGCCGGGCAGGCAAGGCAATATCGGCTGTACTCTACATTCCAATATCAGTAACCATGTGAACTTCAGCCGCATTTTAATTATAAAGTGCCGGTCGTCTCAGCTTTATCTCATTTGAGTCTCGAGTTATAAACAAATCAGTAACACGGGCACATTAATCAGTACGTGGTGTCTGTGATTTATATTTTGCGCGAAAATTAATTTGCGTTCACGAGAGTGAGTGACTGAATGGTATTGTGCTGATGATGGAGTTCCAGTACTATGGGAACTTTGAGAGGCAACCCCGAAGGCACCAAGATCAGCCGTGGTGGGATGAGGAAGACAATCTCACAGATAGGCGTCTGAATGGTAAGGCATGACCTTCTGTTCTAGTGTCTATATACTTATTATCTATAAACAATAATACATAATAATCAGTCAAGTTCGAGTATCAATCTAGGTACAATGACATAGATGTTACCTTCCCCTGTTAATTGCTAAATATTATTTTTATTTAGTATTTGAAGGCTAAAAATAATAAATAGATAAGTAGATAAAAAATTTCGAACGGAATAAATTTTCGCTAGAAAAGTTACAAGTTCTGACATCTAGTATATACTTCTATACAGTATACTAATTATACTATATATTCCACTACAGCCTATTAACGTCCCACTGCTGGGCACAGGCCTCCACTCTCATAGGAGAGAGGAATTAGAGCTTACTATATATACTTATTATAAATGCGAAAGTATGGATGGTTGGATATTTATCACAACCACCACAACAACCACGCACGAACGGCTGATCTGGATGAAATTTGGCACAGATATAGATTATAGTCTGGAATAACACATAGGCTACTTTTTATCCCGGAAAATTAAAAAGTTCCCGCGGGAACCAAAAATCCTCAATCCACGCGGACGAAGTCGCGGGCAACAGCTAGTAATATAATCATTTTATCCTATCCGAATTTTAACATAATTTTGATTCAAAAATTAGGTATTTGTTCGATACCTACTCTTTTATTTTTCCTGTAACTGTATACTCCACCTATATGTTTCTCGCCCCTTTCCCCATATTAAAACCCTTTTTGCATTAGGTACCTATGTTTTAACTGCATACCGGTATTGATATTTTTTCTGTTTTACAAAGGTTTGCATTCTCAGGATTCCATTAGTAAGTATCCCAGTTAGTGAAGATCCCACAATAGTTTCCGAGCTGGGGTATGGAACTCCTGAAGGGGTAAAACCAAAAAGCAATCGTAATCACTATAGTGAAAAGTAAAATTAACCAAACACATCAGGTACATAAATACAATACATTTGATTCGTACATCTTCATTTCTGCCCTATTGGCATAGAATACTTACTTAATAGCATGCTATTAGCACAGAATACTTACTTTCCATACGAATATTATAAATGCGAAATGTCTGTCTGTCTGCTACGCTTTCACGGCCCATTTTTTTGAACTGATTTTGATGAAATTTGTTAAAGAGATATGTTGTATCCCAAGGAAAGAAATATGCTACTTTTTGGACCGAAAAATTAAAGCGTTCCCGTGGGAATCAAAAACGTTGACGTAGTAGTGGGACTCAAAGATATGGCTAAGTTTCTGTTTGTCAAAATAGACCACAAAATTTTTGCCAAACAATAACTAATATTTTACTTATCGACAGATTTAAGATAGATATTGAAACCGGACATTATAGTAGTTAGACGTAGTAGACCTACATATTAACCTGAATATAAAGTAGGTAAATATATCCGACATTTTGTGATAAAGAGAACAACGTAGGACATGTGTCTAATTTACCGTGATGTATCAAGATAATATTTTATGTAGAGCAGGAGATAACAGCATCTCAACACCTAATGCGCCGTTTAAAATGTAGGTAGTAGATAGGTATTTATAAAAGTCTAGGTACGTATATGTCTGTCTAGACGGCACGGGTAACCAGGAAGTATCGATTAGAAAGAGGGATAATTTTAGAAAAGATTCCGGCTCGAGATCTTCGCATCCAGCTATCCGCTGGAGGTGCCACGGATTGAGCCAACGACATGATCAAAGTGATATAGTTAATTAATTATCGGCTGTTATAATACCTATAAAATTGCCTTTCTTCAGTACTGGTCATTTAAAATAAAAAAAAGTTTGTAATGGCTCTGTATTCTAAATCCAAATTAATTTTGTTTTAAAACCATGACATTCTTTTTACAAACTCAGTCTTTTGTTTTTTGATTAGCGTTGTATTTTCAATACATTTCAAAATTTTTCGTCATAATGGATACTTTAAAAATTCGTGTAATTATGGAATATGATTTCCGTCGTGGCACCATCGCGACACAAACGGCACGTAACATCAAACACGTTTACGGAGAGAACTGTACAAACGAACGCACAACCCGTTATTGGTTTTCCCGGTTCCGTTCTGGAAATTTTGACTTGAAAAATGAAACTCGTGGTCGTCCGGAGACTTTGGTCAACAATAATGAATTAAAGGCGATTATGGAAGCTGACGAAACTCAGTCTACAGCTGAGCTAGCAGCAGCTTTTGATGGAAGCATCAAAACAATATTGATCCATTTGCGACAAATTGGCAAGGTAAAAAAGCTTGATAGATGGGTGCCCCACGACCTTAACCATCGCGAGTACGCAACGTACGCGTCGAGACCTGCCTTGCGCTGCTCAACAGGCAAAGAAATGAAGGAATTTTGAAACGAATTGTTACGTGCGACGAAAAATGGATTCTGTTCGACAATCGAAAGTGCTCAGCAAGTTGGTTAGATCCTGGTTCAGCACCAAAGCAATGCCCTTAACCAAAATTGACCCCTAAAAAGGTGATGGTCACTGTTTGGTGGTCTAGTGCGGGTGTGATTCACCACAGCTTTATACAAAACGGCATGAGCATGTGATACAGCAGATGTGTACTGTGAAGAACTGAGGAGAATGATGGAAGCTTGCACATCTGCAACCAGCTCTGGTCAATCGGTCGTCCCCACTGCTCCTTCACGACAACGCGCGACCCCATACTGCGCAACAGACAGTGTCCAAGCTGCAAGAGCTGGGGTTGGAAGCTCTCTCTCATCCGCCATACTCACCAGACCTTGCACCTACCGACTATTACTTTTTCCAAAATTTAGACAACTTTTTAGTGGGTAAAAAATTCAATTCCCGAGAGGCAGTACAAAATGCCTTTGAAGAGTTTGTTGCCTCCCGTCCAGCTGATTTTTACAAGAAGGGCATCAATAATCTGCCAATGCGTTGGCAAAGATGCGTCGATTGCATGGGTGATTACTTCGAATAACAGAAATAAAGTTTGAAAAAATAAGTACTTCCACTTATTCCATACAAAACGGCAATTTCATAGGTAAAGACCTATTATTAACTGCTTAAATTACTTGTACTAAGGGAGCCTCGGTCTAACTTGTGGAACGGTGGAAGTCTTGGAAGTATATCTTGCTCACTGAACCGCTGACTATTTTTAAACGTAGTATCTTTCTTCATTCTTTCACGCTATTACTATATTTTTGTTTAAAAAAAAACAATGCGTGCATCTGTATTAACGGAACACTTACGAGTACTTAATCGTAAATAAACTTCATTCGTAAACAACATTTCAGTACTAAGTATAACGTAGTTTTGTTATTTAAAAAACAATCATTTGGTCTAAAGTAATATTCAATTTATTAAATAATAAATTCCTTCCTAATAATTATACTACCAATATTAAAATATAACGAAGACAACCCCATCATCATCATCATTATCCTTCCAACCATAGGTCCCAACCCACCGCTCGCCAGCACTAGTCCACCGCGCTTGCCAATTGTGGATTGGCACTTGGCAGACTTTATCAGAACTTTTTATAAAATTTTATTTTTAAACATAATTTCAGTAGTTTTTTGTATTGATGATTCAACCTCTAAGCTTATGCACGTTTAGTTTTACTGTATCACTTGACAGAGCTCAGCAGAAGTTCAACGTTCAGAAGACAGGTAGGTATTAACCCTGTAACAGTGAGAAAAAGCAATTCGGTCACTGAACGGGGAGCATTGGCCATTCGGCTACTTTCAATGTAGGTAGAGCCTCGCGTGGCACTATTTTCAGAAGATTGTTTTTAAAACAAAGAGACTTCATCATAAGAATTTATTTCATTCATACCTTTTATAGTTATAATAATATTCTTTATTTGTGATCAACGCCCTTAAATCAGTATTGTTTTACTCTACAATTTTCTTCATCTATATCATTCTGGATATCAAGACGGTACTAGTTTATGTACCACAAAGAAATTATAGAGAGGAAATTTCAGTAAATAATATATTTTATTAGTATTTACTGTATAGTAGGTATATTATATTTACCTATATACATGTCACCGTAAGATTGTAAAAACCGTTAGATTATAATCTAACTCGCGAAATTGTAAACTGTCGATTGTGAACCGTTCAATGTTCTGAGTGCCAATTTTGGAAATATTCATTGTATTTACGTTTTCTTATCTGTTTCTTGCAGGTTAGGTTAGGGTTCGACATAAACAATCAGGTAAGTTCGGTTTTATCGGGTTAATATACCTAACAGATTACAATTTACCGAAAAATAATGCGTTAAATTGTAATCTTTCGATAGCAATTTCACGAGTTAGATTATAATCTAACGGTTTTTACAATCTTACGGTGACATAAATATGGATAGATTTAGCTTGACTTAAATTATAAACGACATAACTATTATCATTGTAGTCACTACTATATTTTCCAAGAGAAAGCTGTTTATATTCCAAATTCTTGTGTGGTTAAACTACCCTGTCTGACTAGGAGGATTGATTTTTTTATCATAAATATCATAAAGGTCAGCACTTTGACAAAACATTTGAAATGTAAACAACACATAATTAAAAATAATTAAAAACACGACTGCCCTGCCAAAAAACGAACTAAAAAGTTAAAATCTAAATGAATGTAGTTAAATAGAATCTTATTCGCATTTTTTTGAGCATTGAACTACAGTGTTATATATTTTTGGAATCTACTCATAATTTTCTAGATGATGATTACATAGTTAATCTTATTTTCGAATTTTTTTTTCAACTTTAGTCTTTAATGCGGGACCATGGTAACCCCATCAATATTTTTTTTTAATTTTACTAGCCTATGTCACCCAGAATAAGCTAGGTATTCTAACGATACTTCATTTATCAAAAACGGTTCAGGCGGATAGAAGTTATGGTGAAATATACTAACTCACATACATACATACATAAACCCTGAAAACAATATACTCCTTTTTCCAGGCAGTCGCATAACAAGAATTTTTCTTGTTCATTTCTTATTAAACATAGATCCCTTTCTAAACGACTACGATACAGGCCAGTTTTAATTGAATCCGCAGCTCAAACGAGAATTCAACTTATTTCATTCGAACGTCATCGACAGAAAGGTTTTACTACTCTATGATGATGTAGCACAATAAAATAACACTTCTTGCAATTATAGATAATAATAAGCCCGTTTATTACCTTTATTACGTTTTTTTACATTTAAACCTTAGGTTATAAATTGCATAATGCATATATTGGATTTCACTACCTTAATCTCTACACTTACTGAGTAACAACATGGTCCAGAACAATGTTAGATACTGTGGAGCCAACAATGGAATTGAAAATTCAATATTCTTTTTTATATGTCACCATAAAATTGCAAAAACCGTCAGATTGCAATCTAACGATTTTTATCTCGATAGATTGTAAACTGTCGACAGATTGTGAACCGTTCAATATTCTGAGTGTCAATTTTTGATACCTAACAGATTACAATGTACCGAAAAACAATCACAATCAATTACAATCTTTCGACAAATTACAATCTCGTTACATAGACTACATCTGGCGGTTTTTACAATCTTACGGGGACATATATAAAAGATCATTGATTCCTTTACTTATTATAGGTAAATCTGTCTGTGTCTTGATAATTGTGTGATAATTTTATAAATATAAATCTTTTACTTGTGTTTTTAAATTCAGAACCCTACCTGTCTATCCAACGAAAGTGCCTTATAATAAAAAAAAGACATTTTGAATAAAATCTACTATAAGAACTTATATTGTTTTTGTTTTACAACAAGAAGATAGGTTCAATAATATCTAAAATACTTAGTTTTAAATATGAAATTCTGGGATTCATGTTACCTACATTATAATCATAAAAATTTAATGGATATACTTAACCATCAAAAGGAATTTCGGTTTAGTCTTGACTAACAAAATTCTGAAATATCTCTCGGCGTCGTATTTCTTATTACTGAGGGTCGCGACCCCTTTCCATTAATCACATAATGGTAGGAGATTTCCTGGGATAATATATCGTTGGGTTCCCACGTCCTTCCGCAACGACTCGACAAAGAGTATTAAAACTCGTTTTTGGAACGATTAATATCAGATTTTATTGATAACTAGCGGACGCCCGCGACTTCGTTCGCGTGGCATAAAATTTTTAATTCCCACTGGCGCTACTTAATTTTCCGGCATACAAGGAAGCCTACGTCACTCTCTAGGTTATCATCGATACCCATGTAAAAATCACGTTAATCCGTTGCTCTGTTGCGGCGTGAGTATAGGACAAACTCTCTATTTAACGTCCTTGGGGATACAAATTACAAAATTTGTTAAATACGTATATCATAATTTAAAACAGAAGCCCAAATACCAAGTTTCAGGGTTATAACTTGAAAAACTATAGAATCCCATACCAACTTACAACCCCTATTTTACCCCTGTAGGGGTGGAATTTCGAAAAATCTTTTCTTAGTACCTACATACCTACTCTTCACAAAGAACACACCCTCCAAATTTCATGTCTGTAGAACCAGCGGTTTAGGCTGTGCGATCATATATAAGTCAGTCAGACAGGACTTTGAATTTTATATAGATAACCAGGACCGACGGCTCAACGTGCTCTCCGAGGCACGGAGGAAACGAAAAGGCTAAATTTGAAATTTGGCCAATTATATTCTAAACAATTCAATGCCATACCTATAATAAAGAATTTCAAAGAGTTTTTAAGATCTCAGAATCGTTTTTATCATGTTGAAAATATTCTTGTAATGAGTGAACTTTTTTTCTTGCAACCATTTCTTAAGTTTAAATGAAAAATATTTTAAGGGAAGTGGTTTTATTTTGGATGGTAATTGATTCAATATTTTCTAATTTTATTAAAAACCTCCTGTGCCTATACTTATTCAAAGAAATTGAAAAATAGATTTTCGCACATATTTCCGTCGGTCATCAATTACCATAACAACACCTCCGTAGGTAAGTAGTAAGTACCTGTACTCGCTAACGTAAATAACAAGCCCTAATTATTGGCTGTTTACAATCATTCCTGTTTAGTTTTTTCACAAACACGGAAAAGTTTCCTCGTTGTGAAATAGCACATTTTTTACGCTTCTTTTATTATTTTAGACTTAGAGAATTTAGTAGAAGTGTCGGGAGGTACTTAGGTGAGCACATTACCTAATGCGTGTTGCTTTAAAACAAAAATACTTAGTTAATTCATTAATTTTACTCATAAAAAACCAGTTCGACTTCAAGAAGCTATACTTACTTAATAAAATAGTTTGACAAAAAATTACTCAACCAAAGACGCAAACAAAACATGGAAAGTTTTAGCTTCGTAAAGATACCTTATTATTTATTTAATTAAATAAGTACAATTTTTGTAACTAAAAAGTGGTTTAAATGGCTGGTAAAATATAGCCAGCCACAGAATAGGTTTATAAACGTTATATGTACGTCTAATAAGTACCTATGAAAAATATTTATTCTCGTTTATACTACGGTTTGTGACTTGCCTCAGAATAGTATTAAGTATACTTATTTTGTTTTCGCTAAAGCTAGCCTCCTCTGTAGGGTTCCGTAGTAAACAATAGTCTCGCCATGTGCGTTATTTCGACCTTAGCCTAGCTCAGAGGCTGTTACAATTTAACAATTTCGCTAGTTAGATTACAATCTAACGGTTTTTGCAATGTTATGGTGACAGGTATACATAATAAGTAATCACACCGATAGTGGTAAAATAAAATTAGGAAAAATATAAAAATATTTAGGTACCTTCCCTACACGTAAAGTCGGAATGAATTTTTGCTCTCGCCTATCCCATGTCGTTCCAAAATATTACGCTTTATTAATCGACTAACCTATAAAATATCCGCGTATTGTGACTGGCAACTATGTTGCGGCTTGTATATGTTGCGGCTTTCTATTTAATCGACAAACATCTCATATTCACATATTCATACAAATAAATCATTTCTTTCTTTCTTCTTCTTCAAACTACGGGAGCCTAACTATTCTGTGACCCGACCTATGGCTTTAATTTTTTAATAGCCACTGAGTTAGATAATAGGGGCTGGCTGTTTACGTGAATTTAATTTTTCTATTAGAATATGTTTCTATTATGTGTCCATTTGAAGGAAGAGTGGCCTAAATACGACAACGCATATCAATCGTTTGTGATAATTAAGCAACATTCTTTGCTTAATAATCACAAACGCCTTTTCGTTGCCTCCGTGCCTCGGAGAGCACGTTAAGCCGTCGTTTTTTTTTTAATGTTATTTTATATTATTTTTTGTCGTTCCTGGTTATTATCACTAACATCTGCTAATAATCGTTAGAAACCTAAGAGTTAAAATATGAGTAAGTACTCTTAGTTGAGTAGTATGCGGAAGGACTTGGGAACACATCTGGTTTAAGATATTTATTGTTTCATTAAGAATGAACAATTCACTTATATGAAACTTACAGGCTAACAAGATTAAATATTTCGATACAAGGTTAAGATTAAGATAACTTACAATTAGATACAATTCGATGCAAAATATTAATTTATTACTTTATTTTATAGTGAGGGTAGTCTTATATTACACAAAAACATACCAACGCATACACCGATAGTTTGCCACTGAGCTGTGTGAACATAGATATATCTTAACTAGAAATGTCTTGTGTAAAAAAATATTTAATTATATTTTTATCTAAGTTTTGTTGGACAGGTAAATTTTAAGTAATTTTTTGAAAGTGTGCATGCTTTTACATTCTTTAATATGCTTAGGCAGTTTACCCTATCGCATTATTATCCCAAAAAAACCCTGCCTTTATGTTATTAATGGAAAGGGGCCACGATCCTCAGCAATGGGGAATACGACGTACCGAAAGTTGTTTCCATTACAGACCTCCACTTGAAAACCTTACCGATTAAGTAAAACGTATTTAATATTTATTTTAAAAGTATTTTTTTTTAATTTGTTACAGGTAAGTGAAAGACAAACATCTCCAGTTTGTACATGCGATACGTCAAATCAGGAAGTTATTTCTGGAGGTTCTTCCTCTTAACACTATGTCTGCCAAACGGGTACGGTGTAGACATAAAATAACATAAAAAAGGGAAGCCGTGATAGCTCAGTGGTTTAGAGTTTAGACATTCGACTTCCTTTTCAAGTAGTAGGGGGCTCGATACTCGGGAAAAACTCCCCTCTCGATACTAAATACTACGAAATACATGCTCGTAGGTTGCCCAACAAAAAATTACCTGCTCTTCAAAGCTTGAAACTTCGATAAAGGCGAATAAAAGTGATATAATACTTCATATCATACTTTTACTTTATTTTTAATATTATAAATGCGAAAGTGTGTTTGTTTGTTAGTATATTGGCTTGTTGGTTTGTCCCTCAATCGCGCCGTAACAGAGCAACGGATCGACGTGAGTTTTGGCGTGGGTATAGTAGAGGACATGAGGACAACTTAAACCAAGCGGACGGAACTCGCGGGCATCAACTAAACTCGCCGGCATATTTAGCGGAACATAAAAAAAGGTCCTTAATTAAAAAAATATGGTTTTATTTTTGAAGTCTACTTACTACACTTCTTTTGTTATTTAAAGTTTCATTTGTTTTACTTAAAATGAGATCACATTAAGAACAGATTTTGCGAGTAAAGGCTATTTGTGAAAAATGGTACATTTTTGAACTTTTCATGTAACCGGGAAAAGTGAAATTTAATATTAAAATAACAATTAATTAAATTAGAAAAATGGTGATTAATATCGCGTATTTCCTCCACGTGCTCTTATTAAAGTTTTTACCCGTCTAGGCATACTGAGAATGATGTTATCGATGGTCTCCTGGGATAGTCTCCGCCATTCCTCAACTACGGCGATTCGCAGTTCTCCCACGTTGGCAGGAGCTGAAATTCTGGACTTAACTTTTCTTTTCAGCAAGTCCCAAACGTGCTCTATTGGGTTCATATCCGGTGATCTCGCCGACCACTCCATAACAGTGATATTCATATCATTAAGATAAGCTTGAGTTACCCGAGCGGTATGCGGCCGACTGATCATCATCAGACTCCCTCTGTCAATCACTACCAAGTCTGTGCGAACTCCCAAACAAATGCCCGTCCAAACCATTATTGATCCACCACCGTATGCAACTGTAGTTTCAAAATTTGTCTGAATGTATCGTTCTCCTTTGCGTATGTATATTCTTTGCCTGCCGTCAATTTGATTTAAGAGAATTCTGCACTCATCACTAAACAATATACCTTACTCCATTGGTCCGCGTTCCAAAGTCGATGTTCCTGAGCAAAAGTTAACCTGTTTCTACGATGATTTACCTCGAGCCTTGGAGCCTTGGCGGGCACAAATGAACCCAAACCAGCTTCTTCGAGCCTTCTTCGTACCGTACGCTCACTTACGGTTACACCCCGCACTGCTTCTAACTCATGTCGGGCTTGGACGGGTGTCAAACGGGGGTTCCTACGTACACGAAGCCGAATGAAACGATCAACCCTACTCGAAGTGCGTCTTTTTCTGCCTTGTCCTGCTCTTCTCACATAAGTACCGGTCTCCCTGAACCGTTGGATACTGCGATGGATCGTTGAAACTGGTCGACGAAGATCTCTGGATATCACTCTGTAGGTTTGACCATTTCTTCGCATTTCGAGTGCCCTGGCAATCTCCGTTGGGGCTAAGTCAGGCATAATTCAGTCATCAACTCCAGAAAGATACGCGATTAAAAAAAGCTAACAAAAAACAGTATTTCAATGAAATTTTAAATCAAACTCAGAAGGAAGAAATACTCGAAGTTCGCTCCAGATAAGGTGTATTTGATAAAAATTAAAACAATTGCATAAAATGTGATGTTCAGTTGTTTTCTTAATTTGAAAATATTTCTTTTTAAATTAAATGACGTATAAACCAGCCAGCAACCTTATATGATACTGATCAAACCTTTTTTTTATGTTCCGCTAAATATGCCGGCGAGTTTAGTATTTAGTAACTATATAGTTCCATGAAATGGTGATAATGAAAAAAGCCCCCGGCTGAGTTTGATGTGGGCTCTTCTTAGACGGCACGATTGGAACCCTCGTAGCTTCAGTTTTAAGATACCGTTACTGATTATCACCATTATATTATTTATATTTTATAAATAACTGGACGTCAATAAGTATAGCGTGTACAGGCAAGTAGCGTGTACCTACCTACCTAGTACCTAGTATTGAATAAATATTATGACTTTGACTTTGACTTTATAAATTTTAATTAAAAGTTGTAAAAATATTTTCTTTTCCACTCAGTAAACCTACTTTAATAAATATATAACAGACAAGCAAAATAATATAATATTCATTAATGTAGAAAATTCAAGATATCAGAGAATACCTCCAGTGAATCCGATAACCTGAGATAGCGAGGTTCATTGTCGTCATTTACTACACTGTTTATTAGTAGGTACTTACCGCACTAATCGGAGAGTGACTGTTTAGTCTAGCCCTTAATCTCTCTTTGGGTTTTTGGCCCGAAGCTCAATGTATGCGAAAAAATATGAAAGTATGTGAGGAAATTACATAAAATAACTAGTTAGGAACTTCCACACTTCTTATATGTTACTTACATCAAGAAGTATAACTACTAACATACTTCTTTAAGTTTCCTGATTACCTGGAATCAGGAAACTTATGACTTATGATGAGAAGTCGCTGTCTGCCTGATACGTTTCACGGCCTAACCGTTAAACCGATTTTGATGGTTAAAGAGACAGCTCGCACCGGGGCCCGTCTATAATTCTATATAGTACAATCACATCTATATAGTACAATATATAAAAAACTTTCCCAACCACGCAAGTGAAATCGCGAGCACCAATTCTTTACCGACTTCCAAAAAAGGAGGAGGTTTTTCAATTCGGCGCGTTTATTTTTGTTTAATGTATGTCGGTGCATATCTCCGTGGTTTATGAACCGATTTGATTTTAAGCTATTGCATAGCTTTTAAGCTATTGCATAGCTTTTAAGCTATTGCATAGCTTTTAAGCTATTGCATAGCTTTTAAGCTATTGCATAGCTTCTATCGCGGGCCTTGAGCGTGGAACCGAATCCAGAAATTCCGTAACGAAAATAACCTAACACCCGCCACTCCGACCGGCACAGCGGGGATACTTTTTAGTTTCGCCATCTATCGATGAATAGCAGAACTTTTAATGACTTTTTGAAATATCACGCTTGTCTCTTTAGTTCAGAAACTCATCTCTAGGTGGCATTGGTTGTATCGGCGTTACTGCGCATGCGTAATCCCCCTCTTCGCCCCGCAATCTGGTGACTCATGCCTGCTTAGAGTTTCGGTACTGTGGTTTCGGCGTTAGGACACCTCCTCTTTGTATTTACTTCATGGTATGCACAGAGTACATTAATGGTACGACTCTACGAAGCTCGCACGAATCGAGACGAGCTGCTCCGAAATCGGACGAATACGTAATCAGCTGTTTGTGAGAAAATATATAGTAGGTGTATAGGTATTTATCATCTACCTATGTACAACAGTGAATATCTGTACTCGTATAATTTGTGTACAGTGTTTTATTTATTTAATAAAAGAAAAAAAATTGTTTATACTTCTACCATACCTTTACTACTGTTTTAATCATACTTTTGCGGGTCTAAAGTCAGTCTTCATGCCCTAGGGCCGTAATCTAGTCGATCGATCGCCCAACTAGTTGACCAACCCCATACTGTAAATATGCACAACAGAGTCTAGGCTCCAGACTGGTCGACCAAACGATCGTACCATTTGACATAAAAGTTTTTAAACCAAGGAGTATGTGTACCTGCATAAACACTGGCAGTATGAAAAGCAAAAAGTTTGAAATAAAAGTTTAATTTGTCTTTTCTTTTTATTATTTACTAGACCTATGTATCCTACTTACTATGATTTGCAATAAATATCTAACCGTTACAGTTTGTTTTACTGTTATGGTAGAAGTATAAAGTAGAGTATACACCACCGGGACAAAGCAGTTTTTTTCTTGGGCGCTTGACTCCCTCACTGCACTCAGGACTCTAATCTTAATTCCCTCCCTTTGGTCGGGAATTAACTTATAACACTCTCGCTGCGCTCGGGAGCTATATTTGGAGTCCTTCGTTACGTTCAGGATTCAATGTAGCGCCCGTGACATAAAACAGTGCTTTATCCCCTTGGTGTATAATCTACTATTTCTTATCGGTCACCACGCTCAAAAAGTGTAACTTGAATTAATATCAAAGATAAAAAAACAAAGGAAAAAAAATACTGCATAAATAAATAATTATAATTGCTTATGTTGATAAAAACAGCTATGCAATGGCTTTACCGCGGCAGTCTCCGAGTGCCACACGTCTTTTTTTTTCTATAAGTCGTTAGAGGCTCTCGAGGTGGTGACTGATTAAAAAGTTAAAAATAATACTTATTTCCAAAAACCCGACTTCCAAAGTCACTGTAAAGTAAAAAATTATTTTGATTTCTACACACTAGGTATGTTCAAGGCCGGCGGGTATAACAAAGTTAAGCAAAGTTGACGCATCAGGCTCGCCCGACTGCAAACATAGTGTGTAGAAATCAAAATTATTTTTTACTTTACAGTGGCTTTGGAAGTCAGTTTTTTGGAAAGAATTTTTATAATTAATAATATCGAGTATTTATTGCAGGTAGGTCTACGTTACGCGGTCATACTGTCCTCGAAATTGCGTTGAATTGTCGTTCGAAAGCGGGAAATAACCTTATCCTTACTTCAATAGCAATTATTAGGTATCGCACTCATTCACTATCTTTAATTAATTTATTTATTATATTCATATTTCATTGCACTTTAAAGATTTGCCTTGCTTAGATTAGAAATTAGAACCATGGAAGTAGAAGATTACCTCGGTACTTACCTCCTACAACTGTACTATTATCACAGAATAGGTAGCTATTACCTATTCTGTGCTCCTACTTCCAT
The DNA here is from genome assembly GCA_964035005.1 of Erebia palarica. NCBI lineage: Eukaryota > Metazoa > Arthropoda > Insecta > Lepidoptera > Nymphalidae > Erebia > Erebia palarica. The sequence goes on along the minus strand of OZ035984.1, from coordinate 32,179,100 downwards.
GATTAGAACGCTTTATAGAAGGTCTCGTGCTAACCCCGGTCCCGTTACAAGGCATCTCAATTTTTTTATAAGCAAATATATAGGTACCTACCTGATCCAAAATAATAAGTGTAAAAGGCATTGAAATAGAATAGGTACTAAAATTCTACATCAATGGTAAAAGGAATGGATAAAACATGACTTAAAAAAAACCAGCCAAGTGCAAGTGTTTTTTTTTCATTTTTCACCATAAGTCAAAACCGAGACTTATAAATAAATAAGCTTTTTACTGATTTCTGATAAACTAGCTTTAAACATCAATAATTTTTTTGTGGAAGGTTTACTTAACATACTTCTATCAACTGTAATTATTTGAGTTATGGTTGGGTAAGCAATATTTAAAAGTTTTCCAAATTTCAGCTAGCAGTAGTAACTACTATGCAAAAGTGACCGGACAGATATAGTCGCACCTAGGTCTATTACAGTACAGAACAGTACAGTAAAAGTACAGTACTTTCCACAGGGCCCTGTGGTTGTGGAAAAAATTAGGGACCCTTACTCCCTTAATCTTATTACACTACACTGATTCAAGTGAAATGTTTGTTACTCAATCACGCCCCAACGGCTGACCGGATCTACCTGAAATTTGGCACAGAGATAGATTATAGTCTGAAATAGCACATAAGCTATTTATCCCGGAAAATTAAAGAGTTCCCGCGGAACCCAAAAAACCACAAACCACGCAGACGAGTCGCGGGCATTCGCTAGTTGTACATAAGAATGTGTGTGACACAACCCGGAATGGGTGTAGGTATTAATGCTGGGCTCAGGTTTGTGCCAAGAATTATACTTACGAACTAAGAAAACTAGTCGTTAAGTTAAAGGTTCCACTAACGGGCAAAATCGATATTAAATTCCGTATCGTCGTGCATTTTCAATGCGGCCCTGTGTGTTTCGAGCGGCGTGCCACTTCCAGACGGGCGCGCCACAACTGCCCCGCGCTTGTTGAGTAGTAAGATTGCAAAAACCGTTAGGTTGTAATCTAACTAGCGAAATTGTAAACTGTCGACAGATTGTGAACAGTTCAATGTTCTGAGTGTCAATTTTTGAAATATTCATTGTATTTAAGATTTCTTGTCTCTTTCTTGTGGGCTAAGTTAGGGTTCGACATAAATAATCAGATAGTGCGTTAGGTTTTATCGGGTTAATATCCCTAACAGATCACAATCTACCGAAAAATAATGCGTTATATTGTAATCTGTCGACAGTTTACAATTTCGCTAGTTAAATTACAATTTAACGGTTTTTGCAATTTTACGGCGACATACATTTTGTATGAAATAGATAGAAGAGGCGTCGCCCGCTCGCCACAGCCGCGCCACTCGCCACAACCGCGCCACTCGCCACAACCGCGCCACTCGCCACAACCGCGCCACTCGCCACAACCGCGCCACTCGCCACAACCGCGCCACTCACCACAACCGCCCCACTCGCCGCCATTTCTATATATCCCGCGCCTTAAGGGTTGCAAACCTACCTTTCAGGTACGCAACCCTAAAAAGGTAATGGTTTATAAATATTATCGTGAGTTGGAAGATAAGTCAGTTGTTAACTAAACTAGTAATTTAAAACCAATTAAATATTATATACCGTTTACGTCCAATCTTATTTAGGTACGTCATTTGCGGTTAGATACTAAAACTGGGAATTCTTGTAATTTGGTAGATATACCTTACCTAAGTTTGAAGTTAAATAACGATTGATTCGAAGACATACCTAATTAAAATTGGCTGGAGGAAATCAGTTAAATTAGGCAGTAGGCACATACTAAGAACATAAGTATTCTCGTTTATGAAGGCAAGACACTGACGTGGGCCGTGGCTAATTTTTTTGTCGCCTGTCGGTCAGGCATTAATAGTATCTATTATCCTGTTTGACATCAGGGTGCATTCTGAAAGGAATAGCATTAGGTACAATCAGTGCCTTTTGTCAGTGTAGTTTAGATATTGTGCAAAAAAGAGTCAGTTAGTGTCCTAGGTACATAACAATAAAACTTGCAGTACTTAAAAGTCACAACGAGGGTGTTATCTAGGTACCTTCCAATGGTATAAGCACGTATGAGTACAAATTATTCTCTCTCCAGGTCCATAACTAAGTATACACATGCAAAAAAATCACGTCGATCCGTTGCTTTGAAGCGGCGTGATTAATGTACAAACCAACAAACAAACACATTTTCGCATTTATCATAGGTATGTACATAATAATATGTGTACGAGAGGCTTTAACACCCTTTAGGCCTGAATGTTGCATATAGGTGTTGATTAGCAACGTCATATAACACTTCCCGATTACTTTGTTGTCGTATTATTTACTGTATTATGGCTACCCAACCTTGCTAATGCCTACGTTGTGCGTCGTGTGTTTGCTATAGATGTTTTCAACTACCATTGATACCTATAAACTATTTTTATTGCGACCTTGCTTATAGGTACCTATGGTGTACTTCTATATGCTACGATATCCTTCTGCGGCTAGGCTTAGGTATTTTCCCTGCATGATATGTTATGTACTTACGAGTAGTTCATATTAAGTTCTGTTCATTCTCAAATTTAGCCGTGAACCGGTCAATAACCTCACTCATAATATAGTTTAATATATGGTTTTTACTCTAGAACACATGTGTGCAGCTCAGCGTCACTTGTACGATCTCTTCCTGTATCCTGTTGATCAAACCACCCGGCATTCAGCATTTGGTCTCATACTCGTACCTACTTATTATGTTTTCAGCATTTGTGTAGAAGTAAAATTTTTATTTACTGTTCGAAGTCTCACTAGTAAGAAGTTCTCCTGGAATTCTACTAAGTATACATTTGTTACCACTACACTGCATAATGTTATCCTCAAGAAAATATGTATTATTAAATTAATTATTATCCATACACTTAAGAACTACCTATGAAGGCGTTGTAAAGTCCGCTGAGCCTTTAATACGCCCTCGAATTCGGCCGTCATTTACCTACTTAATTAAACTATACTTAATAAAATTAACACCACGTAAAATAATCAAATAAGTAGTATATGTATATCAGAAACGTTACCTATTCTAAGTTCTAACCCACTAAAATAATAGAAAAGGAATTGATAGAAATGAATTAAGTATTAGGTGGTTACTACTCACTTATACCTAATTAATAAACCCAAAGGTAGAAGAGATTCTTACTGACTAAGAAACACTCAACTTTAACTTAAATAACGTTAGTCACGTAAGCATAACCACCGTTAACGTAAAATTTGACCACGTGTACTCGTTTAAAGCGGCTTTGAGTTGCAAAAGTCACAGTATTTTTCTTTATACCAAAATTAGAAGTCTTAATTTTTACGGTTGTAAGAATACAGACTTGTCACTTTGCTTGCTTTTGGTTGGAAATTTAACTAAACTAACAGCTTTATCTTTCTGTGGCGCACCTGACCCTAGCGTTTTGTTCATTTAAGATGGATTGATGAACACTATCACATTAAGTTATGAAGTATTGCAAAAAAATATTTTGCATACAGTCCTATAAATTATATTGTTATCACGTAAACAATAAGTACATGTTGTCAATATACTTAATACACTATTATTTATAAAACGAAAACTTTCGCATTTATAATACCTATTAGTATTATACTAATATTATAATTTTATACTATACTAAATTACTATACTAATATTATAATATATATGTAAGTTTGGATGGATGGATGTGTAGATGGATGTTTCTTATTCGATCACGCCAGAACGGCTGAACGGATCTGGATGAAGATTGGCACAGAGACAGATTATAGTCTGGAATAACAAATAGGCTAATTTTTATACCGGAAAATTAAAGAGTTCCCGCGGGAATCAAAAAACCTTAATCCACACGGACGAAGTCGCGGGCATCAGTTAGTTAATTAATATTAAAAATTTCTAGTTAGTTAATATTATAAACTTATTAGTTATAAACACGTTTTACGAAAATTGTTATTCCGTATATAATGATCAGATATCAATTTGTTAAATAATAAAATGAAAATAGCAGGTCAACGATTTAGGTGTACGTTATTTATTCTATTTGTCTTTGCAGTGCATTAAAGTCTAGGCTCGTCTTACTTCGTACTAAAAAATGTATAGTTGAGTTTTTGAATGTCACCGTAAAATTGTAAAAACCGTTAGATTGTAATCTTACGCTTTTTATCTCGATAGATTGTAAACTGTCGACAGATTGTGAACATTAACATACTGCTTACAATTTAACGCATTATTTTTCGGTAAATTGTAATCTATTGGGTATATTAACCAGATAGAACCTATTATTCACACCTGAGTTGAACGCAGAGCTTAGGTATGTGCTAATGCTGTGACCTTTTTACTGACCGTCATATCGATAAATTACACAAACAAGCAGTGGTTGTATTATTTTTAAAACATTTAAAATATTGATTGAAACACAATAATAAAGTCCAAAATTTACTTCATTTGTTAAGTAATGAAAATAAAATCATTCGGACAAGTCCAACCCATCATAGAAGATAAAAGACTAATTCCTGATCATCACCTTGGTTTTACAGAAAAACATTCGACCGTTGATCAAGTCCTCAGAATTATCAATGTGATTGAGAAAACACTTGGGGAGAAAAAAAGTTTGTTCTACTGTTTTTTAGACGTGGCGCAAGCTTTTGATAAAGTTTGGCATATAGGTCTCATTTACAAAGTAGACATTCTTGAACAATTATTCCAACTCTAACGGGTAAGATACGTTAATGCAGCGTACATCACAGCGTTAATGTGAACATAAACAGTTTTAACCACTTTAACATATAAATCACTCCATATACGTATGTATATCGTACAATAGATGTCAAAGACAGCACTTGACAACACTATCCGCGGGGGTGAGGGCGGACGGGGGAAGGAGATGTCAAACCCTAACCTATATTCGCGCGCGAGTTGAATGCAGTAAATGTATGGTGACATATACATTTACTCTGCATTCAAGTCACGCGCGAACTGTAAAAGAAAGAGACAAGAAAACGTAAATACAATAAATATTTCAAAAATTAATACTCAAAAGATTGAACGGTTCACAATCTGTCGACAGTTTACAATCTCGTGAGATAGAAACCGTTAGATTATAAACTAACGGTTTTTACAATTTAACGGTGACATAAACATTGTCAATGTACCTAACCTCGTAATCAGTTTCAATCAGTTAATTGACCCAGGTAGTTCTGTTTTAAAGGTTTATAATATGGTAGAGGAATTCTTCGCAACCTCAATTAACATTACTATGTACGCTTCCGAGCACCTTGGCTTTGGCCTTATACCTACCTAACCTAAGCAGGCATGTACTAACTAGGTACTTGCCATTTGTAATCCTAAGGCTTCGTTTGGAATAATCGCGATGTAAGAACTAGCAAATAATATTTTCTTGTAAAGTAAATAAGTGGCGTTTCTTTTTTTCTGAAGCATCCATATAACTACTACCTACTGCTATAAATGCTAAAGTGTCTGTCTATCTCTGTCTGCTACGCTTTCATGATCCATATTTTCAATCGATTGTGAAATTTGGTACAGATATAGGTTGTATCCCGGAAAATGAAACAGTTCCCACGGAATTTATAAAAAAATCTCAACCAAACAAAGGAAATTAGGAAATTATAATAGGGGAAATAATCGCCAGAAAGGCTGATTATTTATAGTATGTAAGTTTATAACGTCTTTGAGAGGTGATATCTAGTGCTTTCACTGAATAATAGCCCGATGAATAGCGTCAGTTTTTATACTGTTTACATAGGTACTGCGCATATTTTAATACTGTACAAGAATCAGCCTTTCTAGCTACGGTTCATATTTGGTAACCATAAACCGTCTTCGAGCGGCCATATCTAGTGAAAGGCCCATCCGCATGCGGGCAGACTTTCACTAGCGTCATCAGTAGAGAGCCCTTCGCCCACCTAATACTGATTCAGCCTTTCTGGCGATAGTTACCAAAAGTTCAGCTATCTCTTAGTCTATATTGAGTAAGGCGAGAGTCAGGGAACTGCATCACTTATCTCATCTGTATAGCTACCAATAAATTATTTTAGAAAATAACTTGAAAAACTTACGCAAATATTATATACCTATATGGTATCTACAGTCAACACTCAACACTAAACATTTATGGTAGGGATAGTTAACTATATCGTGATAGATAAGTTGATGATGGCGTGACTTCGTCCGCGTGAATATCGATTTTAAAAATCCCTAGAAAGTATTTATTTGATTTTCAAGAAATAGTAACCTATGTCACTTTCATCCATGCAAAATCACGCCAACCCGCTGCTCCGTAGCGAGTACAAATCAACAAACAATTACATTTTCGAATTTATCATAACATATATTATTATAGGTATAAACAAATCGTTGAACTCTTTTGTATGGAAATATTTGGAAATGCCACATATTAACAATGCAACGGAGCTTTCTGATTTGATATTTAAATAACGTCACTTTTCCAGCCTGTCATACGTGATACTTTTGTAATGAGGTACGATTGGTGGGTTAACTTGCAATTTCACGCGTATTAAATATTCGATTAATGTAGCTGGAAGATTTACCGTCAGTTCCATCAACGGTATAACAATCTCATCAGGGAGGAGCGAAATTCGTCTATTTCCCTCTGGTTCATACTCTAGTTAAATATATCCGATTGAATCGACGGCGGAGTGACGGATGAAGCCGTACTGAGTACAGCTGCCGGCAGTCGCAGAAAGGCGCCCGCATTGGCAGCACGTCGCGCCGCGCTTTCATAAGCCCGACACGCGCGAACCACTGCCCACTGCGGCTGTCCACAACTCCATGCAGACGTTCCGTCCGGTACGATGACTGTCCATAGCATTGGCCCGGCACTCCGCGCTTTCTACGCTTCAACGGTACAGGGCGACCGCGATCCAAGCCGTTACACTAAACTTGTTTACATCCCGACTGTTTACTAGGCGTATTATAAAGTTTTCCCGGCCGTCGACATTTACTAAATCGTGCGCACCGACTGAAACATTGCGAAACTTTAGAAGTGAAGTTTAAAAATAAATTTGCGGTAGTGCTGAGTGACGTTCTATCGAGATGTGTGCGTGCAGCAAGTTCTACGACTTTTGGAAAAACTCATGTGGCGCAGGTGAGCGATCCTCGTGGTGCACTTTCTGAGGTACTCCATGTACCGGCACACCCCACCATTCACCTACTATCACCTTCGAAAATTACGAAAGCCTAAGAACTGCTTCCACTATACCCAAAAGCTCCCTATCAATCTGAATAAAAATGACTACCTGCATTTTGGGGATAAGTAATAGATAAGCGTACAAATATTATGAGGGCTCAATAGGTATATTATTTTTCAAATGCATCAATAAATCAAGAGAATTCTCGCGTACTGGAGCAAAGTAAAAAGATCGTGACATTAAGAATTTGTTAAAAGTAGAGAATGTAGTTCCGCGTCGCAAGCACCAGGGTCACCAGCATCATGAATGGCCATGTTTACAGTGTCCGGTTGTTGGCAAGCGAACTTTTTAATCGTGCAATTAATATTCTGTTTTTTGCCAACCACGCTGGTATTGAACAACTTTTATTTAGGGTTTGAAATTTGTTATCCACATAAAACTCAGACACATCTAAAACTGCTACCCTCATTGCATAAATTGAATTAAGTGCTCCAATATTCAATGTATAGCTTTACTTGCTGCAGTTCTGAACCTTGACACTCTTACCATACTGCGAGTCGGTAATCCAGTATGTATTGCAATATCTATTTCTCACAATGACTTGAGACATGTAGACGCACTCTTTTGCAATGTGAACGGCACAATAAGATAGACAACGCTTATAACAATACTGGGTATAGAGATATATCTGAATTCATCTTATTGAATTTGACATTAAAATAACTTAGGTAGTAAAAACCAGTTGGTCTGGCCGTTTACTTAAGTTGTATTCGATTTCTCGCTCCGCTGAATGTCGTCTCGATGGCCTCGGTAGCAACCAGCGTGTCCTTCATCATTTCGGAGTTCTTTTTAATTCGAACTCACAGACTCGGCTGATCGTATTATGAATCGCTGAGAATCAAGAGCACGCCGACTTATGGAGTGATGCCAAATCTGACCAAAATAATGACGCATTCTCCAACTAATGTGTTGTACTATTTAAATCATAAATAGATCATAAATCATAAATCATTTATTTTTCAAAATTGTGGGTAATAACAGCTGTACAATATATAGAATCTTCCCGTACACAATCTACTGTCAGAGTGTGCAAAAGTTATATTACACTAAAATATAAAATTATTTTACTTAATTTACTTTACGATATAATAATTTAAAATTTAAGTTCAAAATATGTCAATGGTATGTGGTATATAATAAAAATTTTAAAAAATAAAATTAAATATAGGTCCAAGTTAAGATTATCAGTTACATTTTATAAAGTTATTAATAAGAATTACTGTAATGTCAAACGATTTAAATATTATTCAATATTGGCATGTTAGCTTAATGGAACTAGGTATATTAACCTATTTAATTTTACAATAATTATTATATTATAAATTTAACATACAGCACTAAGTTACAACTTTTCTCTTTTTATACTAACATGTCCTATTACACATACAGATTACACATAACAAATGCATAGTCATAGGAATTTCGCTATCTCCTATAATATATTCGCTAACATTTTTTATTCACTCGTTTTTTTTTTTGTTGAGGATTGTGTAAATCACTCTTTTAAACTTTGTTATTGGTAGCTTTCTATAACATTCCGGTAACTTATTAAGTAGTGAATTAGTACCTATATTATTTGAGGAATATTACAAGTACCTAGATGAAAAATCGTGACTGACCTGCTTTAATTTACTTTATTACATAATTTTTACTCTTCTATAGCAATAATTGTAATAAGCTGAAGCTTAACAGTTTGCGTGTTATTCAGTAGACCGTACTATATACCTCCATAGAGAGAATCTTATTCTTACTCTGTGATATACCTACCTCGTAATAAATTAATGTTGGTTCAATCACTTGAGTATGACCTACCCGTCACGACTCACCAGCATATCACACAAAAAAATAGCAATTGAATCTTATCGTTTGAACGATTTCAACGTGTGATCTACTGGCGCTCATACCTATGGTGGTTGTCATTGGACCTTCTTTGCATTATTATTTTTTGTAGCCAAGTAGCAACATTGATTATGTACTGAGTATCTGGTTACTTATTTCTCGTGTTTTTTAGTTTATTGAATTTAGGGCGTTTTCTTTGAGGCAGCATTTTTACATTTGATTAAATTATAATAGTTAAAAAAATATATAATATTACCCGCTAGATGGTGCCCGCGAATTCGTCCACGTGGATTAAGGTTTTTTGATTCCCGCGGGAACTCTTAAATTTTCCGAGGTAAAAAGCCTATGTCCTTCCCCGGGATACAAATCATCCCTATATAGATATAGGCCGGTCATAGTAATAAATTTATCGATTTGACCGACGCTCTTGGTCATTATTCATAATGATCGGTCCATATTAATATTGCCCGGTTAATCAACTTGCCTGTAATATATATTACGTATAGAGGACAGCTCTGTAAGGACTTGTTATTATCCGGTACATAGCTCTAGAGCCAGTCTAGAGCTACGTACCGGATATAAATCTTGTTAATAGCCAAAATTTATTCATATAGAATAACATGGGCAATTGAGCCAATCACTCTCATTGTGATTTGATTGTTGTCAATGGAAGTCAATTATGTAATAGGTACTAGAAAACACTCGTACTACTATTAGTAATATTCCAAACTTTAGAACTGGTATCTAAAATTATGATCAAAATCAAACCCATTTCAAAACAGTAGTTATTTGTTTTAAATGTCTTAAGTCTAAGCAAAGTCAAAGTTCGTTCTATAGATATCACACTCTGAGTAAGTGAGTGGTATCTGAGCTAAGCCGCGGACATTCTACAGACGAACAGACGGACGGACATTTCTAAACTATGGATTCCTGTTCACTACGGAACCCTAACAATGGGGCTGATTTTGTGCACAATCTCGAAACGAAACTAAAATGACAGCATTAAAAATATTGCTAACCCTTTCGTATAACTCCCTGCGCAAGGGACGGAACTAGACATAAACTTGGAAGAATAATTTAAGAATTGGCCGCATTGTTACCTATTTTTGTGTTATGTTCACAACTTCATTGCACCTGAGTGATAACTGCTAACGATAGATAAAAACTTAGGCCAAGGCTAAACCCAGATCGAGTTTTTATTCACAATGCAGCAATTGAATAATAAGATTTGCGAACTGTACAGGCAGCCATTACATTTTTGCAACCAAACGGATCACGATGCTCTGTTGCGGCGTGATGGAAGAAAAAACTCTACTTCCACATTTATAATATTGGAAGGATCCAAAGCGGGTAGAAAAATGCCAAGTTTCTAAATTTAAATTTAGTACCAAAAAGTTATAAAATATGAAGAAAAACAGATAGGTACCTACATAGTGGAAAAGGAATCACTTATCTCTATAAGAGAACTCTAAGAGACTTCGTTGATATAACTTGAAAAATATCTTGAGAAATGAAGGACTTTCATCCCTTATTTCACCCCTTTGGGAGTAGCTCATATTATACCAAGTTTCATGGATATAACTTGAGAAATTACGGACTTTCATACAAACTTTCACCCCCTAATGCACCCCTTAGAGGTGGAATTTTGAAAAATCCTTCCGTAGTGAGCGCCTACGTCACAAAAGGAACCTACTGTCAAAATTTCAAGTTTCTAACCCCAGCGGCTTAGGCTGAGCGTTGTTCCCCAGACCCCAGTCAGTCAGTCAGGACTTGAACGATTTTATATTATACATATATAGATAGAAGATGGATAGATTGCTCCTCAGAACTAAGAAGAACTAGCTAGTGTTAGACGGAAATTAGAAACTACTTATTAGTAGTTTTTAACCTACAACGGTACCTCTATGTTCTCCAGCATAATAATTAGTCTATATATGTCACCGTAAGATTGCAAAAACCGTAAGATTGTAATTTAACTAGCGAAATTGTAAACTGTCGACAGATTGTGAACCGTTCAATGTTCTGAGTGTCAATTTTTGAAATATTCATTGTATTTACGTTTTCTTATCTCTCTTGTAGGTTAGGTTAGGGTTCGACATAAATACATACTTAAGTTTGATCAGGTTAATATACCTAACAGATTACAATCTACCGAAAAATAATGCGTTAAATTGTAATCTGTCGACAGTTTACAATTTCGCTTGTTAGATTACAATCTAACGGTTTTTGCAAATTTACGGTGACATATTGTATATCCTAGACGTGACAGGGTGAGCCGCTGAGCGGTCTAGGAACTATATGTACAGTGGATGATGAATATTGAACCGGTTCTTGTGTGAAATTGTTTCCAAAGGTATAACGTAATACTAGGTATTTAAAAGTGCTGAGGTTCATGTATCTACGCGCCGCCGTTTTTATATTATACTAACTAGCTGATGCCCGCGACTTCGTCCGCGTGTTTTTTTTGATTCCCGCGGGAACCTCTTAATTTTCACTCTCCAGATCCTCAACTGTACCCATGCCAAAAATCACCGTCAATCCGGTGCTCCGTTGCGGCGTGATTGAAAGACAAACCAACAAACAAACACACTTTAGCATTTATAATATTAGTATGATTTCTTTACTTAATGAGTTAATGACGCAATGAATCCCTGCAATTTCCTCAATGATGAGTGCTAGCAGTGGGGATCAGAGGTGTTAACATATCGCTAACCGGCTAAACGGTTAACGGTTACCGGCTGTAAACAGTAGTAAAAAACAATGTTTTTTTTCACAGGAGTAAAGATCGTTTACTACCGTTAACCGCTAGTAAGTAAAAAAACAATGTTTTTTCACAGGAGTAAATATCGTTTAATACCGTTAACCGCTAACCGTTTAACCGTGTTTTTTTCACTCGCTAGTGCACAGGAGTAAAGATTACTAATATTTTCAACAATTAGCCGTTATACGTTTAACCGATTAGCGATATGTTAACACCTCTAGTGGGGATGTAGAAACTCTTATTTTCTAGAACTCTTCTATATATTGTATATGTACCTACTCGCCGTGATTTGTAAACAATATTTGTAATCGGATAGATAATAGAGGTGTTATTACCTATCTGTAATAAGTACATAATAATTAACGTATTATCACTTGATAAGAGTTTGAATATGTCTGCTATATTCATATGATCTACGATTATCTATATATATGTCACCTTAAGATTGTAAAAACCGTTAGATTATAATCCAACTCGCGAAATCGTAAACTGTCGAAAGATTGTGAACCGTTCAATGTTCTGAGTGTCAATTTTTGAAATATTCATTGTATTTACGTTTTCTTATCTGTTTCATGTAGGTTAGGTTAGGGTTCGACTTAAATAACCATTAGGTTCTATCGGGTTAATAAACCTAACAGATTACAATCTACCGGAAAATAATGCGTTAAATTGTAATCTTTCGACACTTTGCGATTTCGCGAGTTAGATTATAATCTAACGGTTTTTACAATCTTACGGTGACATAAATATAGATAGAAGAGCAGACACTTGTTGCGCTTCGGTAAAAGAGCTAGTTCAAGTTAATTCAAGATTCAAACTATATAAGAAATGCGAACAACTAATTTCTATTTGTATTATTGACATTTCACGCTACTTTATCTACTGAAAAATCTGTCTGCACGGTGACTGCTTAACGTTTAGCTACAAAAGTTAACTCGACTTACCTTCAGTGGGATCTATTACCTTAAATATAGGAGTAAAAAATTAAGAAGCAATTTTTTCAGTGTTATTTGTTAATACATTTTAATAAACTGCTTAGAAATCGAGTAGGTACATAAACATATATAAAAGCGAAAGGTCACTCACTGATTCAACACGATATCTCAGGAACTATAAAGCATACCAGACTTGAAATTTGGAAGATAGGATCCTTCTATGGTGTAGACGGCCGCTAAGAAACGGTTTTGAGAAAATTTATCCCTAAGGGGTTGAAATGGGGGTTGGAAGTTTGTATGAAAGTCCTTTGTTTTTGAAGTTAGAGACATGAAAATCGGGATGTAGGCTATTAGTTTTAAATAATAATAACCTGTGTAAGCTACTTTACGAAAATCCACCCTAAAGGGTGTGAAATTGGGGTTGGAAGCTTGCATGTAGGTTATAAGTTTTTAAAATCGGCATTAAGGTTATTACTTATTAGTTTTAGCCGCTATATGTACCTAGGCTTTTTGCAGCGGGAAAATCAGAAATTGTACGCGGACGAAGTACCGCTAGTATATTATATTATCAAATGGATATATTATGTAGATAAGATATTATTTAAGCCTCTTTGTTCTCGAATGATGTTGGTAGGGCAGATACACCAGTCTCGAATCTTCTTTAGGTTTATATTATGATTATTTGTTTTTTGGCGTTGAACATTAATCTCATTTAGTGGAAATTCAGTAGGTATTTTGAAACTGATTCCATGACACAACAAACCCGCATATGAACAGTAAGTACATACCTATACATATTTTGGGAAAATAAAGAAAAACTTGAAAAAAAAAAAACCGTCCTCGTATCGTCTTATAATACTCGTATGTATTATAAAACTGTAGAACTGCTTTTTGTTGAATAGGTGCAGCATAAATCAGCTAATAACGAAAAATACAATTAGTAATTTAAGCAGTGGCCCCAGCTTTTTCGGTCAATGTATCTTCAGTGGCATCAAAAACATTCTAAATCAGTGATTGATCCCAAAGTTTGCATTTTAATGCACTCATAGCGATAATTTTTAATATTATTAATCGTAAATACTGTTGTTTATTTCAGAGGATTTAAACGCCAATTCGTTTTGTTTTGATTATCATAAAAATAATATTTTTTATTTATGTCGTCAGCGACATTTCTAATCGTGTTCGGTCACACTTGATCGCGCTATTCGAAATCGTAAGGCAAATCCATTCGCTTCACCTAAGCTGCTCGTGACTATGAAAATGACAATGTAACTATTCTACTTTGCTTGCTATAATTTGAACAGCAGTATTACATTTCAATCAATCGAAACTCACATCGCCAGAAGGCAAATTACTGTTCCCTTTAAGGGAAAATTTCAGAAAGCGCAGGATTACTTTGACTTTGAACCCTCAATAGAGGGACAGAGGACACTAACCCGTCGCTGGGTGCCGCTGAATAAAAGCAAGATTGTGAAGAGTAGAAATCTCTTCTGTAAATCTATCTCCCGCTGTAAATACCCTGGATCAGTTGAAGTACACAAAACTACAATTCTTCTTGGTGTTAAAACTAGTCAATCCTTTAGGCTGCTTGCTCGAAAATGCTTGAGCGAACACGAATTTTCGTTGCGAATGCTCGAGACCTTCTGCCGGAAGAGATTGTACACAGCTTTGCTTCGCTGCTCTCCGATGTGGTTCTGACTTCGGTAGATCATCAGAAGTTACCTCTCAGAGAACACATTACAGAATACTGACATTGCATTGTTTCAGTGAAGCGGCTTCCAAGATCTTATTTTAACTTAAATATTCAAATATAAGGTCACGGTCATAGTGTGATTACATAATTAGTTATTTATTAACATAATAGGCATGTAAGTAGGTAGTTTATGCATTTAAATAAAATATTTAAAAGCCCTTAGAGAATAAGAATAAAGTTTTAGTTAATTTTAATATCCTCGTCTATTGAGTTTGATTAAAAAAATAAAATAATGGAATCATGTACGTAGATTGTTGGGTAGTGAAGAAGAGATTTTCACAAAGGGCACGGTTCGTAGTTGGCAAACGTGGCATCCGCTATAGACTTTAAAATACTCTATATACTTATGCGGAAATCGTTTATTCTACTACATTTTTATCAAAGCAAAATCGCATGATGGGACTGTTCTATATATGTATAATAAAATTTTATTCTATTGACTCAGATCAAATAATAATGTCATATGTTTCTTTACTGTCTTAATCTAAATACAGTCCTATATTAACCACCTCTATAATGCACCCGACTTTTGTCCCAATTAAGGCAATAATTTTAAATTACGGTAAATTAGCTCTGAAAGAAGCGATCTCTTCAACTCAGAACTTTTATATAATATCTTCTTAATTACAAAAATTTCTAAAATACTTTGAAATGTTTATCAATACCGTTTATATCTAGAATGCAAATAAAAATAAAAGTTTGTCAAAGTTCCAACAGATGTTAAAATAAACAACAGTTAGGTATTATTATCCGAAATTATTTATTTATAGTAGATAGTTTGTGTATGTACCCATTAAACGCGTTTATGTCGTTACGCGTCAAATAAAATAAAAATATTTAAAAAAATATTGATAATATAGGCAGGTCATATTAAAGTCTATTTGTTGTAAGTAGACTTTTAGAAAGACGTAAACGTTATAGACAATTAATATGATCTTGAAAGGATCAAATTATAAATACACTCATTAGAATTTCTACTGCCTCATTGTTTAGGTAGGTAATTTAGCTACCGAAACGTGCCTAAACTCTTCGTCGCTTGGCCTTGGCTAGGATAAATAGGTAGCAGCAGTAATCAAAGGCCGCTATCTGTTAGAGCTACAAACTGACTGACTGACTGTCAATAGCAACTAAACCATTCGACGAAAATTTAAACGTCCACCTTAATAAGTTTTATTTTCAAATTAAAAAAATATATAAATGTACTATACCTAATATTATGTTGGTAATTGAAATTAAAATTATTTCCCCACAAATTTTGATTACAGTGATAGGTCAAGCATCCCGTGGTATTTACAATTAATTTTTTTCCGGAAAATCAAAGATATCTCTCGGGATTTTTGAAATACCTAAATCCACACAAACGTAGTCGCGGGTATTAACCATTTAAAGTATGATACAAATACCCTGCTACGCCCTTTGCGAGGGTTACGCGTATCGCTTTTAGCTTTTTGCCCCATCATAAATTTCGACCTCCATAGATTTGGTTTGACCTTTCTACAGTTGTCGCCTTTTCAAGCCACTGTCCAATTTTAAAGTTGATTACCAAGATCAAGTATAATGCAAACAATAAAGACGGAATATTTATGATGAGGACATGAAGCACGTACTTTATCCAAAATGCTTCAGGATATATTATATTATACTACATCAATATATACATAAAATTCAAAGTCTTGACTGACTGACTGACTGACTTATATGACGCTGGTCCTAGAGACATGAAATTTGGAGGGTGTGTTATTTCTGAAGAGTAGATATCCACTAAGACAGGGTTATTCGAAATTCTACCCCCAAAGGGGTTGAAAGTTTGTATGAAAGTCCGTCGTTTTACAAGTTAAAGCCACGAAACTGGGTAGGTATTTGGGCTTCCGTTTTCAAGATATGAAATATCTTTTTTCACAATTTTTGAAATTTCTATCCCCTAAGTCGTTAAAGAGAATTTGTCCTTCAATCACACCGCAACAGAGCAACGGATTGACGTGACGGAAGGACCTAGAGAGTGACATAGGCTTCTTTTTTTCCCGGAAAATTAAGGAGAGCCTGTGGGAATTTAAAAACTTATGCCACGCGAACGAAGCCGCGGGCGGCCGCTAGTATTATAATAAAACAACAATCACGCTAGCCCACCCTATCCTCGAACCGCTGCTGTGTTGTAAACACGATACAAATTCTAAAATCGATTTAAATAGTTTATTTGTTAATTTGGTTGGTAGTAGATCCACTGAATGGGTAAATAAGGTTGAGAACAATGCGAACTCTAACTCAGTCGCTTTCATTTTAATAGCGGATAGCTATTAAAATGAAAGAGTAAGAGAATAGTTGGCCTGGAGAGTGAGTAGTGACTTAGGCTACTTTTTATTCCAGAAAATTAAGGAGTTCCCACGGCAGTTAAAACAAAATTGCCAATAGCCTAGACCACTACCCGTACAGAATACCCGTTACTCTGTTGCGGCGTGATTGAAGGACCAACTTTCTATTTCACCCCTTTGGGGGTAGAATTTTCAATAACTGTGAAACACGTATTCCCTTGTTTTTAACCGGTAGCTCATATACCAAGTTTCATGGCTGTAACTTGAGGAATGAAGGACTTTCATACAAACTTCCAACCCCTGTTTTACCCCTTCGGGGGTGAACAATTGACAAACTGTGACATAAGTTCTTCTTTATTTTTTAGCGAAAGCCAAAATACCAAGTTTCGTTGAAATATCTTGTAAAATATCTTGAGAAATGAAGGCCTTTTATACCTACTTTCATCCCCTATTTCACCCCTTTGGGGGTCGAATTTTCAAAAACTGTGAAACATGTATTTCTTTATTTTCAACTGGTAGCTCATATACCGAGTTTCATGACTATAACTTTCATACAAATTTTCAACCCCTATTTTACCACTTTAGGGGTAGAATTCTGAAAAACTGGGACACATGAAATTCTTTAATTTTTAAAGAAAGCTGAAATGCCAAGTTTCGTTTGTATAACTTTAGAATATCTTGAGGAATGAAGGACCTTCATGCAAACTGTCAAACACGTATTTCTTCATTTTTAACCAGTAGCTCGTATACCAAGTTTCATGGATATAACTTGAGAAATGACGGACTTTCATACAAACTTTCACCCCCTATTTCAGCCCCTTAGGCCTACGTCACCTACTGTCAAAATTTCAAGCTACTAACCCCAGCGATTTAGGCTGTTCGTTGATCCCTTAACGATTTCGATTATATGAGATGAGATATAAAAACAAGAAGTCTATGTAAATACAAGGTTTAGTGATTTGTGCGTTAATTAAATACATGGACTGTAATAACTCTTTAGTCAATATGAACCTTCTAAATTCCTGTATACCTACTGGTTAAAGTCAACTATAGCATTTAATGTTGCAAGTTGCATTTTGGGATTAAAATTGATTTATTAACAATATCGGTCTACCGAACTTACCACAGAAATATGAGGAGGAGGATTTTTCGAGTTTGCTTCTATTAAAACTTGTCACGCATTGCCATGATTTATGACCGGTTAATTAACACGAAAGCGTAGGTCCAAACTCCAAGGCTACCTACCTATCTACTTCAAATTTCCAAATAATATTTTAACTTCAAATAAAACAAAAATTACTAAGTACTTATATAATACTAGACTAGATGATTCCCGCAGCTTCGTCTGCGTGGATTAAGATTTTATCATTCCCTTGGGAACTCTTTAATTTTCCGGAATAAAAATTTATTTTAATTAGTTACTACTGTGCCAAATTTCATCAAAATCGGTTGAGAAGATTGCCGTGAAAGCTACAGACAGACACACTTTCGCATTTATATTATTAGTATGGATATGTAAGGTAAAGTTATTTGGAACGTTTTGGAATATTTGGTAATAGGTAAAATGTCCTATGAATGTGAAAATCAATGATGAAAATATACCTCCTTATCAACAAGTTATTTGAAGATACCTATTGATATTTAGATATACATAATACTACGCATACGTATAATACCCACATAATGATGTTATTTTCCACTACTTGGCTAGATGTTCGCATTTATTACTCTTTAAAATAAAGCACAAAAGTTACAGGCTTTCGATACAAACGCGCGTCAGTCGCAGCCACCTTTTCACACGTGTGACGTGACACGTTCACAAAATAAGACAATAAGATACAAACGCGCAGTCACATCGCTACAGACGCGCTGTGGACGCGCGTATATCCCACTAGCAGATACCCGCGACTTCATCCGCGTGAAATAAGTTTCATTAAATTCCCACGGGAACTCCCTAATTTTTCGGGTTAATATATGTGTAGCCTATGACACAAATAATGTGGCTTTCTATTGGTACCACAATTTTCAAAATCAGTTTAGTAGTTCCAGAGATTACCCCCTACAACCTCACAAACTTTACCTCTATATAATATTAGTATAGATTTAGGTACGAAATAAAGAAAATTGACCATTGACCGTGTGACCATTATTAAAACGCGCGTACAAAACGATGCAGACGCGCTGTCAATACAATGCCCGTAATAGCTATATATAGTATCGATACTTCGATACAAATGCTACAATCTGCTTTTGAACTAAAAAATCGCAGACACTGCACGCTCATGAAAGCGCGTCATCTGCGCGTATAAAATGCGCCGGTGCATAGGCTCTTGTAAGTAACATTTTTCATAGTTTTCCTACATTAGGTTAATTGCCCGTCATAGCATTTCAGGGCGCAGCGTAGGGCGAGAAAATAGCTCCAAAGAAAGCCATTGTAAAGTAAAGCAGAATAGGGGCGGCACGGTTGTCGTTCCCGATAGGTACGTATTTTGTTCGTTCTCACGTGCGGGGGCGAGTGGGCAGAGTGACCTGAATAAATTACGACCATTTGTTACTTTTAAACGCTGCGGTTGATGACTATAATATTATGCCTCGATACATAGTATTTTTAGACACTTATTTTGAATAGACTATGGTTATCTATGGCCTATAGGTAAACTTAGCCATAATTGCTGTAAACTATTCAATTTATACTTCAAATACTTGTGAAAAAGGGGTAACGCATTTTTTATTAAGGTATTTTTGGAGAGTTACCTGTGTAACATGCTATGGGACTTATTGAATATAATAATAGGTGTAGCTTTTTAACGCCTTCATAAAGAATAATGGCCTTCTTTTATTCTGCGGAATTGGAGCGCGTCATATGCCGCTATTCCTTTGTGAGCTAGCGCATAAAATTCGCATGTTGAAGATTAGATAAGACATCACTAAAACAATTTTCGGCCAAAAATCTTGGACGAATCAATACTAGTAACATCGTCGTGTCGTGTGCGCAAGGTGCAGAAATCCCTTGTGAGGTCGAGTGTACGCTTTAATAATATGGTTCCCAAAGAGTTTCTGGATTTGCCATTACATAGATTTTAAGACTGTGTTAAACAGCATTTGTTAAGTCGAGGTTATTACACTATCGATGATTTTATTAATGTCAAAGTGGCATGGAAGCAACCGGCCTCGCCTCCGGTGACCCACAAGTCAGTGTAACTTGTAACGTATGTGTTGTGTTGACTACATATTGTAACCTTTTCTTTTCTATGAAAAGAGCAACTGCTGAGTTTCTTGGCGGCTCTTCTCGGTAGAATCATCGTTCCGAACCAGTGGTAGAGTCTTAACGTTTCATAAGTGACACAAGTTGTCCTACATGAAATAAATAAATCATTTATCATTTGTTTTATTTACCCTTATACCTAAAACAGGCAGGACGTAGATATAGTATGAACAAAAATATAAACTCTAAGGGGAAACCTTTGGAAGGCGTATCAAGGTACAAAGCACAAAAATCGACATCACCGGAAAATAATAATGTTTTGAATCTTCTCTATGTAAAATGCCAATAGTAGGTACCTTTGTATCCTATGTTGATTTGATCTTAGTAGGAACTTGCCACTATTTTTTGTCTATATAAGATATTTTTATTTGTATTGACTTATATGATCGGCTTACTTTTGACTATCTGTAACCAAAATAAGGTTTATTTTGGTTCGTTTTAAATATCCCATATTTTAGCAAACGACGATAAATCAAACTCCGCCCCAGTTAACATGATCCATCCCTGGTTTATGATTTGAAGAACGACTCAAATACAAACATTTTCTTTCGGGCTTACAACTTTATTTCGTATATGAAAAACTGAACTAATCGAAAATCTCAAATAAGCGCCCCTTCAACATTTATTACGCAGACGTAAACTATAAGAAATATATATTTTAAATAATAGCTGTTCCATTTAAATAAAAGCTACTTAAGTGAGAACAGGGGTCTTCTCCGGTTGGCCCGTGAGGGCTAAGCCTATGACATTGATATGGCACTACTAAACTAGCGGCACGCTATGATGGCCGGTTTGACGTTTGTCCGCTCATGAAGTTCCGTATTAATTGATAACGACTTTGAAGGAAATAATTGTATTACTTTATTGACGATAGTGATGTGCAGAGATTCATAAATTTTATCGAATGTAGTTTCTCATGAAGTTCCGTATTAATTGATAACGACTTTGAAGGAAATAATTGTATTACTTTATTGACGATAGTGATGTGCAGAGATTCATAAATTTTATCGAATGTAGTTTTAGGTTTAGGACTCAAAATTTATTTATTAAATTGATTTCTTAAATGTATACAAGTGTAGAAAAATCAGTTTGCACCATTTAAGGGGTGAATGTACTTGTGAATATGAACAATTTTCACTATGTGGACAAACCTCTGAAATCGCAAAAATATTATAGAAAACGAACATATAATTATTAATGTATGTGATGATAGCAGTGACGACAGTGAAAATAGTAGTATGGACGAATCTGATTAATTATGGCCTTTTGTGGCACCTTTTTTGGTATCTTTTGTATTCATATGTTTCTTGTGTGCATATAAAGTATGTATATTCATTTTCGTTCAAATATTCAGTTCGTTCAAATAAATTAAATAAACATATACATTTTTGTTTTATTAAACCTATTTAATCAGGTACAAAAACAAAACTTAATTGTTTTTTGTTCGAGAATAAATTGACATTCCACATCACTATTGTAATGTGTCAAACCGGCCATCATAGCGTGCCGCTAGAGTAGTAGCGCACGAAGAATAAGAAAGTTGTATCGCGATAACGAAGTTTTCTCTGTATTACGCTATATAATATATACGACTTCCAAAGAACACAGGTCGAACCAGTGGTCCCCGAGAACAATACCCGCTCAGAGGATGATCATTCTAATGTTACGGTCGACCCATATCACTTGCTTTCGTCCAATACTTTAGATTTTTAATAAAAAAAACAGGTCAAGTGGTTGCTTAATAACAAAAAGTAAGACATTAATGTTAATGCACTAATAAAATCAATTCACTGAATCGGATTTTACAGAATTGCTTCTCAAGTAATATTGTAAGTGGCTTGAAATATACCAGAGCTATGAGCATACCCATAGTGATGTATCAAGCTTTATTTAGTGTAATTTGGGTCAAAAGACGGTACACATAGTCATGGTATAAACGGATTCACACGGCGACGGAACTCTTTGAATTGTAACGTTACTAAGTAAATCATGACCTACATTTTTGTAACGCAGTTAAATCTAGTTGACTGTTCTCAATTATCATTATAACATTGTATATGCTGTTTTGTTTAGGTACTGACCTAACAGACTGATAGCAAAGCCATAGATTAAATAAGTTACTGGTAAAAACTAGCCAAATGCACGTACAGTAGAATCCCGATTATCCGAATGAAATAAAAAGTATATATAAAGTATTCCGTATAATAGAAAATCCGGATAATCGATTTCAAAGTCAAATCCAAACAATAATAAAGAGCAGTAGTACCTATACGTACGTACGGGAAAAAACTCGTCGTAACATATCTCGTTGCGCCGTCAAATCCTTTCTAAGAGCCGTGAAGAATGAGTCTGGATAATCGGATATCCGGATGTTCGGATAACCAAGATTCTACTGTATATACTTTGTGTCGATAAGGCCCGTATAGCAGCGCGGTGAGGTAAGGTGCTGAGTTTGATTCCAGGAAGGGGTAATTCACAAGTTCTAAATTGTGGTGGTGGTAGTACCACCGAGTACTTAACTTTGGTTATATGCTTGCTTGTCACCACTCGCCATCCTTGCCTTGCCGCCAAGCGATTTAGGTAGGTATAGAGGGCCGGTACGATGCTATAATCGTCCCGGTTAGCACACTTCCTTCTTAGACAGCATCATCAAATACCACCAAGTGAGAGGCTACATCTGAATTTAAAAAAGTTAAGGTCTTACAATTATTTGATTTGATTCTCCAAGAATCCAATGATTTTAAATAATCCATCCAAGAATAAAATCGTTCGCCGTTGTTAAGCAGGGTAATGTGAAGGAAGCTATTTTCGTTATGTGTGAAGGTCGACTCCAAGATACTGCATTCATTGATGTTATATATCTACGAGCGAACCCTCGCCTCGGTAAGAAAGTTCGTTGGCTTCACGGTCTGGTGGTCCTATTATCATTTCTCTTCTCTAATTGATTCCCTCGAGACAGTCCTTATACGTCTTTACTCGAGTGCCTTACATTTTTGCGAACATTTTTCAAACTCCATTACTTATTCAAGGAAAATTGTTTACAATTTTAATTATACTTATCTCCATACCTCCATGTAAAGTTGTAACTAAGAGATGAGCAATGCTATTAAAAATGTAATGATACAGGATGAAGCAGGCAGTTCTGGCGTGATTGAGTTACAAACATCCAACCATCCATCAAAACTTTCGCATAAAAAGATTTTTATTATTAATTAAGTACTAGATGATGCCCGCGACTTCGTCCGCGTGGATTAAGGTTTTTTGATTCCCGTGGGAACTCTATAATTTTCTGGGAGAAAAAGTAGCCTATGTCCTTCTCCGGGATACAAACTACCCCTATACCAAATTTCATCAAAATCGGTTGAACAGATGGACCGTGAAAGCGTAGCAGACAGACAGACGGACACACTTTCGCATTTATAATATTAGTAACTATGGATTTAAAGTATTACCTTTCCGAGATAAAATGTGGCCCCATTTGCAGATGCAAGGTATCGTCCAATTCGGTTAAGGAACGTGAAAATGTAACTGACGGACAAAAACGTTTAGTATCTCAATAGATATATATACGTTTAAATCAGTCTGGATTTTTGTAGATTCATGGAAAAGTACTTGAAATACCGGTAGGTAGAAGAAAACAGATCTGAGAATAACAAAAGGTGTATTGATGTTTACTATGAACAGGTAGGTTTATTTAAGGTAGGTACCTATAGAAATATATTTTATAGGCAGTTATATATTACATATATAAATGCGCAAGTTGTTAGGTATTATGGTCTACGTGAGTAAACCGGCATATCGCGATCAGTATCATGTTGATCAACGTAAATATTCCTCTCATAATAATTGACTGTTGACGTAAAAATGAATTAATGTGAATTTGCAGCAGATACGTGAGCACTGGACGAGTAGGTAATATAAGGACCATTTAACGTGATTCAATCTGAGAAAGAATACCATTGGTTTTAAGAAATCGAATGTTGAGGAAAACCTCACGTCATGTTAAAAATTCTTTAAAAAAAATCCTTTGTTCAATTTGTCATTTGTCATATTGATTTAGGTTTTTTAAAGATCTCCTTGCAACTATTTTTACTTATCTTAGAGTTCTAATTTATTTATAGACAGAATCTAGGTTCCTACATTCAAAATCTCAGTTGGATGTTAGTTGATGAGTCACTTACTATAGGATTTCACTGCAGCATATATATTTCAGAGTGAATAGGCATCTTCTAGGCAAGCGCGTTCTATCTTAGGCCGCATCATCATTTCCCATCAGGTGTGATTGTGGTGAAGCGTAAGCCTGTAATGAATAAAAAAAATCATAAAAATAATTTTTGAGGTTTACAATAAACCCTTATAATTTAAACATGATTGAAACGTTTCGGGTGGACGTTTTGTCCAAGGTTTTATCATGTCCGGTACCTAGTGTGTTTTCACCCTAATAGTTACATTTTAATGTCTTTAGAAAATAACTAATTATTTTATTCAAAAATTGTTTGTTTCGCTTCATCCTGGCACCAATTACCAAATGTCTCATAAAAATACAAATCGTTAGCTATGTCGGATCGTTACTGAATAAAACACCTTAAATTGATTAGTACACTTAGACCGTATATTTTTATATTTATATAGGTTGTAAGTATATTAGTAGTTATTGATTGACCCGATACTTCCATGTCGCGACTGGTATGACCTCCATAATTAATTACTTATCAAATGACATAGAGCTCGTACCTATTGGATTTGTTCAACATACTTTATTGATTTTATATAGGTAGAAATGTAAAGAAAAATTACCGCGGGTTAGAAATATGTAATGGTTTTGCATTTTAAAACTAACAACTATTACCTTTAAGCTAGATAGATCTACAAGTAGGTACAACAGCTTCATTCCTATATAATAAAATGTAGTGAAATCGACTCTATTCTGCTGGATGGATCCCCAAACCACAGATTAAATAATTAATAGATACTTTGCCCAGACTTTGGTAGATAGGTAGGTCCTAGATTAAAGTAGGTTATTTACCTACTTTCCTTGAAAAGTGCATTGAGCCATGCCTGTTGTTATCACTGCAACCTACTCATCTTGCAGTAACACATTCTCAAAACGAATTTTCCACTTTATCATCAATCTTTCGAGGCATGATAGTTACATATGTATAATGTAGGTACATATTATGAAATGTACACATATACTTTTCATGTATATAGAAAAATGCTTTTCACACGGGTGGACTAACTGATTTCATGGTCTAAATAAACCTTCCCCGCATTGCTTCCCCGGGAATCGAAAACCGCATAGTTAATAGGTACATATAGGTAAGGACATGAAGATGTTTTTAATATTATTATTGGAGACACAGAAGAGACAATATGAGATAGGTATACCGTATAGTGTATACTACACAGAAGTTATATATATGTGTACCTATACCTATATACGATCCTATGGTAGGTAAGTATACCTACTTAATGAGTGAACTTTTTTAGGAGCGGGCACTAACCTAATGTTTTCAGAGAATAGGTTTAAACTGCGTTCATACTTTTAAATCTCTATTTGCGATCAGAAAATTGTTTATTTATTTATATTTATAATGCCTCAATGTCTCCCAAATATATACGTCACTAACCAAAATAGCATGACCTAAATGTCAACTAACGATACATATCTGTATACCTACTAAAGTCATTAACACCGGACCAGAATAGATTTCAGCTCTAGGAGTCTGAAGATAATATTATAACAGATAACTACCTACATGTCTCACGTATTCTGTCTCAAAATGTTGGTAGATTTCTATTTTCTACCTACACGGAAGCGTACATTAATGATAAAACGCAACAGTGAAATGAATGCAAATGTAAGCAGAAACATTACTTATTTAAATTGCTGTTTACTTGATAAATCAAATGTGTAGGGGGTACTTATGTTTAGAGATAATCGTTTAGATCCTATCTACCTACTAGAACCTACGTAGAGTACCTAAACGATGCTTTATATGTAGCTTTTTTGCTACGAGACTTTGCTCACGCT
This sequence comes from Erebia palarica, assembly GCA_964035005.1. Lineage (NCBI taxonomy): Eukaryota > Metazoa > Arthropoda > Insecta > Lepidoptera > Nymphalidae > Erebia > Erebia palarica. The sequence continues at coordinate 32,152,938 of OZ035984.1, read as the reverse complement.
CAAATGGGGTTGTGATTGATAAAGTTCAAACACCTATTTGACCCCTTCATTGGTGTAATTTTCAAAAATCCTTTCTAAGCTGATGCCTACGTTTAATAAACTCACCGGCATATTTAGCGGAACATAAAAAAAGGTCCATAATTGAAAAAATATGGTTTTATTTTAAAATCTACTTACTACACCTCTTTTGTTATTTAAAGTTTCATTTGTTTTACTAAAAATGAGATCACATTAAGAACAGATTTTGCGAGTAAAGGCTATTTGTGAAAAATTGTACATTTTTGAACTTTTCATGTAACCGGGAAAAGTGAAATTTAATATTAAAATAACAATTAATTAAATTAGAAAAATGGTGATTAATATCGCGTATTTCCTCCACGTGTTCTTATTAAAGTTTCTACCCGTCTAGGCATACTGAGAATGATGTTATCGATGGTCTCCTGGGATAGTCTCCGCCATTCCTCAACTACGGCGATTCGCAGTTCTCCTACGTTGGCAGGAGCTGGAATTCTGGACTTAACTTTTCTTTTCAGCAAGTCCCAAACGTGCTCTATTGGGTTCATATCCGGTGATCTCGCCGGCCACTCCATAACAGTGATATTCATATCATTAAGATAAGCTTGAGTTACCCGAGCGGTATGCGGCCGAGCATTACCCTGCATAAAAACAAAATCTTCGCCGATATATGGGGCAAACGGTACGACATTTTCTTCTAAAACTTCTCTGATATAGCGGTCTGCAGTCAAACTCCTTCTGTCAATCACTACCAAGTCTGTGCGAACTCCCAAACAAATGCCCGTCCAAACCATTATTGATCCACCACCGTATGCAACTGTAGTTTCAAAATTTGTCTGAATGTATCGTTCTCCTTTGCGTCTGTATATTCTTTGCCTGCCGTCAATTTGATTTAAGAGAATTCTGCACTCATCACTAAACAATACCTTACTCCATTGGTCCGCGTTCCAAAGTCGATGTTCCTGAGCAAAAGTTAACCTGTTTCTGCGATGATTTACCTCGAGCCTTGGAGCCTTGGCGGGCACAAATGAACCCAAACCAGCTTCTTCGAGCCTTCTTCGTACCGTACGCTCACTTACGGTTACACCCCGCACCATGCTTCTAACTCATGTCGGGCTTGGACAGCCGTCAAACGGGGGTTCCTACGTACACGAAGCCGAATGAAACAATCATCCCTACTCGAAGTGTGTCTTTTTCTGCCTTGTCCTGCTCTTCTCACATAAGTACCGGTCTCCCTGAACCGTTGGATACTGCGATGGATCGTTGAAACTGGTCGACGAAGATCTCTGGATATCACTCTGTAGGTTTGACCATTTCTTCGCATTTCGAGTGCCCTGGCAATCTCCGTTGGGGCTAAGTCAGGCATAATTCAGTCATCAACTCCAGAAAGATACGCGATTTAAAAAAACTAACAAAAAACAGTATTTCAATGAAATTTTAAATCAAACTCAGAAAGAAGAAATACTCGAAGTTCGTTCCAGATAAGGTGTATTTGAATAAAATTAAAACAATTGCATAAAATGTGATATTCAGTTGTTTTCTTAATTTGAAAATATTTCTTTTTAAATTAAATGACGTATAAACCAGCCAGCAACCTTATATGATACTGATATCAAACCTTTTTTTTATGTTCCGCTAAATGTGTATGTAGAGTTTTTCAAAACTGCTCTAAAACCAAATCATGCTACAGGATATAAACTATACATTTTTAGCATGCTTTTAAATAGACTATGCTATAGCACGCATATGACGTACGCTCACAGCAGCGCGTTACGCGAGACTAACGGTAGGCCAGCGCGCTACCGACAGGCGGTCGCCGCTACGGGCGCTACTAGTGCTACGAAAATAACTACAAAGCACCGCGCGCGCTCACGCTAGCAACATAGAGGCTCCTCGGAAAGCATGCTGTCCCTGGATTGGAAATGAATACAAAAATTTTCGAAAAAAAATATTTTATTTTGAATAACACATTACAAGTTGAGTACAAGTTGAATAATAAGAAATTTTAAATGAGATTTACTTCCGTAAAATTGCTCAACTACATTACTTACAAGGCATCTTTTAACACCATTACCATCGGTCAGCGTATATTTACGTTTGCGTGGTTAATAAAGGCAGTATTTGCCCCTTCATTCAGCTTCACCTACTCGACCTTCGTTTCGTTACGGAGGTCGCCGGCTCGCTTCGCTCGCCACCTCCAACGTAGCATAACAACGTAGTAATTTTTAATTTTTCCGTTTTTTTTTTTATTGCGTGATAGGCTTGCGCTTGACGACAATCATGCTTAGTGCAAAGCAATGATGAGGTCTAGGTTGGAACGCGCTTACCTAGAACATGCCCATTCACTCTCGTCTTAAAGATACTTAAGTTATAAGTGGCAGGAAACACGTGCGCTGGGAGGGCGTTCCACACTCTAGCGGTTAGTATCAGAAACATTGAGCAAGAACGCTTCGTGCGAGCAAATTGGAATGAGGGTGCACCGCTGACGGTTTCTCGCTGTTCTGTGGTAGAACGGAGAAGGAGGAATAAGGTTTTGAAGTTCCTGAGCACACTGCCCATGATATATCCGATATCCGTAACAAGTTGTAAATTTTGACACGATTCGTGTTATCTCTGTTCTATTATTTGTTTGTTTTACATACTTTTATTAAAGATTTGTGTAATAAAGCACCATTAAATATTTAAACGTGACGTCTGTAACTATTTCATTATGATAAAATTTGGTATTTCCCAGGTATCTTTTTAACAAGGGATTAATATAAAGATGATATAATTTTTATAATCTCTTCGTACTTACCTCGATATTTACTTACCTCGATAGCAAATAAGTATTTTAATCATAACAAGATTATCATAGATTTATGTACTCAGGTTATTACCGAAGTATTCTATCGCTAGGTATAAACAGTGTATAAACATATACTTACCTGATAATAAGAATTTTTATTATATTCTGGATATGTCATAACATGAATTATAGCCTTCACAAGTTGTAAAGCTGTAAGATCTTATTTTATTCTTCCGAAAATTTGGCTTGCTGGTAGAAACTGTACTTTTAGGTACCTACTTAATAATAATTCGTATATGGAATAATAAAATTAATACAAAATGGTTTTGTTAATTTACTGCATTTTCCTACGTTTACGGGGTCTAATTGTCTTTTTTGTGTTATTTTCTATTTTCTTGTACCTTTGAAATATTCGAGTGAATGGCCCATTCAGTATCCGGAATTTTTTTAACGCGTTTTCTGTTAAAATTAGTCAATAGGAAAAAAGTTCAAAATCAAAAGTTTTTAGTGAAACATTGAAAACAATCACGGTAAACAGTCGATATCACTAAAACCACTATAAACAATGAATACAAATCACAATGACTGACAGCTTGAACTGACGACTTCAAATACGTTTCTTCTTCTTTTCTGTCAATGACGTTTCGTTGCACAAAATGCATGAATACGAAGGTAAGGTTTTAATGCAACTATATTATTATTCATTATTATTTACATTAAAATAATAATTATGTGTCATTTTCAATAGTTAACTACACAAAATAACGAATTTAAACAAAGACCTGCAGTATTATTTATGTAATCGGAGTTTTTTTTACTTAACAACTCTTGTTTTATTTAGTTGTGCATGCACTATGCGTAGAATGTAATGCAAGTTGCCGCAGGAAGTGGACGACGGAGTTACTACCACCGCTTAAAGCAGTATTGTTTCAAAATAACGGTTGAATGTCACGTCCTTTGACGTCCTTAAAATAATGATTATAACACTACAACATGAACGTCAACAATATTAAAATAATACGGCTTTAAGCAATGGTAGTATGCCCCGTGTCAGAGTTTTGATCTATACCTAGGTAGAGCATAAAAATGACGATTTTTGTACGTTTATATCTAAATAACCATTTGAGGTGTGCTTATGAAATTTGGAGCACATATGTATCTCACGGGTCTCAATATATGCGCCAAATTTGGCATGTTTATGTGAAATAGTTTTTGAGTTATGAGGGGGTCAAAAGTGGCTCCAAATGGTTCGTGTAATATTACACACGGTGCAGCTCGCCAGTTTTTTAAAGTTCTTCCTTCTTTTTTGAACTTTGGCTGGACACGCTTCCGCGTGTCTTGATTTAGTATGGATAACCTATAGATCCCAAAAGAAACAAAAAAAATTGCTTCATTTCGAAACCCAATAGTGCAAGTTGACGTCATGATGATGATACGGGACGGGGATACCCAAAATGTTTCTTGAGAAATTTAGTTATGGAACTATGTCAAGCACGATACCTATTTTAGTAAGATGTTTTCCATGTAATTGATAAAATACCTCGTTTTAATTATGTTGCAATATATTGTAATAAGCAAAGTTTTAATTATGGCAGCAATTGCAATAATTCTACCCTTAATTATTTAATCGCGCGATTATATTCACTGCAAGAATCGAAATAATGTAACCACGAGCAGCTATAGATGGCTAATATAAAAGGTGTTAAATTACATTAAGCTATTAAAAAAAAGTTGCGAAATGCGTTTGATATTCAATACGTTAATATTACACAATATCATATGAAATTCCTAGTTAATGCGTTATGCGTACTTCACAACTAATATTAATATCAGGTACATTATCTATTATCTTATTTTCTTGAATGAGGATCTCATAAAATAATTTTCCTTAAATGCCTAGATTATGAACACTTAAGTACTTACATTTTTATAATGGGATTTACCGATATTATGTTCAGGTTTCTTTTGATTGCAATTAAGCTACGTCATTGAGTTTTCTATATTATCTCAAACAATTTTCCGATTCCCGAACTCTATATCTTTGGATTAATTTCTACGACAAATTACGATTGTATTTTGTTGTGAAAATAATGTGAGCCTTTCTCGTTGAGATTAAGAAATAGGTACCTAAGTTTCGATCGAACGCCTCTATTAGCCTACTTGAAAGGTGTATGAACTGAAAGGAGTGATTCATATGCCCTTACAATATCAATTGTTAACCGTTTAAAAAAGGTATGTGTCTCCTTCGCTTACAGTAGATAAGGGTAGAAGCAGAGCAATCTTCAACTATTAGGGTTGTCCGACTTTTCTTTTTTTCGACTTAAAAGCAGTAATCTTTATCGAATAGGCTTATCGTAGGACCTTTTTTAATTTTTAATTATTTACATCCTAATACAGAAGGCATTTGCTACATATAATACGCGTGACATCATTTATGATCCTACGAGAAAAAATTATGACGTGATAACGATAATATCGTTTGAATTTAAATTTGAAACTACTAATAAAACCATAGATTTATTGAATTTACTACATTAAAACCATGAAACCTGAACATGAAAACTTTATGATCAAGGTCAAGGTTACATTACGTTGATCCACAATTACCAGGTATGAATGTCACCGTAAGATTGTAAAAACCGTTAGATTATAATCTAACTCGCGAAATTGTAAATTGTTCACGCTACTTAATCGACTGAAAATTCTATCTGTGGTGACTGCTTAACGTTTAGCTACAAAACTCGACTTACTTTCAGTGGGATCTATTACCTTAAACATAGGAGTAAAAAAGTAAGAAGCAATTTTATCAGTGTTATAAGTGTACAATTTTATGAGGATTTCGGTCTACTCCCCAGTCCCGACTAGACTGAAAGCAACGTACTACTGCCTATTCTGTGCTGAAAGTATCAAAGTAGGTTTCTGTCGTCCTATAGGTGTTTGGTTGAATATTTTTATAGCTATACTTAGCTATACCAGTTACTCAGAAGGGGCAGCAAGGCGTGCTTGGTCGCGTAGTGCCAGTCTACGTCACAACTGGAGTTACGACTTTTTGCCGAATAATATTATTATTATAAGCCGGCTGACTGAGACATTGCCACCACACGTATAATACGCAGCACCGACGTCGGACGCAGTGTGAAACTAATCAATACAATTAACTGATAACATACGATTTGAGTGCTTCTATTTGACGTCACCATAAAACGAATATATTTTCCTTACCTGTGATATTTTAAAGGTTGTTTTTTATAAACGTTTTGTTGTAGTGGTTTAACTAGTGATTTGTGCCAGCTTTCATTTGGATTGGAACCTTCAAAATTAGCAGGTACGTAAATAAGCAATGGTAGAGAAAACAAACAAATAAACATACCTACATAGGTAAGCGAACATTATATACGCAGTAGGTTACGCACCATTTATCTATGAGTACCTACTATACATTTCGTACAATAGGTACGTTGCAGAGGGGTCTACGAGTTTACTTCTTAAATTATTCAATGTTCCCTTGATCAGGAAACATCTTAAGCACTTTACTTACGTGTTATACCTTTTAGTGAAGAAGCTAAATATACGCACTTAAAAGTACTTCTATATAAAAGTTAATTTGAATAAAAAAAACGTTGGAATAAGTAGTCCTATAAGAAATATATATGTATAGAAAAAAAATTCTTGCTGAGATTTTAAGTTCATATCAGATTGGTTAATTTCTTTGGTTTGGTTGAAAACCCGATGAAATCTATGTATTACCTAAGTACCTACAACTAATGAGAAACCTTCTCTGACTCATTCATCTTACTATAATCAACAGGTTTAAAAATATAACCTATTCAAAGCCATGGAGGTTAACCATACATATTAGATACTTCGTGTCGATCAAAGTCGCTTTTGACGTATAACTCACCCGTATGGATTAAGTTTTTCATTGTGTTTTTATTCTTGAATAGGAATAATTAGAATACCTAGTTCCAGGACGCGGCGCAAACTATGTCTGTGCCAAATTGCGCTTAAATTGAATTAATCTACGGATTGAATAATATGAGGGCTGAGGTAGTAAGTAGTAGGTACCTTATGAATAAACATGAATAAACACAATATGGCATACAGCTTTTACACCTGAAGTATTTTGTATTTTTAGTAGGCATAGGTATTCGTCGATAAATTATAAACTTCAATACTTAACACTAATTTAAATTTTACGAAGAAGTTAAATTAAACATTAAAAATATTTAATTATGAAGAAACACAAATAACCTAAATACACAGAACCAAATTAAATCAAATATGTATAAAAAAACCTTCAAGCATGTTTCAATGTGCTTTTCATAATACACGGTTACTTGCATCGGCATTTATGCGGCTTTTGTTTATTTTTTGTTTTAAAACGCTTTGTAACTCGACTTACAGATATAAATTATCTAGAAATCTGGACTATCCAAATTTCGTCAAACTCCAAATACCGACTCCACATAATAATACGACTTATCTAATTCTGTGTCTATCAAAAATAAGGTAGATATTGTCACAAATGTTTTACCGTTAACAATGAAATATCAAAACAAAAGACGGTAGTTACGCAATTTTCCGTTGTTGTTTGTGCAACGGTCGGTGTCAGCTGATAAAGCACGAAACGAATAACTAATGCGGTGTAGTGTGTGCTACAACGTCATCATCCTTTCATTCACTAAAAACCACGAGATGTCCCGTGGAATCACATACCGCTGACTCACATTTTCTCGGAAAAAATTAAGGCCGTACCTACATAAAAGAGATCGCACATCTCGGTCAGCCGGACACACAGAAATTGAAATCCAAATTCACCCGGCAATATAAGGCATGTGTAGGTACCTACGCATTTCAGTAGCGAAAAAAGCATTGTTTACCCACAATCAAACAGACTACCAGTCTAGGTTAAGGTACATTACCTAGACAATTTTTAACATATTTCGTCTTGACTGTTGTCCCACTAGATTTTGTGACAACGTAGTCTATAACTCTTCTTCAGCTAATATAGTAAGTATGAAGTATCTACAGCTATGGTAACATCCAACAACAGGTGACATGCCATTCCGACTTCAGGGCATAGAGATCAGGGCATGATCAAGGTTAAAACGATTCTATAAATAATGGTACATCAAAATGAACTGATATTTGAAATAGATTCACTGCTATCTACATAGAGATCTAAGAAATTAAAACAATGCGAAAAACATCTTACTGCAGTTACTTTTAGCAATTTAAGTAGATTTAAAGCCATAGAGTATATATTATACCTCTATGCTTCAAGCATTAGGTTGTCACGATCGTGGGCCGTTTTGTACGTATGGTAGATTGTAGAGTCACTTCGAAGTCAAACTTTCTCCTTCGTTATTCAGCAAGAGCACGGCGATTCAAATCTATAGGCCACTTTCGATTGCAGATAATATTATAATGATTTTAAAGTTATGTTGGTCTGCGTATTTATTATACATAGCTCTACATCACCAGGAAAATCATACTTATAGCAATTTCTCATCTATAAACCATCATATCAGATATTAAATGCAATTCTTTCGTTTATTGCAATGCTTGAGGGGCGAATTGCACTAAATGCATTTATTGCTTCACGAATCACGATGTGCCAAAGCCGCGTACCGCCGCCACACGGCAACTATTTCCGGCACAACGATATTGACTTTTAGTACATCGAGAGCCACTATACCGGCTCATTTGCACCTCTATTTTTAGCAAAATTGCCAGTGGAAATATCTCAAAATAGCTCGTATATTTAAGTTATTTACGTGAACCATTATGGTGATTATGGAAGCGTGATAGACTCTTTATCGAGCTTCTATAGAACTAACGAAGTCGTCAAACATTTTTGAAAATTTTCATAAATATACATATTATAGGTAGTTACACTAATTGTTACTTGTTAGCATCGACATTAGAACCATTGACATTAGATGGTTGCTCGTAACAAAAGTCGTCAACCTTGCTAATAACACATATACCTACCACTTGCCTTCGGAAAAAATATGAAAATCAATTTATATAATACAATAAAATATATATCCAATAATATTATACAATAAAACTAATGGTAAATAATGATAATGATGTGTTGAAAATAGAAGATACTATTGTGTTCCTGGGGGTGACTTTAGACGCAAAGCTGCAATGGGGCACCCATATATCAACACTTGCTGGCAAGCTAAGTTCTGCTGCTTACGCTGTCAGAAAGAATCGACACTTAACTGACATCGAAACTGCCAGGATTGTATATCTATACGACTGCCTGAAAAAAGGAGTATATTGTTTTCAGGGTTCATGTATGTATGTATGTATGTATGTGAGTTTGTATATTCCACCATAACTTCTATACGCCTGAACCGATTTTGATAAGTGAGGTATCGTTAGAATTCCTAGCTTATTCCGGGTGACATAGGCTAGTAAAATTTTTAAAAAAATTGATGGGGTGACCATGGTCCCGCATTAAAGACCAAAATTGAAAAAAAAAATCGAAAATAAGATTAACTATATAATCATCATCTAGAAAATGATGAGTAGATTCCAAAAATATATAACACTATATAACAATATTTAGTGATTCACAAAAAAATATCATTTAATAAAAAATGTGAATAAGATTCCAAAGGCTATATATGCATATCGCTTCTTAGAGAGGTAAACTCCAAAAATAATATGGCAGGGCAGTTGTATTTTTTATTTCGTTAAATTAATTTCACTTGTTTGTTAATTTTCATAGCATTATGTCTTACAGAATCTTACTGTGGGGTAAAGCGGCAGATATTCAAAAAAAATTTGTACTTCAAAAAAGGGCAATACGTGCAATTTATAATTTAAAACCGCGTATATACCTCGCAATATATTTACAGTAATATAATTCTTGTTAAACAGCACATCCATATTTACAAAAAAAAATGCGATCTGCACGACAGGCAAACTAGAGGCCGTAATAGGCTCGTGACTCCATCGCTCCGCCTCAAAAAAGACAGAAGGTCATTCGTGGGAATGAGTATTCTTTTCTATAACAAAATTCCACAACCTATTTTAAACTTTCCTAGACACAAATTCAAGAAATCCATTAAAAGTATGTTCTTGAAAAAAGCTTATTATACTGTTGAAAATTACGTAAATGATAGAGGAGCATGTATTTAATCACTCCAGCTCCAGCAATGCTAAGGACGGCGGTTACTTAAGTATACATTGATAATATATAATAACTAGTTGATGCCCGCGACTTCGTCCGCGTGGATTGATTTTTTTTGGTTCCCACGGAAATCTTTAATTATACGGGATAAAAAGTAGCCTATGTGTTATTGGCTATTGCAGACTATAATCTATCTCTGTTCAAAGTTCATCCAGATCCATTCAGCCGTAATGGCGTGATTGAGTAACAAACATCCACTTGAGATTTTTTTGGTTCCCGCGAGAATTCTTTAATTTCCCGGGATAAAAAGTAGCCTACGTGTTATTCCAGACTATAATCTATCTCTGTATTAAAGTCATGAACGTTAATGATTAAAGTTCATCCAGATCCGTTCAGCCGTTCTGGCGTGATTGAGTAACAAACATTCATTTGAGATTTTTTTGGTTCCCGCGGGACTTCTTAAATTTTTCGAGATAAAAAGAAGCCTACGTGTTATTTCATCAAACCAATCCGTTCAGCCGTTCTGGTGTGATTGAGCGTCACTCGTTCGTGTGGCATAATTTTTTTTCAATTTCCACGGTACTTCATTATTTTCCGGGATAAAAAGAAGCCTATGTCACTATCCAGATCCTCAACTATGCTCAAGCAAAAAATGTTATTGGAGGACAAACTATCTATTAAACGTCTTTGGGGATAAAATTTACAAAAAAATGTGAATCAGGTATTTCTTGAACCAAAATTCCAATAAAACCCAACCAAGTTACCACAAAATACCAAGTTTAATTAATGGCTCTTAAAAATTTATGACAGACTTTCATCCCCTATTTTACCCTTTTGGGGGTTGAATTTTAAAAAACTGTGACACATGTACTTCTTTATTTTTTACCGAAAGTCAAAACACTAAGCTTCGTTTATGTAACTTGAGCAATATCGTGAGAAATGAACGCCTTACATACCAACTTTCATCCCCTATTTCACCCTTTCAGAGATCGAATTTTCAAAAACTGTGAAACACGTATTTCTTCATTTTTAACCCGCAAACCAAGTTTCATTTTATTTTTTTAATTTACAGTTTAAATACTAAGATTCATGGCTATAACTTGAGGAATGAAGGACTTTCATTCAAAATTTCAACCCCTATTCTACCCTTTTGAGGGTTGAATTTTGAAAAAACTGTGTCACACGTACCTACTTCTTTATTTTTTACCGAAAGCCAAAACACTAAGCTTCTTTTATATAACTTGAGCAATATCCTGTGAAATGAAGGCCTTACATACCAACTTTCATCCCCTATTTCACCCCTTTAGGGATCGAATTTTCAAAAACTGTGAAAACGTATTTCTTCATTTTTAATTCGCCGTTTATATACCAAGTTTCATGGCTATAACTTGAGAAATGAAGGCCTTACATACTAACTTTCAACCCCTATTTAACCCTTTTGGGGGTTGAATTTTGAAAAACTGTGACATATGTACTTCTTAATTTTTTACCAAAAGCCGAAACACTAAGCTCCTTAGATGTCACTTGAGCAATATCTCGAGAAATGAAGGTCATTCATACAAAATTTCAACCCCTATTTTAACCCTTCGTGGGTAAAATTTTGAAAAACTGTGACACACGTACTTCTTTATTTTTTACTGTAAGCGAAAATACCAAGTTTCGTTGATATAACTTAAATATCTTGAGAAATGAAGGTATTTCATACCAACTTTCATCCCCTATTTCACCCCTTTGGGGGTCGAATTTTCAAAAACTGTGAAATACGTATTTCTTGATTTTTAACTCGCAACTCATATATTAAGTTTCATGCCTATAGCTGTCATAAAAAAATTCAACCCCTATTTTACCAATTTAGGGGTTGAATTTTGAAAAACTGCGACACACGTAATTCTTTAATTTTTATCGAAAGCCGAAATACCAAGTTTCGTTTATATAACTTGAGATTATCTTGAGAAATAAAGGACTTTCATGCAAACTCTCATCCCCTATTTCTACCCTTCAGGGTTAGAATTTTTTTAAACTGTGAAACACGTATATCTTCATTTTCAACCAGTAGCTCGTATACCAAGTTTCATGGATATAACTTGAGAAATGACGGACTTTCATACAAACTTTCACCCCGTATTTCACCTCCTTAGGGGTGGAATTTTGAAAAATCCTTCCTTAGTGAGCGCCTACGTCACAAAAGGAACCTACTGTCAAAATTTCAAGTTAATAACCCCAGCGGTTTAGGCTGTGCGTTGATCCCTTAACATAAAAATCATATATATATTAGATTAGATTAGATTGTAAATGAAATATTTATTTAAAAAGAGCAATCACCGAGTTTCTTGCTGGTTCTTCTCGGTAGGAATGGCATTCCGAACCAGTGGTAGATTCACTTGACTTGACGATTCAGAGTACTTGTAAAAGTTTATTTGAATAAAAAACATTTGAATTTAAAAAAAAATTGAATATTCGTGGCATTTTAGAAAGAACGTCAGATGCATAAAGAAAATCAGAAACTGTACGCGGGTGATCTCTAGTACCTAAATGTATAAATGCCAAAACTATAATCTCGATTTCTCACAGATTAATCAAGTTTAATAAAGTGATATTTGCTTTATATTGTGCAATCAAGGGACATTATAATTAACAAAAAGTCGAGTCTTTAGTTTGTGCTCGACACAATAATTTCTTAAAATCTGTTTCTCTTTATACATAGTTTTTTTCCTCTTAACGTTTTTACATACTGAAGTACATAAAGCGGCGATATTAGTCACCTCTCGGCAACAGCCTTCGAGTAAATTTGCTTGATTTAATCAATCGTCCATAAAAAAAGACGATTCTATCGATTCCGTCACATTACACCGAATCGGACAGATTTTTCTAAGAAGTTCGCGGCTTTATTATTTATCTTTTTTATAAGAACTTCCTCATACCAACCTGACAAAAATTTATTTATACTGGTGACATAGGTATTTTTAGGTATAAGTACTGAGACGCAATTCACGTAAGTAATCAAATGTATAACATTGAAATTAGCGTAGACTTTTAATTAAAAAAATATCTTAAATATTATCTCCATCGTATCTGAAAGGTACCTACTTACATAAAACTTTTTCATTTGACATAATATGTGTAAAATACATATAAGTATCTTACTTAATCTGCATTACTTCCGTAATACTCTAACTAATGGAGATAGGTATACCTATTGTTAAAATTCATTCTAGATACTAAACTACTCCAATCAATATTCCAATCAATTACATAATCGCTCATTACATTTCCTAATTCAAACTTTTCCGGCCATTGCATCAATTGAAAATAAGCTCCCTTAACTTTTTAAGTTGGTTTGATGGTCGGAACAGATGAAACAGAGATAGGTTGTGTGATTATGTCACGATTCGTGTTACCTCTGTTTTGCTATTTGTTTGTGTGTAATAAAGTTAACTTCTACTTTCTTACTTACTTATCACCGGGAAGGATATAGTTAAGTAGACTTAATCTCGGAAAATGAAAAACTGCCCATAGGATTTTCATAAAACCTAAATCCACGTGGCTGAAGTCGCGGGCATCGTCCACGTCTGGAATTATTATATAACAGTTTTGGCAAAAAGTGGAACATCATCACAGTACGTCGAGGTACAAGGAAGAGAATTAATTAGGTAAGTGAAAGTCTACTTATAAGGTGGGCGAGAACAAAGCGGGCCGTAAATCAATAAGTGTCTGGCATTAAATATTCTGCACAAGGATTGAAAGTTTGCTTCTTTTATAACAGACACCTATAGTACTATAAAATCGTATAATAGGTAATTGAATTCCCTATTTAAAGTTGATCAGCTATAAAAATGGTAGAATACATTACGAAAGTCAATACTAAGCTCAGTAGCACCTCAGAAAATTATCGTTATAGTTATATAGGAAATGATGCCCCGAATTCGTCCGCGTGAATTAAAGTATTTTGATTAGGAACTGTTTTATTTTCCGGGACAAAACATAGCCTATGTGTTATTCCAGACTATAATCTATCTCTGTGGCAAATTTCATCAAATCCGTTCAACCATTCTAGCGTGATTGAGTAACAAACATCCATCCTGTTTTAAATACCAGAAAATTAAGGGGTTCCAGCGAGAGTTAAAAAAAACTTAAACGCGGGCATATGCTAGGGCATAGGTAGTAGGTACTGTGAGTGAACCTGTACTAGGAAAATACAATATTTAAGCTGCTCTATTATTTTTAAGACATCCTTAAATATATTGTACGAGTATAAGAAGACATTCATTATTAGTATGCAATAATAAGTTGAATGATAAAGAAAAAACCGGATCAATTTAAATTTAAACTAGCTCTGTGTGTGATACAACAAAAACCCGTTTGATCCTATAGTAACATTTGGGACTCGCAAAAATAATTGATGATAGCGCCTCGCACGCGTTAAACTCTTTTCAACCTCCCATTTTTAAAGTTGGTTAAACAGGGGATGTTTCTCTAGATGTAGAGCGGAAAAGTGATACCGGTTGACGTATGAAGACTGACGAACCACTCAACGTCGGTTATGACTTCCTGGTAGGAAATTGAGTACGCAGTAACTTTATTGGTTTGGAATAAAAAATGGAGGCAATTCATTGCTAGCTAATAATAATACCTATTCACAATGTGAATTCTACAATCACACACATACACACAAACAGAAAAACACAAATAGAGTAAAAGAAGTCTCGTAGCTTTAGTTTTAAGATACCTGATTATCAGATATCACCATCATGATTTATAAGTAATTGGACGTCAATAAGTGTGCAGTGTACCTAAATTGAACTTGAATAAATAAATATTGATTTGATTAATTGATTTGAAGACTTTCCTAAAATATTATGAGTATGAACTAATGCAATGAGACAACACGTCAGCCCCAGCCGACGCGACGCGGACATTAATTTCAAGGTTAGCGTTGACTTTTTATCCTGTCCGGTCAACAAGTAGTAACTTCGTAGCTACCATTATCTGGTCTCTACTTTATGTATTTGCTAATTTTTGCGAGTTTGAATGAAGTAAGAACATCAAAGTTACAAACATTGCGACATAGAGTAACAAAGTCAATGTTCCCCCCATCGAAACAGTCACGGCGTCCGAGCACGCAGTAACTACCGGTACATTTTCCCGGTTTACAAATTTATTGTGCTGTCTGCTGTCGGTCTACTTAGCTCAAGTAATTACCATAGCGACGGCCATTGTTCTAAACAAGCAGCCGTATCTGCAGTAGGCAATAGTTAATATTATAGCTTTTAAAAAATGCATGATCCGATCAAATTAAACCTCTGCTATACCTAGGTACTTAATCCATGCTAATGTGTGTCTATTATCTGTAATGTAATATATATTGTAAAAATAATATATTTCTATCTGTCTGTCTGCTACGCTTTCAAGGCCCATCTGTTCAACGGATTTTTATGAAATTTGGATCAAAGATTACGAGAGGCTTTTATCCTGGAAAATCAAATAATTTTAAGGGGTTAATTTTCCAAGGCATCACAAAAATCTAAATTAATGCGGACGAAGTCGGGGGCATATTGTATCTATCTATAGTACAATTTTACCTAAATGGGTTTATAAGGGCATCACTCCTAAATACTCACACCATGCCTGCCTACGTTGTTCGTCTTTTCAATCCGTGTATTATTTCAATGAGATGTGGGCGTGATTGCCGACAAAGCACTTGTATATCTATTTATAATGCAATTCTTACATTATAAGTAGCCGGTTATTGTAACCTACCTAAGTACTCTGTAATCCCAGTGAAAAGTAATAAGACAATCTAGAACAGCTTTTATTCAAAAAAAATACCTACTAACTGATGCCCGCGACTTTGTCCGCGTGTATTTAGGTTTTTTGGTTCCCGCGGGAACTCCTTAATTTCCCGGGATAAAAAACAGCTTATGTGCTACTCCAGAGTCCAGAATATGATCTCTTTGTTAAACTTCATGCAGATCCTTTCAGCCGTTCTGTTGTGATTGAGTAGCATCCATCCAAACTTTCGCATTTATAATATTAGTATAGATTCTACGCAATTGACTGTCTTGGTAGGCACCGGGTACGACAAAATGCATCTAACAGGAATATTTCATTAGTAAATTATAATTGAGTAATGTATAGTATTACCATGTAGCTACGGGAACGAATAGGAAGCCCGCATCCTGTCATACAGTCACGCACGAAATACCAATAAAACCATTAAAATAATAATAAATAATGGTTTTAAATTTATAGGATTATTGGAGAACTTAGACTTATGTTTCTTCACATCTCATAATGCATCGTGAAGCCTGCGAATAATTTAATCAAGCATTTAGGATAAATTAAATATGGAAAAGTTAACTAATAATATCTTATAATAATTAATTACATTAAGATATATATTGATTAATGTGTATACCTGCTGAGACACGCTACTAAATGTTCCTTAATACCAAATTGCCGTGGCACCCCTAGGTATTATAATTAGATGTGAATATCCCCTTGTCAGACCACCTGGCGAGAATTTCAAGCACGTGATATTCTATAGGTATCTACAGTGATAGGAAATGCACAGTCCGCAATAATTTATACACCTAAGTTCCTAATTGAATACATGTATTTTGTATACATAGGTACGTAAAATGCTATTTATTTCATGGAACACGGCAAATATTTAATTCGTTTATATAAACAGCTGTATCTACTTAACTAATAAAAATACAGTGAGCAAGATTTCATAGCCACGTTTTTCGTTTTATAACGCGCACGTGGAACAAAAACGTGCACAAGCGTTACAATATTTTATATTCCCTATCGCCAGTAAATAAAATTGAAGCAAATAAATAAAAATGTCTTTATAATATTCTAACGGAATGAATGATTAAACATTAATTAATTGTTTTATCAGTCACCAAAGCCAAAATCCAGCCAACTTTCGTCAAGCATGTTTTAGTACAGCTCTAATGTATATTATTGTACACAATTATATTTTTAACGGATTAAACTTCTTTGACTAGGATTCAAACCGCGGATGAAACAAGTAATGCAAATGGGACATTATACGATTGAATTATATAAATTCTTAGTAATATTCTGCGATTATTATAAATCGCACTACAGTCAATTTAACCCTTGACCTAACCTTCAACAATAGGAGTCAATAATTCTTATGGGTTGGCCCCTCGTTCTTTCATACATACCTAGTCCTATATATTTCCTCTTAGGTTGTATTCACCTAAGTATACCTATTACATTATATAGTAATTTCAGCATATACTACAATAAAAATCTAGCATGTAAATTGACTACAGGTACAAAACCAATGCGATGGTAATCTAACGGGCTAACTTCGTAACGTAGTTAGTTTACTTACGTAGCGGTGTTTGAGTGAAAATATTATAGGTACCTCGTAAGCCCAAATAATGCGTCCCCAGTATCAAAAATTATAAATACGTCATATGTAGGTACGTACGCCCCTAAATCGTAGTGAATTACGCACTTTAGAAGAAAATAGCGCCTAATTTATTCAACAGAATATGTAACAGGTCTTATTCTCAACAAAGTTACTCGAGGAAAATTACTTTCAGCACTTTTGCCTGCACTCCGGGTAAAGACATTTTCACTAATTTTCTTTAAACGACCAACCGCTCTTACGAGTTTGAAAACAACTCTATGATTTATAGACTTAAAAGTTGATACCACAAAGGCAGTTAACCTTTGCCTTAGCCTTAATACGCCATTCACACTTTAAATACAGCAATATACCTACATACGGTGATTTCTCAAAGGTAAAGGTAACTAGAAACTAGAATCCTATTACCGAACCGTCGCATTAGTGGTCTGTCAGTGGGCGAAGGGTGGAAACCTTATATGGTGCTTAGTTACGTGGGTGGACTTAATACAGTCACCTGATTTACAAAGTCCGTATAAGTAACTATTATTATAACTATAATGTTCGGTAAACATTAGATAATAAATTACCGGCAGTTTGTGTGTCGGCTTTATTTATTTATAAACAGCGCAGATGTTTGATCTTCAACAGCAGATATTACCAATGGCTACATCACCTTGATGAGTTATTAAATAGGTAGCTCATAATGTCATTATTATAATATGCATGCTGCTTGTACTGACTGGCTTTCAACGCGATGTCGCTTTCTAATGACTTTTATATCACGTCATTATAATATTTAGTTCTTCGTGGTGACAGCACTCAGCACTCAGCACCCATACTTATATAGCCTTCTAGCAGTATTTTTAAGTTGTGTCTACTAAATATATATCTATCACAAAATAATTAGTTCAAACCCTTAAAAATTTCATAGAGAATAAGAGATGATTGTATTTTGTCAATTAAAAACCATATTCATGGAAACTAGGATATTATTTAAATGTCACGAAATACATTGAACGGTTCACAATCTGTCGACAGTTTACAATTTCGCTAGTTACATTACAATCTAACAGTTTTTGCAATCTTACGGTGACACATATATATTTAGACCTATTAAGGAGACACCTAGTTGTTTTTATGTTGGAATGTTCAACTGACACTGATAGCATACTTACAACAATAGACTTAAACCAAAGTGGTAATTTATTTTAGTTCGAAAAATATTATCCAATTTGGGTGAATTTTGGAACTAAAATTACTTAGTTTAGATAAGTTGAAAGACGAGCATCGCCTTTTCATTGGTAGTAAATAAGAGTGAGTATGTTACGAGGCGAAATTTGATACTATGGTGTACACTTAAATTATTTAATGAAGCATTTAACACAGCAATTAACGGTGAACCTGTGACTGAACGTTGAGTTGAGTTGAGAGAGATAGGATAATGCGGAATCATAGGAACAGGCTTCTATAATAATATGTACCTATTGATGAATAAAGAATAAAGGTAAACCATTAGGTACTATAAACGTTGCAAAAACAAAATATCTCTTGCGATATGTATGAGAGTTTTTCTCCAATTGTGTCTGTGTACACATCATTTCTTTGATTAGATAACGAATGTTTTCATTCGGTTAACTAGTTTATGGGGAAATGTTAGGATTGGATTAGGATTGGATTAATGGATTTAGGAAGACGGCAGTAGCGGAGGATAAATCCTTGTGCACGAACGTTCTGGCGATTCCGTGACGTATTACCGGAGTCGGCTTCAAGTCGCGGATGTGTTTGCGAAGACGAGATAGGAAATCGCTGTAATCGACGACTTCTGATGCGGATGGCAAGAATAAATCTCCAGGCAAGCGAAGACTTTCACCATATACCAGCTCAGCAGAGGTAGATGCAATATCGTCTTTCCAGGCGCTGCGTATCCCTAGCAACACAAGTGGAAGTACCTCTACCCATTTCTCATTATTGTGGCACATAATTGCTGCTTTTAACTGCCGATGGAATCTCTCTACTAAACCGTTCGCGGCGGGATGATACGCCGTAGTGGTAAGGTGTTGGCAACCAGTAAATTTAGCCAGCTCTTTAAATAAATGGGAGTCGAATTGGCGCCCTCTGTCTGTCGTAATTTTACGAGGACAGCCAAAACGTGCTAGCCAACCACTTACAAAAGCGAGAGCCACTCTTTCTGCTGTAATATCTTCTAGAGGAATCACCTCGGGCCAACGCGTAAATCGATCGACTGCAGTAAGACAATAGCGGTAGCCGTGCGATATGGTGAGCGGCCCTATGAGATCGATATGAACGTGGTCAAAACGAGAAGATGGAGGAGTAAAAGTATGGACTGGAGCTTGGGTGTGCCGTGTAACCTTTGATCTTTGACAAGCGAGGCAGGCTTTAGTCCAAGCCCTACAGTCCTTTCGTATACTAGGCCATACGTACCTTTCGGTCATCAGTCGGATGGTAGGCGTAGCACCAGGATGACTCAAGTCATGGATGGCGTCGAAAGCCTGTTTGCGAAATTCGGGTGTAAGATACAAACGTGGTTTCGGACCAGAAACATCGCAATACACTTTGCATGCACTAGAGTCAGAAATTCTCATTTTCTGTAAATCCAGCGAAGAAGAAGTGTGCAAAAGATGTCTCAACTCGGTGTCCGTCTCTTGTGAAGAAGCGAGTTTATCTAAACTAATGCTATCGGTAACAGATTCGATCCGAGAGAGTGCATCAGCAACGACGTTGTCCTCTCCGTAAATGTGTCGCACGTCGGTCGAGAATTGTGACACGAAATCGAAATGTCGGAACTGACGTGGAGAGCATTTTTCTGATGCTTTACGAAACGCAGCAACAATTGGCTTGTGGTCTGTCCAGATCGTGAATGGCTTCAGCTCGACCATGAAACGAAAATATTTCACGGCTTCGTAAATCGCGAGTAGCTCTCGATCGAAAGGGCTATACTTACGTTGAGCTGAGGTCAGTTTCTTGGAGAAGAAAGCAAGGGGTTGACAATTACCTTCAACTTTCTGCTGCAATACGGCGCCGATGGCGATATCGGACGCATCACAGACCAACATCAGATCCGCTGTAGGATCGGGATGAGCAAGCAGTGTTGCATCGACGAGGCTCTTTTTACATTCGTTAAAAGCCTGTTCCAGCTCAAACGTCCAAGTGATTGGAGTGTTTGGCTTGGTATTCGTACCGCTAAGTAGTTTGTGTAAGGGTGCTTGGATTTTCGCAGCGTTCGGTAGATATCTTCTGTAAAAGTTAATCATACCGAGAAATCTCCTTAATTCTTTCAAGGTCTTGGGCTGCGTGAAGTTCTGGATACTACTTACCTTTTCTGGCGTAGGACTCGTGCCATTTTCCGTAACTAAGTAGCCGAGGAACTCGACTTCCGGAACACCAAATACGCTTTTAGCGGAGTTTAAAACAGCACCATGATCTCGAAGGCGCTCTAGAACCTGTTTGAGATGACATTCGTGATCGGTGTGGTCACGTGACGCAATCAATATGTCATCTATATACGGGAAAGCAAAATCCAGGTCCCTTAAGATTTCGTCCATGAATCGCTGAAACGATTGCGCGGCGTTCCTTAGACCAAAACTCATGAACGGAAACTCGAATAATCCGAACGGCGTAGTTATGGCAGTTTTGGGTACATCAGCAGGGTTGACTGGAATCAAATGGTAAGCACGCACCAAATCAATTTTGCTAAATACAGTACAGCCATGTAGATTATGGGAAAAATCTGCGATGTGGCGTACTGGGTATCGATCGGGTATTGTTCGAGCGTTTATACCTCTGTAGTCTCCGCAAGGTCGATCAGTACCGTCTTTTTTAGGTACTAGATGGAGAGGCGCTGCCCACGGACTATCGGATCTACGTGCAATACCTGCTCTTACCATATCCTCAAACTCACGCTTAGCTCGGCGGAGTCGGTCCGGTGCCAATCTGCGAGGTCGACTGAACACCGGTGGACCGGGCGTGGTGCGTATGTAGTGGAGCGTTTGATGCTTGACTTCGCGCACCATTGGCTCACCAGAGGGTCGCGTGACCTCAGGAAACTGTTTGAGTAACTGATGATAACGAGAATTACCTGTAACAGTCTTAATTTCGCACTCTAAGGAAGACAACACGGGTTTAGCATTTACAATAAGCGTAGTCGTATTATCAACTAATCGGTGGTTCCTTACATCTACGAGTAGGTTATAATATGATAAAAAATCTATGCCTATGATCGGTCGGGTAACGTCGGCTATTACAAAACGCCAGCGAAAATCTCGACGCAACCCGAAGTTTAAATTTAAGTTTATTGTTCCATATGTATTAATCACTGTACCATTAGCGGCAAAAAGTTTATACTCAGTCTTCTTAACATTTGTCTTATAAGAACTTACATTTCTAATAGGGAACACACACAAATCAGCACCAGTGTCTATTAAGAACTTAACGTTAGAGTGTTTGTCCGTTACAAATACGCGACTCGGTGTGACGTCACGACAGTCATCTTCAGCCGCCATCAATGACTGCGTTTTTCATTTTCCGACGAGTTGTAGTTGCACGGCTCACGACACTTAGTAGCCTTACTCTGGAACTTGCGGTGATACCAGCAGTGGGCATCAGTCGCAGAATCATTGGATCGGCTACGAGAACGTCGGCGCCATCTTGTGCTGCTATTCGATCTCGAGCGGGATCGCGATGACGATGCAAGTGCGGCGACTTTGCGCGACAAGTCAGCGAATAATTGTTTCAGTTCGCTGATCTCATTATTCGATGTCGATGCGGACAGCTGATGAACTTGCGGCGCAGTACCAATTACATCATTAACTGTGTCCGCAAGTGTAGCCAGCTCGTCGAGGCTACTCTTGGATTGCGATGCCATTGTTTAAAATAAAAAAACTTTTGTTAAACTGATTCTATTTCGGGAACAAGTCCGCCACAATGCACACAAAAAATGTTCGAATTATGCAAGCACTTGAGAGTTCGGCGCGTCGCTGGGTCACCACTTATGGGAACGTCGGGGGTTACCAGTTATGGGGAAATGTTAGGATTGAAGTTAAACAAACCCCATGTAATTTAAGATTATTATATATTGAAAGTTGTTATTTAATTTAGGTTACAAAAGTCTATTGATACATTATGATAATCGATTTAAAACACTATATACGGACTATGGACGTTACAATAAGTATAATAATTAATAGATTGGTATCGAGTGAATTAGCCGGACAAGTTGCGTGTACGCGGCCTCCCTGCGTAGGGGTTCAAGATTCACTGACTGGAACGCCCGGGAGAATCCCGACCGTAAGCGAGTCGCGAGTCGGAACGGACAATCGCGAGGGTTCAGTAGGTCTCGTGGGACTTCGCCACAAGTTTAAAGACGAATATCCACAAGTGAAGTTGGGAATATAATATCTCTCAATCGTTTGTCCGTGAAATAAGTTGATTTATAATACTCTATTATTACTATTTAGTGAACTGTCAAGATTCAAGATGGTATGGACCACGTATCAGATTTTTGACAATCATTCCGAACGCAATGGTAAGTACTTGCAGTAAGTAACTTACTTACTATTTCGATGTACCTATTTGTACCTACTAACTGGTAAACTAGACCTAATACTGTTACATTTTTATTTACAAAATTCAGCTGGCCCAATTGTATATGCAAATCATAATCATTTGCAGCTTAAAACGTACCTATTATTCGAACATGCTTTTTGACGTGCAGGCATCTATGAACTCCTTATGGTCGAATTATCCGTCTGACAAGCGATTACGATTTCCTTACACAATCGGGGGGCTGATTCCCATTTCCCTCCACTTTTCTCACATAATATTCCTGGAATCAAAGAATACTGTCCTATTATTTCTAAAGAAAATCTGCGGAAGTTTATCGAATGTTATCGTTTGTTTTCGTATCGGGATTACCTACCTGACACCTCTTGACAGCGATAGGTAAAAATATATATTTAATCCTGAGCATGGCATGTCTTGATGTGCGTGACTAATTCACCGTCACTCAGTTGCACGTTTCGAACTTGACCCACATCTTATGAGAATCTATTGTTTTCGCGCCTGACCTCCATTTACGATGACAACCAACGTCTTGACTTGAAAATACTTGCATTTCCTTGAACGTCCTTCCTAAAACAATGGTTCATAAAGTATCGAACTTTTCGAGAGTTCTCAGTCCCGAGTTTCCTTCCCATTAAGGGCAATTGTCTCGCATAATTTTTATCCGTACTTTATTTGTATTTTCAAATTGTATTGTAAAAGTGCTTTGCTAATGAGTCCAACGTGACTGGCAATGATTACCTACGAGAAAATATTTCTAAGGTTTTCCTATTAAATAATATTTTTTACTTGTTCTTACTTAATTGAATGCTTAATAACCAAGAAACAATGTAAATTAGAAGGTTAATTCGCTATAGTCCGCTAAAACCGACAAATCAATGTAAGTAGATAGTACAGCGAGTAGCACACGATATACCTGTATATGCAAGCTACTTAAAGGAATCCCGCTTCTGAACATGCAGGAAAAGCCAACATTTATAAGCACGCAGCGCCATAACTGCCCCACTGCATACCTACCATAGATTAATCGTTGATGGGGAGATTTTATTGGAAAAATATCAAAGACCGCCAATTTTTGGTCTAGGAATCTTTTATGTACCTACCTAATTATTCCGAAAACTTTACAAGCTTATTACTAGGTTGCATACCTCTTTTATTGTACTTATATTGTTGAGTATCTGCTTCATTTACCTTTATAATAAACCTAACAACATTAGATTTGCAGAAATACTTAAACTCAAATCATGGTTACTGTTATCCATTACTTTCCCAACTTTCATTAACCCACTGGCCATTGAAACGAAATCCCGTTGTAATATGCTATTGCCCTAGTCTACTGCATGACAGGCGCTTTCCACCGCTTTGATCAGCTATGCGTTTACTAAGTCACTTCCAACTTTGATGGTAAAATTCTGAGCATTTTTTTCAAATTGCCTATCTACAATAATTTTAAAAAATAACGGCCTGAGTTCGAATTTTATTTTGTTGACGTTATCCAAAAAGATGCGCGCCGAATTGAGAACCTCTTCCTTTTTCCTTTTTCGTATAAAAACCAACTTTGAATAAATGACTTTTGGCTTTGACTTTACTTTTTTCAGATTTATTTCAATGAATATTTACTTGCCTACTTATGCAAAATTGCACTATACAGTATACATACGTATCTATACTTAACTAAGTCGGTGTAGTTACAGGTATTAGGTACCTATACCTATTCAAGATATCATAGTAAAGTGACCTAGAATCTGAAAGTCATCGATAAGAATAAATTTTTAAGCAGAAATTAATTTATCATCCTAGTTAATTGTACTAAATACAATTTTGAGTTAGGTACTTACTTTATTCACTATCCCTCTGACATCATCATGTGTGTAACACAAGCTGTGTTGAGAGCATGCCTTTTAAACACGGAGGGAAATTGGGAATGTAATGACTTTACAGCGTAGGTATATGTATACCTACTATGTACCTACCTACGTTTACCACCACCATTTCACCACAATGCCTGCTAAGCGCTAATGTCTTGATTCAACAGTAATTCTTTCGCAAGACACATCGCGTCGTTTGATTCTTATTGTCCTAGACTAGATATTAACAACATCATTACATACCTACCTTCTCTAATAGAAATAAGATTTTAAATACCAAACTTTATTCGACAATAGTTAAGTTTTTTCTTTAATTTATGCCTTGGAAGCAATGACTACGGAAATAGAAAAACGAACGGTCAGCCTGACGGTCAAGAAACTGAATCATATACTTCATCTACTTTTTGAGAATCGGCAAATTGACATTATCACTATATTTCGTCATAATATTATATTTTTTTTTATTGAAAATAATACAATAGAACTAAATGCTAGCTAGCCTAAGCTAATTACTATATAAATCATGCCCACGTGGAATGGTGGCAAGAATGCTGGCTGCATTTCCGCGCTGGACAGCCAGGCTGATCCTTTGCGCAAAAAATGAGCCAGCCCTTCTGTCACCAGATGAGGCAATTAACCGCGGTGAAATATCTCGCAAAAAATTTTTGGCACTAAGACTCCACGGCCCAAGGGTCTCCACGGCAAACGGAACAAATATGTAACTCTCTATGAGAGAGGCATACTTCCGCCGCTTGCCGGTTTCAGCCTTTTCTGCTGCGGCTCCCGGCTTTGATGCTGTCTCCCTGATATGACACGGGGCCAATGTGTATACGCATGTTGCGTCCCACATTAGCGCCCGTCCCCGTTCCCAGGGAACCAGCGTCAATCCATCAGGTCTCTTGCCATCATCCCGACTAATCCCTGCCGGCTCAATGAGCGCAGGAATATCTATGGTGGCAAGAGCCCTTTTGATCGTATCATTGAGAGAGCCATGCCGAAAAAGCCTACCAGCGCTCCTTTGGCAAGAGAGTCCGTGAATTCCAAATTTATCGACCTCTTTTCCACACGGACATCTGTGCTCGAAGCACAGGGGTGTTCCCAATCTGAGACCTAGAGCCACACGAAAACTTTCATTATCTAAAAGAGTGCTGAGATTTTTCGATGGCAAGGCATGAAGCCAATACCCGGATTCTTTTTCAGATAAGGCTAGAAGCCTTGCTCGATCTCTTTCACTTGTAAGATTTTGAACCAAATTTGTATGTGTCAGCCGAACCAACGGCACATCCCAAAGTTTTTGTGTGAAACATTCCTTCGGAATATCGTCATTGGGACACCTGACCTTCCAACTCTCTAAGGCCTCTGTGGCATAGGTCAATGAAACTGAATTAGAATTAAGAATCTGAGAACTAAGCTCTTTTATACTATGCACAGAGGACAGAAAAGCCGGAAGAGCAACGCTGGAAATTTTTCCCACGCCGATGCCACCATATTTGACCGGTAAAGTAGCTTGATTCCAGGACTGATCATCAAAAGATAAATTTAGATTTTTTTCTAGCGTATCTCTTAAGGTGGCATCCATGATATCGAGTAGTCCAGGAAATTTCCAAATTGGGCTCGCACGGAGAATATAAATCAATTTAGGTACAAAAAGGCAATATTTTAGGATCGAAAATGCAATGTGAGAATTTAGAGCGCCCAATTTGTCAGAATGAGCCGAAAATGTTCTGACTTTTTTGTCCAAGATTGGTTGTATGGCTTCGTTAAAAAGAGAAGCACCAAGAAGACAAAGTGAATGTTTATCAAGAATCTTAATATTAGGGGCAATTTCATTAAATAATTCAGAGGCCGATGATATTCTATCTTGCGATAGCTTTTCTGTGAAAAACAGTTCACATTTGGAAAAATTTAGTTCTAAACTAATTTTGCCAAATTGTTGCTTAACATCGTTAAGATCTTTAAGAACGTCATCCACGTTGCCTCCAATGGTTCCATCGTCAAGATACCATATGTTAAATTTTGATGTTAAATTTGAGATATGGTTGTGGATCCCTAAGCTGAACAGGGCTGTACCTAAAGGATCCCCATGCTGAACACCTACAGAGGACTTAATATCGCCATCTCCAAAAAATAATTTAGAAGCAGAGCTGTAACATTGCCAAACATACGGGTAAATTTCGGGAAACTGTGTTGAAACTTCGTTAAGCAGAGTTGCCCTGTCCAATGACTTAAAAGCATTCTTTACGTCTACTTTCAGCAGTACCTCAATCTCGCCATTCGATAAGAAAGTACGAGCCGAATGCACCGCTGCCTCACAACCACCTTTACTGCCAAATCCAACTTGAATGGGTTGGAATTTATCCTTTAGGGTCGAAACTATGTGTCTACACGCTAAATTTGATGCCAAACGGCGAAAAGTGCAGCCCACAGCGATAGGCCGGATCCCACCGTCCTTTTTATTAAAAGCACAGTTCTTTTTTTGCGAAATTTCAATTTTCAAGTAGGTAAGTAGATATTCAACCAAGCTAACCAGAGTGTATGAAAATCTAACAACAGCTGTATAACAGATAATTCAAATCAATCAAAACATTTTACGTTTATTTGAGTCCAAACTGTACGTACCTATTATACTTTACATACTTTCTTCTTTGAGAAAACAATTCTTAAATATCTTTTACTCTTTTGTTTCAGGCATGTCCTTAGATGAGGGTAGACAATCGCAGCGGCCATACCGCTATGGCATGGTCCTGCTGTGCGCAGGCGCCCTGATCAACTGGCTGGGCCTGGCGGAGGACTACGCAGAGCCCGTACGCTACGTGGGGGTGGCCTGCATCGTAGCGGGCGCGCTGCTCATCTGCGCCGCCATGTGCTGCTGGCTGCAGTCCCCCGCCCGACAGCCGCAAAACGACCGCGCGTCACCAGACACCCACCAAGTGAGTTGCTACTCTTTATTCACCAGAGTATATCTAGAAAGGCCTATCATATTATCAGTAAGCCTCGCGGAGGACTACGCAGAACCCGTAATCTTCGTGGGGTTGACCTGCATCGTCGCCGGAGCGCTGCTCATCTGCGCTGCCAGGTGCTGCTGGCTGCAGTCCCTCGCCCGGCAGCCGCAAAACGACCGCGAGTCGCCAGACACCCACCAAGTGAGTTGCTACCCTTTATTCACCAGAATATATCTCTAGAAAGGCCTATTATATTATCAGTAAGCCTCGCAGAGGACTACGCAGAACCCCGTTAGCTACGTGGGGTGGCCTGCATCGTCGCCAGCGCGCTGTTCATCTACGCTGCCAGATGCTGCTGGCTGCAGTCCCCCGCTCGGCAGCCGAGAAACGACTGCGCGTCGCCATAGCCACCAATTGAGTTCCTACCTTTATTCTCTAGAAATTATCAGCGGGCCTGGTGAAGGACTACTCAGTGGTCGTGTGGTATAATAATGATAAATGGTTTTAAAAATCGAGATTTTTCTTTTAAAATGTAGGTAGACACGATTACAATAATATACAAGTAAGTAAGTAAAAACTCTTTATTACACACAACGAACAGAGGTAGCACAAATCATGACAAAATTTACAACTTGTTAAGGTGTAAAGGCTGCCTTATCACTATGAGTGATGTGGAGTGATATCTTCCAAACAACCTATAAAGATAGGTTGCAGGGTGACAGGGTGGTGGTACACTTGTAAATTTACAAAATAATTAATATTGCAAAAAATAGCAATGATAAGGAAAATCTGATACATTACCGTGGAAAATACGACCGAGGGATTTCTCACGTTATTTATTGTCTATGTGTAATTTAAAACCGCGATTTACAATGCAATGCAGAGTAGGCATTGGGCCTCCTACCTACCTATACTGACATGGCGGTTTGTAGGTATCTACTAGGTATAACACATTACACAGTGTAAGTAATTAATACATAAAAACTGCCTGCTTTTCGGTCATGGAAAAGAAAAATTATTACTTATTAAAGACTCATCCGCGACATATTCCGGTTAGTTAACTGTCTTCCTATAAGTAACCCTTTTATGTAAGTAGTTTACCTAATGCTCTGTCTAGAGTTCTTCGTCGGTATCCTAAAACCAATGCTAGATTTAGGCTTGTTTAAATAATGTACCTATAGAGTTCTCTCTTTGCGTCGTATTCCCCAATTACTGAGGGTCGTGACCCCGATGCCACCAATAATTCTTCTATGAACGATGTCGCGCCATGTTGCTCGGTTTTCTGCGACATTGAGAGCTTCGTGGACCTTGCTATCGAGAGCGGCGCGGATTTGATCTGACCAACGCATCGGGCTACGTCCCCGAGGTCTCTTTCCGTCCACTTTGCCAGTAATAACAATCTTTTCAAGATTGTGTCCCTCTCTTCTGGCAATGTGGCCGAAATAATCAAGGATCCTCTGGAGACAGGTGATTGATAGCCTTTTTGTAATTTTCAGCTGTTTGAGGATCGATGCGTTGGTTCTGTGCATTATAGAGAGTTAACGAGATGCATATTATTTAAAATCGTCTTTTCTTTCATTACAGATTGACGATCCCATCCACGTTATATCAATGCCAGATGAGGAAACAATGCAGCAGAAGCCTCCAGACTACGACACGGTAGCGGGCGCGCCGCCGACGTACGATGACGCTATCAAGTTGAACCCAGCGCGGCTGCTGCCGGCGACCAGCAGCGCGCGAAGTCCCGCAGAGAGCACGCACGCGTTCAGCTCTGAGGTCACCATTATCCCCGGACAACTGGACGAGGCGCAAGCGGTGCCCGTGCCGGTCCACGCGTCGCACACGCACGCGCCCGTGCCCAAGACCCCTCCACCGCCCTACAGACCACCCCAAGCGATCAGATGAGAGCTCGGCCGGAAAGCTGTGTTACTTTAAATCGACTGCTGTTTCATGTGATGTGACTTGTAAGAGTTGTAAATATATTAGGCGCCGTGAGCGGTTGATCTCCCGCGCGTAACTGCGCGGAAATACTGAAATGTTGCGGTATTATTTTGATCGTATCATATAATATTATAAATATCCACACATGGAACGATTTTACTTTAATTTATTTCTATTATGATGTCGACCGTAGGACCTTTGCGTACTTATGTGATATTAAAAAATAAAAATTTGAATAATAGGTAATTAGGTAGGTAGTTACTTAATTTACCTACCAGCTGTATATATTTATTGTAAAAAGAACTGTTTATGAATTAGTTCGTTGAGTAGTGAGCAAATAATTATGTACCTACTATGTGACAAAATTTCTTCCACATGGCATGCACTCCTATTATTTATTGTTAAAAATAATAATGTAGGCAGCTTTTACCTTAGTTAAAAAATGTCTATGTAGCATTATTAGAATCAATGGAAGCACTGTGCCATTAAAAAAATAACAACGTACCTATATATTTAACTAAGTACTTAGTTTTGTAATCTTAAAATATAATATTTGGTACAGTATTATTGGTATTATCTAGATAATTTCTACCTTTGTTTGACTAGTGCCAGTATTCTTAATGAAGTGCTTCACTTGCTCAATATTTGAAGTAACGCGTGGTCGTAATTTATGCTTTGTAATACATAAATATATTTTAAGTAATTAAAAAAAACTTAACAATTGACGATCAGTTATCCGAAAAGAATATTGAAAAATATCAATTGATTACCTACTGTATAGTGAAATGACTATCTACTTTATATACGTGATTACTTAAGGGGTAGCTTGACTTTTCAAATGACCTGTGTATGTCAAAATTTTATTTATTGGCACGAAAAACAGTATCTTTATTTTATTATTTACCTACCTACTTAATGTGTTAACACTTGTGACAATTTCATTATTATAGTATTATAGTATTATATTAAAGGTACTAAAATAATACATCAATGACTATAAAGAGATGGCGGAAATAGACGAAGGTGATCGTATTTTTGTTTATCGCGTACGGTTGCATTTTATCAGTCAAAGAAAATCCTATTGTCAGCAAAAATTATTAATTATTAGGTACCTACGTTCTTGCTAAAATACCAATCAGTTTGTTTCTATTCTAATCTTAATTAAATGACTAAGTATAAATAAACTTTTTGTTAAACACTTTGCATAAAAATTATATTTGTATCTGTACAAGTTCTTTTTGCACAACTTGGAATTGATAAAATTTTTTCATTATTGAGTACTTGATAAGTAGGTACTTACTTATTGTTAAATTCCTACATTTTTATAAGTTGCGACTAGGTTACCTACATATCATTATCATACGTTTAGTATTTTAAAAAATGTACAGAATTTAGATATATAAATAAGTATCTTTTCAATTAATTGTAATACAAAATGTAACAAAAAAGATCAACGAATTCTTTAATCTGAGCGGCAACATAGCAGGTAGGTACTAGGTACCTACCAACCTATTTTAAAAGTTTCAAATCTAACTAGGCAACTACCTATTTTTCATTATTTAAATTGGAAATTGCCTAGGTATTTATTATTAATGTACCTAATTCAGTTTACTTTGCACGATGTCATTCATTTTTATACTTACATCACTATCAATCTTATTATTCTGTACATAGATGGCATATAGGTTTACTCTCAGTAAGACTATGTAAGAGTCTATGGTTCCTGTGATGGTTCCTGTACAAAGGTAACATGATACATATCACCATTCAACCAACAATGCAATGGGCCGAGTCAGTCACTGATAAGACTGCAGTTGGTTGGAAGTAAAATCCGCTATTAATTCTTGAGTACCTACCTACCAGCACCAAAATACCTCTCCTTTGTAATTTATACCTACCTGCCCATTTCATTTGAGTCTGGATATGTATTTCATTTGCTATGGAAAGACTAGCTTTTATTGGTTTAAATGCACCTAGTTTCAATGAACAGTTTAGGTGTCTGTAGAGTTCACAATATAGATAGGATCATACAGTGTGCATTGGTTACCTACTGATGATTGTAAATAAGCTTCAGTGGGAACAGCACATACTTACCCGTGCGTTTGGAAGTGAAAAGTTCAATTAGGTTCTAATCTAACTTGTTCCTACCTTGTCGCGTCGTCATTGCTTACTTTAATTGTAAAAATAACGATTTAAACAACCATATTGATAAGAATAAATAATGTGTTTTTTGGCCTAAACCAGTTTTTGGCCAGTAAACTGTATATTCAATGAAATACATATAAGTAGGTAGGTACCGAGGTACCAACCGTCATCATCTACCTTTTGCCTAAGTAACGTTAAATTGATCTGAGCTTGCAATAAATTGGGACCAATAACTAATATTTTT
Organism: Erebia palarica; assembly: GCA_964035005.1. Taxonomy (NCBI): domain Eukaryota; kingdom Metazoa; phylum Arthropoda; class Insecta; order Lepidoptera; family Nymphalidae; genus Erebia; species Erebia palarica. The sequence continues at coordinate 32,120,878 of OZ035984.1, read as the reverse complement.
ATTGTAACTTTGATATACCTAATTAACGTCATCAATTTAATAAGTTGCCAGTTTATGTTAAGATTTACAATGCTGAAGTTGTGCATTTATTATTTGTACATTAAACAAACATACAAAATTCGAGTGTACACAGAATAAATGTTGTTGCGAAAGTAACCTTGTCTTTTTATTGGCTGCCTCATAAGCCTTTTACATATCCTATAATTTATAATTTGATAACGAGTACTTACCTCATGTAGGTAGGTATTACCTATGCTGTACTACGATGCACCACAGTAATTACTGTGTATGCACCGACACCTTTAGAGTACCTATTGTACCTACCTAAGTAGGTACTTACCATAATAGTGAGTAGAATAATTAATTAAAATGATGTGCTGTAATAATTAATTGAAGTTCATACGTCTCAATAGCTAGGTGGAAGATTCGCTTCGAACGTGACTTGTACTATTAGGCAGGTAAATGACTAAATAGATAGACCCACAATACGTACCTACCAACTACAACGTATTTTCAAACCTACGATCTTTATTGTGTAGGCACAATACCAAGTACCGACCTTTTCACAAAGCATTTCAATAGTCTAAGTTGGCAAGTTAAATTTCGAAACGCATCTTCACACAAGTCTCTTCTTTATCAATAAGTAAGTGCTTAGTCTAAATTGCTTTTTAAATACCTTGGTATTTAACATTTAAAGTAGATATTTATTAGGTATGATAAAGAAACCCGTTCGTATCGGTATGAAAGTGACCTTCATTCGCATCATGCCTGCTTTATATAACTTTAAATAATAGGATTCGTTTAACAGGCTTAGGTATCTAACGATTACAGTACCAACGCGCGACGACGCCTAGGTGCAAGGTTTCTGAGAGAGGTAAAGAGTTGAATATCGTCTTCATCCATGTTTACAGCTAATTCGCTTCCGCCTTCATTATAATAATATTTGCAGTGTGTGGATATAGGTCAGTCGGTAGTCGGTACCTCTACAACCATCATCAACGACTTCCCTAACCGACTTAGAGATAAAGATAGCCAAAAAAGATTTTAAAAGTCTCCAACCTCTTCCTTTACGGTCTGCTATCATCACTGTTCCCGCGTACACTGCAATGCGGAATGGAAACTCAAGTTCAGTTCTAGATGTAGGTAGGTAGTTGACCCTGAATATTCCTATGTCTAACGCATAATTTATTCCACCTTAAGGGCCAATATGGCTGTCATTTTAGGGCACTATGTTACAGAGATAGTAGTTGTTGTGCGGCGTGTAAATCCATACTAATATTATCAATGCGAAAGTGTGTTTGTTTGTTGGTTTGTCCTTCAATCACGCCGCGACAGAGCAACGGATCGACGTGATTTTTTTCTTTTAGTTAGTTGAGTTTATCCCGGAAAATTGAGTTCTCGTGGGAATTAAAGACTTATTCAACGCGGACGAAGTTGCGGGCATCAGCTAGTATTTAATATGATAATATTGAAAAAAAACTTAGTAAATTAAGTTTTACCGCATAGGTAGGTACCAAAATAGAATGTTATGTGTCCGAAGAATAAGGTGAATAATAATTATTGAATCTACTACCTAACTACTCGGATGATATTTTATCCAGGAAGGGAGATAGGTATCACGATGAATCTTTATTATTTTTAGATGGTTTCTCAGATTTTTCTGCTAACATTTCAAATTGAGATTTTAGAACTATCAAAGTTAAAGAATCTTTATGCTCCTGAACCTTATAGTTTTGTTCGAACAGTTGTGTGATCTCTTTATGAAACCTTTAATGCATATTTTGTAAGTTATAGTCGTTAGACGTTTCATCAAGGCTTATGTTGCAAACATGTAACTATCTAATTAAAGTCTAATAAATATGCGTCGTGCTATATATTATATAAGTCACCGTAAGATTGTAAAAACCGTTAGATTATAATCTAACTCGCGAAATTCTAAACTGTCGAAAGATTGTAAGCTGTTCAATGTTCTGAGTGTCAATTTTTGAAATATTCATTGTATTTACGTTTTCTCGTCTGTTTCTTGTAGGTTAGGTTAGGGTTCGACATAAAAAATCAAGTAGTACTTAGGTTTTATCGGGTTTAAATACCTATCAGATTACAATCTACCGGAAAATAATGCGTTAAATTGTAATTTTTCGACAGTTTAGAATTTCACGGTTAGATTACAATCTAACGGTTTTTACAATCTTACGGTGACATATACATCCCATTTTACTCTAAGTTTCCATTCTTAGATCTCACTTAAACACATGCCGCGCCGTCATATTTCATATAATAAAATTGGTGTTCACAAAGGTTCACCAACCAGATATTTAATGAAAATATTCAAAACAACTGGCCCGATTTTCTTACAATATAACTACACTGATGCTTCAAAACTATCTCGGAATGGCTGTGTTGGAGTAGCATGTTGGATTCCAAAATTCAAAATTAGTATGCAATTCAAGTGTCCCCCAGAATCTTCAGTATTCACAGGAGAGTCTATAGGCATATTAGAAGCAATCCTTTTCGTTGAAGCCCATAATATTAGACAAACTATAATACTGACCGACTCCCTTAGCTGCTTGCAAGCTCTTAAGGGTAACCCTTTCCGTAGTAAGGAGAGAGTCTCTGTTGTGTTCAAGATCCGGGAGGTGTTATATTCTTGCCAGCAGAAAGGCCTAAACGTTATACTGGCCTGGATCCCGGGTCACTCAGGTATTAGTGGCAATGAGACTGTCGATGCTTGCGCTAAACTTGCTGTTGAAATGGGTACTATGACCCACTATACCAACCACCTACTAGATCTCCGTTCCCTAGCAAAATCCGACATGGAGAGCTCTTGGAACTCAATTTACTCTGAATCGATTTCTATTAAGGGTAAGCATTATGCTTCCATACGACCCGATATCCCACGACGACCTTGGTTCTTCTTTCATAAAAATTCTGTTCGCTGGGTCACCTCTACTATCAGTCGTCTTCGAATTGGTCACGCCCCGTACACTTGGCATAATTAAGAGTGCGTGGCAGCTCCCTGTGTGAGTGTGGCCTGCGAGGGATCAGTCTCTCACATTCTCTTCTCCTGTCCTAAACTTCCCTTTAAATTGAACGACGTTCTTCCCCCTAAGGTCCCCGTCCTTTGAATGTTGAGTGTATCCTAATGTTAGCCTATAGCCCTTTCGATAAGTATCTTTGTAAATATTTTAAAAATAACAAACTTTAATTGTAATTTGTACATATAGTAGATCCCTTTTATTATTTTTATTTTTATTTGTGTTTCTCTTTATGGTAAGTCTATTATTATCTAAAGTAGTTTACTAACAAATATATAAATATGCCTTCTATTACATAATATTTTTGTAATTTTGGCACTCTTTAACCGGCCAATCTCCTTCGTGCCTCCCTCAAGTTACTAGACACTGGCGAAGTGCATTGTGCTGGCTTGGCACTACTCAAAGCCTTAAACCAAGAAAAGAAGAAGAAGAAAATATATTAACAATCAAAAACCCGGAACCCAAAGCTAAGAAGATCTAATAGGCCTATTACACTGCACTATTCACAGGGAACCTTACATATAAATAGTGTAGTGTAATAAGATTAAGGGAGGAAGGTCCCTAGATTGGTCCTTTTTGCTGTCTAATAAGCGACACTCTAACTTGCGGCCACGCCCGTCCTTCCAATAGGGCCCTATACTCAATATACCTAGTCAAAGAGCTAACTTAGAGAGAGAGAGAGAATCAAAGAGAGATGCCACAAAAAATCTGAGCGTCGCGTCGCTTATTACACAGCAATAAGGACCAAATTAGGGACCCTTAATCCCTATATTTAATTACACTACACTAAAGCAAATGTAAGGGTCCCTGTGAGAAGTGCAGTGTAATAGGTCTATAAGTATATTAAATACTCTAAAATAAAATATATTAGTTGCTCTAGGCTCAGATAGGCTGAAACTAGCGCAAATAAAAAAGTATAGTACTTTGTAGCAGAGACAAGTAACTTAAAGTTTGTAGCTGTCAGAACCAGAGACAGAGAGCAGAGACAAGTTTACCAGGGTTTTCGGATTAGAAACCAAAAATAAATAAGATTAACGATGTGCCGAGTTGTATTTTTTTTGACTCGAGTTACTCGAGTTCGTAAGGCCACTAACTCGAGTTGCAACCCGAGTTGACTCAACTCGTTGACTGTCTCCCGTAGGGCGTCGCGACTCGAGTCCAAGCCTCAAGGCAAGGCGCGGCAAGCGTCTGCCGTGTGCGGTGTGGCATGAATGGGAGTGACGAGTCGACTCGGTGTCTTTATAGCTGTAGCGGCTTTAAAGACACCGAGTCGACTCGTTACAACAACAACCAATGTTGCGTAGCGGCGTAATTAAGATTTATGATTCAGGCTCCCAGGATTACAGGTCGTTATAAACGAACAGTATGATATAAACGAAATATAGCAGGTATTTGTTACTAAAATTATAAAATATTTAATTATTGAAGTCGTACACTTAAAAGTATTAACTATTAATGGCACCATTTTTCAATCTTTAAATAATAATTACCTATTTAGTTTAACTAGAACGTGTACAAATCTTAAAACTAATAAATATTACAGTCTTGTGTTTTAGACAAATACAAACATAACACTTAAACGATTTTTTAAAATTAAATTTTTAATAAAAAAAAATTTTAATTATCAAAATAGCATAATACTTATTCCTTACGGAAAATTTTGATAATAATTATCAAAGTTACTATTATAATTATTATAATAGTAAGGTTGTGTTAAAATTGACAAGCTCTATGTGCTTGTCAATCAAAACAAAACTAAAATTAAATTACGAATTAATCCGAAGTCCGAACACTGCAAAGCGAGCTCCGAGTTAAGAAGGCGCGCGCGGGAACGCGACTCGGTTATCGGAGATGCTCGGCAACTCGGCGCAGGCCGCAGCTCGACTCGAGACTCTCGAGGTAATGCGTCATGCAACGCGAGTCGCGAACCAAGCACGCGAGGTGCGAATTCACGACGACGTGAGTACGAGTTGACTCGGGTTGTTAAAAACTGGACTCGAGTTGACTCGAGTAACTCGAGTCAAGTGACTCGAGTCACACATCGCTAAATAAGATTGATTTCTAACACACTATTTACATAAAAATGCAATTAAATATCGTATTCCAGAATAAATAAATTCAATCAGCAATTTAAAATAAGTGTTAAATATATGAAGACGATGCCCGTGGAATTAAATAGCCTAACAGAGGGGTGGTTAGAATTGGAGAGCGATCCGGGCTTGTTTACTTTACTGCTCGAAGATTTCGGAGTTAAAGGTGTTCAAGTTGAAGAAATATATGACTTACATAAACCCTTAGAGAGTCCAGTCTACGGGTTTATCTTTCTGTTCCGTTGGATTGAAGAGAGGCGATCGCGTCGTAAGTTTGTCGAGCAAATTGAAAGCTTCGTTCGCGATGAAGAAACTATCAATAACATATTTTTCGCTCAACAAATGGTGCCAAACAGCTGCGCGACGCATGCTTTGTTATCAATATTGTTGAATTGTCCGAACCTTCATTTAGGGGAAACGCTTAGCAGGTTAAAGGTTAGCTCTGAGATTTTACACCTGAATCGCTAATATTGAAATGATAATAATATGTCTTTACATAAGACAATCTTATCAGATTAAGTTTTCTGCTTGGTTTAACTATCAATTTCCTTCAGTATTTGTGGTATTTTGATGAAAGAAGTTTTTAAGTGAGCTAAAGTAGCACTTCTTTTCTGCAATCATATTAACATTTCAGCATCATACACTTTGTATGAATCCAGAGAATAAAGGATGGGCAATAGGAAATACTCCAGAACTTGCCTGTGCACACAATTCACATGCTATACCACAAGCTCGCAAAAAGACTGACAAAAATGCTGGTGTTTCAACTGGACGCTTCACAGGTCAGTTTTTACAAAAAATACACAATTTGTCACTCTTTGGCAAAAATATTTGAAATCACCAAATATGGTTAACAACTCTCATATTTACTTAAATATCCAGATTTTATACCTTATCAGATGTTTATCTGATTTTACTAGCTTGTGGCTCTACTTTGTCTGCGGGAAGTCTGAGTGTCCAGTGAAATAGCCTAGTAGTTCTTGGTTCATCAGGACTTGAACTATATTTAAATAAAAAATCACATCAATCTGTTGCTCTGCTAAGTTTATACACTAATAACTAAATTTAATAAAACTAATATTTAAATAAAAAAAGTAATTTCCAGGGGAAGCCTACCACTTTGTTAGCTTTGTGCCAATCAATGGCTCTCTATTTGAGTTGGATGGATTAAAACCCTATCCCACTGACCATGGCCCCTGGGCCTCTGATGAGGATTGGACTGACAAGTTTAGGAGGATGATGGCTGAAAGACTGGGACGAGATGCCGGGGAACAAGTGCATGACATCAGGTATTCTCAGCTTTCTTATAATAATATATGGACCCATGGGTGGGGATAACATCTGAATTGGGGTTGGCTTTTCTAAAATTTAGAGCTGTCAAATGCAATCGTAGAGAAGTAAGATTACAATGTATTTACATATTTGCACAACAGATATGTATATATTCTATCTATTCATGGTGTTTTAAGGTTGTTAACTGACATCCAGCTCTGTGTTCCCATTTGTCAGGGTCCAGCAATAATATTGATGGCCACCGGAATATTATTTTGTAAGACTTAAGTACATAGTACAAGTACAACTGACATATTTCGAATCTTGCATTACCAATGAACAGCTGTAAGCACTTACAGTGTGTTCTCTTTTTAAAACTCCACATACATATGTATGTTTAAAATATGTACATTCATTTATCATTACTACAGTACTACCTCTACATACTTCAAAACAATTTTTGTAACATGCTTTTGAATATATTTATTTTATTAGATAGATTCATTTAATTTCATTTTTTCCACAAGTTGAACTACTCTAATTATTTATTATTCTGTTTTAGATTTAATCTCATGGCAGTAGTACCAGACAGAAGGATAGCACTTACACAGAGACTAAGCACTTTAGAGGTGAATCAGAAAAGAGTTAAGGAGGCAATATCAAAGATTAGCAAACATTTGAGACATTTAATTAATAAGAACAGGGAGTTGGTTGGTAAGTAACTAAAAATATGTATTGACAAGTAAAAATCGGTTTTTCTTTTAATCCAAAGTGCTGATGCAGTTTTGTATATTATTATATAGGACCTCAGTTTACAATATACTTTACGTTATCCTTTTTTGTTTGGGTACATCCCATATATTAGGCATTGTCTAAACTCACGGTTTTTTTAACATACTACCTGCAGGAATTAAATACCCCGTCCACCTTCCCATGCCAATGTAGACAAGGCAAGTGGGATAGTGTTATGTTATATATTATGTAGTAAGTTTTCTTATCTATATTTATTATTTACATTTACAGTTTGTATGGTGAATACTACCAAAAATGTGGGTTAGTACTGCCTAAACACAATCCAATACATAAAGATTTTTATGTTCGTGTTTGTTTTGTGGTATTCTTAACAGTAATCACCAGTTCTTATGTTGTATATGGGCTCATTTTGCAGTCTTTGCCTTTAGTTTGTATAACAAATGTATGACCCCAATCACACCACCTTGATGCATCTCAGGTTTATGGTAATTACTCATTCTTTTTTTAAAACAATAGACAGCCTTCAGGCACTGGAAAATGCAATTTGCATGTAAAATTGTTCAAGTGTGGAAACTAATAGATTAGGTCAAGGATTACTTTTATTTTCTTTATCTTTCTTACGTTATTCTAATGCCGCATAAGCACATCGTGAATCCTCACAAATTTAAAGGCAACTCAATCCTCGCAGGACATATTCCGAAGTTTTGGCTGTGGACAGCCAAAACTTTGGATTATGTCCTGCGAGTTTTCAGCTTACAGATTTAAGAGGCAGGTTTTCAGTGTAGAGAGATTTAGATTCAGAATATACTCTACTACTACTACTACTAGGCATTCCACGGATGGACTGAAATCTTGCCAGGCTGAAACGAAAGAAGTTGTGCTGCCTTTGTACTATGCAGGATTATATAAATAATTCCTGAGGATTGCCAAAGCAAATTGCAATGGACTAGGCAGCCAGTAATAGCCCTATCATCATCATCACTACAGCCCATTAACCTCTCAGTGCTGGGCACAGGCCTCCACTCTCATAGGAGAGAGCGGGTTGGCGGCTGACCCTATAGACCTATGTATATTCATTATTCCTTTTTTATGCACTGAACTTTTCTGAAATGCAAAATTGATTAGCAAAAACTATATTGAGATGTGTTATAATTTCACAGAAGATTCAATATCCCAAAATAATCACAACGACACGGCAAACGATAACTGCATACAAATATCGGAAGACGCAATCCTCAATGCCCTTGACGCCTCAGAAGTGTCTTCCCTTGACATAGACTTCACACAAGGAATCACTATAGAAATAGGCGCAACAGATCGAGCACAGTATGACGATAGCCTTACTCTAGGTATAGTCAATTTAATATTTATAATCATCGTCATCTGATCACAACGAGGGATGTCATGGAGCACCTTAACCATAAGCGGAACTATCGGATATCCGAAATAAATATCTGAAACCTAATCGATATAAAAGTTATATAAAAAATTTTGATAGGGTTGGGGTCTTAAATGAGACACGTTATGACAGGTTTTCGCTCGGCTGAGCCGCCACAGATTGTAGTTCTCAATGATAACCAAGAAATAAAGTATTTATTATGAATTTTCCTTTTACAATTCCTTTAAAAATCAAATGAAATAATTTCATATCCAAAACATCCCTGAGCGCAAGTTTCAAACCAGACTGGCCCATTAGGCCAATACTATGCATGAGTCTCCTCTCAGTTTGAGAAAGGTTTAACCCTTATCCCAATGGGGGCAAAGTGTGGATCGGCAGAGTTCGCAAACCTTTGAGAACATTATGGAGAACTGTCAGCTTGCAGATTTCCTCACGATGTTTTTTTTCACCTTTATAACAAGTCATTCCATCGATATAACAATATATAATGTTCTTGCCATTCGATGGTTCTTGCTAATATTCTAATGTATCGCCGTCGTTGCCATTCCGATAGACGTCCACATCTAGGCATAGATCTCTTGCAAGGATTTCCAAATGCCGCGGTCTTGCGCCGCCTGAATCCAGCGACTCGTTTGATGTCGTGTGTCCACCAAAGTAAGGTGTCTCCGCTTTACATATTTATATAAGTCGTATCAACTTAAATACTGTAGCACAAATAATTAATTAAAATATTTAAAAAAAATTATTTCAGCTGATCCTGTTGAATCGTGTACAGCTGTAAAATTTGTTTGTATAAATGGAGAGAATCAAATACTATCGGATGTAAGTAAGCTTAAATTGATCAATTACAGATAGTATGTTCATCAAAGAGTTGCTTATTGAACCATTACGCATCATGGTCAACTCCCATGGCAGGCATGGTGTGTACAGCAATTTGATTAGGAGCTACAAGTTTTATTGCACCATTCAATAATAATAAAAAATATTGGCGATAATTGCCGATAGAAGTGAAAGTGATATTTAAAATAACAACAGCACTTTTAAAATATAAAGCTTAGAACAATGACATTAAAGTTTAATTTATATTTTTATACTTAAGACCTTTTGTCTTAAGTTGAATGGTGTCGCGTGGTGACCGACACTGTTCCATATTTTTACCCCCTACCTGCTCAATACGCCTAAATAACTTTTCACTTCAAAATAGAATACCCTGTAGTTTGAACATCAATTGGATAAGCTAGCTATAAGTTTGATTGTATAATTCTAAAAAGAAAAAAATTGAATGCCATAAACTTAGCCAATCCACAGTCCACAGTCTTGTCAAGGAATTTTAGATTGACTATCAGCTTGATTGTTATTTACAGATTTACCCCACTTCCACAACGGCTCTAGTCAAAAGCAACGAGTTGCCCATAGTTCTGTGTTGCGAAGCGGCACCCGAGCAGCCGTACCGCATGAGGAAACTACTTTTCACGCACTCTGAGCTCACTTCGCTCATGAGCGCAATAGTCAACGAGGTGCAGTCGTGTCAGCAGGCTCTGAACGATGAGAATGATAAACGAGATATGTATAAGGTAAAATAATAAAAAAAATGCATCAAAAAACTAAATAAAGCCTTGAAAATTTTATTTTTGATGATTAGTTTTTTTTACTCGCATAAAATCGCATAAAACTAAATATCGACTCAGCGCACTTCGATACACCTCTAATCGACGCAGTTTCATAGTAAATTATATAGGTGACGAATTATTGCGATTCGATTCGACTCAGGTCAGTACCTATTTATAGGTACAGACGTGAGTCGACCTTCCTTCCTTCGACTCACTTCCTTATAAGGAATGTTCCTTATAAGGAATGTTCCTTATAAGGAATGTTCCTTATAAGGAACCAATGCGACTAGATTCGATTCGACTTCGCATGGCTGTAGTCGACTCCGAGCTTGACTAGCGTGTTTGTGTACCGACAGGTGGACGACTGCCGGCGCACGCACAACTACGACGAGTTCATCTGCACGTTCCTGTCCATGCTGACGGAGCGCGGCGTGCTCGCCGAGCTCATGTCCGCGCAGCTGGAGCGCGGCCGATCGGCGCGCGCGCGCCGCCGCCGCCCGCGGCCCCGCCCGCGCGCCCGGCCCCGGCCCCGCCCCCGCGCCCGCAAGTAGTGCCACCTACTGGCGGCGCACGCACTACTGCGACGAGTTCATCTGCACGTTCCTGTCCATGCTGACGGAGCGCGGCGTGCTCGCCGAGCTCATGTCCGCGCAGCTGGAGCGCGGCCGATCGGCGCGCGCGCGCCGCCGCCGCCCGCGGCCCCGCCCGCGCGCCCGGCCCCGGCCCCGCCCCCGCGCCCGCAAGTAGTGCCACCTACTGGCGGCGCACGCACTACTGCGACGAGTTCATCTGCACGTTCCTGTCCATGCTGACGGAGCGCGGCGTGCTCGCCGAGCTCATGTCCGCGCAGCTGGAGCGCGGCCGATAGGCGCGCGCGCGCCGCCGCCGCCCGCGGCCCCGCCCGCGCGCCCGGCCCCGGCCCCGCCCCCGCGCCCGCAAGTAGTGCCACCTACTGGCGGCGCACGCACTACTGCGACGAGTTCATCTGCACGTTCCTGTCCATGCTGACGGAGCGCGGCGTGCTCGCCGAGCTCATGTCCGCGCAGCTGGAGCGCGGCCCCGGCCCCGCCCCCGCGCCCGCAAGTAGTGCCACCTACTGGCGGCGCACGCACTACTGCGACGAGTTCATCTGCACGTTCCTGTCATTACACTGTAACGCTTTCGAAACAAGTTGAAGATAGATTGACACTGACACCGGCAGGGCGACCGCGTATCTTCTGCATCAATCATTGTTACAGTATCAATTGCTTTGATTGGCTGAATTTATGGTATTCTTGCTGCGTCAATGGATTTTGTCCAATAGTGGTAGAGTGTTATCCAATCAGAGGTCCAATCGATCGTTACACTGTAGCTGTCAGAGATACGCGTTCGCCCAGCTGGTCAGTTATGTTTGACGGACTATTTATGGCTATGACTACACTTGTAAATTCTCTTCTCACTCGCGTGAGTCGGATATATGACTAATGGTCTAAGATCCGGTATAAGAAATTTATACCCTCATCTGTTATTTATTTAAGATAAGAAATAAATTATAGATAACACACTCATTGACATATCGTGAATAGGTTGCGTAATATCGTAGTTAAATTGCGTACGGATAAGATCTATATCCATATATATTAAATCGTTAGGGGATCAACACATTTGACTAGGCAACCTATTCACGAAATGTCAATGAGTAATCTATCGTTTATTTCTTATCACAAATAACTAACAGATGAGGGTATAAATTTCTTATATGGGAACTCCTACTATAACTTTCGAGTTACGAAATGTAAACAGTCCTATAAGTCGCGTATCGTATGCAAATGTTACTTATGAAAATTACATAATTGCTCTACTTACGTAAAAACTTACGTATAAATTTTGTCTAAAACTGTACCCTAACCGCAAGATTTAAAATCATACCGACGCTAAACGTATTCGAACGTAGAAAGTAGGAACATTTTAGCGTTATAGTAAAATTGATCTGAACGCTCAGAAATACTTACAAATTCAGCTGATCTTTATAGTTTTAACTATCAACGTAATGAGTTAACGTCTGACTTTACGCTTAGAGTGTTGGCTGTATGAACTAAATTGAGCTCTAAAACATGAATGTTAAAGTTCATTTTACTTTGACGACGCCAGTTTACGTCGACGCTCGATTAAGCTCAACGTCGATGGGAGATTTTAAAACCTTGTGGCTACTATTATTCTGCCATATTGTGACGTGATGCAAATGTAGAAATACTAAAATACATTGTATAACGCGTTTAACTAAAAACAGGCCTTTTTTCTGATATTTTATGACATTATTACTGGAATACGAAATAGGGATTCTGAGATAAACTGTATTTTATTGTTATTGTGCCATAGTGTGGCGACAAACTTTTTTGCTTTTACACATGTTATATTCCTTTGCGGATTCCGTTTTCTTTGTGTAAATAAATACTATTTATATTGTATGCTATGTTTTTGTGTCAATTTATTTCGAAACTCGATGTTTCACTGTGGGTTATTCCTTTGCGAATAATGACAGGTCTAAATGTATTGCTATCCCTTAAAAAAGAGTAAAAAGAATAGCACTAGACCAGTCTTTTGTGTGTTAAATATGTATAATATGTAAACAATACCGTTTTTCGGTTGCTAGTTTATATAGTAAACCCGCGACTACGTCCGCGTGGATTGAGGTTTTGTTCCCGCGGGAACTCCTTAATTTTCCAGGATAAAAAGTAGCCTATGTGTTATTCCAGACTATAATCTATCTCTGTGTCGAATTTCATCCAGATCCATTTAGCCGTTGTAGCGTGATTAACAAACATGGATGGATATCCATACATCCAAACTTTCGCATTTATAATATTAGTATAGATACATAGGCCGCTGCTAATAATCCTAACCTTAATCCACGCAGACAAAGTCGCGGGCATCATCTAGTACATAATATAGCATAATCGTAACTAAATCTGTAAACAGTACTAAAATGACAGCTCTAAATCTAGTGTGGTCCCTTTCCGCAACGAATATAAAGAAAAGGACAGCAATTTATTTAAAGCTGTAATTGTAGTTAAGAGGTTGTGTACCACAGCGGCCTATTATATCTTTAGTTTTTACCATGAAAAGGCTGGCGTCCACTAGGCTCGACGAGCCCAGTCGTGCTGAGGTCAAGTCTATCCGCAACGCGAACGAATCAAACGCGATTCGGCCAAGGAATTTCTGCTACGCTAAGTAAAAGTTTAAAGATTCGCCTCTCATCCTTTCCACTGCTTTCCATTATGAAACCACAGATTAAAGTTTTAGTACCTATAAATCTGGCGGATAGCGGGAGGGTGACAGTTGACGCTTTCATTCGCTCTCAATGTCACCCTCCCGTAACCCTCACAACTCCACAAGCAGTCTCGTCTATTTCGACATGGGATGATCAAGGTGGGATTTATGACCGAGTTCTATAGGTTATACGTTCAAAATAAAACCAAGTTTATTTAAAAACGTATTATATTAGTATACTACGAACAGCGCCGTATTTACATGATCGTCATATTGTTAGAGAAATGTAACAACAATAACTTATTGTATGTTTAGGCACGTACTTCATCGAACATTTCCTTAAAATTTAATTAACATTAGGAGTAATGATGCCCGAAATTACACACACATTAAAATTAGCAAACAACGATACAATTCAACATTAGCTTTACGGGTACCAAACACATGCAATTTTTATTCTATTCTATCGACTATAATTTGCAACGTTCTTAAATCGAAAATCATTAACAGACTTACGTTACAAAAATATATTTTAACTTTCTTGAACAGATAGCATTCACATGCAAGGCACAGTTATGGCGCAGAGTCTACTCTGTAAATGTTCCCAGCTCTATCTCCAAAACGTAAAGTGCGAATGCAATATATTTTAGTCCTGTAGACTTCATTTGTAGTATTTTAGAAAATAAACTACCCTGCGCTTTGAATGCATGCCATGTGCCTTGAAATTTTCAAGATTTCCATTGTGTTTAAACTAAGGACACCCAGAGACTGAATCAGTGAACAAAATTATGGTCATAATGAAAATATTTCAATCTATAATAATATTAAAAATGCGAAAGTTTAGATGGATGGATCAATGTTTGTTACTCAATCACGCCAGAACGGCTGAACGGATCTGGATAAAATTTGACACAGAGATAGCTTATAGCCTGGAATAACACATTATAAGGCGTTTGTCAACCACCGCCGTAACCGGGAAGTCGTCGAGGAACGAGATTATTTTGGACCGAGTTCGGATTGACGTGACGGCGATCGTGTGTCCACCACCGCGACCGAACTCGACGGTTTAGTTTGCTGTCGCTGTCGTGCGTCGTAGACGCGTTTTTGTATGGATGGCTAGGTTCAATCACTTCTGCTAATGGATCCAAAAATACTTTTTTCGCAAAATCTTGTCTTTTGACACATCCTTGGTGTTATCCCATAAACATTCTAAATACTTTCTATAACTTCTATTAATGAGTAAAATATGTGATTTAAACCGGGCCATTATTGTTAAGATACCGGTTATGAATTATGATAGACAAAACAAAGACCGGGTGAACGGCACCGTGTGACGGCAGTGTTTGGACAAGATCGAAATGTGTTTTGGATTGCTTACATAGTAAATGTATTATTATACTACGGCGCTGTCATCACATTCTCGGTGACGGTGGACAAACGAGCATATGCTACTTTTTATCTCGGAAAATTAAAGAGTTCTCGCGGGAACCAAAAAACCTCAATCCACGTGGACGAAGTCGTGGGCACCAGCTAGTACTCAATAACCAGTCTATTATAGATTCAGAAAACAGACTGTTTGGTTTGAACAGTAATTCAGACCAATTCTGTACTGGCGCCTTACATATTTCTTAATTCAACTGTATTGAAGTCATTCAATGTAACCAATCATTACATTTATTATGTCATGAGTGCTTTGCTATTTGCTTCTGAACAAAACAAGGCATATCCCACCCGTCGTAAGAAAATGGGCATTTATACGCAAGAAAATTGATTACAAAAGCAATATTACTTCAACTAATTTATTTTTGCAAGTCTGTTAATGTATTGAGCGATCTTATGTTTAGTATAGTCCCACAAAATTATCTGACCCGGTGACAGCGTCGCTAGTATATAATAAAAATAAAATAACATAAAAAACAAGACAGGCATAAAAGTGTGTCCAATTTTGGCCACCGGACCAGATAAGTTAGTGGGAATATATATAGCATTGCTTTCTCATACACAAGTGGCGCTCCGCCCAAATCAGACAGTCAGCGACCGATTTTTGTCGACAAAAAATGAAACACAGATTTCAATACTGAAACGCACACGTCCTACAAAAAGTCGGTCAAAAACAAAATCAGTGCATCCTGGCCGATCCGACTGTAGGTGAAAATTGAAACTTTCGGAAATGTACGCGCTAACGTATACTAGCGGTCACAAAATCGGTGATTATCGGACTTAAAACTAGCCTGACGTTGACGGAGGCCCTAAATTGTTTCAAGCAATGCTTTCAACCAATAATCATCAATGATAAAACTGCATAACATCTTATTATAATGGGTATATTTCATACAATACCTTCGTAATATATTTCACCACATAATATGTGTACATGACATGACATAACATTAAGATGATTGTAGTAATATTGTTTGTCGAAGGACAATAATTTATATTATGAACTTAAAATACACCTTAATGTAATGGACAGAAACATAATATATTTTTTATCAACTACCAGATGCCTGGCGTCAAACGATGTTTTGCAATTTGTGTACTTGAACCTGTTCAAAACTTTTCATCTCTTCGATGTAACCATTCAATAACTATGAGTTTGAAACTTACACTAACAATTTTTAACCATTCCAAATCTCTGGTTACAATTTTGGAAACCTTATTTATAGTTTTTTAACCACAAAAGCGGGCAGAAATTTTCTGTAAAGAAAAGTAATGTATTTATACTTCTATCAAATAACAAACACGTTTATTACATGTAAATGGGAATATTTTATTTGTGATTATTTTTAATTCAATAAAGCTTTGTTAGCATAGCCGACAAGGCAAGTAGCTCGAAGATAAACACCGCATATATCACAGACTAACAGAATTGTTTCGTAAAAACAACTTAATTTTACTACGTATATGGCACTAACAATACTAAAATCAGAATTAAGTAAAAGAAAATATTCAAGGCAGTTTTACCAGTGATTTAAAATCGAGCGTCCCCGCAACGTCCTGCGCTTATGCAAAACAATCTTATCGAATGGGTATAAAATAAACCGTCACGTTTTCTTGTTACATTTCAATCGCAATACAAAAATGTTTTAAAATCGGTAATTCAACAATTTCATCGAGCATAATTAAAAAAAAATCATTAAAATAATACTCAGCAACAACAATAATTCATGAAATCATAACATTACACAAGGAAAGAACAAGATGGCAGTAGCACCAGTACCATATCCAGCGACGCGTTCGTGTCGGGCTCACAACCAAAACTTATTGCTACTATCACTACGAAATTGCACTACTCTGGGTGTCCGCGGGCTGCGAGCGATGCACGCGCACGAACTATTGCACATCGCGACACATAAAATAACTCTTAAATAGATATTTGATCGAAATAATATTCTCAAAAATTTTACTAACAAAAAATCTACATCAAACCTTAGCAAACTATCCACTACGGCATACCTCGATAATAAGGAACAATATGATCGATCGATACTAATCGTAAACGATGGGGTCCCGCGCTGGGAGCGAGCGGCGGCTTTCAACTCGCGGCGCCGTTTAGAGTGTCCTTGAGCTCCTTAACGACGGCCGCGGTCTCGTCTGCGCTCGTACTCTCTGTTTTCTCTTTGACGCTCGCTTCCGATAATCCCGGTATGGGTAAGTCTTTCAGCTGTCTCTTCTCTATCTCTGCTTTAAACTGCTCTATGTCCTGGGGGCTGTGAAAGAAAAAGAAGTATTTAGAGTCAAGGCGGATTCTACATATTCATTTGTGTGTTGATTAAAAATCTAGAAGAAATTGACACGTGAGTCAGTTATTTTCGCTAAAGCTCTTTCTTTAACTTACTTTTATTTGGCTTGAAGGACCACATTGTATAGTCTTGAACCGCATGATAAAAATGCTTGAGAATGAGACGTAAGTTTACCTAAAGTTTGATCGAACTTAAAAAATAACTAAGGCAAGGAATGAGTGGCACGCGCGATGGTCGAGTATGTACGATGATGAGTAAATTAATTAATGTAGATAAAAGGTGTTGGTGACTATGCGAATTGCACGGTTTCGAGTATGGACCATTCACCAAGACTCATGTGAGTACAATTATTTTAGTCCATTAAATGATCCCGCCATGAAATTAAATGATTTATTTATTACCTTAACAAATGTTGTTTTACACAGTCTACCATGTTATAAAAGCGTACACTCGACCCCACAAATGAGTGCACCTTGCGCGCACACGATATGGTGCAGTTACAAGCTTCCGGCGGATTCTAGTATATTGATTGTGTGCACTTATTTGCTGAATATTTTGCCTGACCATAAATGTCATGAAGCATAATGGCAGTACGCCAATCTCTTTAAGTCTTTGCGATGCGCATCCGCACACGCCAAGTCTGCGGCCCTGTGGTAACGGTGGGCGTGGCCGCAAGTTAGAGCGTCCCTTATTACACAGGAGTAATATTTCAAGTGGAAGGGTCCCTGTGAAAAGTGCAGTGCAATAGGCGTATTACCTGATCTGCACGAAGAGTATGCCGTTGATGAGGTTGAGCATGTCGATGACGGAGGCCATGGCGGGCGGCTGGATGTGCAAAGGCGCGGGGTGCGGGTGTCCGCGCGCGTACGCCTCCGTCAGCCGCTTCTGCAGCACCACCGCCTGCTGCGTCAGGTGGCGCAGGCACTCCGACGACTCGCGCGTCTTCTCGTGCTTCTCACCCAACTACAAATAAACAAACAAGCGTTTTCACTTGAACATCGGTAATCCGGCTCGAAGGACCAAACGCAAGAGCTCTGCCATGCATTGACGTAATAGTTTCAAGTGAAGTGCGGTCATTAGCTCACCAGTTGCTTGTATATGGAGTAGGTCTCCTTCTCGTGCTGCAGCGCGGCGCGGAAGTCGCCGAGGCAGGACAGCGTGCGCGCCAGCAGGTGCCGCGCGACGGCCGCCTTCAGCGAGCGCGCGCCGTGCGTTGCGCCCGTAACACTGAGCGCGCGCTCCGCGAAGCGCAGCGACAGCTCGTACTCACCGACCGCGTGTAGAATCAGCGCGATATTGCTCTGTTCACAAACAAGTTATCATCACCACAACATCATAGTATCAACCTACCATCAAAGATAATTTCGTCGATCTTTTTGTCAGCCTACAGTCTATTTGAGCTGCAATTTACAAACGCCAGCCTGTTTTCAGTCAAGTGCTTTGGTCTACAAAATTGTGGTATAATTTTAGATATTTTTTTAAAGGCATTAAATAAAATTTAAAAAAAAACCTGAGGTCATCACTAGCGACTGTGAACGCCGCCGTACACTTTCCTTACCCTACCGCTTCCCTCTTTATGTCGACAACCCATCATACAGGTACACATTTCTGTAGCTGACAGTTTCACGCAATGGTCATGAAACGAAATGAATCAAATGAATCTTCTTCCCCGCTAGCCCAAATGAAATGAAACTGTTTGCGATTTTTATCCTTACTAATATTTGTTGTTTTCCGTTTTTGTTTAAATTGATGTTATTCCTAAGATAAGTGTGGCAATAGAATTTATCAATCTAATATTATAAATGCAAAAGTCTGTTTGCCTGCTACGCTTTCACGGCCCACCTATTCAACCGATTTTTATGAAATTTGGTACAGGGATAGATTATATTCTGGGGAAGGACATAGCTTTTTATCCCGGAAAATTAAGGAGTTCCCGCGGGAATCGAAAAAACTTAGTCCACGCGGACGAAGTCGCGGGAATCATCTATTGATTTAAGATGAAGCGATAAATCTGTATCAGGCTTTGTTCTGGATCTAGAGAAATAAAGGAAGTGTTGTAAAGGAAGGAGCCTCCTTCCAAACATAAACTGTCAGATTCTGATGAGTTAAACTTACAACTAGGCGAAACGTATTTTTTTTTTGAATGCTTTTAAAAAACCTAAAATTACACCACAATTTTGCAGACGAAAGCACTAGACTAAAAACAAGCTGGCGTTTGTAAATTGCAGCCCAAATAGACCATAGTCTGTGTTAGGGCTGACAAAAAGATCGACGAATATAAGTAAGTAAGTAGAAATATTGTATATGTAGGAAACTTACATCTAACAGCGCCATTTCGGGATGGTTTTCGCCACAAACAAGCAGAGCGAGGTAACGCGCGCGGTACAACAGCTTCAATGCGGTGCTCACTTGACCATTCGCGAAGCAATATAGCGCCAAATGAGACTGAAACAGAATCAATTAACCATTATTAATATTAATTACACACTAATTACACTAATAACCATTATTAATATAATTACGGCCGCTGGAGTCGCAAGGTCCTAGAGTGGAGATCGCGTCTCAGCAAACTGAGTGTGGGGCGCCCACCGGCTAGGTGGAGCGACGACATCGAGAGTGGCTGGCATCAAACATGGATGGATGGATGGATGGGCATTGGATGCTAACAGCCAAAGAAAGGCAACGTTAGCACAATCTCAAAGAGGCCTATGTCCAACAGTGGATGCATATTGGCTGATGATGATGACACTAATCACAAACACACACTGACTTATAGGACTAAAATAAGATAAGGAGGAGAACTGAGAAGGAACCTCGGTGCTTAATTCCCCAAGAAATAATTTTCCTTTAAACTACTCACTTGAGTAAACCATTCATGCTCGCATACAATATACTCAGGCATACTGCACATTAATATACTCACATATTCCGTGATCGTGTAGGGGTGGTCAATGCCGTTGACCCTCTCGGACATGAGCACAGCCTTCTGTTGGTACGCCATGGCGTCCCTGTGCTCACCGGTGACGTAGCACAGGCGCGCCACCATTCGGAGACACTGTGCTATTTCCCCATGCATAGCCCCATATACGTTGTTCAGCAGATTCAACGCCTCCGCTATTAACTCGTGACCCTCAGACACTGCGCCCGCTTGGATCTTGTTTTGTCCAGTTGTATAGAAATTGTAAGCGTCTGATGCCTAAAAAGATTTTCATAAATAAATATCAGTACTTAGATAATATCTACTGTATATAATACTTTCTGATTTCTATTTTGTTAACCAATGCTTGAAAATAACTTCAATTCAAGAATTGTCTCTTTTAAATTATCGAATTAGCAAATATTATATTTTCATGTTTTAAAATGGTAATTTGTGCTGATAATATTTGGCTTACCCTTGGATTGATATGTTTGACGACGGGGAAAATGTTCATGATGTCTGTGGATGAGAACGTGGTCTTGTTTTTATTATCAAAGTCATACTCTCGCAGCAGCACTTGCAAGCCTACTTTAAGTGAAAATGATCTGTGAAAGAGTTCATAGGTTATACTTTCCTACAATTAGTTGGACCAAGATCAAAATCTAAATAAAATGACCTCTGTATGTTCAACTTACCTAAGAAGTGATATTTTTTGTAGATTATGTTTCTCTATGACTACATCCATACTTTCAACATTTAGTTCATATCCCCAGTAGGCCTAAAAAGCAAAACGGTAACATATGAATAATATTTTACATATGATTAATTTTTCTCAAGATATCAGGGAACACAGAATCAAGAAATGTTTATAGGTATGGCAATATGCTTAACAAGTTAAGCTAATCGTAAACCAATTCTTTAGTGCTCAGAGAAAGCCAACTCTCGCATATTGTATGTGTTATCACAACTATAAACTTCAAGTAAAAAACTAAGAGACAACAATAATTATTATAAGTGGCAGCACCAAGATACAATTTCCTGTTTCTGTCTTAATAAATTTTCAATATGGTTGACCATTGTGTAAATTTTACAAGTAAAATAATGATTCCAGTGCAAGTGGCTATTAACATTTCAAAAAATAAATAATAACAAAGTGAGTTGGCATTAATTGGGTGTGAACACTTTGTAAATACATGCCACACAATATATGACCTTTCTATAATATTCTTCATCTACGGCAGTGGCACATGTGTGCGAGAGGGACACCAACTCGTAGAAGTGTACTCTTTCGAGAAAGAGGTGATCTGACCTTGAGCTCCTGTTTGATCTGCGCGAAGAGCGCTTTGGGCGTGAGGTTCTGCCAGTCGGGCGATGGCGGCGGCGAGGCGGGCGAGGCGTGGTGCGTCTTCTTGGCGCGTCGGCCGCGAGACCGAGGCGCGCGGGCCGGCGCCTCGGCAGCGCCGGGCGCGGGGTTCGAGCACGCGCCCAGGAAGCAGTTGAGGAAGTGCGACACCGCCGCGCTAGTGCACATCGCCTCGCAACCCTGAACGACAATTGGGTATTTGACAACTAGTCAAATCAATCAATCAACTATTTTTTCAGACGTCAAAACGCGTGCATAGTATGGATTTTGTATGAAATTTTAAGTTGTGACGTCATCAAAGTTCGACGCACTGTTTTTACTTTGATCAATAGTTTAAAATGGTTATTCAAAATAAATCTAGCAGGGGACGTGGATATTACGACTTTTGGGAGATCCTTTATTTAATAATCATTAAAAAATAATTTTATCTCACTAGTAGTCAAATACCCAATTATTTATTATTATTGTGTTATCTTGCCAACTTTATGAACTTCTTAAGAACTAGGATCTTTTTGTAATGGGTAATTGTAATCAGTCTTTTATACACAAGTGAATGATTAATAGTGCTGTTTGGTTAGTTAAATAACAGACGGATACTTTAAGGCCGAGATTAGAGATAGCGCTCTAATAATGCATTGATCGCCGTGAGACCCACGCCGTCCATCTATATACCTGCAGGTAGGTGGTGTACACGTGTTTGGCAGCGCGCAGCAGCAGCTCCGCCACGGCGATGCTGTGCAGATAGGCCAGGCTGGCGTGCGGCTTGAGCGCGGCGCACACGCGGCCCAGGTAGCGCACGTTGATGCCGCGCGCGTGCAGCGCCTCCGTCAGACCCGCGCCGTCCATCTATATACCTGCAGGTAGGTGGTGTACACGTGTTTGGCAGCGCGCAGCAGCAGCTCCGCCACGGCGATGCTGTGCAGATAGGCCAGGCTGGCGTGCGGCTTGAGCGCGGCGCACACGCGGCCCAGGTAGCGCACGTTGATGCCGCGCGCGTGCAGCGCCTCCGTCAGACCCGCGCCGTCCATCTATATACCTGCAGGTAGGTGGTGTACACGTGTTTGGCAGCGCGCAGCAGCAGCTCCGCCACGGCGATGCTGTGCAGATAGGCCAGGCTGGCGTGCGGCTTGAGCGCGGCGCACACGCGGCCCAGGTAGCGCACGTTGATGCCGCGCGCGTGCAGCGCCTCCGTCAGACCCGCGCCGTCCATCTATATACCTGCAGGTAGGTGGTGTACACGTGTTTGGCAGCGCGCAGCAGCAGCTCCGCCACGGCGATGCTGTGCAGATAGGCCAGGCTGGCGTGCGGCTTGAGCGCGGCGCACACGCGGCCCAGGTAGCGCACGTTGATGCCGCGCGCGTGCAGCGCCTCCGTCAGACCCGCGCCGTCCATCTATATACCTGCAGGTAGGTGGTGTACACGTGTTTGGCAGCGCGCAGCAGCAGCTCCGCCACGGCGATGCTGTGCAGATAGGCCAGGCTGGCGTGCGGCTTGAGCGCGGCGCACACGCGGCCCAGGTAGCGCACGTTGATGCCGCGCGCGTGCAGCGCCTCCGTCAGACCCGCGCCGTCCATCGGCGCAGATGTATGCTCGAGACATTCGCGAACCTGCAAAATGCACCAAACAAACTCAATTTATTTATTTTAGGACTAATAGGCCTATTTCACTGCACTTTTCACGGACCCTCTTCCACCTGATTCAGTGTAGCGTAATAGGATTTAGGGAGAAAGGGTCCCTAAATTGGTCCTTATTGCTTTGTAATAAGCGACGCTCTAATTAGCAGCCACACCCACCCGTACCACGGGCCCCTGTAAAAAGTGCAGTGTAATAATAGGCCTAATACTCCTAAAATAAATAAATTGAGTTTGGTGCATCTTGTAACATACAGGTGTCTCTTATGTTACGCCATGTTTTGACTCTACCACCGGTTCGGAAAGAAGATTCTGCTGAGAAGAGCCGGCAAAAAACTCAGAATATGCTCTTTGTTTAAAAAACAAGATATTATTACAATACGTAGGTATATAAATTAAATACGGTAGTGTAAGTTATTATACTACCATGTGTGTGTATCATAGAATTTATACGTCTAGAAGTATAATCACAAACCAGCAAGCACGAAAAAGTTTTTCGAAAACCGGCCCAGTTACGAGCAATGTGTGCGTGAGGCTGTGTGCGATACAACCCTAGAACTATCAACGTGTGCGTGTCTAGGAATACCAGCTACATAAAAAGTATTTGCACAATTTTTATTTTTTTATTCAATATATTCAAATTAAGGTGTAATATGAATGTGATTTAATATTTATGAGTGTTTTATACCATTTGTTTAAAATAAATCATAGCATAATTTGTAATTACTGGATTATGGAATATTAATAATTATTTTATATTTATTAATATTTAAGAAAAAATACAATCAGATTAACTCAGTAAATAATTATTATAATTTTTCAGCTGGGTGGTACCTAGCCACGGCCGAAGCCTCCACCAGGAAGCCCAGCCGAAGGCCCACCAGACCAAACTAGAGAAAATTCAGAAATTATAAATTGCCAAATTGATCCTGCCGGGAATCGAACCCGGGACCTCCCGCGATGGCACACTCACCACTGCGCCACAGAGATCGTTAAAAACTCAAAATATAGTTATTATAAAACTTACGATTTTTTTAAATAATGGGGTTTGAATATTTCAGTATGAAGCCTGGTCTAGCTACCGGTACCGTCCTGCCATTATAATATATATAGCTCGATTACCACTCACTCACTGACTCATTGACATAATTGTTCTCCTAGAAAGAGACAGAAAATGATACAATGATGTACGGGAGAAGTGTTCGAGTGTGGGAGTCGAGTAGGGAAAAATTATGACATTTCAGAAAAACAAGATGGCGGCCGACGTGATTCTTGTAACTCTCTTGTTTTCCAACCGATTTCTTTGCAATTTGCAACGATTGAAGAAATTAGGAAACGATCTATAGAAAAAGTGGAAAAAATTGGAAAAACAAGATGGCGGCCGAGCTGTAGTGTTTTCAAATTTTTGATTTTTCGACCTCGAACCGCGGCGCCACAGATCCGAAACGGGGTGGTCGAGCATAATTTTTTTTTCTACTTCCGCCTACAATTATCCTGTATTTTGACGGAATGGGGGTGGTTTTTAAAAATTCAAGATGGCGGCTGTCACGGCGGCCGTTCGGTTTGAGTTACGAAAAAACGCAATTTTAAAATTCAAATATCTCGCAGTTGGCAACGTCGGAGCGGTTCGACTTCTACGGGGAGATTGTGTGTACAGACTCGAGGTATGGATTGGGGGAAAAAAATTACCCCATTTCTCGGGAAAATTTCATGATTTACCCCAAAAATTAAAAAATCGAAATACGCAGTTTTTGCAAAATTCGAGTATGAGCAACCACGTGTCACACTTGTGCGAATGACATTTGGGTATTTTCGTCGCCGAAGTCTGGCAACACTAGAATTTATCAAAGAAAAAGTGATTTTCGACATGGTCTTTTTTCAGGGGCTATCATGTCGGCTGGGTGCGAGCGAGATGAACAATTGAAACGTCGTCAGGAGCGGTGTATCCTGTAGTTCACGGGAAAATTATAAAACTATGTCAAATGATTCTGTGAAACGAGGTGGCGGCCATTTTGTATTCTTTTTGTGATTTTGAAAATTTCAATCACGTCTTACAGGCGGTTGGCAACATTTGGGAAAGTTGACATGTATGGATCGATTGTGTAACTCGACGGGCAGTATCGATAAATCAAAACAGTGTTGCCACATTCGGGGTAGTTTTCGAGATTTTCCCTAAAAACTTCCTCCTGTAAAATTTTGTATGAAAAAATTTTTTTTCACTGCTGGCTTCGTATGGAAGTCAGAAAATATAACTTGAAGAAAAATATGGAGACAGCTGATGATTGAGGATTTCGGAGACGGGTAAAGGGCACGGCCAGGGTATTGAAGATAGGTGGGGGGTGCTCGAACAAATGTCACTCGAAACCTCATCCAATGCGTGTCTAGGAATACCAGCTACATAAAAAGTATTTGCACAATTTTTATTTTTTTATTCAGATGGCTGCCATTCAAAATTCGTGAGTGTAATATTTCGGAGATTTAATGATTTATGGAAGTGTGGTTTACCATTTGTTTAAAAAAATCAGGACGAGGAGGTCTATTAAGCGAAATGGAAAAAAAATAATTATGGCGGAGTTTATATTTATTAATACCAAATTATATGGCGAATATTGAAGGGACTGCAAGTATAGAACTATGCAAGATTTTGATACGGTTCCGTTTTACCCACGACGAGGCCCTCTGGGATTACAAAACAGGAAACTGATACCAAAGTTTTAAAAATCAGCGCCATTTTGAAATTCTTTGTTAATTGACCGATTTGGTTCGAAATCGATATTAAGGACTCCCTGGGGATACAAAACAGGAAACTGTTATGAAATTTTAAAAAATCAGCGCCATTTTTTTAATGGGGTTTGAATATTTCAGTATGAAGCCTGGTCTAGCTACCGGTACCGTCCTGCCATTTTTTCCTCTAAAGCTTCAGGTTTCCCAAATTTAAACTGACGCTTTAGAAGATTATACACGACACGAAAGATAATAATAGAATAGATTGATGGGACCAAATAAACTCGCCGGCATATTTAGCGGAACATATAAAAAAGGTCCATAATTAAAAAAATATGGTTTTATTTTAAAATCTACTTACTACACTTCTTTTGTTATTTAAGATTCATTTGTTTTACTTAAAATGAGATCACATTAAGAACAGATTTTGCGAGCAAAGGCTATTTGTGAAAAATGGTACATTTTTGAACTTTTCATGTAACCGAGAAAAGTGAAATTTAATATTAAAATAACAATTAATTAAATTAGAAAAATGGTAATATAAGTAAAACAAGTGAAACTTAAATAACAAAAGAAGTGTAGTAAGTAGATTTTAAAATAAAACCATATTTTTTTAATTATGGACCTTTTTTTCGTGTTCCGCTAAATATGCCGGCGAGTTTATTATAATCATCAGATTTCAATTTGAAAATATCACTAATATTAGGAAAATTATCAAAAGTGCACTCACAAAGGCGGGGATCTGTGTGGTGAGCAGGAACGCCGCGGCCTCCTTCACCAGATGGCGCTGCTTGGCGAGCTGCTCGGGCGTGGCCGCATGTTTGATTCCCACGGAGTACACGTCGGGGTTGAAGCGCACGTCGAACTCCGACTCCTTCAGCGAAGCAACTGCGCGCGCCGCGGCCGCTACTACCGCTCGGGAACGCTCTCCAGCTAAAACACCATGGGCATGTCCGGTCTTATTAGACAGAAAGTCTATTAGGGTCTTATTAGGGACTGTCCGCAATCATCTTTGTTGTTCTGTTTGGAACAGACGTATTGACGCTAAGTGCCCTATACTTGACTAATCGTCCAACTTGACTGGGTATCCAATTAAACTAATTGACTGTATATCCACTGATTAATTTCGAGATTGACAGCAAAGTTACAAGGCATACAAGTTAAATCGGGTTTTTGATGTATATGACCGATCGCGCGGTCCTCCCTGACGCGGCCGTATATCCTTACCGTACCGGATGGTCCGCGCGACTCTCTTAATTCCGCCACTTAATCTAGTGCCGCGACTGTGTGCTAACAGACCCGTTTTGATGAAATTGATGAAATCATATTCTTTTTTTTAATTAAAGGCAATAAACAACAGGACAACGAAAATCCGTGAGCGGTGAAATCTATTCTACTCGCACAAAAAGTTTTGGTTCGACATTACTGATATTAACCGCAACGTTGTGGGACATTCCTCAGGCATCTTCTAAGAAAGTGTACTCCAAAAAAATCTTATCATTGCTTTTCATTTAGCATGATAGTCACCAAGAAGACATAATTTCAAGATCAATAAAGTTTTTCTAATGTAGCTTATAAAATTTCTAACCAAATGAGGTGACATGGTCATTTGGTCAATGCTGCTACCGCGTGCAAGTGCTTTGAAGTGCTAATGGTGTAAATGTTTTAATTACTGTACAATACTAAGTACTTACAATATTAAAATTTTCATATTAAAAATATTCTATACTCACAATCACTATCCTGTTTATCTCCACTGCATATTGAATCTGTTATGCTCTCAACAATTTTTTTGGCAACATCTGTATCGATTTCCGAATAGTTTTCATTGAGCAACATTTCATCATCCTTCACCTTAATATCTACCTTCTCTGTTTTCTCTACATCTTTCGATTCGTCCTTTTTGGCTGTATCTAGCTTTTCATTCTTTTCCTCTTTCTTTTGCTTCTTATCCTTTTCCTGTGTCTTGCTATCTCCCTTAGTTTCCTTCTCCTGACTTTTGCTATCTCTCTTTGTGTCCCTATCCTGACTCTTGGTATCCCTTTTAATCTCCTTTTCCTGACTCTTGTTATCTCTCTTATTTTCCTTTTCAGTCTGTTTTGAAGCCTCTTTTTTATCACTATCCTTATTTACTTCAATCGACTTCTGTTCCGATGTCTTTCGCTGACGCTTTGCACTTAGAAGTTGTAAGTGGAAAGCAGCATAACGTATAAACATAAAGTAACGTGCCCTAAAAACAAAGTACCCTCATGAGCCTCGAGTATTTTATGTATAGAATTAAATATGGGTGATTTGTGAATAGTGAGACTACTTACTCAACAAAACTATCAACTAATTCTTGTCTAAGGCAACACAATTTGTGCTTATGTATAATTGGGAAGCCCATTGATTTTATATCCTCTCTCAAATCGTCATCTTCCACTGAAAACAAAGTACAATATATTTAATTTCCCATCTGTCTACTAAAGTTTGGTTGCCATACATATTGCCAACATCGTAGTATAAGATAAACTTACGCTGCAGGAAGTTCACATCAGGTGGGAACGTGCGCAGCAGATCGAGAATGTAATGGCGGCCATCATTTCCTATGATGCCTTTGCACTCTACACTAGAGCACAACTCGACAGTTTCGCCGTTCGCACTGATCACCGAGTGCGGCATTATCTTGAGCTGTTGGCCGGCTTTGCTCAACTGGGAACGTAACGACGTAACCTCATATTAGTCAGCATGAATAACTTCACTAAGTTGGGTAAAGCGAAGATCACCATGAAAGTAGCTAAACAGCATGACAAGTATACACAGGCGGGTAGGAACAATTTATTGAGACACAACTGGACATCAAACCTGGGCTCAAAAAGTTATGTAACTCATTATGGCTGGATTCTTAAATATTGTATATAAGCTGGGTTAACACTGGTAAAGGTAGGTAACAACACTAAGTATGGTGTGGAGTGCAACACATACACAGCTGGCAACGTCTATCTAATGAAAAACGAAATTAACGGCTGAGAAAAAAAAAGAAAAAATTAATCAAAACTTACCAGTTCCATATACTTTGGATGGGAAAGTACAGTGGTCCCGAAGTCGATACTTCCGTAAACGACGCTCTGCTCCTGCTCCTTCTCAAGGATGCCGGGTATAATCGACTGCGCGGTCACGCGATACCCCCTGTAGTCCACCACCACAGTGCCCAGCGTGTGCAACCCTGGTGTGTCCACCGCGCTGTACACGCGCACACCTTGCAAGTCATTCCGCTGCACAATAAATAACATTATACAAGTTATGTATGTTACAAACGTACAGTTTTAACTGTCAGTTATCAGTTCCAGTTTTTTTAAACCATATAGTTTAACTGATTAGTCCAACTGAACAGTTAAAACTTTCCGTTATAACCATATATAAAACACTGTACCTGTTTTTATAACTGTTCGTTCGTAAAGGATTTTAGTAAAGGAGGATAAATACTGATAAGTCTTGTTTATGATTCGAAACATGTGGTAAATTCAATAACCAATGATGGTATATTAAATAAAATCTAGCTTTCGCATGCGACGCATGGTCATCTGAAATAATTATTTAGTATTCTAATACTTTAGTTCCTTTGCGGATCTACTCATTTCTGATTTATCGCGCAAGGAAACACCAAGCTTTGCTCTTTCCATAGCCCGCTGAGTGACCCTAAACTTTCTTATGAAGCCCGTAGTTAGCGAGCAGGTCTCGCATCCGTATGTCATCACAGCCAACACACACCGTTCGATGACTTTGGTCTTCAGGAAAATCTTGGACGGACGATATCAGACGAGTCCCAGGCAGCCGCTGTATCCAGGCGGCGCAAGACAACGGCGTGTGCAAGTCCTTCCAAGAGACCTATGTCCAGCAGTGGACGTCTATCGGTTGATGATGATATGATTCAAATACTTACCGGCGCAACAAACGCTGCAGCATCACCGCCAAGGTCTTTGTAATGGTCGCGGACGTCGAATCCGAGCGAGAAGAAAATGTTGTTCCATATGAACATCTGCATCTTGGGCTCTTCGCCCGGGTTGATCGCCATCACGTTGCCGTCCACCACCGCCACGGCGCCGCGCGTCGCTGCCGCCACGAAGTCGCTGTGTACCTACGACACATCTTTATTACTCGCACGCTCCATTGGTAGTTTCCTCGAAAAGTACTATACATGTCTCGAAATTGGCTGGGGCGTCGTCGTTTTAGAATCATTCGGCTCTAAAGCAATTCACGGCTGAGTGTCATCAGCCGTGAATTGCTTTATTTCCGGCCTGGGCAGTAATGTTAGTTATTACTCGATTGCGTTCTTCTTCTTGGTGATGTGGCTATGCAGTGCTCTGTAAAGAGACCCAGTATCACCTCGACCGCTGCCGATTTATTGTGATCGTCACCATCTAAAGTTCCTGGTCAATACCACTTGCTGCTAGGAACAGCAGCAGCTTCTTAGCCAGGATGGTGCCAATCCACTAGGTGCTTCCCTAAAGGAGGCTACGTTTCTGCATTAAAGCGGGGCAAGAGCAGATAATGAGTAATGGCGTTTCCTCAGCCGCACGACAGAGCCTACACACGTCTCTAACTCGGAGCTTGAGGTTGAACATATTTCTGTTCAACCCGCAAAGCCCCGTCAGTGCTCACACAAGATTTCCTGCTGCTGCTCGATATCGTTACTTGTCACAATGCAATACAGTAGATTGTTTAATTAATATACTTACCTTGAATATAGCTCGTTCCCTCAGCAGCCGCTCAGGTAGCGTGGCTCGCGGCAGCTCGCGCGTGGTCTGCAGCTCCTCGTTCCAGTCACGAGTCTGCCCTGGGATGTGCTCCTCGTAGCCCAGCTTGGAGGAGAACGCTGCATGCAAACACCACCAATCAGCATATACATTGGTTGGAATGGACCACCGGTATGGTGAGCCTAAAATTCACGATACGCCGCAGGCGAGTGAGGTGGCTGACCGAAGTTATTGTTAAGTGTTGAAGTTAAAAAGTTTTAAAATAATGATTTCGCACACCAAAAATAAAACAACTTGTAAAATATTGTTTCTCAACATCATATGCACAATAATTACTTACTATTAACTACAGTGGAAAAAGTGGAACAGTATAGATTCCAGCAATGAATTTTATTGCAAATAGTTATAGATGCGAAACTCCATAGTAATTTGTTATGTGGAATACTGGAATTTCACGTTTAAATATTGACACTACCGCGGTCCTGCTGCACTATGAAGAATGATTGTAAATTTATCTTTATCTTTATTATGCATGTCTGTTCATTTATTAATATTTTCTATGTTACTCAGATTTATGGCAATAAACATGACCAGTGACTGCCCTCCGATTCGGGACAATGTGCAAGATTTCCGTTTTTATAGTAAGGTTAATTAAAAAATTCAAGCCGTAATTATTATGTATTTAATATTCCGAATAAGGTGAAGGTTAAAATGTCGAAAAAAACAATACGTCTAATGTTTAAATCTTGAGCATCAGCTTTCCATTTTAAGCACTACTCTATTTTGATGTTCCATTTTATCCATGCCTAATAATGCCTAATCTTGTAACCCTACATGAATACCATTTACGTATCTTAGTCACTACATTATGAGTCATTTATTTTTGATCAATTAAAAAATGATGAAAATGTTTTGTTTATAACTGTATTTATATGTTGACAAGCAATGAAACGTGTAATTGATCGAACAAGCATTTTGAAATAACCACTGCGTTTAAAGGAACGCCCTTTGACATTGCATCTGTCTGCCATCGGTGGTCGAATAGATGAAACGTCGAGTGCTATCTAGCGTCGGAAAGCAGCAGTACAATGTAAAGTGATTAATAAAAGAATTACACAATTCTTGCAAATATAGTTTTGAAGTGAAAACTTCTTTAGGCACGTTGAGCACTTTTTGGTAGGGGGTAAAAATGTAGAACGGTGTTCGTTCTTCTTAAGACAAAAGGTCTTAAGTATAAATATAGTAAATTAGTAATTAAACTTTAATGTCTTAGTTAGTTTTAAGGTTTATATTTTAAATATTTTTTGTTTTATTATAAATGAGAATTTAATATTCGTTTTCACTTCTATCGGCAGTCCCTATGACTGCCAATTTTTTATGATTATTCCAGTATTATCCTCATCCCTGCCCAAATAATGCAAAGATTATTTTTTTTCCTAAACAACATGGTCGAATAGTTGTAAATAATTGTTTCGACTCGCTAAATACAACCTCTAGCACCATCTAGTGTGGGAAATTTTGTGACACTTTTTTTATTTATTTTATCGGTTTTCAGAGACTTCAGACTCCTGAAACTTTTTCATTTGAAAACTATAAAATATAACAATTACAATAATAAAGAAATCATTGCTGCACATTGATTTTATATATCTACGCAAGCTCCCACTGGTCATGTCCTTTAAAAAAAATAACAAAAAGAAATCGATGCATATTTAGTTATGTATTCAAGTATGCAATAAATAATAAAAAATCAAACTTCGTGCACCCATTAAACTAGGATTTTAATAAACTTACTATCTTCCGCCCGAATAGCATCAACTGTATGATCTAGCATCGGCGAAGCCCACTGATAAACTTGATAAGGTGTGGCAACTCTTTCAAATGGATGCTTTTGCATGCGTCTCTTTTGCACCAGAGCGAAGTTTCGCTTAAAAGCAGGAGACACAATACTCAATAGCTCGATTAAGGAATGACAAAGTAGGGACGGGTTAAAAGGGCGTGGATTGAACACATCTTCGGTGGATCTGTAAAGAAAAAAACCCTCAAATTTAAAAACATTAATTTATATCGATGAATCAAAAGGGGAGCAAAACGAAAGTGGCACTTACTGGTTGAGGTAGAAACCGCGCGGACACGCTGTTACGTGGAAATGTCGGTCTTCCAGAGTGACAACTTGCAGGTACAAAAGATCGCCGCACATTTTACGTGGGCCTGGCGGTGGATTCCAACCAGACGTAGTTAGCACCTAACGACAAAGGAACACCCCATTTTAGTGAATGGAGAATGAAATTGATTCAAGAAAGAATGCTAAAATATGACGAAACCTTTAAAAATGTTTTACCTTTAAACATTGTGGGGCTTTATTTTCTTTAGTGAGGCCAGGATGGAGAGCTAACAAAGGCCTTTCTGTACTACCAGGCATTATAAAATCAGGTGGAGTACAGTCTACACTCTCTGGTCGGGATTTCTTCTTTTCTGTAAAGTCAAAGACAACAGTAGTATATTAGTTGTTTTTTGGAAAATATCATAATTGAGTGTGAGTTCCTTAAAAGTTATCCCTTCAATCTGCAAGACAATGCAGGGGCAGTTGCTCCTTTTTATGTATTCAGTTTAATAATGTAATTTTAAGACACCTTTACCCTGTGAGACGAGTGAGTGGTATGTACTCGTCCGCACCAATAGGAAGATCTTCCTCCGGGTTTGTGTTGTGCCCGGGGACCTTTCTGGTCCAACTGTTGTAAGTTGGAACGGTCTATATATAGTGCTATTCTCAGAAAACTTCGATATCGTGATTCAGGCTTGCATGGTAACTTATAAGTTTTCAGTCGATTATCTTATTTTGCGGTGAAGATACAATTAGCCCCATCTAGTTTGCACTGTGGTAACCACTACAACCCCTTACCCCCTTGTAACCCTTCCAAGGTCTGAGTTACTCGACTCTTTACTCTACTTTTTCTCTACAATGGTTGAATGCGTGCATGAAAATATATTGGATATAAAAAGAGGTTGAAGTATCTACCTAAAATGTCTCCCTGTGTGACAACATTGAGAAAAGCAAGGGAACTGCACTCCTGGCCTGCATAGGCGTCCACATAGTCAATAGACTTGAGCAGGTCACGTACGTGTCTTACATGGATTCGTGCTTCACGCATTGTGTACGGTTCTTCTACGACCTGAAAAAAACAATTTATCAAAGTAATAAAAAAGTAAGTTTTCTTCACAAATATACTTGCTTTGAACTGGACAGTTGTTAAATACCTTCTAAATAAACATAATATACTTATTACAGAAAATTATTTTTTGGAACAGATTGAAGAGGCAGCTTCACTGCTATTATAAAAATAATAAAATTAAAAGCTATTGATTTAAATTAATTGTGCAATAAATGATTGTACCTTAATGACCGATCCTTCTTTGAGACCTTCAATATTTTTTAATTCTGCAAAATTGTCTAAAGTAACTCCATCAAGTTGTAGAGAAAAACAAGTTCTGTGGCATGTATCCTCACGATCCATTAGTACTTGATGTATTTCTTGTACAAGTTCCATACTGGAAACCTGGAAAAATATTTAATATTATAAATTATTTTATTTTGTATTGCAAAATCAGTACAAATACTAAATTGAAAAATAGCAATAACCTGAATATCTAAAGGTTCAGCCCTGGGGCTCACAATTTTCACAGTGAATCCCAAATCCTGAATAAAAACTACTTCTGCATCTCTCTTCTTTTCGTCGCCATCTTCACTCGGAGATGATTCTCTTTCTTTTGAACCATTGACCACATTTGCAACCTCATTTTTGTCATTACCATTTACTGTTTGTATACCAGCTTCATCTTCTTTATTATCTTCTGAAGTGTTTTCGGAAACAGACATTTTCTTTTCAGATTCTTGAGACTTCTCCAGTGGTATAATTTTTGTACTTTCTTTCTTTTTGCTACTAACTGTTTTCGTTTCAGACACTTTTAAGGGTAAATCTTCAGCAAAAACTATATTTTCATTTCCATCATTCGATTTATTTGATTTTGCATCATCTGAATCACTGTTGATTCCATTAGAAACTAATTTAGTATTATCACTACTACTAATATCACAATCTGAAATATTTTTTAGATCACCATTAAAAACATCTATGTTAGTATTTTCGGTGCCGTTTATGATTGATTCTTTGGTACTTATTTTATCTTTGTTATCTGATAGGGACCTTTCTCCGTTTAATTTTGCAGTTAAAGTACCGAGTTTGGTTTGCAACGATTTTTCAGCTATCCTTTTACTTTTCGGACATTCTGGAAATCGAAATTATAATCACTAAAGTAAATACTTGAAGTCGTAAATCACTTAAATAAATGGATAATAAGTTTACTGTGATGTAACAGAATGGGCAAAACAACAACAAACCTGTGTTCAGTGGAAATGGCGGGGGCGTATTATTTATTTGTGGTGACGGCGCTTTGCGTGCCGCTGCTGCGTAAGAGACACGCGGTGTCTGGACGCTTCCACCACCTTCGTCATCTGCTCGCCCGTTCGGCGTGCTGGCGTGACCATTACTACAGTTGACTATTATGCCTGTTTCTTTTTTCATCTTAACCGTCTTCTCGGTTTTAGAGCCTGAGAAAATAAAAATAACTACTGAAAACTTCTACTCTTCTATCAGAACGTGTACTTACAGTGTTGAAACACATTATTCTTTAAGCAATTTGTGACCTCACAAACTGCATTTACTCATGCGGTGCTATCTGAACGCCTTAAGAGAATTGCTCTTGTACAGGAAGTATTTACAGCATACTAGGTAATAATTAATAAGTATAGTAAGTCAGTTGACAATTCAGTTGTAAATAACAGGAAGTTATAAAGGATGTGTTTAAGTATTCATAAAAATTGTTTGACCTAATTAAACCAATTAAGGATGGTTCTGCAAATTAATATAGCCATTCATATTGTGCAATCTACGATAATCTGCTGTTAAAAATTGCGGTTAAACGCACTGCTATCGATAAATGAAAAATCGAGCACGCATCTCCCGTCCCGTGACTGGTGAACACGTGGCCAGAGCTGGCGCCACGCCAAATATCTCCAGCGGCGAGTCAATAATAGACGGCTACGGGATGCCGCCAACAATAGACGCCTTCGACGCCGTCGATTGTTCTCTCTCTTGCTTTAAATCAATTGAAAAGCCAAAATTTCTCGCTTTCCACCATCGACACTTTCCATTTCATTTTATCATGAATGTTTTTAAAAAGAAAATAGGTCTGTACTTATGTACTAACATAATTAATACATATGTATAAATGAAAATGGGAAAAACTTAACAGCAAATTATTAATGCTGGTTACCAAGTTCTATAATGATATAAGTAACGTTTGTTGACCCAATTTTTTGTCATTACATTAATCAAGAGTCATAATCGTACATACGTAGGTGTGAGCGATAAGAAAAACAACAACTATGGTGATAAGAAAACAATAAAGTTCTTTTATAAGAACATCACAGTTATGATTACTATGACTTGATAAAGATAATAGACAATAAGCATAGTCATGCGAGAGTGAAGGAAGATATGAGGCGCAATGTTATTTTATACTCGTAGCGTTACCAAACAAGATAACAGAAGACGCCCATGACTCTAGATATTAAATCAAAATTTCTGATAACCAGACGTTGACACGATTTCTTTCCTTTGCGTGTGAACGCTATCGTCCAACGAACGCACACAACGGAATCTAAGATGAACTACTTAGCGTGAGTAAGGGTTCAAATAACACCTACTAGAACTTATGTGATTCCAGCTCAGGGGCGAGAAAAGTGATATATTTTGCGCCTATTTTTTATAGAAAGAAAGAACACAGTGGCTGTCACAATTCAGAGTTCAAATGAAAATGAAGAGAAAATAAATGCCAAGTCTCATTCAGAATGTTTGCTTTATAGATAGCGTAACTATATACCTAGGTATGTTCCTTCAGCCCGTGGTTTTAGCTCAAACCACTTTTATGCATAACTATCAGTTGACGTCAAGACGTAGGTACAATCGGAAATGTTGATTTTCAATTCAGATAAACAGCATTTGTTGACTACAGGCTGCTGAACAGTGACACTGACGATACAAATCAATGAATTATGCAACGAGAAGCACGCGTCTTCGCGCCGTTCACTGAATATTTAACCTGCAACTCTCGGATTATTATGTTCTTCCCTTGACCTTAGCTAGTTATGCTTGCTATAAATAAAACTATCTAAATCATTGACGAGCTCAAATACTACGTTATAAATTTTGACATATTTTCATTAAGTACATCTTGACAACTGCAGTTCAGCGCATAGGAATTTTAGCTACCTAGTTATCGATATTTTATTTTCATCATTTAATAAGTTTTTAGTTAAATACATACTTACCTACCTATTACCTATTTATAAAAAGTAACTGCTTAATATTTCTATGGTACCTACTCTTTGGTACAGTTAAAAAAAAGGTTAAAAAATATATTTTTTGTTTCAGAATTATTAGTAAGTATTGATTTAAAATACCTACATAAATTACATAAATTATAATATGTTGTATTTTGTTCACTAGTCGTTAATTCCTTTAGAAGTTTAGAACGTGGTTGCCTGGAACAGTTCGCTTCAAAACGATAAGGCCGCCATTTGTACCGACTTTTCTTTTCTTGTTTTAGGTATGTTGTTGTTTAAATGCATGCGTGTTTATGGTGTACATTAAAGAAATTTCATTCATTCATTAATTCATTCTTGTCAAGGTTTTTATAACTTTCACATTTATAACTTATGTGGCCTAGATAGGTAGGATTAATTTTATTATCTCTACTAGAGGTCGCCCGCGACTTCGTCCGCGTACAATTTCTGATTTCCTATGAGATTAAAATGCCTATCTATAGAGGCTTTATACAGCCTATGCAGGTTTTACTTAATCATTTTAAACTAATAGTCTTAAAAGCTGATTTTTAAGTCTCTAACTTAAAAAACATAGGATTTTCATACAAACTTCCAACCCCCATTTCACCCTCTTTCGGGTGGATTTTCGTAAAATTGCTTAAATTATTATTATTTAAAACAAATAACCTAATCCCGATTTTCAAGTCTGCAACTTCAAAAACTTAGAACCCTCATGTAAGCTTCCAAACCCTAACAACAAATTACAATACACATTTATAATTAGCACTTGACTACCTTTAAACAACTTCATAATATTAGTTACTAATTAACCTTCTTATAAAAATAGCACACGCTGTAACGAATCAATAAAGATAAAAGAGGCACTGACGAATCAATCAAATGATTTTGTTTTCTGATGCAATTAATTAATATCTACATGTGGTACTATTTACCACTTTCGTGCCTAATTGGAGTGGAAGAGTGGGCTATGAAAAAATGTACCTACCCTAGAAAAGAAACTGACTATAATATCTCGTAATGCCTAGTCTTGGCCAATCTGAACGAACACAGAGAATCTATATAGGTACTTATTTAATATAAACGCGGAAGTTTGGATGGCTGGATGGATGTACCTATGTTTCTTACTCAATCACGCCCGCTGAACGGATCTGGATGAAATTTGGCACAAAGATAGATTATAGTCTGGAATAACACATATAAACTACTTTTTATCTCGAAAAATTAAACAGTTCCCGCGGAAACCAAAAAACCTCAATCCACGCGGACGAAGTCGCGGGCATCAACTAGTAACTAATAGAGTATAGTCGATCAATATCATAAGAATTGTTAATAAACACGTACAATTCAGTAGTTTGAAGAATCAGACCCTACGACGATGAAGCTCATCGTAAGGTCATTACAGCAAATTGCAATGAAGCTTGTATTTTACACCGTGCATGGCAACCAGACAGAATAAATAGCGTTACATAAGTCTCGAGCCAACATTTGGCCTCACGCCGATATGCTGGCACTTAGTTGAGACTTGAGATTGACGTTAAGAAGAAATTAGGTACATCATACTAAAATTATAAATGCGAAAGTGTTTGTTTGTTGGTTTGTCCTACAATCACGCTGCAACAGAGCAACGGATCGACGGGATTTTTTGCATGAGCATAGTTGAGGACCTGGAGAGTGACTTGATAGGCTAGTTTTTATCCCGGTTAAAATGATGATCATTTATTTCACGTAGGGCAATTTGTGTTACTACGTATCATAAGTTCGTAACTTATGATACGTTAAGACTCAACCACCAGTTCGGAAAGATTAAGGAGAGGCAGAACTATGGAGATCCCGTGGGAATTTCAAAAAATTAATCCCCGCGGGCGAAGCCGGGGTGGGGCCATCAGCTATTGATTAATAATAATCTAAACTCTCCCAAGAGCGATGTCATTGCTCCAACATATGAGACACATGTTCAATTTCTCATTTACACCTTACATCAACAATACTGACATTCATAATGGTTGTCGAGCTTTAAGCCGGGTACTCATCAGCGAGCTGTAACCATAACCGTTGCATGTTAATGTTACCATAAAACCATAGTGTGTACGCGGTTTGCGAGCCTGCCGCAAACGCGCGCTGCGCTCGCATCGATAACCTGAAACTGTAACCGTTGCTCCGTAAATCTTAAAGCCGCGTACAGATTTACGATTATTAAATTATTATTAATATATTTATTTATTTTGGTAACAGGCAATGTCACATGAAAGGAGCATTTCATAAGTGTGGACGCAGCGCGCGCACGAACCCTCGCGCCTGTTTCCGGCATGCGCGAAACGAACATAGCTCAATCTGCCGAGAACACGCGAAATATTCATTTTGTGGATTCCATAAAATTTCTCCTCGCGCTTCGTTCCCATTGCAATAATCACTCTCATTCTAAATTTATCAAAATCGGTGCAGTAGTTAGTGAAGTACCAATACAAGACTTTCACATCTTTCTACATATACGTGGAATAATCCTGTAACTGGACGAATTCTGTTTTAAAGCTTTAGTACTAGGGAATCCATAGTTAATGCGCCTGCGGGATTCGCGGGATTTGCGGGACCGAAAAAATCCAAATTAACTTCGCGTCTATTGCATATTTGCAACCACCGACAAACTTCACTACCACTTTGCACATGTTTACCGCATGCCGTCACTAGTAATATGACCAACCGGCAGCGCCCCTTTACTTCGCGACTTCGCATCCTTTAAGCTTTCTAAAAAATGATTGTTACTGACTCTTTATTCTGTTTCAACATTGAATAAGTACTTACGTACTTCCTCAATTTATTTTGGTTATTTTCTTAGTTCTAAGAGAGTAGAGTATGTTTTTGAGTGCTAAAGATGAACATTGACTTTAACTTAATTTCTACACTTTAGTACTCTTTTTTATTTTACCTTCGCTGCGATCTCACCTGATGGTAAGGGATGATGCAGAAGATGGTAGCGGGCTAACCTGTTAGGGTTAAGGCAATATTAAGCCCATACCCCTAGTACGTTTCTACATGACATCATTTCGGAATGCCAAATCACTTAGCGGTACGACTTTGTTGGTAGGGAGGTAACTTGCCACAGCCAAAACCTCCCACCAGACCAGACCCTTCAGAAGAAAATTGAGAAATTATAAATTCCCAAATTGGGCCTACCGGGAATAGAACTGGGACCTCCGCACGTTAAGACAACAGCGCTCAACACTGCACCAGGGAGGTCAAACATAAAAATGAATTTCAGTGTTTTTTTAAAATAGAGAATATCAATTGTGCCCACAAGCGTATTGCCGTTATAGAAGGAACTTCGTCATCTCAACTCTCAGGCAGACTTTCAAGATTTATCAAAAAGAGTTGTAAATAAAAAATTGAGAGTGCCTCCTGAACATGAATAATGAGTCAAATTTTCCTCCTACTCAAACCGCCTCCTCCTATTTTTCAAACCTCCTCATTTCAAAATCATTACAAGTTTTTCGAGACAGTTTTTGGAAAAATCCCCTTTTTTTGAGCAAATAATACAACAACAACATCAAGGGATACTGGAGCACTAATATGCATTCAATACCTATTACTTAATGTCAATATTTTTTTCCCATCAGTCATGCTGAACTGACAAGTGCCAAATCTGCATTCTCTGAGTGTGCCATCTGTAGTTATGTACTTAGCTAATTACCTATAACTTATAATTGTGTCATAAATTGTGTATCATATCTGTTTGTGTGTAAGAAAGTGTTTTTACTTATTATGATTGATTTAATTGTGATTTATTATTTCTTATCAGAAGGCCTGTGACCTACTTTTATAAAATATTGAAACTTACTAGTTAAGTAGTACTTAGATTTTGCAACATAAAAATACTAAATAATAACAGGATAGCCTGCTAACATTCAAAACTGCAAGTTGGTAAGTAATGACCAACAAGGGAGATTGCAGTCAATGGCTAACTCAAAGTTAAATTTTAAAAAGACTTGCTAGGGTGCAATGACAGCCTTCACTTTTAAAACGATGCTAACTTCATAATTTTATGTATAAAATTAACACAATATTTTAAACATAAATGTGAGTAAACTAAATAAACTAATCGCTTAAAACAGAATTCAATTATTATAGTATAAAAGAAATATATTAGTATAAAAGAAAATTTTAATAAATTACTTACCACTGCTAAAATAAAATAGCTAGGTATGTAATAATAAATTTAAGTAATAGATACCAACTGTTTCACTAAGATAGTCAGTAAAATAGAAGTGCATAGGTTACATCTTTAACATGTAGACCCTCAGTATCCTAGAGACAAACTGAAAAGATAACAATAGGTATGTAACAATTGTAAATGTTGTGTAATGGGAAGAAGTTCGTACTATGTGCATGAGCAACAATATTTTAAAATATTACTTATTTTACATCGTTTGACGATACCTTATAGGAATGCTGAAATCTCATTGATTTATTTAATGTAGATAATGATTATGAAGTAGGTACATAAAAATTAAAATAATATGAGGAAATCATACGCGAAAAATATATTTTGACAAATGTAAAAATCGATCACATGTTTCTGTCACATGACTCTTTATACTAATAAGTATGTAATTCAAATAAAATGATGATTTATTTAGTTGTATGCATTACTTAGTCAATGTTACATAACTGAGGGCATGACCATCCGAAACCTTACCTTTGATAACATTCTCGCTACCACTTTTGTCGCTAAGGTTGCTGGCCACTGGACATTTCTTCAATTTTTGGGAAGTTTGTTTCGTACCATTATCATCATTCACTTCACTACCGAGAGCCATAACAACACGAGGAATTAATCCGGCACCAACTGACCGCGACAAGCACGGCCCACACTCAGCTGAAAGAGCACATGCGGTACAGATAGAGTTCAATTTCCTAAAGCCAACTTAGAGCGCTCAGCGCAGCGCAGGTTGAAGTTCCAATTTTCAATATAAAGTATAAACCGACCAAATAAGAAAATACTATATTTTGAAGGCAGGCAGACAGAGAAGGAGAAAGCTATGTATTGACCTTTTTTCTCAGTGGTATTGACGTTTTCCGACGTTTTCTTTTCCATTAATGCGGAATCCATAGATCTATGGCGAAATCTTATTGGCTGGATAATGGCCATAGACACTTGAACCTATTTACCTCTCGCTTTATGGTTGGCTAACCTATACGTTACTTGTCTCTGGCACATGAGTTTATTTTGCAGATTTTGATCATAGCCGTCTCTCCGGAGATAGACACAGCTATGATCAAAGTGTTACTCCGTGCAACCCTCCATCCGTCCGTGGTCCGTCCATAGGTAAATCTCGTTTTAACTGAATTAAAACCAAGTTAAAGTACGCTCTATAGATCTCAGCCAAGAATCACAATAAAATAATAGGCCTATTACACTGCATTTTTCACAGGGATCCTTACATTTGAATCCGGGTAGTGTAATAAGTTTTAGGAATAAGAGTCTCTAAATCGGTCCTTAATGCTGTGTAATGAGCGACGCTCTAATTAGCAGCCACGCCCACCCTACCTAAGGGCTCTGTATAAAGTGCAGTGTAAGCACTTAAGCTTTTACTTTTAAATTATTAAATATAAATTCTCATTCTCCGTGTTCAGAACATTAACTTGTCTCTGTTCAGAAACCAGTTTAGAACTTTGGCTCCGCGTAACGTGTTGATCACTTTGATTAGGGTTGCTCATCTCTGCAGCGACAAGTTTATCCTGTTACCACAGAGTCCATGCCTGCTGCTTGCTTACTTGTCTCTGGACAAGTTTTGTATGTCCTATGTACTAAGTCATCATCTGAGTCTGACATCTCTGGTATACCAGAGACAAGTAACATATAGGATACTGGTATACTATGTTACTTGTCCAGAGTTACTTGTCTCTGATCCACTAGTACCTAATCTGTGCTCTGATCTCTGGTCATCACTCTTGTCTCTGATCACTTGATCTCTGTTGCATACATTTTTAAATCCAAAAATAACTATAATTTATTGGCTAAATTGGTGATCTTAAAAAACTACACTGGCGTCCGAAAACTATCCAAAGGTTTTTAATGAAAGTTTAATTTTTCATGTTACATAGAAGCGTCGACCTT
This sequence comes from Erebia palarica, assembly GCA_964035005.1. Taxonomy (NCBI): domain Eukaryota; kingdom Metazoa; phylum Arthropoda; class Insecta; order Lepidoptera; family Nymphalidae; genus Erebia; species Erebia palarica. Next base: position 32,077,838 of record OZ035984.1, on the reverse strand, counting down.
AAAATTTTTCGTTCATGTTTGTAGAAGATGCTAGACGGGTGGTATTGCCGCTCCATAGCGAATATGCAGGCTAGCGAAGGAGCCGGCGCCAGTAGTAATCTGAGTGCAGAGGCGCCACTCAGCCACGAATCACGGAAAGACTATTCTAGCGACAGCAGCAGCGATCCAGAAACTGAACCCAATTACAAGGCCCAGTATTTGACACTTAAGAAGAAACTTAAGTATCTCATTTATGTATGTTCTCTTCTAGCAATATCCTCTAGAAATTGAGCTGCTTTGCAGAATATTCATTTTGTATTAAATAGTGGAATATAATCTCTCTCAATAAAGTCAGAAATCTTAAATAACAATTTTATTTCTTCAGGAGAATGAATGTTTTCAAGATGCTTTAAGATGCAGTCAAAAAAGGCTGCTAAAAGTTTCTCGCGATCGCAGTTTCCTATTAGACAGGCTGTTGCAATATGAAAAACATGAAAGCTCCACTTCGGATAGTGAAGATACAGAGTCCTCAGATGACACAATTTATAATCACGCAGATACAATGAAAAGGTAAATGATTGAGTAGTTACTATTATTAGAACAGTCAAACTATTAAACTATGATATTCATTTAATAGCTTTAGAATGTTATTGTATTAAAGATGCTCTTTTCTTTATAGGAAAAAGATGGACTCCAGAGCTGGCCCACAAGTCTTATCCACACCATCTGCACTCAATAAAGGTCTCAATAATACTATGAAAAGGAAAAGAGCTGTTGTCCCTAAAAAAACACCAAATACTAATAATCCTGTAAGACAAAAGACGGTATCCACATACGTAAAAGTAACAAAAATTTGTCTAAAATCTACTCTCTCTACTCTAATTATAAGATCTATAAAGATTTAATCTTAATTTGGCTGATGTCTGTGTGAATTGTTTGAGAAAGTTGTAGTAATAATAAAATTTCATAGATATGGGGACATTCACCCCTTGAAGTAGGATTTTACCTAAACTAAACTAAAATATTAGATATTATATTAATGTATTTTCACAGCATCAAGCTAGTGGTACCATGATGGCGAAGGCATCGCCAGCACTAGGATTTGGTCTGTCAGCCAGCGACGGTCACATGACTCCCGAAGAAGTGGAACGCCACCTACAATCTCGACAGTCATACCTTGAGCTGTTGCCTGAGCGAGCACCTCCCACTGTACCTACAGAAATGTTCAGCAATGACCCTTCACTTGACAGGTGTGAATTAGTATTTCCATTAACCTTTTTGTCTATACTTCTAACTTAATATTATATTATGGTGGATGTATGTTTGGATGGATGTTTGTTATTCAATCACTCCAGAATGGCTAAACGGATCTGGATGAAATTTGGCACAGAGATAGATTATAGTCTGGAATAACACAGGCTACTTTTCATCCCAGAAAATTAAAGAGTTCCTGCGGGAACCAAAAATCCACAATCCATGTGGATGAAGTTGCTGGCATTAGCTAGTTCTTAATAATATCTGTACTAAGAGGCTAACACAAAGCACTAAAAGACAAAAGTAAATTACTATACAACCAAAACATTAAGGCACATGATAGGTGCATTTACGGCGCCCATACTTTTAATATACTTACTATGATATAATACTATTTTTAATCTATTAAATAAAATATAATAATCTATTATAAAAGCAGAAGGTCACTCACTGATTCAGCACAAGATCTCAGAAACTATAAAGCATACAGACTTGAAATTTGGAAGGTAGGTTCCTTCTATGATGTAGACATCAGCTAAGAAACGGTTTTGAGAAAATTTACCCCTATGGGGTTGAAATGGGGGTTGGAAATTTGTATGAAAGCCTTTTGTTTTTGATGTTAGAGACATGAAAATCGGCATATAAGTTATCAAATTTAAATAAATAATAACCTGCAATTTTACGAAAATCTGCTCCGATAGGGGTTGGAAGCTTACATGAGTTTTATGTTTTTGATGTTAGAGACTTGAAAATCGAGATTTAGGTAATTAGTTGTAAATAATAAAAACCCATATAAGCAATTTTACGAAAATTCACCCCAAAGAGGGTGTAATGGGGGCTTGTAAATTTGTATGAAAGTTCTTTGTGTTTGAAGTTAGAGGCTTGAAAATCGGGATGTAGGTTATTAGTTTTAAATAATAATAACCTGTGTAAGCAATATTACGAAAATCCACCCTAATGGGTGTGAAATGGGGGTAGGAAGCTTGCATGTAGGTTATTTATTTTTAAAATCGGCATTAAGGTTATTACTTAGTTTTAGCCCCTATATGTACCTATGCTTTTTGCATTGAGAAAATCTCATAGGAAATCAGAAATTGTACGCGGACGAAGTCGCGACCGACCGCTTATCCATATCTGTACTTCTATACTAATATTATAAAATGCAGTTTGGATGGATGGATCTCCATCATGCCAGTATGGCTGAACGGATCTGGATGAAATTTGGCACAGAAATAGATTATAGTCTCGATTAACACAGGCTACTTTTTATCCCGGAAAATAAGAATTCCCGCCGGAACCACAAAACCTCAATCCACGCAGTTGTGGCCATCATCTAGGTCATGTGCCTAATTGTTTTGATGACGTAGTAAATCTACCAATTTTAATGAAATTTGGTATAGAGAAATTTGGTAGATTATTTCCAGGTGAAGGACATAGGCAAGTTTTTATCCTGGAAAATTAAGGAGTTCCTGCGGGAATAAAAAAACTTAATCCACGCGGACGAAGTCGCGGGCATCACCTAGTTACTATATAAATCATGCCCAAATGGAATGGTGGCAAGAATGCCAGGCTAATCCTTTGCGCAAAAAATGAGCCAGCCCTTCTGTCACCAGATGGGGCAATAAATTATATTATTGTATCTTATTTGTTAAAAAATGTTATGATGTGGGTATTACATACCAATTTGTAGGTCTTATGAATTTTTTTTTTTTTCAGTGAATCAAATGATGTTCTGGAAAATTCCCCAAATGTGGATGAATGGTTTGATTAACAGTTTCTGTTCATCACTTCGGTGAAAATCCAGAACATGTCTCAACAAAGGTGTTGGATTCATTGTAGGAATACCTTTGGTGTCAAGCAAAGCATTAGTAATATAAAAATTAGGATTTGTACTTACATAGCTATAGGTATATTTAATGTTCTTTTTAAGTACAGACAATATGCTCGCAAGTCAGGGTTAAAACTTATTTTATGGTTGCTGCATTTATAGTAGATTTCAACCTCGCAGGGTGCTTTAAAATAATAGAAGTATTTTTCTGCGAGCATACTACCCTCATAATGAAATAACTTGTTAAATATGTACTGATTAAATATTTATTTTAGACAATTATTAATAATGAAGTGCAAAGGCAAACAACTATAATTTTTCATAATGAACCACACATAGATTTCTCGTGTTATATTTTACAGTTTAATCACACAATACATAGTGTATGCATATATTAAATAAGCATTTATACTTCATAAATTCATAATATACATATATGTACCTAATATTTTATCAAATTGTTGTAAATACATAAATTGATAAAACATGCTTATTTTATTGAATCTATTCCTTAAACAACTACCATGCAAATAACATTACCCTCTTTCTGGTGCATTCTGATAAAAAGCTTCACTACAGATTTTTATGACAATGTACCTAATATTTTATCAAATTGTTGTAAATACATAAATTGATAAAACATGCTTATTTTATTGAATCTATTCCTTAAACAACTACCATGCAAATAACATTACCCTCTTTCTGGTGCATTCTGATAAAAAGCTTCACTACAGATTTTTATGACATTTTAATATTCAGTACCAATATGCTACATTGCCTAAACTATCTCAAAATACTTCCATGGAAACTATATAAAAAATAAAATGTCTACCTATGAGATTCTATAAACTCATGAGAACATGTTAACAATTTTATTTGATTACTCTAAATGGATGAGCTAGAGAGGTACATGGCATTTTTATGTTACTACTAATCACATCACGATAATAACTCGCAACAGAATCATATTACTTTCAACACATGGATAACATACCTACATTTTTATGCATGAGATAGATTTGAAAACAATGATTATAAAAAATTGAACTTAAATGACCACTCAACTGCATTAGATGCTTAATAATTAATCCTAGTTTAGTTGCACTAATTTAGATATAGGTACTTATTTTAGTAAAGCTCAGCAGTGCTGTGCACAGAGTTGATAGGAAGGCCACCCTCAATTAAAGGTTTAAAAATAAATATCAAGTCACAGCTATCTGAAAATGGTTTATGGGAACTGGCCTGAGATTTAATTGCCCAAGCCTGAAGGTGCCTTTCAAGTTCCAACCAGAGATGTGCTATGTTGCTAAGCTACTGTTGTGTGGCAAACCCTGAGGGCTTGATCTAACATCTAGCACTCTAAGCTATGAAACTCATGTGCTCCTGTTGGCGGATTTGGCACGCATCCATAGCTTAGCAACAGAGCATATCTCTGTTGGAAAGGCACCCTAATTGTACAGAGTGCACACCACTGTAGCTCAGTTACAGTTACAATATTATTATTTTGTTTTTAACATTTAAGCATATTTTTATACAAGCTATATTTTCAACATGAATGGTAATTAAAAGAAAAACAACTTTATAATAAATCTGATTCATATAACCGAGTTATCACTGATGCAACATTAAACATGTAACGTCTCTTAACTTGTAGGATGAAACAAATTCAAAACTTATTTTGTTGAGACTGACATTCTCACTGCAAGAAACTGGGTAAAATCATGTAAACAAAACAGAATACAAACTATTAATTAATTATCTATGCAAAATATCAAAAACAATTCTTCATTGTGTTCTAACATTTGTACAAAACATTTGGTTTTAGACATGTCTCTGTTTATGAAATGTCAAACAGTCTTTACGCAACAAGTTGTCTGACAATTGATACATGGCTTGATACATAGACAGAAAATATAGTATTCAAGTGAAGTAAGTTTTATGTGAATGTTCGTCAGTGGATACTCACATATGAAACAGGAAATGAATTAGCTATACTGTTTATTAACATGCCCTAAGTGACCTAGAATTTCTGAAAATAGTATTTAATAAATGTTGTTAAAAATGTATCTAGAATAATATATCAATTATTATTCATCTTACAAAGCAGATCAGAGTTCAGAGATGTTCATTCAGTTTGCTATGGGATTACTTGTAAAGAAATAAATAACATGGAATTTACACTATTTTGGAATGAAGTTCAACAGCTATATTAATTTCATTCATGACTTCTTTAAAAAATCCTATGTTAAATTGTGATACCAAACAAATTTGATACAATGTTTTCTTACAATTTAACACTATTTACGATCTCAATAACGTTATATTGCTACAGCTTTAACAAATTTTGATATCTAAATGATTGTGTCCCGCTAACCAAAAATATAATGAAATAAAAATCAATATACAATGAATACAAACTATTCAAACTTATATACACATTTTTGGTAAATTTATACCATAGAAGAAATTACTACTGATTTGCACTAGGTATGTAAGTGGTTTAATAATAATTTATGATGCAATATCAAAGATAATTAATTTTTAAATAATATAATATGAAACACTTGTAAAAAAAGTGACTTACAGAATATCTTTATAGCCGACAGATAGTTAAGATTAAAAACAGATGAAACATTGTTTAGATGTTAAGGAAATATATTTAATTGAGACATAACAAAAAATATATTATTTACGTCTTTTAAGCTTTCTAACATTTACAACAATAATAATAATAATAATATATTTATATTAATATTATATTTTCAGCAGGTTAAATTTTACAAAATTCCTATTACATAATAAAATAAAAGT